>OV702284.1:338136364-338736364 GCA_916181665.1 Avena sativa | reverse complement strand
TTGCAGGATAGTTATGCCAACTAGATGATTTAGGCATATGTGATCATACCACTTGATTATACCAAATCACAGTTTTACTTGCAAGCTTGTTCATTTTTATTTCTTTATCAAAGATCCTTAGTTATGTTTACTTAGTGACTTGTAAGTTTTGGAAAGATTTTAAAGGTAGCATAAAGAGCATAAAACTTGGCCTAAGTTAGATAAATCTTGATGTCATACTGAGGCATGAGATTGAACTTAGAAATTTCACACTTGATTACCACCCCTCACTAGTGTTTACCCCCAACTTTAGTGGCTAGTGCTAAGCATAAAACTTGATCACTTTAGATGGGAATACTTGGTGAAAATGATTATGAAAACCTTGGAATGATGAGTCATTCTAATGAAATGTTCTGACATGTGTTCTTGAACATCAGATGATTTATGATGAAAATGTTGAGGCATGAGCCTTAGCGCTTAATAAAACTGATGGTTGTCTGGATGCGATACCATTCCAATTTTACCGTACAACCACAATATCTGAATTTGGGTACGGCTTGACTAGAAATTTATATACCTTAGTATGGGTTCCCTTGCAGCCAAGGTTGGAGCTGAGGCTACCTTGTGAAGATTGACCACCTATGTAGTTCCCAAGATGACAGATGGTCATGGTTGGGAGGCTAAACTCATAGGAGAGGTGCCTATACTAGGGCGTGTAATTGAAAGGTTAGGATTGATTATCCGCATACTGAGTATGGTGAATTCATGATTGTTCCTGATAGATGTATCGAATATTGTGGTGAAAGTGTACCACCTCTTCATAGTGTCAAGCTATTCGAATATTCGCGTCCGCGGTTATGGATAGTTGGAGTGCCCATACTGTTCCGTCGTCAGATGTTTTCAAAATGACTTGTGAAATGGATGATGACTTAGACTTGACCACAACAGAGTTGTGTTATGAAAACTTGAGTTCCCACTTAGGTGTTATAAAACCTTAAACTACTTTTCTTTGCTTCTAAACTCAGTTAGAGATAAATCTGTCTTTTTGCAAAACAACCTAGAGCTTAGTATCCCTACTTGAAACCACTTTACTTGTTAGTGATAGTTTGCGAGTACTTAAAGAGTACTCATGGCTTTATCCCTGGCTATTCCCGTGGCCAGACTATGAAGAGGACTATCAGGAGGATGGACCGCAAGAAGGTTACGACAACTAGGATCATCACCCATCGTCAGCATTGCCTGTGACCATGAAGATGGAGCCTCGCCCACGCTATCATTATTATTCCGATGCTTAATAGTACTAAGACTGGATCATGAGATCCTTTATTTGTTGTAAGACCTTATGTATGGTTTGTAATGGATGATGTACTATGATATCCAATCTGTTATGTCTCGCAAAAATGGTAATCCTGGGATTGCGATGTATGGAATAACAGGCTTCTGGGATTAAAAATCCGGGTGTTGACAAGTTGGTATCAAGAGCCATCCTGACCATAGGAAACCCTAGTTTAGAATGGACGCTTGAATCAAAGATTTAGTTTCAAAACAAAAGAAGTGAGTATTTATGAAAACCTATTCTCGTCCTCACTTGGATTCTGTCATAAAAATTCATGTTCCTCGAAAATTCTTGCAAACTTATATAAAAATTGACACACTAGATCACTCTACTAACTTACTCATCCTACATTATTATAGATGGACGTGAAGTATAGCAAGTTCTATCTGTTGGGAAATGGAGGATATCTCATCTTTGAGCGTGACTTGGACCAGCTTTCGAAACTTCTCGAGCGCCCGCACCCTGAGTTCTTCGGAGCTCAGCTCAACTATTAGGAAGGAGGAGAATTGCAATGGCTGATTGTTGCAAGTCTCAGATGGAAGATTGAAGCCCCCACCTCAGAGGGAGTCCGGTTTACCTTAAGAGAGAACAACTGGCTAGATGGACTTTCTAGGGCCATGCAGGAAGCTCTTGCCCGTCTGTTTGGGCAAAGCATCAATCAGATCAAGGGTACCCTCTTTGAGTTCTATCCAACGTGTGATGTTATGGGACAACCACTGGAGGCACCATATCACCCTGAGATGAAGAATAAAGTGGACCACCTCAGCTTCATGATGTATGACCGGCAGAAGGAGTTAGACAATGCCCGCGCATATGCCAACCACAACCATGCCATCGCAGTCAAGAAGGACCAGACCATTGCCATGCTGGTGAAGGATCGCCAGTCTCGTCGCCGTCAGCTTGACAAGAAGGAGCGCATCATTGCCCGCCTTCGTCACAGGATAATAGACTTGGAGGAGACCATCCACGAGAGAGACATGCAGCTTGAGGAGAGGGAGAATGCAGGGGAAGACCTTCGTGGAGACCCCTACTCTTACCTCAGTGACGATGATGATTTTCTGGAGGATCAAGCCATGGACTTCTTCACCGGTGAGGAAGACTTCGCATTCATTGATGATGATGATGATGATGAGGCCACCGATTCCGAGGGGTAGTAGCACTTGAGCACTAGCGTTAGGAAAGTTGTAACCGGTCCCACTATATCATAGTTGCACAGAATGGTTCTTAAAACCATTTGTTTCCTTGTTGTGGTGTGTGTTTGTATGGTGTGCCATGAATGAATGAATGGAAAGCAAGTTTCTAGAAAAAAATCTAAGTCAAACTTCAAAAACTTTTCCAAAACAAAACCCCTGAACCTTAGAAATTTCCCTCTTTTCTCATGAGCTATCTCAATCTTCAGATGCCTCGCGGAGGAAGCAGTTCATCCCCGGACCCCATGTTGCAGATCTTGCAAATGTTGGTTTCTGACCGCGAAGCTAAAAGAGCCGAACGTCAAGCCAACTTAGCTACCCTTCAACACATAGCTTAGATGGCCAACAAAAACCAAGGCCATGGAAACCTGGACAACCATGGATCCAAGCTCAAGAACTTCCAGAATACCAATCCACCCATCTTTAGTAAGTCTGAAGAGCCCCTAGATGCAGATGATTGGCTGCAGACCATGGAGAATAACTTAGAAGTCGCTCGAGTTGAGGCCAACGAGAAAGTACTGTTTGCCACCCACTATCTGGTCGGAGATGCAAGAGCTTGGTGGAACAGCGTTCGCGCCATGACTGGAGGACAAATGATGTCTTGGGATGAATTCAAACTCAAGTTCAGCAGAACCCATGTGCCACCGGGTTTGATCAAGAGGACGAGAGATGAATTCAGAGAACTAAAGAAAGGGATGATGACAGTTGTTGAGTACCGTGACAAATTTCTGTCATTAGCTATGTATGCACCGGATGAGATCGACACTAAATCCAAGAAGAAGGAGAGATTCCTGAATGGTCTGCATGATGAGATGCAGTCAGTGTTAGTCAACATTCTATTTGCTGACATTGAAGCCTTAGTGGACTCTGCTATTCAGATGGAAGGCAAGATCAACCAAGCCCATGAGAATCGCAAGCATAGAATGATGAATCAACCAGGAACCCACCATACCCCAAAGTATCGCCCCAACCCATCTACAAGATTTTCCCCTAGAAATAATAGACCCTTGATGAACCGTCCGACCTATCCCAACCGTGGAGGAAGAAACCCAAGGCCCGGAGGAAATCACAACAACCCCGGAAACCCCAGCAATTTCAATCATGCACCGCCCAAGTTCAACAACAACAATGTCGCCACCAACACCAATACTGCCCCAAGAACTGGAAGCAATGTCGTGCCTGTTGCAGCAAAGAACAAGTCTCAGGTGACTTGTTATGAATGCGGAACCAAGGGTCACTATTCCAATGAGTGCCCCAAGAACATTGCAGAAGCCCCCAATGTGAATGCCCCAGCTCAGCAGCAGCGTCGTGTTAAGCCTGGAAGGAGATATGCCCTAGGAAATTCGCTCAACCGCAATGGCCGTCTGTTTCTCATGCATGATGAAGAAGCCCAAGAACACTAGTAGAAAACGGACCTTTGGTCCAGAGCATTAGTCCCGGTTCTGGTACAAACCGGGACTAATGCCCTGGTCCCAATGGCTAGAAACGGCCGCAGGGACTAGAAGACATTAACCCCGGTTCCTATGTGAACTTTAGCCTCGGTTCGTTTAACAAACCGGAGCTAAAGGGTCTGGCGCTGGAAAAGAACAGATGCGTGGACCTTTAGCCCCGGTTTGTTTCTCAAATCGGGACTAAAGTCCCCGACTATATCTTCTTCCCCTTCCCAGCCCGAGCCATTTCAAGCTCACACAATCATCCCTCTCAAATTTCTCCCCTCAATCTCGAGTTCTTCCCCATTTTTCTCAAGATTTGTGAAGATTTTTTGGCTCCACATCTATCAAGGGTCCTAAGAGGTTAGCAACTTCAACATTTCATCTCTCATTGCTTGTTTTAGCTCATTTCATGCTCTAGAAATGGATAGATTTTGTGTGGGTTCTATCTCTGTATATCTGGTTAATTTGGCACATATAGGTCTCGAAATTCATTTGATTCATCAAAGCACATAGATACATGAGTTCATCCTATATACATATCTTGGTTTGACACGTTGTCTTGAAATCCGGTCGGTTCACAGTGCATCATGTCATCGTCGAGCAACAAAATATTCTTATTTCTTCTACCTGTCGTCACAAAATCCATTGAAACAAAAATAAGTACCAAAACTATGAAGACACATATATATATAGTGGCGCTCTAGCATTTTAGTTAATCATCGGCCAGTTAAGCAAGAAATTAAGAACAAAAACATGAACACGCCAAGGAGCTACCAAATTAAATTAGGGAGTGCCTCTATGGAGACACCATTCGGGACTAAACAGGCTCATGTCGTCCCCAGCCTGCCGCAACCCCTTTAGTCCCGGTTGGTGTGTCCAACCGGGACTAAAGATATAGTAGAAAGTTTTTTTAAATCAGTGCTTGTTTGATGTATACGATGTGTTCTTTTATTTTTAGACTAGTACTACTCTTAGCATCGTGATTTTGTTTGATGAACTTATAAAATGCAGATGAGACCACAATGGATGTACGCTGACCGAATCTCTTACGAGTTCATTAAAGGCGTGCGTTCTTTTCTCGTTGTGGCAGAGGCAAACAAGCGGAATGGTTTTATCTGTTGTCCATGTGGTGAGTGTCGGAATCAGAAGGAATACTCTTCCTCAAGAGTCCTTCATGGCCACTTGTTTCGGTTCGGTTTCATGTCTGGCTATAATTGTTGGACCAAGCACGGAGAAAGAGGGGTTATGATGGAAGACAACAAAGATGAAGAGAATGATGACAGCTATCCTATGTCCCCTGCATACGGTGGTACTACAATAGAAGACAATGATGAAGAAGAAGCAGAAGAACGTGCATCATATGAGCCAGATGATGATCTTGGTCGGGCCATTGCTGATGCAAAGGGAGAATGTGATAGCGAAAGGGAGAAGTTGAAATTTGAGCAGATGTTAGATGATCACAACAAATTGTTGTACCCCAATTGCGAAGATGGCCACAAAAAGCTAGGCAGCACACTAGAATTGCTGAAATGGAAGGCAGAGGTCGGTGTGCCTGACAAGGGATTTGAAAAGTTGTTGAAGATAATGAAGAAGCTAATTCCAAAGGATAACGAACTGCCCGTCAGTACTTACGAAGCAAAGAAGGTTGTCTGCCCTCTAGGATTAGAGGTACAGAAGATACATGCATGCATTAATGACTGCATCCTCTATCACAGTGAGCAGTACGAGAATTTGGATGCATGCCCGGTATGCACTGCATTGCGGGATAAGATCCGACGAGATGACCCTGGTGATGTTGAGGGGGAGCGCACGAGGAAGAGGGTTCCCGCCAAGGTGATGTGGTATGCTCCTATAATACCACGGCTGAAACGTTTGTTCAGAAAGGAAGAGCATGCCAAATTGTTGCGATGGCACAAAGAAGACCGTAAGAAGGACGAGATGTTGAGACACCCCGCTGATGGGTCGTAGTGGAGAAAAATTGAGAGAAAGTACCCGGACTTTGCAGGTGACAAGAGAAACTTATGGTTTGGTCTAAGTACGGATGGCATGAATCCTTTTGGGGAGCAGAGCTGCAGTCATAGCACATGGCCTGTGACTTTGTGTATGTATAACCTTCCTCCTTGGTTGTGCATGAAGCGGAAGTTCATTATGATGCCAGTGCTCATCCAAGGCCCGAAGCAACCCGGCAACGACATTGATGTGTACATAAGGCCATTAGTTGAAGAACTTTTACAGCTATGGCACGAACAAGGTGTACGTGTGTGGGATGAGCACAAACGTGAGGAATTTAACCTACGGGCATTGTTGTTCGTAACCATCAATGATTGTCCTGCTCTTAGTAACATTTCATGACATACAAACAAGGGATACAATGCATGCACACACTGTTTAGATGACACTGAAAGTATTTATTTGGATAAGTGCAAGAAGAATGTGTACCTAGGGAATCATCATTTTCTTCCGCCAACGCATTCCCTAAGAAGGAAAGGCAAGCATTTCAATGGTGAAGCAGATCACCGGAGTAAGCCTGTCCGTCGTACTGGTGATGATGTATTTGATATGGTGAAGGATTTAAAAGTGATCTTTGGAAAGGGTCCTGGCGGACAGTCCGTTCCGAAGGAAGCTAGTGGACACGCACCCATGTGGAAGAAGAAATCTATATTTTGGGAGCTACCCTATTGGAAAGTCTTAGAGGTCCGCTCTACAATCGACATGATGCACCTGACAAAGAATGTTTGCGTGATACTGCTAGGCTTCTTGGGCGTGTATGGAAATAATAAACATACACCAGAAGCACGACAGGACCAACAATGTATGAAAGACCGAGAAGGCAGGCATCCAGAGTTGTTTCAAGGTACTGCCAGCTACGCTCTTACCAAGGAAGAGAAGGAAATATTTTTTGAATGCCTGAGTAGTATCAAGGTTCCTTATCGCTTCTCGTCCAATATAAAGGGCATAATAAATATGGCAGAGAAAAAATTCCAGAACCTGAAGTCTCATGACTGCCACGTGCTTATGACGCAGTTGCTTCCGGTTGCTTTGAGGGGGCTTCTGCCGGAAAATGTTAGAGTACCCATTGTGAAGCTATGTTCGTTCCTCAATACAATTTCTCAGAAGGTAATCGATCCAGAAAGTCTACCAGGGTTACAGAAAGATGTGGTCCAGTGTCATGTAAGTTTTGAGTTGGTGTTCCCACCATCCTTCTTCAACATAATGACGCACCTTCTAGTTCACCTAGTCGAAGAGATTACCATTCTCGGTCCTGTATTTCTAGACAATATGTTCCCATTTGAGAGACTCATGAGAGTCTTAAAGAAATATGTCCATAACCGTGCGAGGCCAGAAGGAAGCATCTCCAAGGGATATGGAACACAGGAGGTCATTGAGTTTTGTGTTGACTTTATTCCTGACCTTGAGCCGATCGGTGTACCTGAATCACGACATGAAGGGAGACTTAGTGGAAAAGGCACGCTAGGAAAGAAAGCAAAGATATGTATGGATGGACATTCTTTCACTAAAGCACACTGTACAATTCTGCAAAGTTCCACCTTGGTGGCTCCATATATCGAGGTACACAAGAATATTGTACGCTCGAACTACCCGGGGCAGTCTGACAGGTTGATTAGAGATGAACACGTGAAGACTTTTGGCGGTTGGTTGCAGACACATCTCATGAATGACACCACTGTTGGAGATCAGTTGTACTTGTTGGCCAGGTCTCCATCTTCAACTATATTGACTTTCCAAGGTTACGAGATCAATGGGAATATATTTTACACGCACGCCCAAGATAAAAAGAGCACCAACCAAAAAAGTGGTGTCCGATTTAATGCAACGGACGAGAATGGGAAAAAGGACACATATTATGGTTACATAGAGGACATATGGGAACTTGACTATGGTCCTAATTTCAAGGTCCCATTGTTTCGATGCAAATGGGTCAAGATGACAGGAGGTGGGGTAACGGTAGACCAGCTGTACGGAATGACAACAGTGGATCTCAATAATCTTGCGTACGGAGACGAACCATTCGTCCTTGCCAATGATGTGGCTCAAGTTTTCTATGTGAAGGACATGTCTACTAGACCGAGAAAAAGGAAAGTTAAGCAAAAGAATATAATATCATACGATGAGCCAAAGCGGCACATAGTACTTTCTGGAAAAAGAAACATGGTGGGAGTTGAGGGCAGGACAGACATGTGAGAATATTATGAAAAATTTCATGAAATTCCGCCATTCAAAGTGAAAACTGAACCAAGCATATCGCTAAAAAAGGAAGATGCTCCACGGTTACGGACAAGAAGAGAACCAAAACACTAGATGTGGATGTTGGTGATGTAATGTATTAAACCTTTTGTGAATTAATCCTATTTTTCATTTATTAAAGGAAGATGCTCCATGGTTAATAAAGAAATTTCTAAGATTGCTGTAGGCAGGTACCAAAACTGTAGACTAGGTAACACTTAGACATTTATTAATATTAAAAACCGGGACAAACCGGGACTAGCTAACACTGAGGACTAAAGCCACCCCCTTTAGTCATAATCATGCCTAGTCCTATAGTACACAGCTTCAGGGTCTTCTTCGTCATCGTCACCTGCCACTCCAGAGATCCTCAACCCAGCCATGGCATATACCGGGGGCACCTGCCACTCCGGCCTCGGATTCACGGCGGGCGGGGGAGGAGTATCCTGGAAGACGATGCCGCTACCACCAGGCGGGGGAGGGGCCTTCTTGTGGCTCTGTGGCGGGTAGACTTGTGGGAACCGCAGGCGAGGATGGTCTCCCCCGGCGATGTAGAGCTTCACGCCGATGATAGTACAGTTTTCCCACCATAGACGCCGACCGGCTTCATTGTGGTTCATCGGGGGCGGGCCATCACCCTCGTACCTCGCGAGCTCCCTTTCCACTCCGGGGGATCTTAAACCTTTCTGTCCTTCCCGGGTGAAAAAGACAAATGTCTGCCGAATCGGCAGGAAGTGGGTCCGGTTTGAACTACAGGTACATGATCTAACGTCCGTGATTTTTTGAAAAAATCATTTTTAGACTCACAATATGTCGTTTTTTCAGAGATCCAATGCAAGTTCTAACATTCTCATCCCCTATCTTCACGCACGCCGTTTTGACCTAAGTATGAAACGGCAAAAAATTCAAAACGGGCATAAAAAATTCAAAAAATGTACGAACAACGTAAATCCTTCGCGTGGTGTGATATTATGTGACATGGTTGCAAGGAAAAATATCAAACTTGTAATACTGATTATGTCTCCAAAAAACCTTCACAAAATGACCTATCATGTTCGAGGTTTCATGGCTTTCGGTCCAAGAGACGGATGTTATCTGTTGAATCGTGGCATAGTTTGGATACGGTGCCCATATTGTGCATGCATGTGTATATTGGGATGTAGAACAAAGTTGCAGGAGGAAGTTTTCCTTTTCGTCGCTCGGAAAAGCCATTTTCTATTTTCCAAGCGCAAAAAGACGGGTCGTTTTGTGAAGCAGCCACCAAAATGCAGTTATAGAATGCTACCATCCCATTTTTCTAAAATAATAGACCACGTTACGTGAACTATATCCCAACCAGGGGATCTCAAACCTTTATGTCCTTCCCGGGTGAAAAAGACAAATGTATGCCGAATCTATAGGAAGTGAGTCCGGTTTGAACTACTGGTACATGATCTAACGTCCGTGATTTTTTGAAAAAATCATTTTTAGACTCAAAATATGTCGTTTTTTCAGAGATCCAATGCAAGTTCTAACATTCTCATCCCCTATCTTCACGCACGCCGTTTTGTCCTAAGTATGAAACGGCAAAAAATTCAAAACAGGCATAAAAATTTCAAAAAAGGTCCGAACAATGTAAATCCTCCACCTGGTGTGATATTATGTGACATAGTTGCAAGGAAAAATATCAAACTTGGTATAGTGATTATGTCTCCAAAAAACATTCACAAAATGACCTATCATGTTCGAGGTTTCATGGCTTTCGGTCCAAGAGACGGATGTTATATGTTGAATCGTGGCATAGTTTGTGATACGGTGCCCATATTGTGCATGCATGTGTATATTGGGATGTAGAACAATGTTGCAGGAGGAAGTTTTACTTTTCTTCGCTCGAAAAAGCCATTTTCCATTTTCCGAGCGCAAAAAGACAGGTCATTTTGTGAAGCAGCCACCAAAATGCAGTTACAGAATGCTACCATCCCATTTTTCTAAAATAGTAGACCACGTTACGTGAACTATATCCCAACCAGGGGATCTCAAACCTTTATGTCCTTCCCGGGTGAAAAAGACAAATGTCTGCCGAATCGGTAGGAAGTGGGTCCGGTTTGAACTACAGGTACATGATCTAACGTCCGTGATTTTTTAAAAAATCATTTTTAGACTCACAATATGTCGTTTTTTCAGAGATCCAATGCAAGTTCTAACATTCTCATCCCCTATCTTCACGCACGCCGTTTTGACCTAAGTTCGAAACGGCAAAAAATTCAAAACGGGCATAAAAAATTCAAAAATGGTTCGAACAATGTAAATCCTTCGCGTGGTGTGATATTATGTGACATGGTTGCAAGGAAAAATATCAAACTTGTAATACTGATTATGTCTCCAAAAAACCTTCACAAAATGACCTATCATGTTCGAGGTTTCATGGCTTTCGGTCCAAGAGACGGATGTTATCTGTTGAATCGCTGCATAGTCTGTGATACGGTGCCCATTTTGTGCATGCATGTGTATATTGGGATGTAGAACAATGTTGCAGGAGGAAGTTTTCCTTTTCGTCGCTTGGAAAAGCCATTTTCCATTTTCCGAGCGCAAAAAGACGGGTCATTTTGTGAAGCAGCCACCAAAATGCAGTTACAGAATGCTACCATCCCATTTTTATAAAATAGTAGACCACGTTACGTGAACTATATCCCAACCAGGGGATCTCAAACCTTTATGTCCTTCCCTGGTGAAAAAGACAAATGTCTGCCAAATCGGTAGGAAGTGGGTCCGGTTTGAACTACAGGTACATGATCTAACGTCCGTGATTTTTTGAAAAAATCATTTTTAGACTCACAATATGTCATTTTTTCAGAGATCCAATGCAAGTTCTAACATTCTCATCCCCTATCTTCACGCACGCCGTTTTGACCTAAGTTTGAAACGGCAAAAAATTCAAAACGGGCATAAAAAATTCAAAAATTGTCCGAACAATGTAAATCCTTCGCGTGGTGTGATATTATGTGACATGGTTGCAAGGAAAAATATCAAACTTGTAATACTGATTATGTCTCCAAAAAAACCTTCACAAAATGACCTATCATGTTCGAGGTTTCATGGCTTTCGGTCCAAGAGACGGATGTTATCTGTTGAATCGTGGCATAGTTTGGATACGGTACCCATATTGTGCATGCATGTGTATATTGGGATGTAGAACAAAGTTGCAGGAGGAAGTTTTCCTTTTCGTCGCTCGGAAAATCCATTTTCTATTTTCCAAGCGCAAAAAGAAGGGTCGTTTTGTGAAGCAGCCACCAAAATGCAGTTATAGAATGCTACCATCCAATTTTTCTAAAATAATAGACCACGTTACGTGAACTATATCCCAACCAGGGGATCTCAAACCTTTCTGTCCTTCCCGGGTGAAAAAGACAAATGTATGCCGAATCGGTAGGAAGTAAGTCCGGTTTGAACTACTGGTACATGATCTAACGTCCGTGATTTTTTGAAAAAATCATTTTTAGATTCACAATATGTCGTTTTTTCAGAGATCCAATGAAAGTTCTAACATTCTCATCCCCTATCTTCACGCACGCCGTTTTGACCTAAGTATAAAACGGCAAAAAATCAAAATGGGCATACAAAATTCAAAAAAGGTCCGAACAATGTAAATCCTCCGCGTGGTGTGATATTGTGTGACATAGTTGTAAGGAAAAATATCAAACTTGGTATACTGATTATGTGTCCAAAAAACCTTCACAAAATGACCTATCATGTTCGAGGTTTCATGGCTTTCGGTCCAAGAGACGGATGTTATATGTTGAATCACGGCATAGTTTGTGATACGGTGCCCATATTGTGCATGCATTTGTATATTGGGATGTAGAACAATGTTGCAGGAGGAAGTTTTCCTTTTCGTCGCTGGAAAAGCCATTTTCCATTTTCCGAGCGCAAAAAGACGGGTCGTTTTGTGAAGCAGCCACCAAAATGCAGTTACAGAATGCTACCATCCCATTTTTCTAAAATAGTAGACCATGTTACGTGAACTATATCCCAACCAGGGGATCTCAAACCTTTATGTCCTTCCCGGGTGAAAAAGACAAATGTCTGCCGAATCGGTAGGAAGTGGGTCCGGTTTGAACTACAGGTACATGATCTAACGTCCGTGATTTTTTGAAAAAATCATTTTTAGACTCACAATATGTCTTTTTTCAGAGATCCAATGCAAGTTCTAACATTCTCATCCCCTATCTTCACGCACGCCGTTTTGACCTAAGTTCGAAACGGCAAAAAATTCAAATCGGGCATAAAAAATTCAGAAAGGTTTTAAAAAAGTTTTTGAAAAAGGTTTTAAAAAAGGTTTTAAAAAATGGTTTTGAAAAAGGTTTTAAAAAAGATTTTTAAAGAAGGTTTTAAAAAAGATTTTTAAAGAAGGTTTTAAAAAAGGTTTTTAAAAAGGTTTTTTGTTATTAAAAAGGTTTTGAAAAAGGTTTTTTGTTTTTAAAAAGGTTTTAAAAAGGCATATAATAATTAATTTTAAAAAAGGTTTTTAAAAAGGTTTTGAAAAATCTTTTAAAAAAGGACCTTACAAACCGGGGCTAAAGGGGTGCGGGGCTGCGCGTGAAACACGATGCCCCAAGAACCCTTTAGCCCCGGTTTGTGCTACCAACCGGGGCTACCTTTAGCCCTGGTTGGTAGCACAAACTGGGGCTAAAGGGGGGTGGGTATTTACCCCATGCGCCCCGGTTCGTGCAGCGAACCGGAGCGCACAGATCGACCCCGCCGCCGCCGTCTTCCTCCTCGTGCCGCGCCTTCTCGCCGCCGCACCGCCGCGCCGCCAACCACCGCCCCGCGCCCCTCCTCGTGCCGCCCCTTCTCGTGCTGCCCCTCCCCCGTGCCGCTCGAGCCAGTGCCGGAGCCCACCGCGCCGCCCGCACCGCGCCGTCCGCGCCGCCCACCACCACCGGAACCGCCCGCGCCGACGACCGCCCGTGCCGACGATGACCGCCTGCGCCGCCCGCGCCGTCACCGGAGCCCACCGCGCCGCCTGCACCGTCACCCACCACCGGAACCGCCCCTCCCCGCGCGGTAAGCTCTAGTTTAATTTAGTAGTACGTGTTAATTTTGTTAGTGTTAATTAGTTAGTGTATATAATTTTGTTAGTGTATTTTAGGGTTAATTAGTTAGGGTTATTTTAGGGTTAATTAGTTAGTAAGTTTAGTGTAATGGTTTCTTAGATATTTTAGTCAGTGTTTAATATATTTTGTTTTGTTAGTGTAATTTAGTTAGTGAATTTATTTAGTAACTTTAGTGTAATTGTTTTGTTAGATATTTTAGTTAGTGAATTTTTCCTAGTTAGTGAATTTTAGGATTTTAGTTAGTGTTTAATATAGTTTATTTTAGTTAGTGAATTTAGTTAGTGTTTAATATAGTTTATTTTAGTTGATACTATTTATTTTCATCATGTTTAAAGTATATAGGTTTAATTTAGTGTTTAGGAATCTGGTGATTCCTCATCCTCGTTCACTCGGCGTGACCCCCGGAGCGCTACTAGACAGTGTCACCGGGCATCCACGGGGCTGGGCTCCGCCGGGCTGGCACTGGGAGGTGCTACCAGCCGGGGGACGTCGTCTCGTGAGGAATCCGGGTGTCGTCGTCGACCCGGATCTTCTATGGTGGCGGCCGAGTGGTCCAGGTGCGATGCAGAGGGAGCCGGCCCCCGACGAGGTGGTACAGCGTCGTGTTAGGGAGGAGGACGAGCACGTCCTGTGCTACATGCACATTTTAGGAGTCCGGGACGCCAATACCTGGCAGCTTCTTCAGGCACCTTACCCGAGATATTCTCCGGTGATGGTTCCTACACTTTGGGTGCACACCTCCCGCGGCTCAGTAGCCGGGGATCGACGTCTTCGCTGAGCTAGCTAGATGTGTAATAGGGTTGTATTGTTGTTTAATTGGTACTTTATTGTTGTACTAGCTGGATTATTCGAGATGTATTGTTGTTTAACTGGTACTTTATCTTTCTTTATCGCATTGTTTAAGCTGGATTACTTTATCTTCCTTTATTTTATCGCATTAAGCAAAATGGTTTTATCTTTCTTCTGTATTAGTTAAGTTATGGACGGTAGAGACAACGAAGAGCACATCATGTACAACATTATAGATGAGGGTATAGGAGGTTACAATGGAGCAGACGATGATGGAGATGATGATGGCTCCCAATACCTCAACTTGGATGAAGCCGACAGAAGAGATGACTATGACGAATTCTTTGGTGGAGACGACGGTGGAACTGACGGTGGAGACACCACCATAGCAAAGACCGGCGAGGTATATAAAGCCTCTGCTGATCACGAGCTAGTAGATGCCTTAGTTGATTCATATATATATATATATATGTACTAACGACTGTTTCTTCTCTTAGACCTCCGCATCGGGCGAATCTTCTACAAGGAAACGAGACCAAAAAGTTGGCTGACGGTATGCGTTTCACCATTGATCTAGTGTCTAAGTTCGGCAAACCTTTGGAGCCAAAAGAGGCCGCAAGTGTATTTGGATACCAATGTGGAGCGATAGTCAGGGACGCCATCCCGATCACTACTCAGAAGTGGAATAAGCCAGGAAAGAAAAGTGATCGAGTTGGAGAAACTTTTGTCGATGACAGAGCCAAAGACGGTCTTTGGAATTCACTCATGGCACACTTCTCTCTGCCTGAATTGGACACTCCTGAACTCACTGAGGCATTGAGGTTGCAAGTCAGAAAGTGGGCCCTTAAGAAGATGGGCGGACAGTTCAAGGACTAGAAGAAAAGATTATACAACAACTTTGCCAAGAACGGGCTGACTCCGCCATTCACTGGCCCGCTGGAGAAGCAGCGGGATAACTGGGCCCCATTTGTGACATATAAGGAATCAGAAGCAGCTACGGCCAAGTCGGAAAAGAATAAGTTAAATGCGGCCAAAAATAAATATCACCATACTATGGGGACAGGTGGCTACAAGACGGCCATGCCTAAGTGGACAAAAACCAAGAAAGAAATGCGTCTAAAAGGGGTCATGCCAGCTACACATCAGTGGCCCGTGAGGTCAAAAAATTGGCTCCTTGGGCATGGGGGGTCGTATGACACTGAAACCGGGGAGATTATTGTTACAAAGGAGGCCATTACTAAACCCAAAGATGAACTTGTTAAAGTGATACAACTGAGAAAAGATGGAAAGTTCATTCCCGACAGAGAGAACGATGAGCTGACATATGCCCTCGGGAATCCTGAAAAAGTCGGACGAACACGAGGCTTTGGCCCATCTGTTCCATGGAAGACAGGGTTTCCCGCTGACATCGACACTTATAGAAGCCGATCCAGAAAAACGAACCGGCAGAAGGCGGAGGAGGCAACGCGGTTGGAGGCGGTTGAAAAAAGGAACGAGGAATTTCAAGCCATGATCAAGCTGCAGCAGGAGCAGATTAATGAACTTAGAGTACTGGCCCGACAGCAAGATCCTGCGTTAGACAGTCCGGTGGGCCCATCTCAGCGGAGAAGCAGCGTGGCTTCCACGGAGGTACAAGCTAATAATCCAATGCTGATGGACAATAATGCAACGATGGTTCGCTACCCCGTGGATGAAGTCGAGGCAAGGACAGCTTGTGAGCTACATGTCACAGTGAAGAACATTTCTATGAAGGTGGCGCTCGGCTTTGCTTTACCTTGTCCACCGGAAGCGACCTACCATGGAAGTCAAATTCCAGCTGGCTATGCTCGTGTCGGTGTGGATGAAGTTGAACTGACATGCCGATCACTTGAGCTTGACATCCCTGCAGGCGAAGGGGAGAAAACACTTGGAGAAGTGGAGGGTGGGATCATTCTTTGGAAAAAACAACACATCGTGTTTCCAGGTTGGGCGGCAAGGAAATCTTCTCCTCCAAGAAGGAATCCATCACCTCCAAGGCCACCATCACCTCCGAGTCCACCGTCTCCACCATGAAAAAATAGTCCACCCCTTCCTGAGAGGGATCGCAACGTGACTGCATCTCCAACTCCGGCACCTCTAACATGGTTATACCCTACGGGTACGTGACTTCGGCATACCTGGTCCAGCCCAAGGAAGGCCCACAGCAGATATACGCTGGCCCATGAAGATTTTCGGGTGGCCAAGGCCCATGACGCCTTCGGATCCTTGGAGAGCAAGACTAGCATAGATAGGACATTCAAAGGGGTAAAACCCTAGAACTTGTAACCGACTAGGACTATGCCCGGGACCTGCCTAAGTCTATATAAAGGCCAGGATGGCACGTCCTAGATCTCTCGACTCATACTCTCGCATACGCACCTCACGCCAGATCGAATCTGCGCACCCTGTAACCTTCGGTTCCGCCGTAATCAAGAGCAGACAAGCAGGAGTAGGGTTTTCCCTCCGGGGGCCTGAACCTGGGTAAATCTCGTGTCCCCTGGTTTCTTGTATGTTAACCGTTCCACGATCTCCAGCATCCCCATCTTCTCCAAAACCCAAGTCCATAACAATGGGCATTGACGAGATTAAACCTCGTCAATTGGTGCCGTCTATGGGAATCGGGGCTGCTGATTGTGCGATCGTGACGGTCCCGACCTGATCGATCTACAACTCTGCGGTGACGGAGAATCACCTCCTCTTCGGCAATTTCGACTTCACCGCCCACTCGCCGGCCACCATGAAGGATTTCGAGCCCGTAGGCGACGGACTCGAAATTTTGTTCGGGAGCTTCTGCTTCCAGGTGGGAAAAACTGGCACCCTCCGCCTTCCTGAGCGGGTGCCCGTGCCATCAATCAGGCCCGCCTCGTGGGCTCCACACCCCGTGCTGCGCACATCACCATCGACAGATGAGTTCTACGATAGCAGCAGTTGTAACTCCGATCTGTGCGATCCACTTTCGGATGAAGGGACCTACGGTTCCAGATCCGAAAGCTGCGGCAGCAGCGGAGCAATCTACGAGCGCTACCAATGCGCCGCAGTCATCCAGGAGCAGCAAACGCCTAAACCGCCGCCCAACACGAACCCCAACCCGCAGGACAGAAACGGCGGAAACGGCGGGAACAGAAGAAGCCAGTCCCCCCCCCCACCTGAAGGGGAAAACAACGGCCACGTCATCCAACTTAGCAAAGAAGGATGGGTCCAGGCACGCCGTGCCGTCGCAGGTGACATAGTCCTGCCTGTGGACTCCCCACGTGACCTACTGATGGCATACCACTACCTCCTCATCGAGGAGCACAAGAAGCAAGTCAAGATGCAGGAGACGCTCGACAAACGCAAGCAAGCAGCCTCTGAGTCCAGCGCGTGACGAGCTGCGCTCTCTGCCATGGCACCCGGCTCTAGCACGAACGGAAACCAGGGAAACAAGCACCGCTCGCGGGTGGAGAACATGGATCCCAAGGAGCGCCGTGATGTGACCCAAACTCTCCACACATCGTTCATGGATATGGAGGCCGACGGCAACATCATCCCGAAGACACCACAAGCTGCGATCATGGCAGCCACTGCGTATCTCGCGGCCCACCAACCTCCGGAAGGGGACCCGAAAAGAGCCATGCATAAGTCCGCACTCACCGGACTCGGACTCGTCGGAGCTGCGCTCCACGAAGACGCTCCCATGGAGCCGAAGAAGAAAGCTCTGGCCAGGCGCGACCGGAGCCCCACCCCTTCATCCGAAGAGGAGGAGGAGCACGACCTTCCTCGAAGGAAGAAGAGCTCGCATAGCCACAAACGCGACTACGATGCCAGAGACGCGCTTACACGGCGCAAAATCGACAAAGCGCGAGCCAAACGCGCATGCTCATCCGAGTGCGAGATGGATGAAGATGAAGGAGAACTCTGCGGAGCCCGATGCTTCAGCAGATCTGTTCGGCGAACACAGATGCCACGCAATTTCAAGCTTCCTTCGGATACCCCGAAGTTCAACGGCACGCAAGATCCAAAATCTTGGCTTAGCGACCATCTGTCATCCGTCAAGCTGCACGGCGGTAACAAAGAAACCGCCATGCAATGCCTTCAGCTGCTGCTGACAGGCGCGGCGCGGGTCTGGCTCAGCAGCCTATCATCAGGATCCATCTGAAGTTGGGAGGAGCTAGCTTACATCTTCATCCGAAATTTCAAGGGCACTAGCAAGAGGCCCGCCTCAATCGAAGAGTTGCGAGCCTGCACTCAGAGAACGGGCGAATCTATTCGCTCGTACATACTACGCTGGTCTACCACCAAGAACTCCGCTGCACATATCTCCGAGAAGAGGGCCATCGACGCCTTCAGAGACGGCGTCAAACGCCAAGATTTCAAGGAGGAACTTGGGCGCGTCAAGCCCAAGACACTCGACCACCTCATGGACATCGCCAACAGGTGGGCTGACGGCGAAGATTGCATTCACCGAGCACAATCGGATGAAGAGGACGACTACGGCCGAAGACGGGAACGCCACAGCAAGAGGAGATCGCGCGTCTACGAGGACCGCGACGGACCCGACATGGTCGCGGCCGGCTACGCCGACCGCCGCAACGACAACAGCCGCAACAGCGGAGGATACCGCGGAGGAAACTTCCGCGACAATGGACGACCAGCACAGTCGTGGCAACGCCGCGACCGCGACAATGGACCCTCAGCATTCGACAAACTTTCGGGTCCATGCACCATCCACTTCTACATCGACAAACATGATGGCAAAAAGAAAGCCAGCCACATGCTCAAGGACTGCCGCGAGTTCCAGAAACTCAGCGAAAGCATGGTGCAGATGAGGCAACAAGCCCCAATCCCTGCGTTCGGAAACGCGCCTGCGCCAGGAGAAGTAGCACACGAAGCTCCTCCGCCGCCGCCTATTGGAGGCCCAAACCAACCAGTCGCGCCAGCGCAGAACAACGCCGGGATCGGGTACCCCCCACCAAAAGGAGCACTAAATATGATCCAGAAGGGACGCCCCACAAATAGGGTGCAGAAGAAAATCACCCGACAAATCAACTTGGCCGTGGCAACTCCGCATGCAATCCCTGAGTACCTCAGCGGATCGGAGTCCTGCATCACATTCACTCGCGCGGATCACCCTTGCAAGATCCCTCGCCCAGGTCATGCTGCCCTGGTGCTGGAGGCGCAGATCGGAGGCTTCGAGATGAGTCGCGTCTTCATGGACGACGGCAGCGGCATCAACCTAATGTTCGCAAGCACTCTAGCAGCTATGCTGATCCCGCAATGTAGCCTGGAACAATCAGACACAACGTTCCACGACATTGTCCTAGGAAAAGGCATATTCCCCCTGGGCAAAATAGGGCTCGACGTCATCTTCGGGAAGCCAGACAACTTTTGGCAGGAGCGACTCGAATTCGAAGTGGTGGACTGGCCGTCGCAATACCACGCCATCCTGGGGCGTGTAGCATTCGCAAGGTTCCTGGCCGTCCCACACTACGCATACCTACTACTCAAGATACCAGGACCAAGGGGCGTCATCACAGTCCACGGGAGCTTCACTCGATTGGACCAATGCGACAGGGATTTCAACAAAATCTCCCAGTCTTTCGGCATGCAAGACGAGCTTGTAAGGCTCCACGAGGTGACGGACAATGGGGTACCCCCATTCACAAGGCAGAACGCACCTGACATGTCCTTTGACTCCACCATCAACACCAAGAAAGTACAGGTCCATCCGACGGATGCCTCCAAGACGGACCTGATCGCCAACGACCTCAGCTCCGCATAGGAAGGCGCGCTCGTCGAATTCCTCCGTGAGCGCTGGGAAATCTTCGCCTGGTGTCCTGCGGACATGCCAGGAGTTCCCAGGGAATTCGCCGAGCACGCACTCAATGTCTTTCCAGACACCAAGCCAGTCAAGCAGTCCATCCGAAGACTGTCGGAGCCACGAGCCGAAGCTATCGACAAGGAAATCAATAGACTGCTCGCTGCAGAATTTATCAGGGAAATCAAGGAAAGCGAGTGGCTTGCAAACACAGTGATGGTCCCAAAGAAGGACACGGACATCCTGCGGATGTGCGTGGACTTCACGTCACTGAACAAGCACTGCCCAAAAGACCACTTCCCTCTCCCTCGGATCGACCAGATCATCGATTCGACGGCAGGCTGCAAGAAACTCTCCTTCCTCGACGCCTACTCAGGCTATAACCAGATTCGACTCAAGGTCGAAGATCAGGAGAAAACGGCGTTTATCACACCGTTCGGAGTATTCTGTTACAACACAATGCCCTTCGGGCTAAAGAACGCGGGTGCCACGTACCAGCGATGCATGCAGGCCTGCCTTAAGGACCAGATCGGTCGCAACGTCCAAGTCTATGTCGACGACATAGTAATAAAAACCAGGGAGGCAAGGACACTTATAGACGATCTCCGCGAGACGTTCGACAACCTTGATCGCTACAGGATCAAGCTCAATCCCGAAAAGTGTGCCTTTGGCGTCCCATCGGGTCAGCTGCTTGGGTACTTCATCTCTCAACGAGGGATCGAGGCGAACCCGAAGAAAATCAGAGCCATCATGATGATGGAGAAGCCGAAAAACCTCAAGGGCGTCTAGCAGCTCGCAGGACGAGTAGCGGCACTAAGCAGGTTCATCAGCCGCATGCGTGAGAAGGCCCTACCATTCTACCAGCTGCTGCGCAAAGCAGACAAGTTCGAGTGGACACCAGAAGCCAATGACGCATTCGAGAGCCTCAAGCGGCTCCTCTCCACCTCGCCCGTTTTGGTCACGCCAAAGGAGCGCGAGCCCCTGTTGCTGTACATAGCAGCCACACACCAGGTGGTCAGCACCGTACTCGTGGTCGAACGACCCGAAGAAGGCAGGACCCACGGGGTCTAGCGCCCAATTTACTACCTCAGCGAGGTACTGACACCAACAAAGCAGAGGTACCCTCACTACCAGAAGCTAGCCTACGGCGTGTTCATGACGGCTCGACGGCTGAGCCATTACTTCCAGGAGCACCAAGTGATGGTCGTCAATGAGGCACCCCTGAACAGCATCCTGAATAATCCAGAAGCCACAGGACGGGTGGCCCTGTGGGGCATCGAACTGTCACCCTTGGACATCGTCTACGAGAAACGACACGCAATCAAATCTCAAGTCCTTCCGGACTTTCTGGTACATTGGATGGAGCTGCAGCTGCCAGACACCCCAAACATGTCGCAGTCATGGACAATGCACTTCGACGGCTCCAAGCGTGAAGCCGGAGCAGGGGCAGGGGTCATACTGACCTCCCCGCAAGGCGACAAGATGAAGTACGTTCTTCGGATGAAATTCAGAGCCTCCAACAACGAGGCCGAATACGAAGCCCTCATCCATGGCACGAGGATGGCAAAGATATGCGGCGCAACGCGCCTGGTCATCTACGGCGACTCCAACCTCGTCGTCCAGCAGACGATGAATGAGTGCGACGCACACGCCGAAAACATGATCGCGTACCGCGCGCTCTACAATGCACTTGAAGGAGAGTTCGACGGCTGCGAACTTCGGCACGTTGGAAGAGAGAGCAACGAGGAAGCCGATAGACTCGCCAACATCGACTCCACTTGCGCAAAGGTGCCACCAGGTGTGTTCCTCGAACAAATCTGCGTGCCATCCATCAAGCGGAAATTCCCCAAGGGATCACCCGAAGAAGCAGAGCACTCGGGAGCTATGCTACCTGAAGGACACGAAGGACCCGAAAAACTGGACACAGAGGTAGCCATGGTCAACCTAATGCAGGTCATGGCAGTCGAAGAAACTTGGACGCGACCATACCTCCAGTTCTTGATAAACGGAGAACTGCCTGACAGCCCAACAGACGCCCGGCGCATATCTCGCCGGTCAAAAGCCTTCACCATCATCAACGGCGATCTGTACAAGCGCAGCATCACGGCTGTACTACAACGGTGCGTCACCATCGACGACGACAAGGCCATACTCCAAGACATCCATGAAGGCATCTGCGGCCACCACGCAGGCAGCCGCTCCCTTATCGCCAATGCTCTACGAGCAGGATTCTACTGGCCAACGGCCATGAGCAACGCAAAGGATATCGTCCGAAGATGCAACGGATGCCAATGGTTCGCCGACAAACCGCACGCACCTGGGTCCGAGCTCAGACCCATACCCATAGCCTGGCCTTTTGCTCAATGGGGCCTCGACATGATCGGTAAACTGCCAAAATCCTCGAAAGGGGGACACGTCTTCCTCCTGGTCGCAGTCGACAAATTCACCAAGTGGATCGAGGCCATGCCGGTCACCAACCAGAAAGGCAAAACTGCCGTCAAGTTCTTCGAGTCCATTGTCTACAGGTTCGGCGTACCGCACAACATCATCACTGACAACGGATCAAACT
Source organism: Avena sativa (assembly GCA_916181665.1). Taxonomy (NCBI): domain Eukaryota; kingdom Viridiplantae; phylum Streptophyta; class Magnoliopsida; order Poales; family Poaceae; genus Avena; species Avena sativa. The sequence continues at coordinate 338,713,918 of OV702284.1, read as the reverse complement.
TCATCTCCGAGGAATTCCAGGACTTCTGCGAAGGCCTTGGGATCAACATCACGTACGCCTCAGTGGCACACCCGCAAATGAACGGGCAAGTGGAAAAGTCCAATGGCCTAATCGGCGCCGGCATCAAGAAGCGCCTCATGAGCTCACTCGAACAAAAAGCCGGAGACTGGACGAAAGAGCTACCATCCGTCCTGTGGAGCTTACGGACTACGCCAAACAGCTCCACCGGCTACACACCGTTCTTCATGGTACACGGAGCCGAAGCCGTGCTATTAGCCGAAGTACGCCACCAGGCCCCACGGGTCATCACTTACAGCGAAGCCGAATCCACGATTGCACTTGAAGACGCTGTCGACACACTCGACGAAGCACGGGATATAGCAGCAGCTCGATCAGCGGTGTACCAGCAGAGTCTCCGCAACTACCACAGCCGTCGGCTGCGCCCAAGGTCCTTCGTCGAAGGAGACCTCGTCTTACGACTCAAGCAAAAGCGACCAAATAAATTCGAGTCACCATGGGAAGGACCCTACGCCTATCGCCTCAAGCATGTAGAGTCTAGAGTCGCATACTCCAACCCATGGAACATCGCGCACCTGCGACGATTCTATCCATAGCTACCTACCCCTTTACTTTCAATAAGGCTTTCAGTGAAGGCTATTCAGCCGAACAATGTACCTCCTCCATTACGATATAAATAAAGCTAAGTGTCTCGCCCCAAATCTTCAGTTCACTACTTTTGCAACTTTACTACATGCTACAAACACACTCGGGGGCTCCCCCCACCTCACGATTTCATCGATTGAGGATCAAACGTGTACACCTGAGTAGCTGGCAACATCAGGCAAACGAAAAGGACACGTATTCAATCAAAAGCACTGCGTGCTCACAACAAACAAACCTTTACAACAAAGGGCACAACACGCCCAGCCGAAATATACAAATTTTACATCTATCTCTTTTTACAGGTACTACCTATGTTGAAGAATAACTTGAGCACGCTGCTCAAACAAATCTACTGCCGCACCAACTCCTTGACATTGCTCACGTTCCGAAACTTCGACAGAAGACCCGCAAGGGTCGTCGGTACGGCATCCAAAGGAAACATGATGTGAAGCACCGAGGAAAGCGATGTCTGCACTTGACGGAGCACCCGCGCAACTTGATGAACACGATCCTGCACCGTCGCCAGAGCCATGGCGCGATCGCGATCCATCCAGAAGAAGCCGCCGGCCTCCATGTCCTGTTGAGTGAAGCAATTGACCCGAACAGCGACACGCTCCTTTTCTTCCCTCGAAGCAAGATTCGCACCTGCGACAATCGCACAAAACAAGAGTAAGGCCAGCAGGCTCATCCGAAGAACTGAGCTACAGCTCGAACCAAAGAACAACTTACATTGCAGCTGCTCGGACAGCCGAACCAGCTCCTCCATCAAGTACTCCTCTCTGGCTGCACCACGATCCGCCTTGGACTTCCAAACGTCAGCATGACCGCGTAACCCGAGAAACTCCCTCTCCAGACTACGCACACGATCCCGAAGGAAAGTGAGCTGCGAGGAATCATCCAAGGATGGTCGCAACGGCATTGCGGAAGGGGCGTCAACAGGGTCAACACCCGAAGGAACCTAGAGCAGCAGAAAAAGAAAGGGACAAACACATTTCAGACAATGATAGAGCACAACTCAGAAGAATTCATTAAACATATAAGGCCACTACGTGGCACAAGGATGGTGTTCTTCAGGATATTTACAACAAAAGTAGACTACAAACTACCCTACGTCTAAAAATGCCTAAGACCTGGCACCCTGAGTCGCCTCGGAGCCAGACTGCCTAGCTTTGGCCCCGCCCTGCTGCCGTAGTGCATACTCAGACAGCAAATCAATGAGCTTGGGCCCATATCGCTTGCAGCGAGCAGAGTAGGCAGCAAAGGCTACCTCGGACCCATCAGCAGCCGTCGGCATCCGAGAGGTGATCTGGGGCAGATCCAGCTCCGCTCCAGCCGCCAAGGCCATCGCCGGCCCGACGGACGCGCCGATGCCCTTCTGCTTGCGCTTGTACGCCGCAGGTGCTTCGGCTGACAGAGCCTCCGCCAGAGCATCCACATCATCAAGGGCTGCGCCCTTCGGCACAAGCTCCTTGTAGAAGCGACCAAGGACCCCTTTCGCCTTGGCAAGGGAGCTGACGACGGTGCTGCAGCGGTCTTCGACCGCCACAGTGGAATCATCTAGAGCACTCCCGTGCTCTAGAGCACCGCAGTAGAACTCGATGCCTGCGGCATCTGAGACAAAAAATAAGAAGGAAAGCATGAAGAAAAGCAGCACAGAAGAAGACCCGAAGAAAAAGAAACAAGTACAAAACTAGCACTCACTCGAAATAGCCTTGGCAGCAGCCATGAGCTTCGCCGCCACCTCTCTTTCACGAGCAGCCGCAACGGTGGCCAGCTTCTCCACACGATCTGCGGCCTCCTGCTGCAGACGCTCCTTCGCTTCGGCTGCCTTAGTCAGCTCTAGTTCGAGGCGTTCTTTCGCGCCAACGGCAGCTTCGGCCCTCTGCTCCGATTGACCAAGGCTCTTTTTGAGAGCGTCGACCTCACAGAGGGAATTGTTATGCTCCTCTGCATTCAAGACAAGCAAGTGTCAAAGAACAGGACCAGGATAAATAAGAGAGGCATTAAAAGGCAGATAGATACCTTGAAGCTGCCGAAGGTTCGCCTCCAACGCCAGGCGCTCCTGCACCATCCGCTTGGCCTCCTGCACAAAAGGCTGAAGAAAAAGAAATAGCAATAAGAAAAGGACTTGGGGGCTATGCCCAACACAAAGGAGCAAAAACAAAATTCGCACACGAAGACACTCGGGGGATCCCCCCGTAACATGAAGCAGAAAAACTTACATGCTCTGATGTTGACTCCGAAGGACCGCCTGCGAAATTCTGAGGCCCAACCACCTGCACCTCCTGCAACGGAGGATCCGGAGCCGCGCCACCCGAAGTCGCCACCGTCTGAGGAGGAGGAGACGCAATTTTCGACTCCCCCATCATCTACCGCGCACCACCACTGGAGGAATCGTGGGAAGAATGTCTGCATACGAACCTATCAGCACAAGCACAACAATCATGAAGGAAAAAGGACAATAGTACAACAAGAAACTTACGAGCCCAGTGAGCTCAGGTAAAAGACAGGAGGAGTCTTTCAGGCTCTCTTCTCCTCCTTCTTTTCTTCCTTCTTCTCCTCCTTTTTCTCTTCCTTCTTCCGCTTCGCTGGCGGGTGCGGCGCTACAGCCCGCACAGGAATGGCAGGAATGGGAGAAGAAGAACCTCCATGACCGTCACTATGACGCTCAAGGCCCAGAGGGTTTCTGGGAGTCGGAGGAGTCGAGGCATCCGAAGACTCGCTGGAGCTCCGTGACCGTTTTCGCGTATGGTCCTCACTCGACTCGTCGGCATCCTCCGCCGGAGATCGCGCCGACGGTAGCTCGGACACGGAATCAACCACTTCATTATCCGGGGCATTCGGATACCTTTCGGGCAACGACGGTACCATGCCCGGCACTTTGAAGCTCTGCAAAATTAGATGGAACTTTGTTAGCAAACAAAGGAAATAAAAACACAGCCGACAAAAAGCACTACGTGCACAAATCTACACCTGCGGTACGACCAACGTCGAAGAAAATGGAGGAGTTAGCGACTTCCCCGGGATTTCTTCTCCGGCTTTGAACTTCAGCAGCACGCGAAGGGCCCTGTCAAGATCCCCCTCGGACATTTTCTCAGCCGAAACCCTCGTCGGATCACGGCGCCCAGAATAAAGAAACATCGGGTGCGCCCTCGCTTGGAGAGGCTGCACCCGACGCTCAAGAAAAGTCCGGATGATGTCCACGCCGTTCACCTCTTTCTCCGGAATCAGCTGGAGATCCTCCACCCGACGGTAAAGGGCCTCTATCTCCGCCACCTCACCGTCCAAGATTTGGTTTTTCCAAGACCTTTTTCGCTCAATCATTTGGGAGGGGTCAAAGGGAACAAGACCAAAATCTTGCCCGGGTGCTACGGAGTCGCGGATGTAAAACCATCGCCTCCGCCAGTACTGGACAGATTCGGACATGGAAAAGGAAAAGAAGAGCAGATTGGGACTAAGGGAGATGATGAAACCCCCAATGGGATACACACCATCCGAACCAGATTGCCTCTTCACGGAATAGAGCTTCCGGAAGAGGCCAAAGTGCGGCTCAATGCCAAGCCAGCACTCGCAAAAAGTGATAAAACACGCAATGTGGAGAAGAGAATTGGGAGACAGATGATGAAGTTGAATCCCATAGAAGAAGAGCAGTCCACGGAGGAAGTCGTGGACCGGAAAAGGAAATCCCAGCGCGAAGCAAGAATCGCTTGAGCACAAGGAGGTAGTGAACACAAGAACTGGTGCGGTGAAAACAAACCGCGGTTTCCCCCAATGATTATAACATCGAAGACGACGCACGGCAACCGTCCATCCAGAAGACCTAACGCCAACGACAGATCTGACCGTACACGTGTCAACATCACAACGAACCGTCGTTACCACGCCGTCCACTACGTGCGGAAATCGAGGAGACGCCGTCATTATCTCCACGCCGCGCGTGACCGGTCAATTCATAGTCAGCAAGTGGGACCCACGTTCGTCCAGTCAAGTCATCTCTGGCGTAGCAGACGCTTGAGGTCATTGATCGTCAGCACTGATGTCATCAAAAGCTATACTAGCACCAACTACAATTCTTCGGCTCCACAGCTAAGAGTACTCACTCGAATCTTCGATTCGACTAAATACTCGGGGGCTACTCCTATCAGGAGCGCTGGCTGCGCACCCGGAAGATGAATAACGACAAAGCATTTCTTCGAGTCCTACGTCGAGTCTACGACTCCACTACGGACTCGGGGGCTACTCCCATAGGGAGGATGGATTTAAGCATCTGAAATTTTTTGAGTCCTATGGACTTAACAACTGAACAATGCTTGAACTAAGGTCTCTGATCGAGTCTACGACTCGAACAGACACTCGGGGGCTACTCCCATAGGGAGCGCTGGTCGCGCACCCTATGAATTCTTCGATTGTGATCTTTCGGATCAGCACGCAAAAACTTTTTGGCACCTCTGCCCCAACAAACGTTGAGTGAGCGACAATATCCTTGGCCACCCGAAACACCTCCGCGGTGACAAATGTTCGGATGATGCGTCTGCGACGCAAAGATAAGACCTGCAGATATCATCTGACGGCCTGGCAACGTACATGACTGCGCTCTGCTAGTACAAATCCATGTCAATAGGCGTGATGAAAAATCCCAACGGACGTGTTGGGTACATTAATTAAAATCACTGGAATTCCACTCCTGTAAGTCCTCCGCGGCCTGAGTTGAATTACGCCAGCATATGTTCCAGATCCGAGTTGAGGGACTCGAACTTGAAGAAGATCGTGTTGTTTCGTCCTAAGACAGTTAACTAACCCTGATCCGTCGGGTGAGTCAGGCACACGCGTCAACAATCCCTACAGACATATACTATTAATATATAGTTGCACCCGAAAGATGGAAGAGTCCTCAGCCGAATCTACGATTCGACTGATTACTCGGGGGCTACTGACATGGTTATACCCTACGAGTACGTGACTTCGGCATACCTGGTCCAGCCCAAGGAAGGCCCACAGCAGATATACGCTGCCCCATGAAGATTTTCGGGTGGCCAAGGCCCATGATGCCTTCGGATCCTTGGAGAGCAAGACTAGCATAGATAGGAAATTCAAAGGGGTAAAACCCTAGAACTTGTAACCGACTAGGACTATGCCCGGGACCTGCCTAAGTCTATATAAAGGCCAGGAGGGCACGTCCTAGATCTCTCGACTCATACTCTCGCATACGCACCTCACGCCAGATCGAATCTGCGCACCCTATAACCTTTGGTTCCGCCGTAATCAAGAGCAGACAAGCAGGAGTAGGGTTTTCCCTCCGGGGGCCTGAACCTGGGTAAATCTCGTGTCCCCTGGTTGCTTGTATGTTAACCGTTCTACGATCTCCAGCATCCCCATCTTCTCCAAAACCCAAGTCCATAACAATGGGCATTGACGATATTAAACCTCGTCAGCCTCCGCCTCCACCCACTGAATCAAAGGAAAGAAAGCGGAAGAATAACACCGCTACGTCGAGGGAGACCTGACGCCGAAAACGAAAAGATCCCCTACCAAGAGTACCGCCGTATTCTCCCAAGTTAGCTTATCACCGGACTGATGAGGAAAGCGCGGTGATCTCCCGGGCCGAAGTGAAGGCCCATTTTGCACCAAAACAACTCGAGCCACAGGTGCTAGTTGATCCAAAAGTCAAGAAGCACTTCAAGGCATTCCTTGACCAACCACCCCAACATGTGTTAAATAGGAAAGATGACTATACACGCTGTCTTACGAAGACACTAAAAGAGAAGTCATCAAGCAGTGCTGCAAGTGGGAGAAAATCAAAAGAAGTTGCCCAGCTCGGCAAACAGGCAAAACAATCCATTTCCCCGCTCAAGGTGTTACCCCAGCCCACACAAGGTGGAATAAATATGGAAATAGCTATTAAATTAGCCAAGGAGTGTAACGTGCCGGTCGAATCACTTCTATCCGGCGGAGATAATGTCGCCAAGGGACCAATAGCACGAAAATTTGTCTACGGGGAGCCTCTGGTCAGCGATGAGGTATTCAATGATCTGCCAACACATATGCGACTGTTGCATATCTGGTACTTGAAAGTCACAAAGGAAGGGCGACAATTTCTCCTATGTAAAGTTGGAGAGGAGTACTTCCGTCCCGACTATATCTCCATTGAACTTTGTGAACTATTTCAGTTATTCAACCTAGACGCCCTCGACAAGTCCCTCCTCAGCATATATTGTCTATGAGTAATAAAGTCACTAACTCAGCTCGTTCAATTCATTTCCTGTCGTTATCCTCACTATATCTCCTTCTGTATGCTATTATATATGCAAAATGAAGATTCAAAAATGTAGAAGAAATTCAATCTACAGCATTGGGTTCGTTGACCCAAACAGAGTAAATGGACATACGCTAATAAATAACCTCGAGGAAACAGAGGATAACTTGCTAATGTTTTTAATGGAGCAACATTACAAGACATAAATACTATTTCCTTACAACTATGGGTAAGAGTCTTACTGTCCTGTACACATTCAAATTTTGTTTACTCGATGTTAAGTGTATATAAACGATCGCAGCTTTCACTGGATTCTTCTAAACAATGACGTTGACCGTGCAAAAGTTGAAATCTCGGACTCGTTAAAGAAGCTGATGGAAGACTACTGCAGCATAATTGATTGCCTCCAAAAGTAATTTCAATCACTATATCTATCTCTTTCGTTCATTCTCTGAGATGTAAACTAATTAATAACTCATTCATTTCTTTTTTGCCGGACAGGGTTTGGAAAAGGTTCACGAAGGAGGTTCAGGGTGAATGGCGTGAGGAGCTCACTTTTCGTACGGTCCCAGTAAGTAGTACGAGAGCTAGGGGACTAATTTATGTGTATATTACAATTATCATTCTTACAATTATCATGCTTGATTATTATCTGATTGAATTATATTCTCGATCGAAAAGTGTGCGACGCAGCCACAGGGGACTAATTTATATGGATATTACGTATGTGAGTTCATTCGTGGGTGTATGGAGCAGGGCACAGACTTTCTTCAAGTACGTAAACAATGTATTCGCAATTTATTCTATACCATAGTTTTTGTTGAGTTCCATTCATAATGATCTACTTCTTTATATATAGTTGGTTGCGATGCGGGATAAGCTCCTACCACATGAACGCCTACTATCAATTCAAGAGGAGTTGTCGGGATTTTTGCTCAGGGACGTCATAAACTCAAAAGGAGAGTACAACGTAGATAGACCTTCGTGTAATCGTGGATAGGCACAAAAGGACAGTATCTGTTGTAATGATGATCTTGGTGTAAATCAATTAGACGAGCTCTAATCTCGGTTGTGTATATATTTATATGTATTTATGTTATCGTGAGTGAAATTATATTATATATGCATCAATGTATACAGCATGTAGTAGCATAGAATAATATGTATATGAAAACACAAAATGAAAAATAATAAAACACAAAAAAAGAAAACCCTAAAACCCCACCTCCTGCCGTGGCAGCAGTTTGGTGCAAAATGCTGCCGCGGCAGAAGAACTTTAGTCCCGGTTCGTGTTACGAACCGGGACGAAATATCCTCCAGCCCAGCACGCACAGAGCGGCCACGTGGAGATAATCTAGTCCCGGTTTGTAACAGAACCGGGACTAAAGGCCTAACCTTTAGTCCCGATACGTTAGTCCCGGATTGCAATCCGGGACTAAAGCCTCTTATAAACCGGGACTAGTGTCCTGTTTTCTACTAGTGGAAGCGACAGATGTTGTGCTGGGTATGTTTTCTGTTAACTCGGTACTTGCAAGAGTGTTGTTTGATTCTGGAGCATCGCACTCATTTGTTACGGAAGAATTTGCATGCACTAGTAAGATTCAACCAACCAAATTGAAGCATGTTATGATTGTTCAAATACCTGGTTCAACCACCAAAGCTAGACAAATTTGTAAGGCCATACCTATCTGAATCCATGGCATAGATTTTTATGCTAATCTAATAGTACTTGGAACCAAAGGTTTGTAAGTAGTACTAGGAATGGATTGGATGTCGAAACATAAATGATTAATCGACTATGCCAAGAAAGCCATAACCATGACCAGTACAACCGGAATATCAGTAGAGCATGTATTTTAAAACTTGCCCCGTCAATTCAAGTGCAACAAGTGTCTAGACCAACCAACCATTGATCAAGTCAGAATAGTCTATGAATACCCCGACGTATTTCCAGATGTTTTGCCCGGTATGCCCCCAGATCGGGATATCGAGTTTATCATTGAACTAATCCCTAGAACCGGACCCATAGCCCAGAGACCATATAGTATGAACCCATATGAACTAATGGAGCTGAAGAAGCAACAAGATGCTATGCTGGAGATAGGATTGATTCAACCAAGTGCATCACCATGGAGATCGCATGTCTTGTTTGTGGACAAGAAAGATGGAGGTAACCGTTTGTGTACGGATTATAGGAAGTTGAATGATGTCACCATCAAGAACAAGTACCCACTGCCGAAGATAGAAGACATGTTTGCCCAGTTGACTGGAGCCAAAATGTGTTTTCTAAGATTGATCTTAGAACTGGTTATCATCAACTCAAGATTCGCATAGAGTATATTCCAAAGACTGCCTTTACCACCAGATATGGACTGTATGAGTACACTGTCATGTCTTTTGGATTAACCAATGTCCCCTCTTATTTCATGAACCTCATGAATAAGATTTTTATGTACTTCCTGGATAAGTTTGTCATTGTTTTCATCGACGACATTCTGATCTATTCCAAATTAGAAGAATAACATGAGCTACACCCGAGGACCATCCTGGGAATCCTTAGGGAGCATCAGTTGTATGCTTAGTTTAGAAAATGTGAATTCTGGTTACAGGAAGTAGGATTCCTCGGACATATTGTGTCAGCTGGAGGAATTGCCGTTGACCCTGCAAAGGTTAAAGATGTCGAAGAATGGAAAGCCCCAACCACTCAAACCCAAGTTTGTGCATTTCTCGTATTAGCGGGATATTACCGCAAGTTCGTAGAAGGATTCTCGAGCATCGCAAGACCAATGACCCAATTGTTGAAGAAGGACAAGAAGTTTGAATGGACGGACAAATGTGAAGCGAGTTTTCAAGAACTCAAGAAGAGATTGATTTTAGCCCCAATCTTGATTGTGCCAGATATCACGAAGCCTTTTGATGTGTATTGTGACACGTCCAATATCGGTCTCCGATGTGTGTTGATGCAAGAAGGCAAAGTTATATCTTATCTATCCCGACAACTGAAGCAACATGAGCAGAATTATCCTACCCATGACCTTGAACTAGCAGTCGTAGTTTTAACCTTGAAGACATGGCGACATTACCTCATGGGAAACCGTTGTGAGATTTATTCGGATCACAAGAGCCTGAAGTACATTTTCACTTAGAAGGAGCTGAATATGAGGCAAAGGAGATGGATAGAGCTAATCAAGGATTATGATTTGTACATTCGCTATCACCCTGGTAAAGCTAATGTGGTAGCAGATGCCCTTAGCAGATTGCTGTGTCGCTTGAACTCTATGATTCTGAAGGAGCAACCAAGTTTGCACAAGGAGTTGGAAGATTTTAGAATAGAATTAGTAAGTGAAGGATTTTTGGCTAGCATAGAACTTCAATCCACTTTGATCAGTTAGATCACAGAGGGGCGGAAAGGAAATGCTAGTATCGATGGAATCAAACGTCGTATCGGTATAGGCAGAGTACCCGGATTCACCGAAGATGAAGGAGTTTTGTGGTACAAAGGATGTATCTTTATGCCAGCAGACTCAGAGTTGAAGCAAGATATTTTGAAAGAATCCCATGATACTCTTTATTCTATCCAACCCGGAGGAACCAAGATGTATTAGGATTTGAAGGAGCAATTTTGGTGGCACAAGATGAAGATAGAAATCGGAAGCTACACCCTTCGGTTCCCTTGTCGCACTATAAATAGAGGCCTCCCCCATTCGAATTCAGCACACCATTCCACTCCCCTCTCTCTCAGAACCACCCCACCTCTTCCCCGGAGCAAGGTGAGCACCAGGTGGCCGGAATTTCACCGGAGCTTGCCGCTGCTGGAGGAGAAGGGCGCTGTTGATTGGAGCCGCCCAGGAGGAGCCACCAGTACCAGGAGGATCACTATCCTCGACTTCGTCGTTCGCCCCCATCGCCAACCCTTGCCTGAGCCCCGGTGAGCCGCCATAGACCCCCACTGGCCGCCTTAGGGTTTAATCTCGCCGGCGCTGCCCGACGAAGATGACGAACCACAGCCGTAGGATCTAGTCTAATCGCAAGACTCGGATTGAAAGATACCTCTTCGCGTAGTTAGAGCCGATGACGCCTTGAGCCCATCTGTCAGCAGCCCGCGCACGCGCTGTGTGCAGTGGGACGTCCCAGTTAACGTTCCCACTCGACCCAATATTTTAAATATAGATTTTTCATTTTAGTTTCAAACCTAGTTCTATCCAGAGATTCAAAAATAAACCCAGAGAGTTTCACTGAACCAAATTGCATGAAACTAATTTTGCTAGAAAGGTATTGAAATTCTTAATCTAAGCCCGTTGGATTCAAAACATTTAGAATTATAGACCACCTTTGGTAAAAATAACAAGGCAGAGACTTTTTTGCATTCAAACATTTTTCAAAATTCAACCATAAAAGCTTTTGAGATGATTCCAACTCTCAGGAATTACATTTAACAAGACCTTACTGAATATATAAAAATATCTATGTTTACTTGCAGTAATAATGGACAAGTAATAAAAGAATGCCCCATAGGCATTTCTAGTCACTTTAATTAATTAAAATAAAAGGTTAAACCTTATTAAATTGTGACACCACTTTAAATCACATTCCCAAGTACTGAAATATATGGTGATGACATGTGTCAGCATGATCCCATGTTTTAATTGGATAATATTAAATCTTAAGTAGTTTTTCAATGAGTAGAAATTACTTTTCTAAAATAAAAATAATAAAACTATTGCCTTAATGTTTGTGATGATTGTGATGATGCTATATCATCTAGTGAAAACCCTGGTGTGATAAATAGAATTAGTTAAGTATTGTTTGGTGATTGTGTACCTCGTATTTATTTATAGACGCTAGTACCGACCAAGGATACGAAGAGGAAGGAGACTACTACGAGGAAGAAGCCGAGGAGAACTTCAACCACTACACTGCAGAAGGCAAGCTTCACAAAACAAGTTGACTTTGCAAGTTAACACTTGCAGGATAGTTATGCCAACTAGATGATTTAGGCATATGTGATCATACCACTTGATTATACCAAATCCCAGTTTTACTTGCAAGCTTGTTCATTTTTATTTCTTTATCAAAGCTCCTTAGTTATGTTTACTTAGTGACTTGTAAGTTTTGGAAAGATTTTAAAGGTAGCATAAAGAGCATAAAACTTGGCCTAAGTTAGATAAATCTTGATGTCATACTGAGGCATGAGATTGAACTTCGAAATTTCACACTTGATTACCACCCCTCACTAGTGTTTACCCCCAACTTTAGTGGCTAGTGCTAAGCATAAAACTTGATCACTTTAGATGGGAATACTTGGTGAAAATGATTATGAAAACCTTGGAATGATGAGTTATTCTAATGAAATGTTTTGACATGTGTTCTTGAACACCAGATGATTTTTGATGATGAAAATGTTGAGGCATGAGCCTTAGCGCTTAATAAAACTGATGGTTGTCTGGATGCGATACCATTCCAATTTTACCGTACAACCACAATATCTGAATTTGGGTACGGCTTGACTAGAAATTTATATACCTTAGTATGGGTTCCCTTGCGGCCAAGGTTTGAGCTGAGGCTACCTTGTGAATATTGACCACCTATGTAGTTCCCAAGATGACAGATGGTCATGGTTGGGAGGCCAAACTCATAGGAGAGGTGCCTATACTAAGGCGTGTAATTGAAAGGTTAGGATTGATTATCCGCATACTGAGTATGGTGAATTCAGGATTGTTCCTGATAGATGTATCGAATATTGTGGTGAAAGTGTACCACCTCTTCATAGTGTCAAGCTATTCGAATATTCGCGTCCACGGTTATGGATAGTTGGAGTGGCCATACTGTTCCGTCGTCAGATGTTTTCAAAATGACTTGTGAAATGGATGATGACTTAGACTTGACCACAACAGAGTTGTGTTATGAAAACTTGAGTTCCCACTTAGGTGTTATAAAACCTTAAACTAATTTTCTTTGCTTCTAAACTCAGTTAGAGATAAATCTGTCTTTTTGCAAAACAACCTAGAGCTTAGTATCCCTACTTGAAACCACTTTACTTGTTAGTGATAGTTTGCGAGTACTTAAAGAGTACTCATGGCTTTATCCCTGGCTATTCCCGTGGCCAGACTATGAAGAGGACTATCAGGAGGATGGACCGCAGGAAGGTTACGACAACTAGGATCATCACCCATCGTCAGCATTGCCTGTGACCATGAAGATGGAGCCTCGCCCACGCTATCATTATTATTCCGATGCTTAATAGTACTAAGACTGGATCATGAGATCCTTTATTTGTTGTAAGACCTTATGTATGGTTTGTAATGGATGATGTACTATGATATCCAATCTGTTATGTCTCGCAAAAATGGTAATCCTGGGATTGCGATGTATGGAATAACAGGCTTCTGGGATTAAAAATACGGGTGTTGACAAGTTGGTATCAAGAGCCATCCTGACCATAGGAAACCCTAGTTTAGAATGGACGCTTGAATCAAAGATTTAGTTTCAAAACAAAAGAAGTGAGTATTTATGAAAACCTATTCTCGTCCTTATCACTTGGATTCTGTCATAAAAATTCATGTTCCTCGAAAATTCTTGCAAACTTATATAAAAATTGACACACTAGATCACTCTACTAACTTACTCATCCTACATTATTATAGATGGACGTGAAGTATAGCAAGTTCTATCTGTTGGGAAATGGAGGATATCTCATCTTTGAGCGTGACTTGGACCAGCTTTCGAAACTTCTCGAGCGCCCGCACCCTGAGTTCTTCGGAGCTCAGCTCAACTATTAGGAAGGAGGAGAATTGCAATGGCTGATTGTTGCAAGTCTCAGATGGAAGATTGAAGCCCCCACCTCAGAGGGAGTCCGGTTTACCTTAAGAGAGAACAACTGGCTAGATGGACTTGCTAGGGCCATGCAGGAAGCTCTTGCCCGTCTGTTTGGGCAAAGCATCAATCAGATCAAGGGTACCCTCTTTGAGTTCTATCCAACGTGTGATGTTATGGGACAACCATTGGAGGCACCATATCACCCTGAGATGAAGAATAAAGTGGACCACCTCAGCTTCATGATGTATGACCGGCAGAAGGAGTTAGACAATGCCCGCGCATATGCCAACCACAACCATGCCATCGCAGTCAAGAAGGACCAGACCATTGCCATGCTGGTGAAGGATCGCCAGTCTCGTCGCCGTCAGCTTGACAAGAAGGAGCGCATCATTGCCCGCCTTCATCACAGGATAATAGACTTGGAGGAGACCATCCACGAGAGAGACATGCAGCTTGAGGAGAGGGAGAATGCAGGGGAAGACCTTCGTGGAGACCCCTACTCTTACCTCAGTGACGATGATGATTTTCTGGAGGATCAAGCCATGGACTTCTTCACCGGTGAGGAAGACTTTGCATTCATTGATGATGATGATGATGATGATGAGGCCACCGATTCCGAGGGGTAGTAGCACTTGAGCACTAGCGTTAGGAAAGTTGTAACCGGTCCCACTATATCATAGTTGCACAGAATGGTTCTTAAAACCATTTGTTTCCTTGTTGTGGTGTGTGTTTGTATGGTGTGCCATGAATGAATGAATGGAAAGCAAGTTTCTAGAAAAAAATCTGAGTCAAACTTCAAAAACTTTTCCAAAACAAAACCCCTGAACCTTAGAAATTTCCCTCTTTTCTCATGAGCTATCTCAATCTTCAGATGCCTCGCGGAGGAAGCAGTTCATCCCCGGACCCCATGTTGCAGATCTTGCAAATGTTGGTTTCTGACCGCGAAGCTAAAAGAGCCAAACGTCAAGCCAACTTAGCTACCCTTCAACACATAGCTTAGATGGCCAACAAAAACCAAGGCCATGGAAACCTGGACAACCATGGATCCAAGCTCAAGAACTTCCAGAATACCAATCCACCCGTCTTTAGTAAGTCTGAAGAGCCCCTAGATGCAGATGATTGGCTGCAGACCATGGAGAATAACTTAGAAGTCGCTGGAGTAGAGGCCAACGAGAAAGTACTGTTTGCCACCCACTATCTGGTCGGAGATGCAAGAGCTTGGTGGAACAGCGTTCGCGCCATGACTGGAGGACAAATGATGTCTTGGGATGAATTCAAACTCAAGTTCACCAGAACCCATGTGCCACCGGGTTTGATCAAGAGGACGAGAGATGAATTCAGAGAACTAAAGCAAGGGAGGATGACAGTTGTTGAGTACCGTGACAAATTTCTGTCATTAGCTATGTATGCACCGGATGAGATCGACACTAAAGCCAAGAAGAAGGAGAGATTCCTGAATGGTCTGCATGATGAGATGCAGTCAGTGTTAGTCAACATTCTATTTGCTGACATTGAAGCATTAGTGGACTCTGATATTCAGATGGAAGGCAAGATCAACCAAGCCCATGAGAATCGCAAGCATAGAATGATGAATCAACCAGGAACCCACCATACCCCAAAGTATCGCCCCAACCCATCTACAGGATTTTCCCCTAGAAATAATAGACCCTTGATGAACCGTCCGACCTATCCCAACCGTGGAGGAAGAAACCCAAGGCCCGGAGGAAATCACAACAACCCCGGAAACCCCAGCAATTTCAATCATGCACCGCCCAAGTTCAACAACAACAATGTCGCCACCAACACCAATACTGCCCCAAGAACTGGAAGCAATGTCGTGCCTGTTGCAGCAAAGAACAAGTCTCAGGTGACTTGTTATGAATGCGGAACCAAGGGTCACTATTCCAATGAGTGCCCCAAGAACATTGCAGAAGCCCCCAATGTGAATGCCCCAGCTCAGCAGCAGCGTCGTGTTCAGCCTGGAAGGAGATATGCCCTAGGAAATTCGCTCAACCGCAACGGCCGTTTGTTTCTCATGCATGCTGAAGAAGCCCAAGAACACTAGTAGAAAACGGACCTTTGGTCCAGAGCATTAGTCCCGGTTCTGGTACAAACCGGGACTAATGCCCTGGTCCCAACGGCTAGAAACGGCCGCAGGGACTAGAAGACATTAGCCCCGGTTCCTATGTGAACTTTAGCCCCGGTTCGTTTAACAAACCGGAGCTAAAGGGTCTGGCGCTGGAAAAGAACAGATGCGTGGACCTTTAGCCCCGGTTTGTTTCTCAAATCGGGACTAAAGTCCCCGACTATATCTTCTTCCCCTTCCCAGCCCGAGCCATTTCAAGCTCACACAATCATCCCTCTCAAATTTCTCCCCTCAATCTCGAGTTCTTCCCCATTTTTCTCAAGATTTGTGAAGATTTTCTGGCTCCACATCTATCAAGGGTCCTAAGAGGTTAGCAACTTCAACATTTCATCTCTCATTGCTTGTTTTAGCTCATTTCATGCTCTAGAAATGGATAGATTTTGTGTGGGTTCTATCTCTGTATATCTGGTTAATTTGGCACATATAGGTCTCGAAATTCATTTGATTCATCAAAGCACATAGATACATGAGTTCATCCTATATACATATCTTGGTTTGACACGTTGTCTTGAAATCCGGTCGGTTCACAGTGCATCATGTCATCGTCGAGCAACAAAATATTCGTATTTCTTCTACCTGTCGTCACATAATCCATTGAAACAAAAATAAGTACCAAAACTATGAAGACACACATATATATAGTGGCGCTCTAGCATTTTAGTTAATCATCGGCCAGTTAAGCAAGAAATTAAGAACAAAAACATGAACACGCCAAGGAGCTACCAAATTAAATTAGGGAGTGCCTCTATGGAGACACCATTCGGGACTAAACAGGCTCATGTCGTCCCCAGCCTGCCGCAACCCCTTTAGTCCCGGTTGGTGTGTCCAACCGGGACTAAAGATATAGTAGAAAGTTTTTTTAAATCAGTGCTTGTTTGATGTATACGATGTGTTCTTTTATTTTTAGACTAGTACTACTCTTAGCATCGTGATTTTGTTTGATGAACTTATAAAATGCAGATGAGACGACAATGGATGTACGCTGACCGAATCTCTGACGAGTTCATTAAAGGCGTGTGTTCTTTTCTCGTTGTGGCAGAAGCAAACAAGCGGAATGGTTTTATCTGTTATCCATGTGGTGAGTGTCGGAATCAGAAGGAATACTCTTCCTCAAGAGTCCTTCATGGCCACTTGTTTCGGTTCGGTTTCATGTCTAGCTATAATTGTTGGACCAAGCACGGAGAAAGAGGGGTTATGATGGAAGACAACAAAGATGAAGAGAATGATGACAGCTATCCTATGTCCCCTGCATACGGTGGTACTACAATAGAAGACAATGATGAAGAAGAAGCAGAAGAACGTGCATCATATGAGACAGATGATGATCTTGGTCGGGCCATTGCTGATGCAAAGGGAGAATGTGATAGCGAAAGGGAGAAGTTGAAATTTGAGCAGATGTTAGATGATCACAACAAATTGTTGTACCCCAATTGCGAAGATGGCCACAAAAAGCTAGGCAGCACACTAGAATTGCTGAAATGGAAGGAAGAGGTCGGTGTGCCTGACAAGGGATTTGAAAAGTTGTTGAAGATAATGAAGAAGCTACTTCCAAAGGATAACGAACTGCCCGCCAGTACTTACGAAGCAAAGAAGGTTGTCTGCCCTCTAGGATTAGAGGTACAGAAGATACATGCATGCATTAATGACTGCATCCTCTATCACGGTGAGCAGTACGAGAATTTGGATGCATGCCCGGTATGCACTACATTGCGGGATAAGATCCGACGAGATGACCCTGGTGATGTTGAGGGGGAGCGCACGAGGAAGAGGGTTCCCGCCAAGGTGATGTGGTATGCTCCTATAATACCACGGCTGAAACGTTTGTTCAGAAACGAAGAGCATGCCAAATTGTTGCGATGGCACAAAGAAGACCGTAAGAAGGACGAGATGTTGAGATACCCCGCTAATGGGTCGTAGTGGAGAAAAATTGAGAGAAAGTACCCGGACTTTGCAGGTGACAAGAGAAACTTATGGTTTGGTCTAAGTACGGATGGCATGAATCCCTTTGGGGAGCAGAGCTGCAGTCATAGCACATGGCCTGTGACTTTGTGTATGTATAACCTTCCTCCTTGGTTGTGCATGAAGCGGAAGTTCATTATGATGCCAGTGCTCATCCAAGGCCCGAAGCAACCCGGCAACGACATTGATGTATACCTAAGGCCATTAGTTGAAGAACTTTTACAGCTATGGCACGAACAAGGTGTACGTGTGTGGGATGAGCACAAACGTGAGGAATTTAACCTACGGGCATTGTTGTTCGTAACCATCAATGATTGTCCTGCTCTTAGTAACATTTCAGGACATACAAACAAGGGATACAATGCATGCACACACTGTTTAGATGACACTGAAAGTATTTATTTGGATAAGTGCAAGAAGAATGTGTACCTAGGGAATCATCATTTTCTTCCGCCCACGCATTCCCTAAGAAGGAAAGGCAAGCATTTCAATGGTGAAGCAGATCACCAGAGTAAGCCTGTCCGTCGTACTGGTGATGATGTATTTGATATGGTGAAGGATTTAAAAGTAATCTTTGGAAAGGGTCATGGCGGACAGTCCGTTCCGAAGGAAGCTGGTGGACACGCACCCATGTGGAAGAAGAAATCTATATTTTGGGAGCTACCCTATTGGAAAGTCTTAGAGGTCCGCTCTACAATCGACATGATGCACCTGACAAAGAATGTTTGCGTGATACTGCTAGGCTTCTTGGCGTGTAAGGAAATAATAAACATACACCAGAAGCACGACAGGACCAACAATGTATGAAAGACCGAGAAGGCAGGCATCCAGAGTTGTTTCAAGGTACTGCCAGCTACGCTCTTACCAAGGAAGAGAAGGAAATATTTTTTGAATGCCTGAGTAGTATCAAGGTTCCTTCTCGCTTCTCGTCCAATATAAAGGGCATAATAAATATGGCAGAGAAAAAATTCCAGAACCTGAAGTCTCATGACTGCCACGTGCTTATGACGCAGTTGCTTCCGGTTGCTTTGAGGGGGCTTCTGCCGGAAAATGTTAGAGTACCCATTGTGAAGCTATGTTCGTTCCTCAATACAATTTCTCAGAAGGTAATCGATCCAGAAAGGCTACCAGGGTTACAGAAAGATGTGGTCCAGTGTCATGTAAGTTTTGAGTTGGTGTTCCCACCATCCTTCTTCAACATAATGACGCACCTTCTAGTTCACCTAGTCGAAGAGATTACCATTCTCGGTCCTGTATTTCTAGACAATATATTCCCATTTGAGAGACTCATGAGAGTCTTAAAGAAATATGTCCATAACCGTGCGAGGCTAGAAGGAAGCATCTCTAAGGGATATGGAACACAGGAGGTCATTGAGTTTTGTGTTGACTTTATTCCTGACCTTGAGCCGATCGGTGTACCTGAATCACGACATGAAGGGAGACTTAGTGGAAAAGGCACGCTAGGAAAGAAAGCAAAGATATGTATGGATGGACATTCTTTCACTAAAGCACACTGTACAATTCTGCAAAGTTCCACCTTGGTGGCTCCATATATCGAGGTACACAAGAATATTGTACGCTCGAACTACCTGGGGCAGTCTGACAGGTTGATTAGAGATGAACACGTGAAGACTTTTGGCGGTTGGTTGCAGACACATCTCATGAATGACACCACTGTTGGAGATAAGTTGTACTTGTTGGCCAGGTCTCCATCTTCAACTATATTGACTTTCCAAGGTTACGAGATCAATGGGAATATATTTTACACGCACGCCCAAGATAAAAAGAGCACCAACCAAAAAAGTGGTGTCCGATTTAATGCAACGGACGAGAATGGGAAAAAGGACACATATTATGGTTACATAGAGGACATATGGGAACTTGACTATGGTCCTAATTTCAAGGTCCCATTGTTTCGATGCAAATGGGTCAAGATGACAGGAGGTGGGGTAACGGTAGACCAGCTGTACGGAATGACAACAGTGGATCTCAATAATCTTGCGTACGGAGACGAACCATTCGTCCTTGCCAATGATGTGGCTCAAGTTTTCTATGTGAAGGACATGTCTACTAGACCGAGAAAAAGGAAAGTTAAGCAAAAGAATATAATATCATACGATGAGCCAAAGCGGCACATAGTTCTTTCTGGAAAAAGAAACATGGTGGGAGTTGAGGACAGGACAGACATGTGAGAATATTATGAAAAATTTCATGAAATTCCGCCATTCAAAGTGAAAACTGAACCAAGCATATCGCTAAAAAAGGAAGATGCTCCATGGTTACGGACAAGAAGAGAACCAAAACACTAGATGTGGATGTTGGTGATGTAATGTATTAAACCTTTTGTGAATTAATCCTATTTTTCATTTATTAAAGGAAGATGCTCCATGGTTAATAAAGGAATTTCTAAGATTGCTGTAGGCAGGTACCAAAACTGTAGACTAGGTAACACTTAGACATTTATTAATATTAAAAACCGGGACAAACCGGGACTAGCTAACACTGAGGACTAAAGCCACCCCCTTTAGTCATAATCATGCCTAGTCCTATAGTACACAGCTTCAGGGTCTTCTTCGTCATCGTCATCATCATCGTCATCGTCACCTGCCACTCCAGAGATCCTCAACCCAGCCATGGCATATACCGGGGGAACCTGCCACTCCGGCCTCGGATTCACGGCGGGCGGGGGAGGAGTATCCTGGAAGACGATGCCGCTACCACCAGGCGGGGGAGGGGCCTTCTTGTGGCTCTGTGGCGGGTAGACTTGTGGGAACCGCAGGCGAGGATGGTCTCCCCCGGCGATGTAGCGCTTCACGCCGATGATAGTACAGTTTTCCCACCATAGACGCCGACCGGCTTCATTGTGGTTCATCGGGGGCGAGCCATCACCCTCGTACCTCGCGAGCTCCCTTTCCACTCCGGGGGATCTTAAACCTTTCTGTCCTTCCCGGGTGAAAAAGACAAATGTCTGCCGAATCGGCAGGAAGTGGGTCCGGTTTGAACTACAGGTACATGATCTAACGTCCGTGATTTTTTGAAAAAATCATTTTTAGACTCACAATATGTCGTTTTTTCAGAGATCCAATGCAAGTTCTAACATTCTCATCCCCTATCTTCACGCACGCCGTTTTGACCTAAGTTTGAAACAGCAAAAAATTCAAAACGGGCATAAAAAATTCAAAAAATGTCCGAACAACGTAAATCCTTCGCGTGGTGTGATATTATGTGACATGGTTGCAAGGAAAAATATCAAACTTGTAATACTGATTATGTCTTCAAAAAACCTTCACAAAATGACCTATCATGTTCGAGGTTTCATGGCTTTCGGTCCAAGAGACGGATGTTATCTGTTGAATCGTGGCATAGTTTGGATACGGTGCCCATATTGTGCATGCATGTGTATATTGGGATGTAGAACAAAGTTGCAGGAGGAAGTTTTCCTTTTCGTCGCTCGGAAAAGCCATTTTCTATTTTCCAAGCGCAAAAAGACGGGTCGTTTTGTGAAGCAGCCACCAAAATGCAGTTATAGAATGCTACCATCCCATTTTTCTAAAATAATAGACCACGTTACGTGAACTATATCCCAACCAGGGGATCTCAAACCTTTCTGTCCTTCCCGGGTGAAAAAGACAAATGTCTGCCGAATCTGTAGGAAGTGAGTCCGGTTTGAACTACTGGTACATGATCTAACGTCCGTGATTTTTTGAAAAAATCATTTTTAGACTCAAAATATGTCGTTTTTTCAGAGATCCAATGCAAGTTCTAACATTCTCATCCCCTATCTTCACGCACGCCGTTTTGTCCTAAGTATGAAACGGCAAAAAATTCAAAACGGGCATAAAAATTTCAAAAAAGGTCCAAACAATGTAAATCCTCCGCGTGGTGTGATATTATGTGACATAGTTGCAAGGAAAAATATCAAACTTAGTATAGTGATTATGTCTCCAAAAAACCTTCACAAAATGACCTATCATGTTCGAGGTTTCATGGCTTTCGGTCCAAGAGACGGATGTTATATGTTGAATCGCGGCATAGTTTGTGATACGGTGCCCATATTGTGCATGCATGTGTATATTGGGATGTAGAACAATGTTGCAGGAGGAAGTTTTACTTTTCGTCGCTCGAAAAAGCCATTTTCCATTTTCCGAGCGCAAAAAGACGGGTCGTTTTGTGAAGCAGCCACCAAAATGCAGTTACAGAATGCTACCATCCCATTTTTATAAAATAGTAGACCACGTTACGTGAATTATATCCCAACCAGGGTTTCTCAAACCTTTATGTCCTTCCCGGGTGAAAAAGACAAATGTCTGCCGAATCGGTAGGAAGTGGGTCCGGTTTGAACTACAGGTACATGATCTAACGTCCGTGATTTTTTGAAAAAATCATTTTTAGACTCACAATATGTCATTTTTTCAGAGATCAAATGCAAGTTCTAACATTCGCATCCCCTATCTTCACGCACGCCGTTTTGACCTAAGTTCGAAACGGCAAAAAATTCAAAACGGGCATAAAAATTTCAAAAAAGGTCCGAACAATGTAAATCCTCCGCGTGGTGTGATATTATGTGACATAGTTGCAAGGAAAAATATCAAACTTGATATACTGATTATGTCTCCAAAAAACCTTCACAAAATGACCTATCATTTTCGAGGTTTCATGGCTTCCGGTCCAAGAGACGGATGTTATATGTTGAATCGCGGCATAGTTTGTGATACGGTGCCCATATTGTGCATGCATGTGTATATTGGGATGTAGAACAATGTTGCAGGAGGAAGTTTTCCTTTTCGTCGCTCGGAAAAGCCATTTTCCATTTTCCGAGCGCAAAAAGACAGGTCGTTTTGTGAAGCAGCCACCAAAATGCAGTTACAGAATGCTACCATCCCATTTTTATAAAATAGTAGACCACGTTACGTGAACTATATCCCAACCAGGGGATCTCAAACCTTTATGTCCTTCCCGGGTGAAAAAGACAAATGTCTGCCAAATCGGTAGGAAGTGGGTCCGGTTTGAACTACAGGTACATGATCTAACGTCCGTGATTTTTAAAAAAATCATTTTTAGACTCACAATATGTCGTTTTTTCAGAGATCCAATGCAAGTTCTAACATTCTCATCCCCTATCTTCACGCACGCCGTTTTGACCTAAGTTTGAAACGGCAAAAAATTCAAAACGGGCATAAAAAATTCAAAAATTGTCCGAACAATGTAAATCCTTCGCGTGGTGTGATATTATGTGACATGGTTGCAAGGAAAAATATCAAACTTGTAATACTGATTATGTCTCCAATAACCTTCACAAAATGACCTATCATGTTCGAGGTTTCATGGCTTTCGGTCCAAGAGACGGATGTTATCTGTTGAATCGTGGCATAGTTTGGATACGGTGCCCATATTGTGCATGCATGTGTATATTGGGATGTAGAACAAAGTTGCAGGAGGAAGTTTTCCTTTTCGTCGCTCGGAAAAGCCATTTTCTATTTTCCAAGCGCAAAAAGACGGGTCGTTTTGTGAAGCAACCACCAAAATGCAGTTATAGAATGCTACCATACAATTTTTCTAAAATAATAGACCACGTTACGTGAACTATATCCCAACCAGGGGATCTCAAACCTTTCTGTCCTTCCCGGGTGAAAAAGACAAATGTCTGCCGAATCGGTAGGAAGTGAGTCCGGTTTGAACTACTGGTACATGATCTAATGTCCGTGATTTTTTGAAAAAATCATTTTTAGATTCACAATATGTCGTTTTTTCAGAGATCCAATGCAAGTTCTAATATTCTCATCCCCTATCTTCACGCACGCCGTTTTGACCTAAGTATAAAACGGCAAAAAATCAAAATGGGCATACAAAATTCAAAAAAGGTCCGAACAATGTAAATCCTCCGCGTGGTGCGATATTATGTGACATAGTTGTAAGGAAAAATATCAAACTTGGTATACTGATTATGTCTCCAAAAAACCTTCACAAAATGACCTATCATGTTCGAGGTTTCATGGCTTTCGGTCCAAGAGACGGATGTTATATGTTGAATCGCGGCATAGTTTGTGATACGGTGCCCATATTGTGCATGCATTTGTATATTGGGATGTAGAACAATGTTGCAGGAGGAAGTTTTCCTTTTCGTCGCTCGGAAAAGCCATTTTCCATTTTCCGAGCGCAAAAAGACGGGTCGTTTTGTGAAGCAGCCACCAAAATGCAGTTACAGAATGCTACCATCCCATTTTTATAAAATAGTAGACCACGTTACGTGAACTATATCCCAACCAGGGGATCTCAAACCTTTATGTCCATCCCGGGTGAAAAAGACAAATGTCTGCCGAATCGGTAGGAAGTGGGTCCGGTTTGAACTACAGGTACATGATCTAACGTCCGTGATTTTTTGAAAAAATCATTTTTAGACTCACAATATGTCGTTTTTTCAGAGATCCAATGCAAGTTCTAACATTCTCATCCCCTATCTTCACGCAGGCCGTTTTGACCTAAGTTCGAAACGGCAAAAAATTCAAAACGGGCATAAAAAATTCAGAAAGGTTTTAAAAAAGTTTTTGAAAAAGGTTTTAAAAAAGGTTTTAAAAAATGGTTTTGAAAAAGGTTTTAAAAAAGATTTTTAAAGAAGGTTTTAAAAAAGATTTTTAAAGAAGGTTTTTAAAAAGGTTTTTAAAAAGGTTTTTAAAAAGGTTTTTTGTTATTA
Source organism: Avena sativa (assembly GCA_916181665.1). Lineage (NCBI taxonomy): Eukaryota > Viridiplantae > Streptophyta > Magnoliopsida > Poales > Poaceae > Avena > Avena sativa. The sequence continues at coordinate 338,689,390 of OV702284.1, read as the reverse complement.
AAAAGGTTTTGAAAAAGGTTTTCTGTTTTTAAAAAGGTTTTAAAAAGGCATATAAAAATTAATTTTAAAAAAGGTTTTTAAAAAGGTTTTGAAAAATCTTTTAAAAAAGGACCTTACAAACCGGGGCTAAAGGGGTGCGGGGCTGCGCGTGAAACACGATGCCCCAAGAACCCTTTAGCCCCGGTTTGTGCTACCAACCGGGGCTACCTTTAGCCCTGGTTGGTAGCACAAACTGGGGCTAAAGGGGGGTGGGTATTTACCCCATGCGCCCCGGTTCGTGCACCGAACCAGAGCGCACAGATCGACCCCGCCGCCGCCGTCTTCCTCCTCGTGCCGCGCCTTCTCGCCGCCGCACCGCCGCGCCGCCAACCACCTCCCCGTGCCCCTCCTCGTTCCGCCCCTTCTCGTGATGCCCCTCCCCCGTGCCGCTCGAGCCAGTGCCGGAGCCCACCGCGCCGCCCGCACCGCGCCGTCCGCGCCGCCCACCACCACCGGAACCGCCCGCGCCGACGATGACCGCCTGCGCTGCTCGCGCCGTCACCGGGGCCCACCGCGCCGCCTGCACCGTCACCCACCACCGGAACCGCCCCTCCCCGCTTGGTAAGCTCTAGTTTAATTTAGTAGTACGTGTTAATTTTGTTAGTGTTAATTAGTTAGTGTATATAATTTTGTTAGTGTATTTTAGGGTTAATTAGTTAGGGTTATTTTAGGGTTAATTAGTTAGTAAGTTTAGTGTAATGGTTTCTTAGATATTTTAGTTAGTGTTTAATATATTTTGTTTTGTTAGTGTAATTTAGTTAGTGAATTTATTTAGTAACTTTAGTGTAATTGTTTTGTTAGATATTTTAGTTAGTGAATTTTTCCTAGTTAGTGAATTTTAGGATTTTAGTTAGTGTTTAATATAGTTTATTTTAGTTAGTGAATTTAGTTAGTGTTTAATATAGTTTATTTTAGTTGATACTATTTATTTTCATCATGTTTAAAGTATATAGGTTTAATTTAGTGTTTAGGAATCTGGTGATTCCTCATCCTCGTTCACTCGGCGTGACCCCCGGAGCGCTACTAGACAGTGTCACCGGGCATCCACAGGGCTGGGCTCCGCCGGGCTGGCACTGGGAGGTGCTACCAGCCGGCGGACGTCGTCTCGTGAGGAATCCGGGTGTCGTCGTCGACCCGGATCTTCTATGGTGGCAGCCGAGTGGTCCAGGTGCGATGCAGAGGGAGCCGGCCCCCGACGAGGTGGTACAGCGTCGTGTTAGGGAGGAGGACGAGCACGTCCTGCGCTACATGCACATTTTAGGAGTCCGGGACGCCAATACCTGGCAGATTCTTCAGGCACCTTACCCGAGATATTCTCCGGTGATGGTTCCTACACTTTGGGTGCACACCTCCCGCGGCTCAGTAGCCGGGGATCGACGTCTTCGCTGAGCTTGCTAGATGTGTAATAGGGTTGTATTGTTGTTTAATTGGTACTTTATTGTTGTACTAGCTGGATTATTCGAGATGTATTGTTGTTTAACTGGTACTTTATCTTTCTTTATCGCATTGTTTAAGCTGGATTACTTTATCTTCCTTTATTTTATCGCATTAAGCAAAATGGTTTTATCTTTCTTCTGTATTAGTTAAGTTATGGACGGTAGAGACAACGAAGAGCACATCATGTACAACATTATAGATGAGGGTACAGGAGGTTACAATGGAGCAGACGATGATGGAGATGATGATGGCTCCCAATACCTCAACTTGGATGAAGCCGACAGAAGAGATGACTATGACGAATTCTTTGGTGGAGACGACGGTGGAACTGACGGTGGAGACACCACCATAGCAAAGACCGGCGAGGTATATAAAGCCTCTGCTGATCACGAGCTAGTAGATGCATTAGTTGATTCATATATATATATATGTACTAACGACTGTTTCTTCTCTTAGACCTCCGCATCGGGCGAATCTTCTGCAAGGAAACGAGACCAAAAAGTTGGCTGACGGTATGCGTTTCACCATTGATCTAGTGTCTAAGTTCGGCGAACCTTTGGAGCCAAAAGAGGCCGCAAGTGTATTTGTATACCAATGTGGAGCGATAGTCAGGGACGCCATCCCGATCACTACTCAGAAGTGGAATAAGCCAGGAAAGAAAAGTGATCGAGTTGGAGAAACTTTTGTCGATGACAGAGCCAAAGACGGTCTTTGGAATTCACTCATGGCACACTTCTCTCTGCCTGAATTGGACACTCCTGAACTCACTGAGGCATTGAGGTTGCAAGTCAGAAAGTGGGCCCTTAAGAAGATGGGCGGACAGTTCAAGGACTAGAAGAAAATATTGTACAACAACTTTGCCAAGAACGGGCTGACTCCTCCATTCACTGGCCCGCTGGAGAAGCAGCGGGATAACTGGGCCCCATTTGTGACATATAAGGAATCAGAAGCAGCTACGGCCAAGTCGGAAAAGAATAAGTTAAATGCGGCCAAAAATAAATATCACCATACTATGGGGACAGGTGGCTACAAGACGGCCATGCCTAAGTGGACAAAAACCAAGAAAGAAATGCGTCTAAAAGGGGTCACGCCAGCTACACATCAGTGGCCCGTGAGGTCAAAAAATTGGCTCCTTGGGCATGGGGGGTCGTATGACACTGAAACCGGGGAGATTATTGTTACAAAGGAGGCCATTACTAAACCCAAAGATGAACTTGTTAAAGTGATACAACTGAGAAAAGATGGAAAGTTCATTCCCGACAGAGAGAACGATGAGCTGACATATGCCCTCGGGAATCCTGAAAAAGTCGGACGAACACGAGGCTTTGGCCCATCTGTTCCATGGAAGACAGGGTTTCCCGCTGACATCGACACTTATAGAAGCCGATCCAGAAAAACGAACCGGCAGAAGGCGGAGGAGGCAGCGCGGTTGGAGGTGGTTGAAAAAAGGAACGAGGAATTTCAAGCCATGATCAAGCTGCAGCAGGAGCAGATTAATGAACTTAGAGTACTGGCCCGACAGCAAGATCCTGCGTTAGACAGTCCGGTGGGCCCATCTCAGCGGAGAAGCAGCGTGGCTTCCACGGAGGTACAAGCTAATAATCCAATGCTGATGGACAATAATGCAACGATGGTTCGCTACCCCGTGGATGAAGTCGAGGCAAGGACAGCTTGTGAGCTACATGTCACAGTGAAGAACATTTCTATGAAGGTGGCGCTCGGCTTTTCTTTACCTTGTCCACCGGAAGCGACCTACCATGGAAGTCAAATTCCAGCTGGCTATGCTCGTGTCGGTGTGGATGAAGTTGAACTGACATGCCGATCACTTGATCTTGACATCCCTGCAGGCGAAGGGGAGAAAACACTTGGAGAAGTGGAGGGTGGGATCATTCTTTGGAAAAAACAACACATCGTGTTTCCAGGTTGGGCGGCAAGGAAATCTTCTCCTCCAAGAAGGAATCCATCACCTCCAAGGCCACCATCACCTCCGAGTCCACCGTCTCCACCATGAAAAAATAGTCCACCCCTTCCTAAGAGGGATCGCAACGTGACTGCATCTCCAACTCCGGCGCCTCTAACATGGTTATACCCTACGGGTACGTGACTTCGGCATACCTGGTCCAGCCCAAGGAAGGCCCACAGCAGATATACGCTGGCCCATGAATATTTTCGGGTGGCCAAGGCCCATGACGCCTTCGGATCCTTGGAGAGCAAGACTAGCATAGATAGGACATTCAAAGGGGTAAAACCCTAGAACTTGTAACCGACTAGGACTATGCCCGGGACCTTCCTAAGTCTATATAAAGGCCAGGATGGCACGTCCTAGATCTCTCGACTCATACTCTTGCATACGCACCTCACGCCAGATCGAATCTGCGCACCCTGTAACCTTCGGTTCCGCCGTAATCAAGAGCAGACAAGCAGGAGTAGGGTTTTCCCTCCGGGGGCCTGAACCTGGGTAAATCTCGTGTCCCCTGGTTGCTTGTCTGTTAACCGTTCCACGATCTCCAGCATCCCCATCTTCTCCAAAACCCAAGTCCATAACAATGGGCATTGACGAGATTAAACCTCGTCAATTGGCGCCGTCTATGGGAATCGGGGCTGCTGATTGTGCGATCGTGACGGTCCCGACCTGATCGATCTACAACTACGCGGAGACGGAGAATCACGTCCTCTTCGGCAATTTCGACTTCACCGCCCACTCGCCGGCCACCATGAAGGATTTCGAGCCCGTAGGCGACGGACTCGAAATTTTGTTCGGGAGCTTCTGCTTCCAGGTGGGACAAACTGGCACCCTCCGCCTTTCTGAGCGGGTGCCCGTGCCATCAATCAGGCCCGCCTCATGGGCTCCACACCCCGTGCTGCGCACATCACCATCGACAGATGAGTTCTACGACAGCAGCAGCTGCAACTCCGATCTGTGCGATCCACCTTCGGATGAAGGGACCTACGGTTCCGGATCCGAAAGCTGCGGCAGCAGCGGACCAATCTACGAGCGCTACCAATGCGCCGCAGTCATCTCGGAGCAGCAAACGCCTAAACCGCCGCCCAACACGAACCCCAACCCGCAGGACAGAAACGGCGGAAACGGCGGGAACAGAAGAAGCCAGTCCCCCCCCACCTGAAGGGGAAAACAACGGCCACGTCATCCAACTTAGCAAAGAAGGATGGGTCCAGGCACGCCGTGCCGTCGCAGGTGACATAGTCCTGCCTGTGGACTCCCCACGTGACCTACTGATGGCATACCACTACCTCCTCATGGAGGAGCACAAGAAGCAAGTCAAGATGTAGGAGACGCTCGACAAACGCAAGCAAGCAGCCTTTGAGTCCAGCGCGCGACGAGCTGCGCTCTCTGCCATGGCACCCGGCTCTAGCACGAACGGAAACCAGGGAAACAAGCACCGCTCGCGGGTGGAGAACATGGATCCCAAGGAGCGCCGTGATGTGACCTGAACTCTCCACACATCGTTCATGGATATGGAGGCCGACGGCAACATCATCCCGAAGACACCACAAGCTGCGATCATGGCAGCCACTGCGTATCTCGCGGCCCACCAACCTCCGGAAGGGGACCCGAAAAGAGCCATGCATAAGTCCGCACTCACCAGACTCGGACTCGTCGGAGCTGCGCTCCATGAAGACGCTCCCACGGAGCCGAAGAAGAAAGCTCTGGCCAGGCGCGACCGGAGCCCCACCCCTTCATCCGAAGAGGAGGAGGAGCACGACCTTCCTCGAAGGAAGAAGAGCTCGCATCGCCACAAACGCGACTACGACGCCAGAGACGCGCTTACACGGCGCAAAATCGACAAAGCGCGAGCCAAACGCGCATGCTCATCCGAGTGCGAGATGGATGAAGATGAAGGAGAACTCTGCGGAGCTCGATGCTTCAGCAGATCTGTTCGGCGAACACAGATGCCACGCAATTTCAAGCTTCCTTCGGATACCCCGAAGTTCAATGGCACGCAAGATCCAAAATCTTGGCTTAGCGACCATCTGTCATCCGTCAAGCTGCACGGCGGTAACAAAGAAACCGCCATGCAATGCCTTCAGCTGCAGCTGACAGGCGCGGCGCGGGTCTGGCTCAGCAGCCTATCATCAGGATCCATCCGAAGTTGGGAGGAGCTAGCTTACAGCTTCATCCAAAATTTCAAGGGCACTAGCAAGAGGCCCGCCTCAATCGAAGAGTTGCGAGCCTGCACTCAGAGAACGGGCGAATCTATTCGCTCGTACATACTACGCTGGTCTACCACCAAGAACTCCGCTGCACATATCTCCGAGAAGAGGGCCATCGACGCCTTCAGAGACGGCGTCAAACACCAAGATTTCAAGGAGGAACTTGGGCGCGTCAAACCCAAGACACTCGACCACCTCATGGACATCGCCAACAGGTGGGCTGACGGCGAAGATTGCATTCACCGAGCACAATCGGATGAAGAGGACGACTACGGCCGAAGACGGGAACGCCGCAGCAAGAGGAGATCGCGCGTCTACGAGGACCGCGACGGACCCTACATGGTCGCGGCCGGCTACGCCGACCGCCGCAACGACAACAGCCGCAACAGCGGAGGATACCGCGGAGGAAACTTCCGCGACAACGGACGACCAGCACAGTCGTGGCAACGCCGCGACCGCGAAAACGGACCCTCAGCATTCGACAAACTTTCGGGTCCATGCACCATCCACTTCTACATCGACAAACAGGATGGCAAAAATAAAGCCAGCCACATGCTCAAGGACTGCCGCGAGTTCCAGAAACTCAGCGAAAGCATGGTGCAGATGAGGCAACAAGCCCCAATCCCTGCGTTCGGAAACGCGCCTGCGCCAGGAGAAGTAGCACACGAAGCTCCTCCGCCGCCGCCTATTGGAGGCCCAAACCAACCAGTCGCGCCAGCGCAGAACAACGCCGGGATCGGGTACCCCCCACCAAAAGGAGCACTAAATATGATCCAGAAGGGACGCCCCACAAATAGGGTGTAGAAGAAAATCACCCGACAAATCAACTTGGCCGTGGCAACTCCGCATGCAATCCCTGAGTACCTCAGCGGATCGGAGTCCTGCATCACATTCACTCGCGCGGATCACCCTTGCAAGATCCCTCGCCCAGGTCATGCTGCCCTGGTGCTGGAGGCGCAGATCGGAGGCTTCGAGATGAGTCGCGTCTTCATGGACGACGGCAGCGGCATCAACCTAATGTTCGCAAGCACTCTAGCAGCTATGCGGATCCCGCAATGCAGCCTGGAACAATCAGACACAACGTTCCACGACATTGTCCCAGGAAAAGGCATATTCCCCCTAGGCAAAATAGGGCTCGACGTCATCTTCGGGAAGCCAGACAACTTTTGGCAGGAGCGACTCGAATTTGAAGTGGTGGACTGGCCGTCGCAATACCACGCCATCCTGGGGCGTGTAGCATTCGCAAGGTTCCTGGCCGTCCCACACTACGCATACCTACTACTCAAGATACCAGGACCAAGGGGCATCATCACAGTCCACGGGAGCTTCACCCGATTGGACCAATGCGACAGGGATTTCAACAAAATCTCCCAGTCTTTCGGCATGCAAGACGAGCTTGTAAGGCTCCGCGAGGTGACGGACAATGGGGTACCCCCATTCACAAGGCAGAACGCACCTGACATGTCCTTCGACTCCACCATCAACACCAAGAAAGTACAGGTCCATCCGACGGATGCCTCCAAGACGGACCTGATGGCCAACGACCTCAGCTCCGCATAGGAAGGCGCGCTCGTCGAATTCCTCCGTGAGCGCTGGGAAATCTTCGCCTGGTGTCCTGCGGACATGCCAGGAGTTCCCAGGGAATTCGCCGAGCACGCACTCAATGTCTTTCCAGACACCAAGCCAGTCAAGCAGTCCATCCGAAGACTGTCGGAGCCACGAGCCGAAGCTATCGGCAAGGAAATCAATAGACTGCTCGCTGCAGACTTTATCAGGGAAATCAAGGAAAGAGAGTGGCTTGCAAACACAGTGATGGTCCCAAAGAAGGACACGGACATCTTGCGGATGTGCGTGGACTTCACGTCACTGAACAAGCACTGCCCAAAAGACCACTTCCCTCTCCCTCGGATCGACCAGATCATCGATTCGACGGCAGGCTGCGAGAAACTCTCCTTCCTCGACGCCTACTCAGGCTATAACCAGATTCGACTCAAGGTCGAAGATCAGGAGAAAACGGCGTTTATCACACCGTTCGGAGTATTCTGTTACAACACAATGCCCTTCGGGCTAAAGAACGCGGGTGCCACGTACCAGCGATGCATGCAGGCCTGCCTTAAGGACCAGATCGGTCGCAACGTCCAAGTCTATGTCGACGACATAGTAATAAAAACCAGGGAGGCAAGGACACTAATAGACGATCTCCGCGAGACGTTCGACAACCTTGATCGATACAGGATCAAGCTCAATCCCGAAAAGTGTGCCTTTGGCGTCCCATCGGGTCAGCTGCTTGGGTACTTCATCTCTCAACGAGGGATCGAGGCGAACCCGAAGAAAATCAGAGCCATCATGACGATGGAGAAGCCGAAAAACCTCAAGGGCGTCCAGCAGCTCGCAGGACGAGTAGCGGCGCTAAGCAGGTTCATCAGACGCATGGGCGAGAAGGCCCTACCATTCTACCAGCTGCTGCGCAAAGCAGACAAGTTCGAGTGGACACCAGAAGCCAACGACGCATTCGAGAGCCTCAAGCGGCTCCTCTCCACCTCGCCCGTTTTGGTCACGCCAAAGGAGCGCGAGCCCCTGTTGCTGTACATAGCAGCCACACACCAGGTGGTCAGCACCATACTCGTGGTCGAACGACCCGAAGAAGGCAGGACCCACGGGGTCCAGCGCCCAATTTACTACCTCAGCGAGGTACTGACACCAACAAAGCAGAGGTACCCTCACTACCAGAATCTAGCCTACGGCGTGTTCATGACGGCTCGACGGCTGAGCCATTACTTCCAGGAGCACCAAGTGATGGTCGTCAACGAGGCACCCCTGAACAGCATCCTGAATAATCCAGAAGCCACAGGACGGGTGGCCCTGTGGGGCATCGAACTGTCACCCTTGGACATCGTCTACGAGAAGCGACACGCAATCAAATCTCAAGTCCTTCCGGACTTTCTGGTACATTGGATGGAGCTGCAGCTGCCAGACACCCCAGACATGTCGCAGTCATGGACAATGCACTTCGACGGCTCCAAGCGTGAAGCCGGAGCAGGGGCAGGGGTCATACTGACCTCCCCGCAAGGCGACAAGATGAAGTACGTTCTTCGGATGAAATTCAGAGCCTCCAACAACGAGGCCGAATACGAAGCCCTCATCCATGGTATGAGGATGGCAAAGATATGCGGCGCAACGCGCCTGGTCATCTACGGCGACTCCAACCTCGTCGTCTAGCAGACGATGAATGAGTGCGACGCACACGCCGAAAACATGATCGCGTACCGCGCGCTCTACAATGCACTTGAAGGAGAGTTCGACGGCTGCGAACTTCGGCATGTTGGAAGAGAGAGCAACGAGGAAGCCGATAGACTCGCCAACATCGGCTCCACTTGCGCAAATGTGCCACCAGGTGTGTTCCTCGAACAAATCTGCGTGCCATCCATCAAGCGGAAATTCCCCAAGGGATCACCCGAAGAAGCAGAGCACTCGGGAGCTACGCTACCCGAAGGACACGAAGGACCCGAAAAACTGGACACAGAGGTAGCCATGGTCAACCTAATGCAGGTCATGGCAGTCGAAGAAACTTGGACGCGACCATACCTCCAGTTCTTGATAAACGGAGAACTGCCTGACAGCCCAACAGACGCCCGGCGCATATCTCGCCGGTCAAAAGCCTTCACCATCATCAACGGCGAGCTGTACAAGCGCAACATCACGTCTGTACTACAACGGTGTGTCACCATCGACGACGGCAAGGCCATACTCCAAGACATCCATGAAGGCATCTGCGGCCACCACGCAGGCAGCCGCTCCCTTATCGCCAATGCTCTACGAGCAGGATTCTACTGGCCAACGGCCATGAGAAACGCAAAGGATATCGTCCGAAGATGCAACGGATGCCAATGGTTCGCCGACAAACCGCACGCACCTGGGTCCGAGCTCAGACCCATACCCATAGCCTGGCCTTTTGCTCAATGGGGCCTCGACATGATCGATAAACTGCCAAAATCCTCGAAAGGGGGACACGTCTTCCTCCTGGTCGCAGTCGACAAATTCACCAAGTGGATCGAGGCCATGCCGGTCACCAACCAGAAAGGCAAAACTGCCGTCAAGTTCTTCGAGTCCATTGTCTACAGGTTCGGCGTACCGCACAGCATCATCACTGACAACGGATCAAACTTCATCTCCGAGGAATTCCAGGACTTCTGCGAAGGCCTTGGGATCAACATCACGTACGCCTCAGTGGCACACCCGCAAATGAACGGGCAAGTGGAAAAGTCCAACGGCCTAATCGGCGCCGGCATCAAGAAGCGCCTCATGAGCTCACTCGAACAAAAAGCCGGAGACTGGACGAAAGAGCTACCATCCGTCCTGTGGAGCTTACGGACTACGCCAAACAGCTCCACCGGCTACACACCGTTCTTCATGGTACACGGAGCCAAAGCCGTGCTATCAGCCGAAGTACGCCACCAGGCCCCACGGGTCGTCCCTTACAGCGATGCCGAATCCACGATTGCACTTGAAGACGCTGTCGACACACTCGACGAAGTACGGGATATAGCAGCAGCTCGATCAGCGGTGTACCAGCAGAGTCTCCGCAACTACCACAGCCGTCGGTTGCGCCCAAGGTTCTTCGTCGAAGGAGACCTCGTCTTGCGACTCAAGCAAAAGCGACCAAATAAATTCGAGTCACCATGGGAAGGACCCTACGCCTATCGCCTCAAGCATGTAGAGTCTAGAGTCGCATACTCCAACCCATGGAACATCGCGCACCTGTGACGATTCTATCCATAGCTACCTACCCCTTTACTTTCAATAAGGCTTTCAGCCAAGGCTATTCAGCCGAACAATGTACCTCCTCCATTACGATATAAATAAAGCTAAGTGTCTCGCCCCAAATCTTCAGTTCACTACTTTTGCAACTTTACTACATGCTACAAACACACTCGGGGGCTCCCCCCACCTCACGATTTCATCGACTGAGGATCAAACGTGTACACCTGAGTAGCTGGCAACGTCAGGCAAACGAAAAGGACACGTATTCAATCAAAAGCACTGCGTGCTCACAACAAACAAAGCTTTACAACAAAGGGCACAACACGCCCAGCCGAAATATACAAATTTTACATCTATCTCTTTTTACAGGTACTACCTATGTTGAAGAATAACATGAGCACGCTGCTCAAACAAATCTACTGCCGCACCAACTCCTTGACATTGCTCACGTTCTGAAACTTCGACAGAAGACCCGCAAGGGTCGTCGGTACGGCATCCAAAGGAAACATGACATGCAGCACCGAGGAAAGCGATGTCTGCACTTGACGAAGCACCCGCGCAACTTGATGAACATGATCCTGCACCGTCGCCAGAGCCATGGCGCGATCGCGATCCATCCAGAAGAAGCCGCCGGCCTCCATGTCCTGTTGAGTGAAGCAATTGACCCGAACAGCGACACGCTCCTTTTCTTTCCTCGAAGCAAGATTCGCACCTGCGACAATCGCACAAAACAAGAGTAAGGCCAGCAGGCTCATCCAAAGAACTGAGCTACAACTCGAACCAAAGAACAACTTACATTGCAGCTGCTCGGACAGCCGAACCAGCTCCGCCATCAAGTACTCCTCTCTGGCTGCACCACGATCCGCCTTGGACTTCCAAACGTCGGCATGACCGCGTAACCCGAGAAACTCCCTCTCCAGACTACGCACACGATCCCGAAGGAAAGTGAGCTGCGAGGAATCATCCAAGGATGGTCGCAACGGCATTGCGGAAGGGGCGTCAACAGGGTCAACACCCGAAGGAACCTAGCGCAGCAGAAAAAGAAAGGGACAAACACATTTCAGACAATGATAGAGCACAACTCAGAAGAATTCATTAAACATATAAGGCCACTACGTGGCACAAGGATGGTGTTCTTCAGGATATTTACAACAAAAGTAGACTACAAACTACCCTACGTCTACAAACGCCTAAGACCTGGCACCCTGAGTCGCCTCGGAGCCAGACTGCCTAGCTTTGGCCCCGCCCTGCTGCCGTAGTGCATACTCAGACAGCAAATCAATGAGCTTGGGCCCATATCGCTTGCAGCGAGCAGAGTAGGCAGCAAAGGCTACCTCGGACCCATCCGCAGCCGTCGGCATCCGAGAGGTGATCTGGGGCAGATCCAGCTCCGCTCCAGCCGCCAAGGCCATCGCCAGCCCGACGGACGCGCCGATGCCCTTCTGCTTGCGCTTGTACGCCGCAGGTGCTTCGGCTGACAGAGCCTCCGCCAGAGCATCCACATCATCAAGGGCTGCGCCCTTCGGGACAAGCTCCTTGTAGAAGCGACCAAGGACCCCTTTCGCCTTGGCAAGGGAGCTGACGACGGTGCTGCAGCGGTCTTCGACCGCCACAGTGGCATCATCTAGGGCACTCCCATGCTCTAGAGCACCGCGGTAGAACTCGATGCCTGCGGCATCTGAGACAAAAAATAAGAAGGAAAGCATGAAGAAAAGCAGCACAGAAGAAGACCCGAAGAAAAATAAACAAGTACAAAACTAGCACTCACCCGAAATAGCCTTGGCAGCAGCCATGAGCTTCGCTGCCACCTCTCTTTCACGAGCAGCCGCAACGGTGGCCAGCTGCTCCACACGATCTGCGGCCTCCTGCTGCAGACGCTCCTTCGCTTCGGCTGCCTTAGTCAGCTCTAGCTCGAGGCGTTCTTTCGCGCCAACGGCATATTTGGCCCTCTGCTCCGATTGACCAAGGCTCTTTTTGAGAGCGTCGACCTCACGGAGGGAATTGTTATGCTCCTCTGCATTCAAGACAAGCAAGTGTCAAAGAACAGGACCAGGATAAATAAGAGAGGCATTAAAAGGCAGATAGATACCTTGAAGCTGCCGAAGGTTCGCCTCCAACGCCAGGCGCTCCTGCACCAGCCGCTTGGCCTCCTGCACAAAAGGCTGAAGAAAAAGAAATAGCAGTAAGAAAAGGACTTGGGGGCTATGCCCAACACAAAGGAGCAAAAACAAAATTCGCACACGAAGACACTCGGGGGCTCCCCCCGTAACATGAAGCAGAAAAACTTACATGCTCTGATGTTGACTCCGAAGGACCGCCTGCGAAATTCTGAGGCCCAACCACCTGCACCTCCTGCAACGGAGGATCCGGAGCCGCGCCACCCGAAGTCGCCACCGTCTGAGGAGGAGGAGACGCAATTTTCGACTCCCCCATCATCTACCGCGCACCACCACTGGAGGAATCGTGGGAAGAATGTCTGCATACGAACCTATCAGCACAAGCACAACAATCATGAAGGAAAAAGGACAATAGTACAACAAGAAACTTACGAGCCCAGTGAGCTCAGGTAAAAGACAGGAGGAGTCTTTCAGGCTCTCTTCTCCTCCTTCTTTTCTTCCTTCTTCTCCTCCTTTTTCTCTTCCTTCTTCCGCTTCGCTGGCGGGTGCGGCGCTACAGCCCGCACAGGAATGGCAGGAATGGGAGAAGAAAAACCTCCATGACCGTCACTATGACACTCAAGGCCCAGAGGGTTTCTGGGAGTCGGAGGAGTCGAGGCATCCAAAAACTCGCTGGAGCTCCATGACCGTTTTCGCGTATGGTCCTCACTCGACTCGTCGGCATCCTCCGCCGGAGATCACGCCGACGGTAGCTCGGACACGGAATCAACTACTTCATTATCCCGGACATTCGGATACCTTTCGGGCAACGGCGGTACCATGCCCGGCACTTTGAAGCTCTGCAAAATTAGATGGAACTTTGTTAGCAAACAAAGGAAATAAAAACACAGCCGACAAAAAGCACTACGTGCACAAATCTACACCTGCGTTACGGCCAACGTCGAAGAAAATGGAGGAGTTAGCGACTTCCCCGGGATTTCTTCTCCGGCTTTGAACTTCAGCAGCACGCGAAGGGCCCTGTCAAGATCCCCCTCGGACATTTTCTCAGCCGAAACCCTCGTCGGATCACGGCGCCCAGAATAAAGAAACATCGGGTGCGCCCTCGCTTGGAGAGGCTGCACCCGACGCTCAAGAAAAGTCCGGATGATGTCCACGCCGTTCACCTCTTTCTCCGGAATCAGCTGGAGATCCTCCACCCGACGGTAAAGGGCCTCTATCTCCGCCACCTCACCGTCCAAGATTTGGTTTTTCCAAGACCTTTTTCGCTCAATCATTTGGGAGGGGTCAAAGGGAACAAGACCAAAATCTTGCCCGGGCGCTACGGAGTCGCGGATGTAAAACCATCGCCTCCGCCAGTACTGGACAGATTCGGACATGGAAAAGGAAAAGAAGAGCAAATTGGGACTAAGGGAGATGATGAAACCCCCAATGGGATACACACCATCCGAACCAGATTGCCTCTTCACGGAATAGAGCTTCCGGAAGAGGCCAAAGTGCAGCTCAATGCCAAGCCAGCACTCGCAAAAAGTGATAAAACACGCAATGTGGAGAAGAGAATTGGGAGACAGATGATGAAGTTGAATCCCATAGAAGAAGAGCAGTCCATGGAGGAAGTCGTGGACCGGAAAAGGAAATCCCAGCGCGAAGCAAGAATCGCTCGAGCACAAGGAGGTAGTGAACACAAGAACTGGTGCGGTGAAAACAAACCGCGGTTCCCCCAATGATTATAACAGCGAAGACGACGCACGGCAACCGTCCATCCAGAAGACCTAACGCCAACGACAGATCTGACCGTACACGTGTCAACATCACAACGAACCGTCGTTACCACGCCGTCCACTACGTGCGGAAATCGAGGAGACGCCGTCATTATCTCCACGCCGCGCGTGACCGGTCAATTCAAAGTCAGCAAGTGGGACCCACGTCCGTCCAGTCAAGTCATCTCTGGCGTAGCAGACGCTTGAGGTCATTGATCGTCAGCACTGATGTCATCAAAAGCTATACTAGCACCAACTACAATTCTTCGGCTCCACAGCTAAGAGTACTCACTCGAATCTTCGATTCGACTAAATACTCGGGGGCTACTCCTATCAGGAGCACTGGCTGCGCACCCGGAAGATGAATAACGACAAAGCATTTCTTCGAGTCCTACGTCGAGTCTACGACTCCACTACGGACTCGGGGGCTACTCCCATAGGGAGGATGGATTTAAGCATCCGAAATTTTTTGAGTCCTACGGACTTAACAACTGAACAATGCTTGAACTAAATTCTCTGCTCGAGTCTACGACTCGAACAGACACTCGGGGGCTACTCCCATAGGGAGCGTTGGTCGCGCACCCTATGAATTCTTCGATTGTGATCTTTCGGATCAGCACGCAAAAACTTTTTGGCACCTCTGCCCCAACAAACGTTGAGTGAGCGACAATCTCCTTGGCCACCCGAAACACCTCCGCGGTGACAAATGTTCGGATGATGCGTCTGCGACGCAAACATAAGACCTGCAGATATCATCTGACGGCCTGGCAACGTACATGACTGCGCTCTGCTAGTACAAATCCATGTCAATAGGCGTGATGAAAAATCCCAACGGACGCGTTGGGTACATTAATTAAAATCACTGGAATTCCACTCCTGTAAGTCCTCCGCGGCCTGAGTCGAATTACGCCAGCATATGTTCCAGATCCGAGTTGAGGGACTCGAACTTGAAGAAGATCGTGTTGTTTCGTCCTAAGACAGTTAACTGAGCCTGATCCGTCGGGTGAGTCAGGCACACGCGTCAACAATCCCTACACACATATACTATTAATATATAGTTGCACCCGAAAGATGGAAGAGTCCTCAGCCGAATCTACGATTCGACTGATCACTCGGGGGCTACTGACATGGTTATACCCTACGGGTCCGTGACTTCGGCATACCTGGTCCAGCCCAAGGAAGGCCCACAGCAGATATACGCTGCCCCATGAAGATTTTCGGGTGGCCAAGGCCCATGACGCCTTCGGATCCTTGGAGAGCAAGACTAGCATAGATAGGAAATTCAAAGGGGTAAAACCCTAGAATTTGTAACCGACTAGGACTATGCCCGGGACCTGCCTAAGTCTATATAAAGGCCAGGAGGGCACGTCCTAGATCTCTCGACTCATACTCTCGCATACGCACCTCACGCCAGATCGAATCTGCGCACCCTATAACCTTTGGTTCCGCCGTAATCAAGAGCAGACAAGCAGGAGTAGGGTTTTCCCTCCGGGGGCCTGAACCTGGGTAAATCTCGTGTCCCCTGGTTGCTTGTCTGTTAACCGTTCTACGATCTCCAGCATCCCCATCTTCTCCAAAACCCAAGTCCATAACAATGGGCATTGACGATATTAAACCTCGTCAGCCTCCGCCTCCGCCCACTGAATCAAAGGAAAGAAAGCGGAAGAATAACACCGCTACGTCGAGGGAGACTCGACGCCGAAAACGAAAAGATCCCCTACCAAGAGTATCGCCGTATTCTCCCAAGTTAGCTTATCACCGGACTGATGAGGAAAGCGCGGTGATCTCCCGGGCCGAACTGAAGGCCCATTTTGCACCAAAACAACTCGAGCCACAGGTGCTAGTTGATCCAAAAGTCAAGAAGCACTTCAAGGCATTCCTTGACCAACCACCCCAACATGTGTTAAATTGGAAAGATGACTATACACGCTGTCTTACGAAGACACTAAAAGAGAAGTCATCAAGCAGTACTGCAAGTGGGAGAAAATCAAAAGAAGTTGCCCAGCTCGGCAAACAGGCAAAACAATCCATTGCCCCGCTCAAGGTGTTACCCCAGCCCACACAAGGTGGAATAGATATGGAAATAGCTATTAAATTAGCCAAGGAGTGTAACGTGCCGGTCGAATCACTTCTAGCCGGCGGAGATAACGTCACCAAGGGACCAATAGCACGAAAATTTGTCTACGGGGAGCCTCTGGTCAGCGATGAGGTATTCAATGATCTGCCAACACATATGCGACTGTTGCATATCTGGTACTTGAAAGTCACAAAGGAAGGGCGACAATTTCTCCTATGTAAAGTTGGAGAGGAGTACTTCCGTCCCGACTATATCTCCATTGAACTTTGTGAACTATTTCAGTTATTCAACCTAGACGCCCTCGACAAGTCCCTCCTCAGCATATATTGTCTATGAGTAATAAAGTCACTAACTCAGCTCGTTCAATTCATTTCCTGTCGTTATCCTCACTATATCTCCTTCTGTATGCTATTATATATGCAAAATGAAGATTCAAAAATGTAGAAGAAATTCAATCTACAGCATTGGGTTCGTTGACCCAAACAGAGTAAATGGACATACGCTAATAAATAACCTCGAGGAAACAGAGGATAACTTGCTAATGTTTTTAATGGAGCAACATTACAAGACGCAACTACTATTTCTTTACAACTATGGGTAAGAGTCTTACTGTCCTGTACACATTCAAATTTTGTTTACTCGATGTTAAGTGTATATAAACGATCGCAGCTTTCACTGGATTCTTCTAAACAATGACGTTGACCGTGCAAAAGTTGAAATCTCGGACTCGTTAAAGAAGCTGATGGAAGACTACTGCAGCATAATTGATTGCCTCCAAAAGTAATTTCAATCACTATATCTATCTCTTTCGTTCATTCTCTGAGATGTAAACTAATTAATAACTCATTCATTTCTTTTTTGCCGGACAGGGTTTGGAAAAGGTTCACGAAGGAGGTTCAGGGTGAATGGCGTGAGGAGCTCACTTTTCGTACGGTCCCAGTAAGTAGTACGAGAGCTAGGGGACTAATTTATGTGGATATTACAATTATCATTATTACAATTATCATGCTTGATTATTATATGATTGAATTATATTCTCGATCGAAAAGTGTGCGACGCAGCCACAGGGGACTAATTTATATGGATATTACGTATGTGAGTTCATTCGTGGGTGTATGGAGCAGGGCACAGACTTTCTTCAAGTACGTAAACAATATATTCGCAATTTATTCTATACCATAGTTTTTGTTGAGTTCCATTCATGATGATCTACTTCTTTATATATAGTTGGTTGCGATGCGGGATAAGCTCCTACCACATGAACGCCTACTATGAATTCAAGAGGAGTTGTCGGGATTTTTGCTCAGGGACGTCATAAACTCAAAAGGAGAGTACAACGTAGATAGACCTTCGTGTAATCGTGGATAGGCACAAAAGGACAGTATCTGTTGTAATGATGATCTTGGTGTAAATCAATTAGACGAGCTCTAATCTCGGTTGTGTATATATTTATATGTATTTATGTTATCGTGAGTGAAATTATATTATATATGCATCAATGTATACAGCATGTAGTAGCATAGAATAATATGTATATGAAAACACAAAATGAAAAATAATAAAACACAAAAAAAGAAAACCCTAAAACCCCACCTCCTGCCGCGGCAGCAGTTTGGTGCAAAATGCTGCCGCGGCAGAAGAACTTTAGTCTCGGTTCGTGTTACGAACCGGGACGAAATATCCTCCAGCCCAGCGCGCACAGAGCGGCCACGTGGAGATAATCTAGTCCCGGTTTGTAACAGAACCGGGACTAAAGGCCTAACCTTTAGTCCCGATACGTTAGTCCCGGATTGCAATCCGAGACTAAAGCCTCTTATAAACCGGGACTAGTGTCCTGTTTTCTACTAGTGGAAGCGACAGATGTTGTGCTGGGTATGTTTTCTGTTAACTCGGTACTTGCAAGAGTGTTGTTTGATTCTGGAGCATCGCACTCATTTGTTACGGAAGAATTTGCATGCACTAGTAAGATTCAACCAACCAAATTGAAGCATGTTATGATTGTTCAAATACCTGGTTCAACCACCAAAGCTAGACAAATTTGTAAGGCCATACCTATCTGAATCCATGGCATAGATTTTTATGCTAATCTAATAGTACTTGGAACCAAAGGTTTGTAAGTAGTACTAGGAATGGATTGGATGTCGAAACATAAATGATTAATCGACTATGCCAAGAAAGCCATAACCATGACCAGTACAACCGGAATATCAGTAGAGCATGTATTTTAAAACTTGCCCCGTCAATTCAAGTGCAACAAGTGTCTAGCCCAACCAACCATTGATCAAGTCAGAATAGTCTATGAATACCCCGACGTATTTCCAGATGTTTTGCCCGGTATGCCCCCAGATCGGGATATCGAGTTTATCATTGAACTAATCCCTAGAACCGGACCCATAGCCCAGAGACCATATAGTATGAACCCATATGAACTAATGGAGCTGAAGAAGCAACAAGATGCTATGCTGGAGATATGATTGATTCAACCAAGTGCATCACCATGGAGATCGCATGTCTTGTTTGTGGACAAGAAAGATGGAGGTAACCGTTTGTGTACGGATTATAGGAAGTTGAATGATGTCACCATCAAGAACAAGTACCCACTGCCGAAGATAGAAGACATGTTTGCCCAGTTGACTGGAGCCAAAATGTGTTTTCTAAGATTGATCTTAGAACTGGTTATCATCAACTCAAGATTCGCGTAGAGTATATTCCAAAGACTGCCTTTACCACGAGATATGGACTGTATGAGTACACTGTCATGTCTTTTGGATTAACCAATGTCCCCTCTTATTTCATGAACCTCATGAATAAGATTTTTATGTACTTCCTGGATAAGTTTGTCATTGTTTTCATCGACGACATTCTGATCTATTCCAAATTAGAAGAATAACATGAGCTACACCCGAGGACCATCCTGGGAATCCTTAGGGAGCATCAGTTGTATGCTTAGTTTAGAAAATGTGAATTCTGGTTACAGGAAGTAGGATTCCTCGGACATATTGTGTCAGCTGGAGGAATTGCCGTTGACCCTGCAAAGGTTAAAGATGTCGAAGAATGGCAAGCCCCAACCACTCAAACCCAAGTTTGTGCATTTCTCGTATTAGCGGGATATTACCGCAAGTTCGTAGAATGATTCTCGAGCATCGCAAGACCAATGACCCATTTGTTGAAGAAGGACAAGAAGTTTGAATGGACGGACAAATGTGAAGCGAGTTTTCAAGAACTCAAGAAGAGATTGATTTTAGCCCCAATCTTGATTGTGCCGGATATCACGAAGCCTTTTGATGTGTATTGTGACACGTCCAATATCGGTCTCCGATGTGTGTTGATGCAAGAAGGCAAAGTTATATCTTATCTATCCCGACAATTGAAGCAACATGAGCAGAATTATCCTACCCATGACCTTGAACTAGCAGTCGTAGTTTTAACCTTGAAGACATGGCGACATTACCTCATGGGAAACCGTTGTGAGATTTATTCGGATCACAAGAGCCTGAAGTACATTTTCACTTAGAAGGAGCTGAATATGAGGCAAAGGAGATGGATAGAGCTAATCAAGGATTATGATTTGGACATTCACTATCACCCTGGTAAAGCTAATGTGGTAGCAGATGCCCTTAGCAGATTGCGGTGTCGCTTGAACTCTATGATTCTGAAGGAGCAACCAAGTTTGCACAAGGAGTTGGAAGATTTTAGAATAGAATTAGTAAGTGAAGGTTTTTGGCTAGCATAGAACTTCAATCCACTTTGATCAGTTAGATCACGGAGGGGCGGAAAGGAAATGCTAGTATCGATGGAGTCAAACGTCGTATCGGTATAGGCAGAGTACCCGGATTCACCGAAGATGAAGGAGTTTTGTGGTACAAAGGACGTATCTTTATGCCAGCAGACTCAGAGTTGAAGCAAGATATTTTGAAAGAATCCCATGATACTCTTTATTCTATCCAACCCGGAGGAACCAAGATGTATTAGGATTTGAAGGAGCAATTTTGGTGGCACAAGATGAAGATAGAAATCGGAAGCTACATAGCCAAGTGTGATATTTTTCAGAGAGTCAAGGCGGGACATTAGAGACCCAAAGGACTGTTGCAACCATTGCAGATTCCATAATGGAAATGGGATTCAGTTGGAATGGATTTTATCACCGGTTTGCCTACTTCTAGTAGGGGAAATGACTCTATCTGGGTCATCGTAGATATACTGTCCAAAGTCACCCATTTCTTACCAGTTAAGACCACTTACCAAAGTTCGAAACTAGCAGAGTTGTACATTGCTAGAATCGTTAGTTTGCACGGAGTCCCCAAGAACATTGTATCAGATCGAGGAACTCGGTTTACCTCGAGATTTTGTAAGAAAGTCCAACAAGGATTAGAAACCCGACTGGACTTCAGCATAGCTTGTCACCCTCAAACAGATGGACAAATGGAGCGAGTAAATCAAATACTCGAAGATATGTTGAGAGCGTGTGTGTTAGAATATGGATCTAAATGGGAAGATTGTATGCCATTTGCAGAATTCTCCTACAACAACAGTTATCAAGCTAGTTTGCAAATGGCCCCATTTGAGTTCATGTATGGAAGGAAGTGTCGTACCCCTTTGAATTGGTAGGAAGTAGGAGAGAGTCAGATTTTCTGACCCAACATCCTATGCGAAGTAGAAGATAAAGTTCACAAGATCCGTGAGCTCCTCAAGACCGCCCAATCCAGACAGAAGAGTTATGCCGACAAGAGACGTCGAGACCTAGCCCCCAGACAGGAGATTTTGTTTATATAAAAGTGTCACCTTTGAAAGGAATGCAATGTTTCCAACTCGAAGGAATGTTAGCCCCCAGATATATAGGACCTTTCAAGGTTCTGAATCATCGAGGAGAGGTATCGTATCAACTGGAACTGTCAGAGGAGATGTCATCTGGGCATAATGTGTTCCATATATCGTTACTTCGCAAATGCCTAGAAGTGCCGGAGAAGACCGAAGTATTCAAGAACATTGATCACCGAACCATAGAGATCAACGATGACCTAACGTATCCTGAAGTACCCATCCGCATTTTGGAGAAAGCTTTTAGAACCACCAGGACCAGGAGTATCAAGTTTCTCAAGATTTAGTCGAGTAACCACACTGAAGAAGAAGCTACCTGGGAGCGAGAAGACTACATTAGGACAGAGTTTCCAGATCTCTTTAAATCCTAGTTTTATTTTTCTCAAATCTCGGGACAAGATTTTGTTTAAGGAGGGAAGGTTTGTAACATCCCAAAAATATTAATCAATGTTATCAATTCCAATCACCCAAAATTAGGGTTAACAAAAACTTTGTTAACAAAATCATTATGAATGAATGTGTGTATGTGATGAATGTATGAATGCATGGTTGGACTTGTTTGATTGTTATGAATGGCAAGGAATGGTTTAAAGATGAAAACAACATCATCTAAATCATTTCCAAGAAGAACCAAATTAAGAGAATTTCAAAAACAAACAAAACAAGAAAATGGTCATTTTTGCCAATCTTTCTCACTAGCTCACTTTGAGTGTTTCTAGTCCAATATTTCAAACAGAAACAAATACATTTCTTTTCACCCCTTGCTAGACCAAGTGAAAGTGAACCCAAGCCCACTTTGCAAAATCACAGAAACATTTGGCAACCCTATTCAAATGACAATTCAAAATTGAATCTATATCATATGAGAACATCACCATTTCTCAAAACCCAACCAAACCAGTGCACCTTGACAAATCCAAGCAACCATAGACTACCTATTATGTGACTAGTACACCCACCAAGTTTCATTCAAAAATTCAAATCTCTTGCGGACATTTCATCAAACACCTTCTGAACACAAATCAAATTAAACATCAAACACTATAGTGAGCAGTGTTTGGCCAACCTTGTCCCCTCTCTAGCTCACACTACACTCTCAATAGATCATCTATCTTGTTTAAGCCACTCTAGCTCACTGTAAACTCGACCATGCCATCAATTTTGACCATGGCAGAGCACACTTCCCAACCCTAATGTCGACAGCAAGCTACAAGCCTAATCAAGCCTAGACACCGTGTCTGGGACACAAGCCACCTTCCACCACCACCCCCTGTCCAGTGCTCGAGCCCTTCCAGCCACTGGACCACACGGAACGCTCGTGACCATTTTCTCTGCGACCATGCCGAGAGCGCGCCAGAGCGCCGTGCTCGACACGCTTACACAGAACGCGCCCCGCCTTCGCCGCCCGTGTGCGAGATCACCCCCGCCCCAAGAACACGCCAGACATGCCCGTTCGCCGCCGCGCGACCCGTAACCACGGTGCGCAATTAAAACTTCCATCAGAGCCGTCCAGAGCATTGACGTGTTCCGACCGCACTGCACCGCCCCACGCCTCGCCATGTAGACGTTGAGCTTTGCCAGGAGGCAGCGCACCGTCCCCTACCTCCGCCTTAATGTCTGTGATTATTGTGATGATGCTAGATCATCTAGTGAAAATCCTGGTGTGATAAATAGAATTAGTTAAGTATTGTTTGGTGATTGTGTACCTCATATTTATTTATAGACTCTAGTACCAACCAAGGATACGAAGAGGAAGGAGACTACTACGAGGAAGAAGCCGAGGAGAACTTCAACCACAGCACTGCACAAAGGCAAGCTTCACAAAACAAGTTGACTTTGCAAGTTAACACTTGCAGGATAGTTATGCCAACTAGATGATTTAGGCATATGTGATCATACCACTTGATTATACCAAATCCCATTTTTACTTGCAAGCTTGTTCATTTTTATTTCTTTATCAAAGCACCTTAGTTATGTTTACTTAGTGACTTATAAGTTTTGGAAATATTTTAAAGGTAGCATAAAGAGCATAAAACTTGGCCTAAGTTAGATAAATCTTGATGTCATCCTGAGGCATGAGATTGAACTTAGAAATTTCACACTTGATCACCACCCCTCACTAGTGTTTACCCCCAACTTTAGTGGCTAGTGCTAAGCATAAAACTTGATCACTTTAGATGGGAATACTTGGTGAAAATGATTATGAAAACCTTGGAATGATGAGTCATTCTAATGAAATGTTTTGACATGTGTTCTTGAACACCAGATGATTTTTGATGATGAAAATTTTGAGGCATGAGCCTTAGCCCTTTATAAAACTGATGGTTGTCTGGATGCGATACCATTCCAATTTTACCGTACAACCACAATACCCGAATTTGGGTAGGGCTTGATTGGAAATTTATATACCTTAGTATGGGTTCCCTTGCGGCCAAGGTTTGAGATGAGGCTACCTTGTGAAGATTGACCACCTATGCAGTTCCCAAGATAACAGATGGTCATGGTTGGGAGGCCAAACTCATAAGAGAGGTGCCTATACTAGGGTGTGTAATTGAATGGTTAGGATTGATTATCCGCATATTGAGTATGGTGAATTCAAGATTGTTCCTGACAGATGTATCGAATATTGTTGTGAAAGTGTACCACCTCTGAAGAGTGTCAAACTATTCGAATAGCCGCGTTCGCGGTTATGGACAGGTTGAGTGGCCATACTATTCCATCGTCAGATGTTTTCAAAATGACTTGTGAAATGGATCATGACTTTGACTTGACCACAACAGAGTTGTGTTATGAAAACTTGAGTTCCCACTTAGGTGTTATAAAACCTTAATCTACTTTTCTTTGCTTCTAAACTCAGTTAGAGATAAATCTGGCTTTTTGCAAAACAACCTAGAGCTTAGTATCTCTACTTGAAACCACTTTACCTGTTAGTGATAGTTTGCGAGTACTTAAAGAGTACTCATGGCTTTGTCCATGGCTATTTCCATGGCCAGATTATGAAGAGGACTATCAGGAGGACGGAACGTAGGAAGGTTACGACAACTAGGATCATCTCCCATCGTCAGCATTGCCTGTGACCATGAAGATGGAGCCTCGCCCACGCTATCGTTATTATTCCGCTCCTTGATTGTACGAAGACTGGATCATGAGATCCTTTATTTGTTGTAAGACCTGATGTATGGTTGGTAACGGATGATGTACTGTGATATCCATATGTTATGTCTCGCAAAAATGGTATTCCTGGGATTGCGATGTATGGCATAACAGGCATCTGGGATTAAAAATCCGGGTGTTGACAAGAATGAAGAATCATTTGATAGAAACCAAGATAGATATAGGGATTGAGGTTAACAAAATTTATATAAGGTGATAGAAATAACAACAACAAGCACGCATACAACAAGAACAAATGCAATGCAGTCCAAACAACAATGCAACAAATTTGATATGAACCATGCAAGGTGGTATGATGTTCATAATGATGCACCAAGTAAAACAACATGCGATTTTCTAGTAGTTGTTTTCCTGGGGTGTGACAGCTTGTTATCCAATTTAAGGGCCTAGGTAACATGATCCTGAGATCTAACTGATATGAACGTGTTTACTAGTGAATCAGCGACCCCCCGAGTGACATAGACGATATCAAAGAGGAGCTATTATAACTCGAGGAAACCAAGGATCCATCAAGTTTAAAGCCTTGATTTGGTCGAAAGACCTTTATTGATGTGCTGACCATCACTTTGGTAACAAGTAGAAGGATCATTGAAATTGATAAGAATCTACCAATAGGGCACTTGATTAGTATAGGGTTGGTTTTCTACTCACATATGAATAAGAAGCATCATTATATCTTATCTCATTTTATTCTATTTGGCATATTCACTATAACCATGAATTGTTTCTCTCCGCACCTAACCTTTCACCTGTAAGAAACCTCAAACAACCTCCATGCTATTTTACTTTTATATTATTTACTTTAAGTACCGCTCAATACTCAAAGCCACTTCCTTTCCACTCGTTCATTTCCACCTCAACTCTTGAAGTTAATTCGCTCAAGACAGGTGAACCTTGAGTGCGATAGAAAGGCAACTGATAAACATTTTTATAAGCTCCTTATTGAGATCGATATAAAAGCTAGAACTAATACTTCCACAAAAACATTCTCTAACGAACCTGTGCTCTTACAGGCCATCAGATGGCAACGAGTGATACGTCAGAAACGCATCTATAATTTTTGATGTTACATGCTTGTTTAGTATCTACTTTGCTTTGCTTTGTCCACACTTTGAGGTGCTTTTTATATGTTTTCTGGTACTAACCTATTAACAAGTTGCCACAGTGCCAGTTGTCTGTTTTCTGCTGCTTTTGGTTCCAGAAAATGTAGTAAGGAAATATTCTCGGAATTGGATGGGACAAAAGCCAAAGTCAATATTTCACCGAGGAGAACACAGAGTCCAGAGGAGATACGGAGGGGCGCCACAAGGCGTCCGCACCCCCCAGGCATGGGCCCACCCAAGGCCGCGCCTGGGCAGGGCGTGGGCCCCCGGGCCGCCTCCCAGCCTCGCCTCTTCGGCTATAAGAAGCCCTCGATGCCTAAACCCTAAGTACCCGATCAATATTCCATGAAACCGTCTGTATCCGCCGCCACCATCGTCCCTAGATCGGGGGGATCTGAATCTCTTCCTGGCACCCTGCCGGAGGGGAGATCATCCTGGAGGCCTTCTTCGCGTGAGTAGTTCCACCTTGGACTACGGGTCCATGTATTAGCTAGATGGTTGTATCTCCTCCTTGTGCTTTCATCTCTAGATCTTGTGAGCTCCGTTCATGATCAAGATCTCATCTATTTGTAATCATGCATGTTATGTTTGCGGGGATCCGATAGATATTGAGATTACTATGTCAGATTGATTAATGGTTTGGTCTTATTGACTCTATCATGTCTGTGTTGTTTGTGATCTTGCATGCTCTCCGTTTTTAGTAGATATCTTGGCCAAGTAGTTGCTAGTGACTCCAAGAGGGGGTATTTATGCTCGATAGTGGGTTCATGCCTCTATTTAATCAAGGGAAGTGACAGAAATCTCTAAGGTTGTTGATATGCTATTGCCACTAAGGAGAAAACAACGGTCTCTTGTTCATGGAACAAGTGGATTGTTTACCTTACAGACTTTGCTTAAAGAAGTTGTATATTGCTTGCAACTTAATGATTACCCACAAGAATAGGGGGTGTATCGTAGTACTTTTGATAAATAGGAGTGTCGATCCCAACGAGGAGCAGAAGGTGCTGAACAGTGGTATGGAGCAGGAAATCCCTGTGAATACTTAGCAAACAGATTTTTAGTGGTTTTCTGACAAAGCAACAAAACAAGGAGCAAGTAACAAATGTAACGAACAAACGGAGCAACTGGCCCAATCCTTTCTTAGAAAAGGACAAGCCGATGGAAATACTTATAAGGACCAAACGTTCTCGAGGACACATGGGAATTCTGTCGAGTGCTTTCGCTTCAAATAGATGAGTACTCTTCTTTGGTGTTTGTAAGTGTTGTGTGGGTGAACCTGTTCTAACATACCGCCCTTCCTAGGACTAATACATGCTTGTGATTAAACCCCCTACAAACATCCGTAACTATAGGAAAGTAATTAAGATATAAATCTAACCATAGCCTTAAACTCTAAGATCCCACACTCCCTTGTGCAAAGGTATCCCAACGGGGGTTCAGGTTTCTGTCACTCCGGCAACCCCACGATTAGTATCCCAATACACAATGCATCCCCCTAGGCTCATAAATGGTGAAGTGTCATGTAGTCGACATTCACATGACACCACTAGAAGAATAGCACCACAACTTAAATACTAAACCATTGAATAATAAGTCAACACAGATCCACTAATAACAACATGACTTCTCCCATGTCCTCAAGAACTAGACAAGCTACTCACAAGACATCATATGGATCAAGAGAAAAGATGATATGATAATGGATAACAATATGAACATAAACAATAATGCAATGGTTCCACTCACAAGCATCAACTACAATAGTAATCAACACCGGGAAAGTTTCTCCTAAGAACTAAAGCAATATCCAAAACAATTGTTACAGCCGGACGGAGTGGTGATGATGGTGCTGGTGGAGATGATGGTGTGGATGATGATGATGATCCCGATGAAGCCTAGCTTGATGACGGTGTTGATGGAGACGGTCTCCCCTCTCCGGGAAGGAATTCCCCCAGCAGAAATCTGTCTGCCATAGAGACCTTTCTCTCTTGGTGTTTTCCGCCCCCTAGAGGCGGCGGAAATCTATCTGTGGTCGCTCCCCTGGCCTTAGGGTTTCGTAGGGAAGATATAGGCGAAGGGGCGGAGTCGGATGTCGGGCAGGTGGGCCACACCTACCCTGGGCGCGGGGTCAGGTGGGCCCGCGCCTAAGGAGGTGTAGGCCCCTAAGGCCCCATTTCGTCCCTCCTTCTGGCTTCCTTCGTCTTCTGGTAAAATAATATGTTTCCATATTTTATGGTATTTTTCTGATCTTTGCAAAATTGCACCGAAACGCCTTCTTTTCCATCAGAATCTAGAATTCGGCAGTCCATGCTCCAGGAATCATCCAACATGCATAAACAGATGAAAAAGACATAAGTAATACCTCATAATCACACAAACATCAATGAATAGAGGTAAATTATGAGATAGAATGGTGATGCAAATTGGGCGTATCAACTCCCCAAGCTTAGACTTCGCTTGTCCCCAAGCGAATACTGAGCTCAGTAAACATGTTCACAGGTGAAAGGACTATATCTTCCCATGATGTTTTTGGTGTTAATGATAATCCCAATTGTGTTTTTAATTGTGCGTTTGTGTTTCAGGGGAAACATTGTTGTTGTCTCCTTCTCTTGTGGTGGATGCTCTCTTTGGATCGCATGAAGACGGTGGCCTTTTTAGTTTCCTCCTAGTTTCTCTTCGGTTGTTGTTTTTAGGTCACCGTACTATTAAGAGGGGGTCCATCTTGGAAGGCTGTGGGAAATCACTTGTTCTTGCACAAAACCTATATGCACCGCCACAGCCATCCTACTATTCCGTGAGAGAGTGAGTTCTTGTTCTCTTGGAGCTTTCTGTGTCTCACCGGAACTTCCGGCCTGGCGCCGGAAGTTCCGCTCAGGCTTTTTTCTGTGGGCTGCTCAAGCCTTGTTCCGACGCTAGTTCCGCCCCATGTTCCGATGGTGAATCAGTAACCTTCTGTATGAAGTGTTCTAATTGCCGGAACTTGGGCCGGAACTTGCATCGGAACTTTTCCTGCCAAAAGGTCCTGAGCGGAACTTCCGCCCAGACGCCAGAACTTCCGGCCAGATTCGGTTCGCGACCCAGAAGTTCCGCTCCTTGTTCCGCTCCAAGTTCCGGTGATGGCTCAGTACCCTTCTGTTTTGAAGTGTTCTATTTGCCGGAACTTGGCCGGAACTTGCGCCGGAAGTCCACCGGAACTTCCGGTCTGTTTTGACCGGAAATTCCGGTTGCGCTTCTGGAGCGGGTGTCAACGGTCTGATGACCGTTGAAGCCAGGTTGGGCGGAACTTCCGGCTTCTCACCGGAACTTCCGGTGAGGTCGCGGGGGCTGTAACGGTTCAGCGCGAGGGGGCCTATTTAAGGCACCCCTCTTCTTCCTCCCATTAGCTCTCGAATTTTTCTCTCTCCTCCATTAATGCTTGAGTTTCACCTCACTAGATCTCTCTCTCTAGCCACTCAAATGACCTGATCTTTTGAGAGGTGAGGGAGGTGACCTAGATCTACACTTCCACCAAAGAAGATTTGATTTTCCCCACCCATCCTTTGTGGATCTTGTTGCTCTTGGGTTTCTTGGAACCCTAGACGGTGTTGGGCATCCTCGGAGGTAAGGCTTGCTTTGTAAAGCTTCGAGGTGTCGTTGAGGGCCTCCAATTGAGTTGTGGAGCCTCCCCCTCAACCTTGGTGTAAATGTTTCGGTTGGCGCCTTCAAGGTCACCGGTTAGTGGATTGTGAGGCCTCCTTTGTGGGGGAGCTCACCGGAGAAGAAGGTGAGGCCTTTGTGGCGCTCGGGTGACCTTGTGTGTCCCCGACACCTCTCCAACGTAGACGTATCTCCTTGGGAGTGAACTACGGGAATTACATCTCCGTGTCCCCTCTCCGGTTACTTCATTCCCTTCCTTTACTCCTTGCTATTTACTGTTTTTGTGGTTGGTGTTTGTTTTCTTGCTTTAGGTTGTTCACTTAGTTGCATCTCTAGATAACTTCCTTTCTCGTTGAGCCTAAAAGTGAGAATCAAATTAAAATTGGGTAGACGCCTATTCACCCCCTCTAGTCGTATCAAGTCGGTACTTTCAATTGGTATCAGAGCCAAGGCTCTTATTTCGGGCTTTACCGCCTAAGAGACTATGTCCGACGAAGGGGGTAGTGAAACCGAAAAATCCAAGAACTTGGCCACTATGGATGACCTCAAGCAATTGGAGTCATCCATGATGTCCAAGTTCGAGGAAATGATGACTCTCTTGCAGTCTCTCAAGCCAAACCCCATGGTTGCTCTTGACACACCCCAACCCACCGAGGTTCCTCCCACCGTTACGGTGTCCGCCCCCGGGGTAACTCCGGCGGCTGCCACCACTCACTTGGGACTTGGTTTTGTTGCTCAAACCTCTACCAAGGTTCCAAGTGAGAACATCGAGGAGCCCGAGAACCCAACTTCCAAAGAGGAAAATGGAGGAAAGGACTACTCGGCGGTACCCCCACCGTCGAAGTACACTCCGGATCCACCCATCCCCATGCCACACATTATACCTCAAGGAGCACCACCCATGCTAGATACTTCTAATGCGCTCACATATTTCCAGCTCTTCTATTGAGTTAATGAGGATTGTGGAGGATGGATTCTCTCCATATGACCCAAAGAAGTTGACACGAGGTGAAGTGGTGGACAAGCAACTCAATTCCACAGCTTTGGGAATGATTCAAAAAGCCTTGACTCCAAAGGATTTTGCTCACATTCGCCAATTTGACACCGCCAAGGAAGCTTGGGATCAACTCACCGAGCTCTTTGATGGCAATGCAAGCATCCAAAGCTCCAAGTTTGATGAGATCAACAACGAGTGTGATGGTTTCGCAATGCAAGATGATGAGACCCCCGAATACATGTATAGGCGCCTTAAGGTCCTCTGTTCCACTATGAGGGACCTTGGGGCTCACTATGTTGATGACAAGTTTATGAAGAGGAAGTTCATTCAAGCTCTCCTACCATTTGAAGAACAAAAGCTCAACTCCATCAAGGTAAGAACCAACTTTCACCTAATGACCTCCCAAGAAGTCTTGAGTGAAGTAATTGCCATGACTATTGCCAAGAAGAATGCGGAGTCCGCTCGAGCTAGAGCCATTGGGTCAACCAAAGTGAATCTTGCTTTGAAGGCCAAGGCTATTGAAGTTGATGATGATGATACATCAAGTGAGTGGTCTTAAGAGGACCTCAAATGTGCCTTCAACGAACATCTTGCTCTCACTTCAAGGGCCGTTTGGAACAAGTCCGGATTCAAGTCAAGATCAAGGGACAACTCAAGATTCAACTCACCCAACAAGTCTCCCAAGGCAAGGTCGTGCTACAATTGCAACGACAAGAGTCACTTCATGGCCAAGTGTCCCTTTGAGAACCGTGAAGACAATGGTGGTCGTCTCATCCGCAAGATCAAGTCAAGATCTCCTCATCCCTTGAACAAGAACTACGCCGTCAAGAACGCCACTAACAAGGAACGAGCAATTGTGGTCCATGAAGAAGACCTTTCGGGCACGGATGAAGATGATGATGATGAAGTTCATGGTGGAGATATTGTGGGAGTTGCTGCTATTGCCACTACCTCAACTCCACGTCTATCCCTCTTTGACTCGCCAAATGAAAATGTCATCTTCTCCAACCAAAAGTGCTTCATGGCCAAGGCCACCGAGGTAACACCGAAACCCACTCCTCAACCTATCTCTAGTGGGCCTTCCTCTGTTGATCTTGTTGGTCTAGAGGTGAAGAAAGAGATGATTGACATGTGTGAATTTGTTGCTACCTTAGATGAAGAAACTAAAAAATGCTTTGAGTCCTTACTTGCACAACTTGACAATGCTAGAGATGCCTTAGATGAAAAGGAAGAACTTCTTGACTTGCTAAGTAAAAATGAAAGAGATGCCGCCGATGAAATTGCCTCTCTCACTCAAAGTCTTGAGGATGAACAAAATATGAGAATTAATCTTGAAGAAATGTGTCTAAGCTTGTAGATGATCATAACAACACTTTGTGCTCTACAATTAAAGAACGTGACCATGCTCTTGCTTTGATTAAGGTTCTCAAGAAAGAAAATGCTGAGTTTGTGGGTGGTCATGATAGGACTCAAAAGGATCTTGAGAAACTCAAAGAGGAACACAAAGCCTTGGAGAGTAAATTCTCAAATATTTTTGAAGCCCATGAACAGCTTCAAACTCAATTAACTTGTGATCTCTCTAAGTCTTCCGCTGTGTAAATTATAGACTTGTCTAGCACTCCTAATCCTTGTTGCAAGCATGAGCATCTCATAGAGGAAGTCAAGGTGTTGAAGGATCAACTTGCCAAGACTAAGAAGAAGAATAAGAAGAAAAACAAGAAGAAAAAGAACAAGGGCATGGCCCAAGGGGTACCAAATGGCCTAACCCTCTTGCAAAGTGACAACTTTGCCGGAAAGAACAATCCCTCTTATATTCTTTGCAAATCTTATGATGGTCATGTATATGCTAGATACGTGGGAACGTCTTACACGCATGATTATCATTGGGCCATTTGGGTGCCAAAGGCTCTTTTCACTAACAAAAGGGGACCCATTGCAAAATGGGTACCTAAAACCAAGGCTTGATTTTCTTGTAGGACTATGCTTCCGGTGGATCAAAATGGGTGCTTGATAGTGGTGCCACGAGTCATATGACCGGAAGCAAGTCTATTATGAGCGAATTAAGGCCCAATTTTGCCAACACCATGGTCTCCTACGGTGACAAAACAAGCTCTCAGGTTTTGGGTTTTGTCAAAGTGGTGGTAACCCCGGATGTATCCTTGGTTGACGTCATGCTTGTCAAAACTCTTGGTTAAAACTTACTCTCAGTTCGTGCTCTTGCTCTTATGGGTCTTTCTTCTTTCTTTAATTCTCATACCGTGGTCCTCATGTGGAGCAAGTCTCTCAAGGTGGCTTTTGTAGGATATGTAGAACATGACTTATATGTGGTGGACTTTTCAGGGACCACTACTCCTCATGCTCTATGTCTCTATGCTAAAGCCGACAAGGGCTGGTTGTGGCATCGCCGCCTATCCCATGTTAACATGAGAACTTTGCAAATACTTCACTCCGAGGGCCACATCCTTGGAATTAACGATGTTTCTTTTGCCAAAGATCGTGTTTGCAGGGCTTGTATTGAAGGGAAGATGCATGAAACTCCTCACAAAACACTCAATCAGATCACCACCGAGAGGTGTTTGGAGCTCTTGCATATGGATATCTTTGGTCCACCCTCTCATGATAGCCTTGGAGGCAAAAAGTATTGCTTGGTCATTGTGGATGATTTCTCAAGATACACTTGGGTGTTCTTTTTCAAGTATAAGAGTGAGACTCAACAAACCGTCATCGACTTTGCTAATGAGGTTCAACGGAAGCACAATGCAACTATTCTCTCAATTTGAAGTGACAATGGCGCCGAGTTCAAAAACTATACCTTGGATGAGTTTCTCAGTGATGAAGGAATCAAGCATCAATACTCCACTCCCTACACCCCTCAACAAAACGGAGTTGCCGAAAGGAAGAATCGCACATTGATGGATGCGGCTCGGTTTATGCTAGCTGAGTTCAAGTCTCCATACAACTTTTGGGCCGAGGCCATCTCCACCACTTGCCATGCAACCAACCGGCTTTATCTCCGCAAGAAAAAGAACAAGACCCCCTATGAACTTCTCACCGGGAAAAAGCCTAATGTTAGCTACTTTCGGGTGTTTGGTTGCAAGTGCTACATTCTCAAGAAAGGAGTTCGTTTGTCCAAGTTTGAATCCAAGGCTCAAGAAGGAATTTTCGTTGGCTACTCAAATCAGTCCCATGCTTATAGAGTCTACAACAAAGCCAATGGAAGAGTTGAAGAAATGAGCAACGTGAAGTTTGATGAAAATCATGAGTCTCTTGTTAGGCAAGATGGTGTTTGTGATCCAAGTGATGAAATTCCTCCCAAGGCCATAAGAAGAATGGGTGTGGGTTTCCACCTCCCCATTGAGGATCCCCTTATGGACGAAGGAGAAGGACCAAGCTCTACTCAAGTGGAGCCCTCACTTTCACAAGATCATCTTGCCCCTCAAGGACCTACTTTCTTGGCACAAGATCCCTCAAGCTCTTCCGAAGCTTCCCATGCTCATGAATCTCCAAGCTCCAAAGAACAAGCTCTTCATCAATAACATCAACCTCCCCACGATGGGGCTCCTCCTCAAGGAACCTCCCACGGACAAGATCTTCATCAACCTCCCCAAGATGGGGCTCCTCCTCAAGGTCACGGCTCTCCCCAAGGTCAAGCTCGTCGAGATCAAGAGCAAGTCAATGATCCTCAAGGATCCTCTCCAAGTGATGACTCCCCCGAAGTGGAAATTGATGAAGATGACCCTCGTGTTCGTGCTTATAGTCAAGGCGGCGGCTCAATTGGTGGCAATGACCAAGTGGTAGCTCAAGAATCTCGAGTTGAAGCACAAGACCGCCGTCAAGCCTATCATCTTGCCAAGCTTGTTCGAGATGGCCATATCCTTGATAATGTCTATGGATATTTCAATAAAGGTTCCACTACTAGGAGGCAACTAGCTTCCTTTAGCTCTCACCATGCGTTTATCTCTCTTGTGGAACCACAGAAATTCATCGAAGCTCTTGAAGATGATGATTGGCTTGATGCTATGAATGAGGAACTTCCCAACTTCAAGAGGAACAATGTTTGGACATTGGTTGAGCGGCCCAAAGACTGTCAAAACGTCATTGGAACCAAGTGGGTCTTCAAGAACAAGTGCGATGCGAATGGAATTGTCGTGCGCAACAAGTCAAGGTTAGTTGCCCAAGGATACTCACAAGTTGAGGGCATCGACTACGGTGAGACTTACGCCCCCGTTGCTCGCCTTGAATCCATTCGTATGCTTCTTGCCTTTGCTACCCATCATAACTTTAAGTTGCATCAAATGGATGTTAAGAGTGCTTTTCTTAATGGTCCTTTGAAAGAGTTGGTATACGTCAAGCAACCTACGGATTTTGAGGATCCACTTTTTCCGAACCATGTCTACAAGCTCAATAAGGCACTCTATGGCCTCAAGCAAGCCCCACGTGCGTGGTATGATTGCCTTAGGGAGCTCTTGTTAGACCGTGGCTTCGAAGTGGGTCTCATTGATCCCACTCTTTTTACTAAGAAAGTTGGAGGCCACTTGTTCGTATGTAAAATCTATGTTGATGACATTATATTTGGGTCTATTAACAAAACTTTTAATGAGGATTTTTCCAAGCTCATGACCAACCGCTTCGAGATGTCCATGATGGGGGAGTTGAAGTTTTTCCTTGGATTTGAAGTCAAGCAATTGAGGAAAGGGACTTTCATCAACCAAGCAAAATACATTCAAGACATGCTCAAGAAGTTCAAGTTTGATCAAGTCAAAGGCGCCAAGACTCCCATGCCAACTAAGGTTAATCTTGATCTCGATCCCAAGGGTAAGGAAGTGGATCAAAAACTCTATCGATCTATGATTGGTTCTTTGCTCTATCTTTGTGCATCCCGACCGGATATTATGTTGAGTGTGGGTATGTGTGCAATATTTCAAGCCGCACCGAAGGAAAGTCACTTGGTGGCGGTCAAGAGAATCTTCCGATATTTAGTTCATACCCCAAACTTTGGGTTGTGGTACCCCAAGGGAGCCAGCTTTGATCTTATTGGTTACACGGACTCGGACTGGGTTGGTGACAAAGTGGGAAGAAAGTCAACCTCCGGAGTTTGTCAGTTTCTCGGAAGATCTTTGGTTTGTTGGTCCTCGAAGAAGCAAAACTATGTGTCTATGTCCACTGCCGAAGCTGAGTACATCTCTGCCGCAAGCTGTTATGCTCAATTGCTATGGATGAAGCAAACCTTGAAGGATCTTGGACTATCTTTTGACAAGGTTCCTCTTCTTTGTGACAATGAGAGTGCAATTGCTATTTCTCACAATCCCGTGCAACACAACCGGACCAAGCACATTGAGATTCGTCATCATTTCATTCGGGACCATGTTGCTAGAGGAGACATTTCTTTGGAGTATGTTCCCACCAAGGCAAATCTTGCGGATCTTTTCACGAAGCCTCTTGATGAAGCATGGTCCCGGGAGTTAAGGCATGAGCTAAATATCATCGATTCGAGCAATGTTGCTTGAGTACCCTGCACACCTACCCGCGTCTCAATGTGTATCTTGTTTGGATGTAGGCATGGATTTAGGGGGAGTGTAGTTCCTCTTATGAACAAACGCTATCCCTATTATGCGCACATTAAAGTTTTCATACTCTATAGTCTCTAAAGGAGACCATTTGAGCTTCATGATGAGTGTTGGTAATGAACCCAAGATATATCTTCGCGGTGTCAAGCCATTTACTCTTATATAAGGTGGCCTCGGCCACCGACCCGTTTTTATTTGTGTCTTTGACCTTTTTGTGTTTTCCTTTTGTTGTTGGCTTTGGTTCTTCTCAGTTTGAGCTCTCTATCCTAAGCCTTTCCTTTCCTCCAGCCCTCTCTATTCCTTGCACAAGTTCTTCCTTGTTATCTTCCAAACCTGAGAAGGTCTTCCTGGCGTCACCGGAACTTCCGATCAGATGCCGGAACTTCCGGTCAGCTGGTTGTTCGTCTGAATCACCTACTGACCTGGAACGTGTTCAGCCTGACCCGGAACTTCCGGTCCACCGGAACTTCCGGTCCCTGACCGAAACTTCCGATGGTGCTCCCTGTCCTATATAAGGTGGGCCCGGGGGGAAAACGGGATCTTCTTCCTTTTTCCCCCAAGACCCATCCTCTATTTGGAGCAGCCACCGGCCAAGACCTCTCCGCGAAGGTGCTCCGGCCCCTTCGTCTCCGGCCACTCCTCTGCAGATCTGCTCCGTGGGAACCTTCCCCACCTCGATCTCCCACCAAGGACTCCGGTATTTTCCTCAACTCCCTCCATTAATGGAGATCTTGCTCTCACCATGGCTTGAGTTAGGGCACGCCATGTCTAGCCTAGTTCTTTGGCTAGAACTTGTTGGAAGATCTTGGTAGGCCTAGGGTATCATGCTAGAGTAGATTGGTCCAATACATTCTTGAAAATCTTTGCACTTGTGGCTTTTAGATCTAGATCTAGTGAACTGCTGTTTGGAACCGTCAGTTTGTGGCCTCAACGGAACTTCCGGTGAGCCACGACCGGATCTTCTGGTGGACCATTTTCACCGGAAGTTCCGGCGACAATGCAACTTTTTCTGTTTGTATTTTTCCAATCTATCTCTTTTGTTTCCTCTTCCGAACTTGTGCACTTACCCCACCTTCCCTCCCTATTCTTATGCTTTCCTCTCAGGGCAAGGAGGTACTCGCCAAGGCAAGCGTACCCGTCGACCATCCTCTGACATTCCTCCGGAGATTGATGAAGAAGATGTTGAGGTTGTGCGTCCAACCACTCAGACTAGTCGTCAGAAGGCGGCTGCTGCTCGCCGTGCTGCTGCTGCTGCAGGGAAAAGGCCTTCACTTGCTCAGAAGGCCACTGCTGCTGGGCCAGACATGACCAAAGACAAGATTTACAAGTGGTATCAGAAAGCTTACTCTGCATTCAGGCGTACGAATCCCTACCTCATGGCTCGTGACCGTCTTTGCTTGGACCCTCACTTTCACAACTGCCGTCAGGAATAGATATATGAAGAAATCTATGCATCGAAGAAGAAGTTCGTGGTTGCTCCTCAAAAGTACATCAATGTGACTCACATGGAAGAGAAGCATGCATACTTTGGCGAGGCTCTTGATATTTGCCAGAAGTTTGGGCTGGTTCCCCTCATGGAGCACCGTCAGAACTTTGATGTGACTGATATTGCTCAGTTTTACTCAACTCTGTTTATTCACATGCAGTCCTCTACTGAAGGTGTGTTGAAGTGGATGACTAGGGACATGTTACTTACCGCCACTTGGTCTGAGTTTGCTGAGCTTCTTGGCTATCCCCTTCAGCCTGGCCGCGGGGTAAATGGTTGGCGTGTTCATGGTCCTGAAGCTGCTGATCCTGAGGTCCTGGAGCCTCTCTACATTGAAGGGTGGGGAACTGTTGGGTTTGTGAATCATCTGCTGCCAGTTTTTGACATCATGCGCAGGGTGTACTTGAACACCATCTCTCCCAAGGCTGGCAACTTTGATCAGTTTCATGGCTATCAGGTTGACCTCATGCATCAAACTTATCTTCGCCGTGACTCTGACAGGTCAATGGATATTATGCAGTTCATCTACTCAGAGATGTGGGCGGCTCTTATTGAAAAGCGCTCCTGCATCTATGCTCCCTACATACAGACTCTCATCAATCACAAGTGGCTTGAGACAACTGGCACCCGCTTTCCTCAAGACAACATCACCATTCATGAGGAGTTGAAGCTGCGTGTGAGTAAGCACCAACAGCCTCGGTCTCAAGAAGAAAAGGAAGCTGAACTCAAGAAGGCTCGAGATGATGCTGGTGGTCCCTCCTCTGCACCTGGTGGCTCTAGTGCTGGTGGTCCTTATCTCTAGAGGCAGCCGTCTTGGGCAAATAAGCTACTTGGAAAGGTGAAGAAGACTTTCTGCTTTCTCCAGGACCGTGAGTATCAAGCGTATGTAGATTAGCGTCACAATATTCAGCGCCAGAAGGCCATCATGACCGCTCTCAACATTCCCAGCTCTCCGATCACAAGCTCTGTCACTATTCCCAAGGATGATTGGATTCGTGACAACTACCACTGGTCCGAGGATGAGTTTGAGGAGGAGGTCACTGGTCCGTCGCCTGAGTGGGGTCCTTGGGTCCCTGAGTCTTCTCCTCCTCCCCCTCTCATGGCTGGGACGATTAGATTGATCTTTTCTTCCTTTTTGGTGTCTCGATGCCAAAGGGGGAGAAAGATGTCTATTAGGTTGTCTACGGGATTTGCATGGGTTGAGTCGTGATCCTGTTCTTGCCTTTGATATTTTCGTGCTCGCGAACTCTCTAGTCTTATTTGTGTGCTTGTGACTTTATGTCCGTGAACTTATATGTGCTTGTGGACCTTGTTCTGTTCGAGACTATGTGATATCTTATGCAATGTCGTGCGTGTGGTTTCTTGTTGTCATCTTTTGATCACATGCATATGGTGGTGGAGCCTCATATCTCTTATTGTTATTACTCCTTTTGTCTCCACCACATTTGGTTGGTTCTGGTATGATTTCTATCCTTTCTTGTACACTGCCTTGTGCTATCTTTGTAATCGGTGGTGGAGCCTCCTTGTATGTGTACCAGTCTTGTCCTTAGAGTTTTTCTCTACCTGGCACACATACAGGGGGAGCTTGTCCCGTCCATTGCAAAGATTGGTTTGATTCTATGCAAATCTTTGGGATTGTCATCTAACACCAAAAAGGGGGAGATTGAAAGGACTATATCTTCCCATGATGTTTTTGGTGTTAATGATAATCCCAATTGTGTTTTTAATTGTGCGTTTGTGTTTCAGGGGAAACATTGTTGTTGTCTCCTTCTCTTGTGGTGGATGCTCTCTTGGGATCTCATGAAGACGGTGGCCTTTTTAGTTTCCTCCTAGTTTCTCTCCGGTTGTTGTTTTTAGGTCACCGTACTATTAAGAGGGGGTCCATCTTGAAAGGCTGTGGGAAATCACTTGTTCTTGCAGAAAACCTATATGCACCGCCACAACCATCCTACTATTCCGTGAGAGAGTGAGTTCCTGTTCTGCTGGAGCTGTCTGTGTCTCACCGGAACTTCCGGCCTGGCGCCGGAAGTTCCGCTCAGGCTTTTTTCTGCGGGCTTCTCAAGCCTTGTTCCGACGCTAGTTCCGCCCCAAGTTCCGATGGTGAATCAGTAACCTTCTGTATGAAGTGTTCTAATTTCCGGAACTTGGGCCGGAACTTGCATCGGAACTTGTCCTGCCAAAAGGTCCTGAGCGGAACTTCTGCCCAGACGCTGGAACTTCCGGCCAGATTCGGTTCGCGACCCAGAAGTTCCGCTCCTTGTTCCGCTTCAAGTTCCGGTGGTGGCTCAGTAACCTTCTGTTTTGAAGTGTTCTATTTGCCGGAACTTGCGAAGGAAGTCCACCGGAACTTCCGGTCTGTTTTGACCGGAAATTCCGGTTGCGCTTCTGGAGCGGGCGTCAACGGTCTGATGACCGTTGAAGCCAGGCTGGGCGGAACTTCCGGCTTCTCACCGGAACTTCCGTTGAGGTCGCGGGGGCTGTAACGGTTCAGCGCGAGGGGGCCTATTTAAAAGGCACCCCTCTTCTTCCTCCCATTAGCTCTCGATTTTTTCTCTCTCCTACATTAATGCTTGAGCTTCACCTCACTAGATCTCTCTCTCTAGCCACTCAAATGACCTGATCTTCTGAGAGGTGAGGGAGGTGACCTAGATCTACACTTCCACCAAAGAAGATTTGATTTCCCCCACCCATCCTTTGTGGATCTTGTTGCTCTTGGGTTTCTTGGAACCCTAGACGGTGTTGGGCATCCTCGGAGCTAAGGATTGCTTTGTAAAGCTTCGAGGTGTCGTTGAGGGCCTCCAATTGAGTTGTGGAGCCTCCCCCTCAACCTTGGTGTAAAGGTTTCGGTTGGCGCCTTCAAGGTCACCGGTTAGTGGATTGTGAGGCCTCCTTTGTGGGGGAGCTCACCGGAGAAGAAGGTGAGCCCTTTGTGGCGCTCGGGTGACCTTGTGTGCCCCCGACACCTCTCCAACATAGACGTAGCTCCTTGGGAGTGAACTACGGGAATTACATCTCCGTGTCTCCTCTCCGGTTACTTCGTTCCCTTCCTTTACTCCTTGCTATTTACTGTTTTTGTGTTTGGTGTTTGTTTTCTTGCTTTAGGTTGTTCACTTAGTTGCATCTCTAGATAACTTCCTTTCTCGTTGAGCCTAAAAGTGAGAATCAAATTAAAATTGGGTAGACGCCTATTCACCCCCCCTCTAGTCGTATCAAGTCGGTACTTTCAACAGGTTTATGGAGTGAAGTGTCGATAAAAGAATAGTAACAAGAAGCATCACACTGACCATTGCACAACTCATAGAAGAAAGCAACTCACCATTATATAACTTAGCTTGTAACCAAGTACAGCAGTAACAATAGAGATGCATAAAGATGAATCATAATTGGAATTGGCAAACTTGTTCTTGGTTAGAGAACACCTGGCAAACAGTTTCACAAAAGCTTTTCGTAGAAGTTTCAAAACAGGAGCACTCTTTGCTCAAAACGGTTTTTTCACAAGTGAAGGATTTCAATGTAATACTCAATAGATAAGAGTTTTATGCAAACAAGGAAGATAAAGAATATGATTGAATAAATCACCATATGAATGCTTGAAACACAACAACTCAAATGCATGCTGGAGATAGAGAGGAAGCAGGTTTACTGACTCAACTTGGTAAATTGGAGAAAGGTCCCTTCTTAGAGGGTAGCAGGGATTACAAGTCATAAAGAGCTTCCAAAGATTATGGTACTTACTAGATTTGAGCCCTCATTGCCCCTATCATAAGTATCTTGAGATGATTAAGGTTAAAGTGAAAAAAGATGGAGTATATGCTTGACGAAATATAAGTTGGCAATCTCATGTCCCTTGAATATGAGGGCCACTCCTCATGCATACTCAACTTTGGGCCCAGGTAAGTTCTTGTCATTGTATGTATTTGCATATCATTGAGAACCGCCAACGGGGTACCCCTTGCACATGGTACAGGAGCTTTCCCATAACCAAAATGACAAGGCAAGCAGACAATGAGCATCTCAGTAATCTTTTTATTTACCATATGCATAGATTTTTATTGATGATGCTTCATAGATAGCTCACTATGGTGATGCTGCAAGTTTCCACCATGATTAAGCATGGCTTAGGCTAGCGGCCCAGGCGTTTCTCTAACAAAGGATACAAACTCCATGGACTTACAAGTTCCCTCTTTATTTCACACCGTTGACATCCATAGATAAAAGAGCATGATATCAACTGTGTACAAAGTACAAGTGCAATGTTGAAAATGTTCCCCATGACAGCACGGTTTTGCCAATTCCAACATATAGGTGCAAGCATATACAACTTCGATGTTCACAATGGTTCAAGTCTATTAGGGGCAAAGAAATAAAGTGTGCCATCAAGTTCGTGAGATCTTTACTAACTAGTTTTCTCATATAAAAATACTTTTTAATTCGAAAGGTAAATGAAGCTTGAGAATTTGCTAGGAATAGCAAAAATGCTACAAGGTAGATATGTGGACACAAGTGGCAAATTTTTTTGGTTCAAAGGGATTTGGAAACATGAGAAGGATGCCTTCTCAAAACAGGTTTTTGGCTAGCTAGGCTAGGTAGCAAGCAAGAGAGTTGAAAGAAACAAGCAAACATACAAGTAATAAAGCCAAACATGCAATCTTCCTTGAAGACACAAAACGATCTTAAATAAAGAATACTAAGCTTATGAGCCAACAATAAAGAAAACAAATGATACAAAATACCTGTAAGCTTTTTCTTTCTTTTTCTCTTTCATAGTAATGCTACTGACCAGAACTCGGTTTGCCAAAACCAATTTAGATCCACTTGATGATCCCAAAGTGGTGCCAATACTGATCAA
This sequence comes from Avena sativa, assembly GCA_916181665.1. Lineage (NCBI taxonomy): Eukaryota > Viridiplantae > Streptophyta > Magnoliopsida > Poales > Poaceae > Avena > Avena sativa. The sequence continues at coordinate 338,647,399 of OV702284.1, read as the reverse complement.
CAAGATCCATCATATAATAGAGATTGCAAACTAAAATAAGAAGTGCAAAAAGTAAAAGATGAGACTTCTCATTAATATTCCAATAAAGTCACTCACACCAAGGAATACAAAGATAATCAACTAAAGGAGAGATACTTCCACATGAAAACCAAACTGTAAGATAACCCCTCTACCACAGATACGTATCCACTAAAAAGGTAAAAGATAAAAGATAATGGTGGTGATACCGCAACACTCCCCCAAGCTTGGAACAAGCCAAGGGGATGCCAAACCTGATGATGAATTACTCATTCGGTGGTGGTGGTGCTCTCTTGATAAGCTCCTCAATAAGTTTCTTCAAATCCTCCATATCAAAGGCCAGAGTACGAATTAACTCCGAATTATGCTCAATGCAGCCGGTGATCAACTCGGACCGAGGATCCCAGTCCTTGTTATTCTTTCTCCATTCTTCCAAATTAGAGTGTTTCTTACCTGTACGGTTAGAACAAGGGGTACTAGGAGGAAGTGTGCGTGGAGCGAGGATATGACGCGGAGTTCTCCCTCTTATAGACATCCGTGTTGTCCTCTTAAGCTTGGTAGGTCTTTCCACCAAACCAATGCTTGCGACGGTAGCGTGAGAGTCCGGTTGCTTGTCCTCCTCCATGGCACCTTCATACCCTACCAAAATCTCCTCCTCCTTGGGGACTTAAGGTTCTTCTTCCTTGGGCTTCTTGCCTTTGTCGTTGGCGGAGCCATGGTGCTCTAAACTTGAGAAGATCTCCTGACAGAAACAGATTGAAACGAAAACACAGCGAGAACACGATGCATGAACCTCGGGGAACCCGGGGGTTTATATATTACGAAGTTTCAATGCATAAGAAAGGTTTTGACACAGAAACGAGGCGGAGACGGAGTTCGAGGGGAAGACACCCTCCTCAGGCGCGACCAGGCTGGGCCCGCTCCTGGGGTGGGTTTGTCCACCCCGGGCTCCATTTCCTCTTCAGTTTTGTCTCGTAACTTCCATTATGTATTAAAAACATCAAAAATATAAAAAGATTGGAGTTTCACGAACCTTCTGTTTTCACCACTTTTACCTATTCAAAGACGAATTCTGCAGATTCCTTTTCTCTTTCTCCTGAAAATTTCCTTCTTACAAAACCCTTGCACAAACTCAATGACAACATTAGTGTAAGCAAAAACAATAAACCTTTGGTACACACTTCAACTGAAAACCTATCAATACAAAAGCTTCTGTAAGAGGCAAATGCAAATGACGGCAGAAATCTGTCAAAACTGACTAGCAGGTAAAGATTAATTTTTCTGAAGACCTTCTGCTGCTCAAATCAAAAAGTGCAGAACTGATAAAAGTTGGGTAACAACCTGGAGAACAAGCACAAACAAATGCAGCTTCATCCGACGTACTGAGATTCCTCATGAATTTTTACAATTCAGCACAAAAATCTATCCCAGGACAGCCACTTTGCACAACTCCTCTACTTCACAAAAGTAGTTGAACTTGACACAAAAACCAAAACAAAAAGGATAATGAGCGGTTATTACAGAGGTAATAACTTCCAAGAATCGACAAAACTCTTGGGTTATCTCCCAACAAGTACTTTTCTTTAATGCCTTTAAGTTAGGCTTGAAACTTCCAAAAATGCTCACAAAGGAGATATATATCTGGAATGAAAGAGATCATTAAGAAGCAAATAACCAACACACTTGAGTCTAACCCACTTCCTAGGCATTGGGGTATCAGGAGAAAACGAATTGTTGAAACAAAAATCCACTAGCATAGGAAGACAAAACAGATGCAACTTCAAAGCTTTCAACATAAAACGGGGAAACTTAACATCATTGAGATGCATAAAACCATGTTTCCCTCTTTCGAAATAACTTTTAGTAGCACTTTGAATAAAGTTGAAAATATAACTGTCACTGGAAACAACTTTATCATCTGAGTAAGCATACTTATAGTCACCAAAAAGAGGTCCAAGGTCATAGACTAGATCAATAGAAGCAAGTTATTCCATCCTGAAATCTTTATTAGGCAAGCTATTTTCACAAGGAGCTTTAGCAAATTTGGAAATGTTAGACTCATAAGAATCTCCATCAAACTTAGTTAAAACTTTTTTCTTCTTACAATCAATAATAGATCCACAAGTGTTCAAGAAAGGTCTACCAAAAATGATAGGACAGTTTTGCTAGCTGCTGAATTAAGCACTAGAAAATCAGCAGGATACTTAATCTTACCACAAACGACCTCCACATCTCTTACAATGCCAATGCGGCAAATGGTTTCCTTATTAGCAAGGTGGATAACCACATCAATGTCCTCAAGCTCACAAAGACCAATATCATGTATAATTTCCTTGTAAAGCTCATAAGGAATAGCACTAGAACTAGCACCAATATCACATAAACCATAGTAGCAATGATCACCAATTTTAACATAAAGAACAGGAACACTAGATTTTCTAGCCTTACTAGGATGAGAGATAATATTAGAAGCGTCTTCACAGAAGACAATGTGCTCATCCTCTCTATTTTTGTGACAGGGTCTTTCACAATAGCTACCACAGGTTCAACATTTAATTGCTTACCAGGCTCCACAGTTTTCATTGTACCTTTGTTATTTGCAGTAATAATCATAGAATACTCCTTTACCTTAGCTGGGAAAGGCATTTTCTCAACATGAGGTTCACGCACAATATGATTAGTAGTACAAACTTGAGTACTTCTAACTGGAACATGACTAACAACATCTTTATACGGAACATGGTACTTATTCCACTTCTTCTTGGGAATTTCTATGTAAGAGGCAAAGGCCTTAAAACATTTTGCAAGAACTTGGGGATAAAGTCCAAACTCATTGCTAATATCACGGAAGTTATCAGTACCCATAAAAGATTTAATGCATTCACAATCATAGTTTATACCTGACTTTCTTCCTTTGTCATTCTCCCAAGCTTCAGTATTATCTTGAATACGGTCTAAGAGGTCCCATTTGGCTTCTTACTTCATACGTGTGAATGATCTAGCACAAGAAGCATCTAGTAAATCTTTATCATGAAGAGGAAGCCTAGCATAAAAGTTATTGAGAATAATATTGTTAGGGAGTTCATAAATAGGACATTTAAGCATGAGTAACTTCAATCTCCCCCAAGATTGAGCTGTACTCTCTCCATCAAGAGGCCAAAAGTTATATATAATATTTCTATCCTTATGAATTTCTCTGGGAGGATAAAATTTAGAGTAAAAGAGAGATGCCATCTCCTTGCATTCCATGGATTGTCCATTCTTCAGCAGCTTATACCATTCTTCAGCTCTGCCTTTCAAGGATATGGAGAGTAACTTCTTCTTCACATGTTCAGTTTTGATACCTGCACACTTAAACAACCCGCATAATTCATGGATAAAAAGCAAGTGATCACTAGGATGGACAATTACATCCCCAAATAATAATTAGCCATAACACAATTAATAATACTTTTAGGTATCTTAAAAGGATCTATCTCAACAGGAGGTGGTTCATCTACTATCCTAGCAGTGGTAGTAGTTTTCCCAAACAGAAAACCAAGTGGGTTATCCATATTGGAAACAAAGTAACAAGCTGTAACAAAAGCAATACTGATAGTAAAAGTTTCCTTTACCAGTTCCACTCTTCAATAGCGCTTCACTCCCCGGCAACGGCGCCAGAAAATAGTCTTGATGACCCACAAGTATAGGGGGTGTATCGTAGTACTTTCGATAAATAGGAGTGTCGATCCCAATGAGGAGCAGAAGGTGCTGAATAGTGGTATGGATCAGGAAATCCCTATGAATACTTAGCAAACGGATTTTTAATGGTTTTCTGACAAAGCAACAAAATAAGGAGAAAGTAACAAAGGTAACGAACAAACGGAGCAAGTGGCCCAATCCTTTCTTAGTAAAAGACAAGCCGGTGGAAATACTTATAAGGACCAAACGTTCTCGAGGACACATGGGAATTTTGTCAAGTGCTTTCGCTTCAAATAGCTAAGTACTCTTCTTTGGTGTTTGTAAGTGTTGTGTGGATGAACCTGTTCTAACATAGCACCATTCCTAGGAATAATACATACTTGTGATTAAACCCCCTGCAAACATCCGTAACTATAGGAAAGTAATTAAGATATAAATCGAACCATAGTCTAAAACTCTGAGATCCTACACTCCCTTGTGCAAAGGTGTCCTAAAGGGGGTTCAGGTTTATTTCACTCCGGGAACCCCACGATTAGTAGCCAAATACACAATGTATACCCCTAGGCCCATAAATGGTGAAGTGTCATGTAGTCAACGTTAACATGACACCACTAGAAGAATAGCACCAGAACTTAAATGCTAGACCATTGAATAATAACTCAAAACACATCCACTAATAACAACATGACTTCTCCCATGTCCTCAAGAACTAGACGAACTACTCACAAGACATCATATGGATCAAGATCAAAGATGATATGATAATGGATAACAATCTGAACATAAACAATAATACAATGGTTCCACTCACAAGCATCAACTAGAATAGTAATCAACACCGGGAAAGTTTCCCCTAAGAACTAAAGCAATATCCAACACAATTGTTACAGCGGGACGGAGTGGTGATGATGGTGCTGGTGGAGATGATGGTGTGGATGATGATGATGATGATCCCGATGAAGCCTACATTGATGACAATTTTGATGGCGATGGTCTCCCCTCTCCGGGAAGGAATTCCCCTGGCAAACATCTGTCTGTCGGACAGATCTTTCTCTCTCTGTGTTTTCCGCCCCCCAAGAGGCGGCGCAAATCTATCTGTGGTCGCTCCCCTAGCCTTAGGGTTTCGTAGGGAAGATATAGGCGAAGGTGCAGAGTCGGAGGCTGGGCAGGTGGGCTACACCTGCCCTACGCGCGGGGTCAGGTGGGCCCGCGCCTAGGGGGTGAGGCCCCACTTCGTCCCTCCTTCTGGCTTCCTTCGTCTTCTGGTAAAATAATATGTTTCCATATTTTTCTGATCTTTGCGAAATTGCACCGAAACGCCTTCTTTTCCATCAGAATCCAGACTCCAGCAGTCCATCATCTAGGAATCATCCAACATGCATAAACAGATGAAAAATTCATAAGTAATACCTCATAATAAGACAAACATCAATGAATAGAGGTAAATTATGATATAGGATGGTGATGCAAATTGGGCGTATCACTTAATACTAGAGGGGGGTTGGATGATAACCTAAAGGTGGACTTCTAGTCATAGATGCAGTTGGATGGTGGTCTATGTATATTTTTGTATTGCCCAATCGAATATCATAGGATCTTTATGTCTAGTATAGCATTGTTATGCCTTGCTCAGTCCTGTCAATTTCCCTGCTGTAATTTGTTTACCCAGCATGCCATGTTTGTTTATCTAAGGAGAACACCTCTAGTGAACTATGGACCCCGGTCCAATATTTACCATTTATACATTTTCCACTGTTACTGTTTACTTGCTGCAAACCAATTCCACCTTCCACACCATACAGTTAATCCTTTGTTACAGCAACCGGTTAGATTGAGAACCTCACTGTTAGTTGGGGCAAAGTCTTGAGTTTGTGTTGTGCAGGTTTCCACGTTGCTTGCAACACCTTTGAGACGTTTCGTTCCTCCTACTGGTTTGATAACCTCGGTTTCTTACTGAGGGAAAAACTTGTTGTTGTTCTGCATAATACCTTTCTCTTGGGGTTTCCCGACAAAGCGCTGCACGTTGACGCAGCACCATCAAGACTTTTATGGTGTCGTTGCTGGGGAGGCTAAGTACGTCTTCACAAGGGGAGTCCTTCTCAACCTTTCTCTTTACTTTGTTTTTGGTTTTCTTAGTTTCTTTTGCTTGGTTTTGTTTGCCTCTTTTTATCAAAAACTGAAAAAAATAGTTTAATTTGGTTTTCTTTTTCTTATCAAAAACACAAAAAAATTAGTTCCTTCTCTAGCTACTGCTATTGTTTTTGGCTTGCTCCACTTTTGCCAAAATGAACTCTATTGAGAATACCAAGTTGTGTGACTTCACTAAAACAAACAACAATGATTTCCTTAGCACTCCTATTGCTCCACCCACTCCTGATGCTACCTTTTATGAAATTAAGCCTGCTTTGTTGAATCTTGTGATGAGAGAGTAATTTTATGGTGATAGTTCTGATGATGTTGATGCCCATCTCAATAACTTTGTTGAACTTTGTGAGATGCAAAAGTATAAGGATGTAGATGGAGATATTATTAAGCTCAAGTTGTTTCCTTTTCCTTGAGAGGAAAAGCTAAAGAATGGTTGCTATCCTTGCCTAGAAATAGTATTGATTCTTGGATTAAGTGCAAAGATGTTTTTATTGGAAAGTACTACCCTCCTGCTAAGATTATATCTATGAGAAGTGATATTATGAAATTTAAACAACTTGATAATGAACATGTTGCTCAAGCTTGGAAAGAATGAAATCTTTGGTTAAGAATTGCCCTACTCATGGACTTACTGCTTGGATGATTATCCAGACTTTTTATGCAGGTTTGAACTTCTCTTCAAGAAACTTGTTGGATTCAGCTGCTGGAGGTACCTTTATGACCATCACCTTGGGTGCTGCAACAAAACTCCTTGATAATATGATGGTTAATTATTCTGAATGGCACACTAAGAGAGCTCCACATGGTAAGAAGGTAAATTCTGTTGAAGAAACCTCCTCTTTGAGTGATAAGATAGATGTTATTATGGCTATGATTGTTAATGGGAAAGCTCCTTTAGATCCAAATAATATTCCTTTAGCCTCTTTGGTTGCTCAAGAAGATCAAGTTGATGTGAACTTTATTAGAAATAACAATTTCAACAACAATGCCTATAGGAATAATTTTGGTAGTAAAAACAATTATAGGCCTTATCCTCCTAATAATGGCAATACCTATGGAAACTCCTACAACAATGCTAGAAGTGCCCCCTATGAACTTGAAGTCATGCTCAAAGAATTTATTAGTAAACAAACCACTTTCAACAAGACTGTGGAGGAAAAGCTTTTAAATGTTGAGAAAAATATTTCCTCTTTGTCTGAAGCACAGTCCTCTTTGATTAATAAAATGGCTGCTAAACCTGAAACGATGGAAAGTACCTTTGCTGCTACTCATGCCATACAAGTTACTATTGATGAAAATGTTAGACTGTTAGCCCAACTTCATGCTAAGTGGGAAAGGGAAGCTGAAATTGATAGAAACAATAGTGTGTGCACCATCACCACCACCAATATGGATGCCACTAAACCACAAGAAGTCCCTATTCCTCCTCCTACAATGCCTAAGGCCAATGAGTCTACTACTAGTGATGCTAAGTTTGATTATGATCTTAATGGTTGCAATATTTTTAAAGTGATTATGTTCCTACAAAGACTTGCTAGAAGTCCTGATGCTAGTGATATGCATGTTGCTTTCACCAAACACATTACATATGCTCTTATTAAAATAAATGAAGAGAAGTTAAAACACAAAGCTTCTATTCCTAGGAAAGTAGAAGATAGTTGGGAACCCATTATTAATATGCAAGTGAATGACTTTGATCTCAAAGCTTCATGTGATCTTGGTTCTGGTGTCTCTATTATGCCTAGGAAGATTTATGAAATGCTTGATTTGTCACCTTTGAAAGATTGTTATTTGGATGTCCCACTTAATGATAATGCTAAGGCTGGTCATAGTGGGAGTATCATAATACTAGTATCATGCATATGATACTAGTGTATGATACTATGTCGCTAGTGAATTATATCATGTAGTAGTATAATAATAGTGGTATATTTATTGATTTGTAGAATCTCTATACAATATGTGTGTACAAGATTTACTCGCCATTATAATTTCTAGTTTTACGTGCTATGATACGGTATCTACCTATGATACTCTAACCACCTCTCTCTTCATTAATTGTGATGCCACATCAAATTTTTGCCAAGTGTGCATGCATGATACACCTTATGATACTAGCACTAGGACCAGCCTAATAAGAAACTCATGGGGAGTGTTAATGATGTTCTCATTATGGTTAACAATGCTTATATCCCTTGTTTATTTCTATGTTTTGGATATTGAATACAATGCTTCTTGTCCTATTACTTTGGGAAGACCTTTTCTTTGAACTATTGGTGCCATCATTGATATGATAGAAGGTACCATTAAATATCAATTCCCATTCAAGAAAGGTATTAAACACTTCCCTATGAGGAGAGAGAAGTTGCTTTTTCTCCTCCTTTGAAAGCAAGGTTTGATGTCAATACTTGATTTCTTGCTTCTTGTGCCTAACTTAAAGGCATTAAAGAAAAGTACTTTTTGGGAGATAACCCAAGAGTTTTCTTGAGTCTTAGAAGTTATTACATCAGTAATAACCTCTCCTTATCCTTTTTGTTTGCTTTTTGTGCCAAGAATGACCTCTAATGAGAGGGAAGTAAGATTTGGGGAGTTGCTGTCCCGAAACAGATTTCTGTCCTCCACCATAAAAATTCGTGAGGAGTCTCCGTAAGTCGGAATGAGCTGAAACTTCACGAATAAATCTACCATTATGTTAGATAACTTTAGATAGTTCAACACTTTTTTATTTGAGAAACATAAGGTCTTCGAAAAAATAGGTTTCTACCTGCTGGTCTATTTTGACAAATTTCTGCCATTATTTACATTTGCTTCTTATTGATTCCTTTTTGGGTTCTTTTTGGGAAATTGAGGTTTTTGAAGGAGTTGCTACAGTAGATTGTGTTTTTAGTGAAAAGTTTTGTTGTTCTAAAGTTAAGCCTAAAGGTCTATTATATTTTGAATACACTAATGTTGCTAATGAAGATTGTGTAAAGTTTTGTAGGAAGAAAAAATTTCAGGTGTAGAGAGAGAATGATGTAATGATATAAAGAATGGACAAAAGCTCAAGCTTGGGGATGCCACCCCGGTGTCACCCCAAGAAATATCCAAGAGTTACAAGCGTCAAAGCGTGGGGATGCCCAAGTCATCCCCTTCTTCATCAAATAAAAGCTCATGTCTTTCTAGACACTTCGTTTTTATTGTTTCATGCACTGTTGTGTTGTTCTTGGAGCGTCTTAGTTTTAGTTTGCTTTGCTTAGTTTGTTTAGTTTGCTTGAATAAAGTAGTTTGGACCCCTGTTCTCGTTGTGTTGTTTCAAATAAGTTGATTGGTGTTGGAAAGAAGTAGAAAATTCTTGCTTGAAAGTGCAAGAGGAGCTTGCTTTGACTGTGACTTAGACTTTAGCATGTCATGCTAGGTGTTGTTTTGACCTTATGCTTAGTGATTATTTCTGTAGCATGACTTGTTCGAAACAATTGGGATTTCTTAGTGTGCCTTGAATGAATCATGTGTTGTTTTAGCATACAAAATCATAGTATTATGGTATTATCCTTTGATGTTTTGTTTGAGTTGACTTGGAACATGCTCACAACATGTTATGACTATGAACAAGTCACCATAGCCTCTATGATCATTTATGTAACATCCCTAAAATCATGTTTCAAACTCATGCATATCATCCATGCATCCATGATCATATGATTTTCATTTCAAACAAATCATTTCAAAACAGAAGCATATATGCTTATTATTTCATGTAAGTTACTCTAGCCTTAGTGCTATTTCCCAATGAGAAGAGTACTTGTTTTGTTCAGTAAGGTTTTTAACTTAAACTTAGACACTTTCCAAAGCTTGAGCAAAGTTTTCAAAACAAAATGAGAAAATAAAACCAATAATGTGCCTATAGTATATGTCACATAAAGGCTTGATTTTATTTTTATTTTCAAATGATCAAAGTGTTTTGAGTAAACAGTATTGTTTGACACACCTTTGAGTGCAAGTTTTGCAGTATAAAAACCTAGAGAAGATTTGAATTCAAACTCATTTGATTTGGAGTTGAAAATCATTTCAGAAAAATCAAACAGAAAAAGAAAAGGGTTAAAAGGGAAAAAATAAGCTTTCAGTCGAATCTGGCCCAACTAGCCCAACAACCCCCCCCCCCCCCCCCCGCGCGCGCGCGAAACGTTTTCTTCAGTCATCACCGCACCCGCTAAGTGACTGACATGCAGGACCACTCCCCCTCTGTTTTTCTCGCTGACAGCCGCGGCCCACACGGCGTCGTCGTCTCCACCCCGCGATGTGTTCTTCTTGTAGGGTTCGCAGCATAGAAAACAAAAATTTTCCTACGATGTGAACTATATACCAAGATCTATCTACTAGATACAAACAACGGGCGGATGTATATCCGTAGAGAACATACCCTTGAAGACCGACAAAGCTTAACGAGTTCAACTCGTGGTTGATGTAGACGATCTCTTGCCGATCTCAAGATCGAGAGGAAGTCCTAGCGCCGCAAATCAGCAGCGCATCCGTGCTCGCACACATGTTCGAGGGCACCGAGCAACCTCCGCCTCCTTGCTCCAGCGATGCAGCGGAAGCACAACTCTTTCTTGCCGAATAGCCACCGGGAACATGTATCTCGCTAGTCCGAGACCATGGGGGATAAATTCTAGAGGGGGAGAGAGAGATCCTTCACGAGGAGGTGTGAGAGACAAGTGAGGAGGGGGGCTCCTTTTATAGGAGGAGGGGGAACCCCAAGGGGGTGGCCGGCGCATGGGGCTGCCCCCTTGCCCTCCCCTCTTCATGTGGGTGGACACTCCACTCACAAATCTCCTTTAAATTCCCTCCACTCAAAAGTCCACTCAAATTCCCATTAAATTTCCACCAAATTTAATGCAAACTCTCATTAAATAAAACTCTTTTATTTTATTCAGAATTTTGTCAATTACTTTAATGACAAACATTCACAAATAACCCCTTGCTAGAATTCTATTTCACATGCATAACCACTTTATGCAATTTCACCCGAAAACCTGTTTCGGTATCTAGTGAAATAAATTCCTGCTCTTGTTCATTCTTTCGGCATGAAACATTTGCTCCAATTGGATGTCGGTGTCTCTTAAGTGTGTCACCCTACGGTTTGTGAATAATGCGGACATGATCGAGACCCCTCTCGGATCAATAATCAGAAGCGGGATCTGGAGACCCATACTGCGATGACTTTCTTGTGATCGTCGGAACCTTTTACGCTAGTATCTTAATCCCTTTGTTTCACGATATATTACATGTCCGAGATTCGATCATCGGTATCTCCATACCTAGTTTGATCTCGTTACTGACATGCACTCTTTTCTCGTTCCTGTGATATAACATTCTAGTGATCAAATCACTTTCTTGCAAGCTAATCAATGTGATATCACCGAGAGGGCCCAGAGTATATCTATCCGTCATCGGGATGAACAAATTCCACTCTCGATCCATGAGCCTCAACATAACACTCTATTAGTTCTGAATCCATCTTTATAATCACCCTGTTACGGTGTGACGTTTGATGTTATCAAGAAACTCTTCCGGTGTTAGTGATTGACATGATCTCATGGTCTAAGGATTAGGATCACTTCGTAAGTTGTTATAGCAATATAAACTCAATGACTTTGATCATAATGCTATACTTCGGATGAATGTTCATCACACCATTACACTAATGTTGTGATCCCGTTATTAACAACATCCAATGTCCATGATCAGGAAACCTTGATCATCTTGTTAATCAACGAGCTAGTTTATGAGAGAGGCATAACTAGGAACTTTCTGTTTGTTTATTAAACACACATGTATTAACGTTTCCATATTAATACAATTATAGCATGCAAAATAAACATCTATCATATACTTGGAATACACATAATAAACACTTTATTATTGCCTCTCAGGGCATATTCCCTTCAGTCTCCCACTTGCACTAGAGACAATAATCTAGTTAAATAGTGATAAATCTAACACCCATTGAGTTCTGGTGTTGATCATGTTTTGCTCTAGGGAGAGTTTTAGTCAAGGGATCTGCTACATTGAGATCCGTATGTACTTTACAAATCTTTATATCTCCATCCTTGACATGCTCGCGGATGGAGTGAAACCGGCACTTAATATGCTTGGAATGCTTGTGATACCTTGGCTCTTTGGCATTGGCAATGGCACCATTGTTGTCACAATATATCACCATTGGGTCCAACGCGTTTGCCACCACTCCTAGTTCGGAAATGAACTCCTTCATCCAAACTGCTTCCTGAGCCGCTTCTGAAGCAGCAACATATTCGGCCTCCGTTGTTGATCCCGCTACCACAGGTTGTTTGGAGCTCCTCCAACTAACCGCTCCGCCATTCATGAGAAATACGTATCCGGATTGAGACTTAGAGTCATCCGGATCGGTGTCAAAGCTAGCGTCGACATAACACTTAGCGACGAGCTCTTCTTCACCTCCGTATACAAGAAACATATCCTTAGTTCTTTGTAAGTACTTAAGGATATTCTTGACCGCTATCCAGTGTTCCAAACCTGGATCCGATTGGTACCTACTAGTCAAACTAATTGCATGTGCCACATCCGGTCTTGTACATAGCATGGCGTACATTATAGAGCCTATGGCTGAAGCATAGGGGACTTTGTCCATTATCTCTTTCTTCCGCTGAAGCCGGACTTTGAGTCTTACTCAATGTCTTGCCTTGCAACATAGGTAAGAACCCCTTCTTACTTCCGTCCATTTTAAACTTCTTTAAAATCTTATCAAGGTATGTACTTTGTGATAGCCCTATTAGGCGCCTAGATCTATATCTATAGATCTTTATGCCTAATATGTATGACGCTTCACCTAGGTCCTTCATTGAAAATTTGCTATTTAGATAACTTTTAACACTGTTTAAAAGATCTATATCATTTCCGATCAATAATATGTCATCCACATATAATATCAGAAATGCCACATTGCTCCCACTCACTTTCTTGTAAATACAAGCTTCTCCATAAGTTTGGACAAATCCAAACTCTTTGATCACCTCATCAAAGCGGAGATTCCAACTTCGTGATGCTTGCTTCAATCCATAGATGGATCGCTGAAGCTTGCACACCTTGTTAGCATCCTTAGGATCGACAAAACCCTTTGGTTGTATCATATACAACTCTTCTTCAATATTACCATTGAGAAACGCGGTTTTGACATCCATCTGCCATATCTCATAATCGAAATATGCAGCAATTGCTAACATAATCCTAACTGACTTTAGCATCACTACGGGAGAGAAAGTCTCATCGTAGTCAACTCCTTGAATTTGTCGAAACCCCTTTGCGACAAGTCGAGCTTTATAGACGGTCACATTACCATCAGCATCAGTTTTCCTTTTGAAAATCCATTTGTTCTCCACGGCCTTTCGGTCGTGAGGTAATTCCACCAAGTTCCAAACTTGATTTTCATACATGGATTCCATCTCGGATTTCATGGCTTCTAACCATTTGTTGGAATCCGGGCTCATCATCGCTTCTTCATACGTCGCAGGGTCATCATTTTCATCAACCATGAAATTCATGACAGGATTTCCGTACAGCTCGGGAGTTGCATGCGTCCTGTTTGACCTGCGAGGTTCGGTAGTACTCTCTTTCGGAGTTTCATGATCATTATCATTAGTTCCCTCCTCAACAGGTGGAGCCAACTCCGGAACAACTTCCGGCGCTGCGCTACTCGCCATACTTTGAAGAGAAGGTTCCACAACCTCTTCGAGTTCTACCTTCCGACTACTCACACCTTTCGCGAGAAACTCTTTCTCTAGAAAGGATCCATTCTTGGCAAAAAAAAACCTTGCCCTCGGATCTGTGATAGAAGGAATACCCAATAGTTTCTTTAGGGTATCCTATGAAGACGTATTTTTCCGCTTTGGGTTCGAGTTTATCCGGTTGAAGTTTCTTCACATAAACATCGCATCCCCAAACTTTAAGAAATGACAGCTTAGGTTTGTTTCCAAACCACAATTCATACGGTGTCTTTTCAACGGATTTAGATGGTGCCCGATTTAAAGTGAATGCAGCAGTTTCTAGTGCATAACCCCAAAATGACAACGGCAAGTCCGTCAGAGACATCATAGATCAAACCATATCTAATAAAGTACGATTACGACGTTCCGACACACCATTTCGCTGTGGTGTTCCGGCAGGTGTGAGTTGTGAAACAATTCCACACTCTTTCATGTGAGTGCTAAACTCGTAACTTAGATACTCACCTCCACGGTCGGACCGTAGAAATTTGATCTTTCTATTACGATGATTTTCCACTTCATTCTGAAATTCCTTGAACTTTTCAAAGGTTTCAGACTTGTGTTTCATCAAGTAGATATAACCGTATCTACTCAAATCATCCGTGAAAGTAACAAAATAACGATATCCACCTCGCGCCGAAACACTCATTGGACCACATACATCAGAATGTATGATTTCCAATAAATCTGTCGCCCGTTCCATTGAAACGGAAAACGGCGTTCTAGTCATCTTGCCCATAAGGCATGGCTCACATGTATCAAATGATTCATAATCAAGTGATTCCAAAAGACCATCCGAATGGAGCTTCTTCATGCGTTTAACGCCAATATGACCTAGACGGCAGTGCCACATATATGCGGATATATCATCATTAAGTTTAATCCTTTTAGCATCAACATTATGAATATGTGTAACATTATCATCGAGATCTAATAGAAATAAACCATTCATCATCGGTGCATGACCATAAAAGATTTCATTCATATAAATGGAACAACCATTGTTCTCGGATTTAAATGAATAACCACTTCGCATCAAACACGATCCAGATACAATGTTCATGCTCAGTGCAGGCACCAGATAACATTTATTCAAGTTTATAACTAATCCCGACGGTAAGTGGAGAGGCAGCGTTCCGACGGCGATCACATCAACGCTTGATCCATTGCCGACACACATCTTGACCTCACCCCTTTCTAGCGGTCGCTTGTTCCGCAGCCCCTGATTCGAGTTACAAATATTAGCAACTGAACCGGTATCAAATACCCAGGTGCTATTGCGAGCACTAGTCAAGTACACATCAATAACATGTATATCATATATACCTTTGTTTGCCTTGCCGGCCTTCTTGTCTGCCAGATACTTGGGGCAGTTGCGCTTCTAGTGGCCAGTCCCCTTACAATAGTAGCACTCGGAATCAGACTTAGGTCCAACTCGGGGTTTCTTTTCAGGCGCGACAACAGGCTTGCCGCCCTTACTTCCCTTCCGTTTTCCCTTCTTGTCTTTCTTGAAACCAGTGTTCCTATTGATCATCAACACTTGATGTTCCTTTTTGATCTCCACTTCTGCAGTTTTAAGCATTGACAGAAGCTCGGGGAGAGACTTCTTCATGCCTTGCATATTATAGTTCATCACGAAGCTCTTATAGCTAGGTGTCAGAGACTGCAGAACACGATGGATGCCTAAGTCAATGGGAATCGATATTCCCAAGGACACAAGCTTATCGGCGTAACCCGACATCTTGAGTACATGCTCACTAACGGAGCTGTGCTCTTCCATCATGCAGCTAAAGAACTTTTCTGAAGCGTTGTAGCTCTCTACAGCAGCATGTGTGTCGAAAATCATTTTCAACTCACCCATTGTATCAAATGCATTGCCGTTTTCGAAACGCTTTCGAAGTTCTGGCTCTAGCCCATACAATATGCCGCAATGAACTAAGTTGTGGTCCTCCTGACGAGTCTGATAGACATTCTTCTCCTCGTCAGGGGCATCATCAAAAGGTGGGGGGCCTAACGGCGCTTCTAGCACATATTGCTTTTGTGCAGCAGAGAGGAGAATCCTCAAATTCATGGCCCATTCGGCAAAGTTGCTACCGTTCGTTGCTAGTTTCTCTTTCTCCATGAACACATTGAAATTAAAAGCAGGTGGTGCCATCTACAACAGAATTTGTAAATTTTAGACTAAGTGTATGATATATTGAGTTCAACTAATCTATATTACGAATGAACTCCCACTCAAAAACGACATCCCTCGTGCCTTTTTGGTGATTACATGAACCAAATCCACTACACCAAGTCCGATCATCACGTGAGTCGGCATAGCTTCAAAGGCGAGCATCAAATGGGCATCATATCAACTATATGACTCATGCTTAACCTTTCGGTCCGTGTTCCGAGGCCATGTCTGTACATGCTAGGCTCGCCAAGTTAGAACCTTAGTATTCGCGTGTGTAACTGTTTTACACCCGAAATATGGTCGTGGATCCAAGAACACCCGATCATCACGTGATGTCTTGGAGCGACGAAAACATAATCGGTGCATACTAAAGGAAGAACACATTCTTATCTTGATATTTAAATGAGGGATCATCTTATTATGCTAACAAAGCGCTAAACAAGCAATATAAGATGCTATCAAACATCATATGTTTATTAGTGAAATTATATGGTTCCCGCAGATGATCTCTATCATGTGCATCGTGGTATGATCACTATCATACCTATATGTGTAAATCCAAGGTCTATGGATTTTACACGCTATGTGTGTTGTAAGAGTATCATCTAATACTTCTACTTATAACACTACCATATCATAACACTAGCCCAGCAACAATCTAAACTAGACGCCTCTAATTTATCCATTGCAAGTTTTACGTGGCTTAGGGCTTTCGAGATAGAACCGTTCTTACCTACGAACATGAACCACAACGAGGATAATCAAATTGTTGACAACTCGCTTGCAAAATAGATATTGACTATAGTAGGAGAGACAGACACCCGCTAGCCACTTATGCAAACTAGTTGCATGTCAAGCGTGGAACAGGTCTCATGTGCGAGGACATGTAAAGTTTGTCCGGGCCGCTTCATCCCACTATGCCACCAATATCCAAAATTACAACAAAGGAGCAACAACATGATCATCATCGCCCACATACTCATATGTGTACTACCCGTGTAAAGTATCTACGCATAGATCCGGCTCTGATACCACTGTAGGGTTCGCAGCATAGAAAACAAAAATTTTCCTACGATGTGAACTATATACCAAGATCTATCTACTAGATACAAACAACGGGCGGATGTATATCCGTAGAGAACATACCCTTGAAGACCGACAAAGCTTAACGAGTTCAACTCGTGGTTGATGTAGACGATCTCTTGCCGATCTCAAGATCGAGAGGAAGTCCTAGCGCCGCAAATCAGCAGCGCATCCGTGCTCGCACACACGTTCGAGGCACCGAGCAACCTCCGCCTCCTCGCTCCAGCGATGAAGCGGAAGCACAACTCTTTCTTGCCGAATAGCCAGCGGGAACATGTATCTCGCTAGTCCGAGACCATGGGGGATAAATTCTAGAGGGGGAGAGAGATCCTTCACGAGGAGGTGTGAGAGACAAGTGAGGAGGGGGGCTCCTTTTATAGGAGGAGGGGGAACCCCAAGGGGGTGGCCGGCGCATGGGGCTGCCCCCTTGCCCTCCCCTCTTCATGTGGGTGGACACTCCACTCACAAATCTCCTTTAAATTCCCTCCACTCAAAAGTCCACTCAAATTCCCATTAAATTTCCACCAAATTTAATGTAAACTCTCATTAAATAAAACTCTTTTATTTTATTCAGAATTTTGTCAATTACTTTAATGACAAACATTCACAAATAACCCCTTGCTAGAATTCTATTTCACATGCATAACCACTTTATGCAATTTCACCCGAAAACCTGTTTCGGTATCTAGTGAAATAAATTCCTGCGCTTGTTCATTCTTTCGGCATGAAACATTTGCTCCAATTGGATGTCGGTGTCTCTTAAGTGTGTCACCCTACGGTTCGTGAATAATGCGGACATGATCGAGACCCCTCTCAGATCAATAATCAGAAGCGGGATCTGGAGACCCATACTGACTCCCACACATTCAACGATGACTTTCTTGTGATCGTCGGAACCTTTTACGCTAGTATCTTAATCCCTTTGATTCACGATATATTACATGTCCGAGATTCGATCATCGATATCTCCATACCTAGTTTGATCTCGTTACCGACATGCACTCTTTTCTCGTTCCAGTGATATAACATTCTAGTGATCAAATCACTTGCTTGCAAGCTAATCAATGTGATATCACCGAGAGGGCCTAGAGTATATCTATCCGTCATCGGGATGAACAAATTCCACTCTCGATCCATGAGCCTCAACATAACACTTTTTTAGTTCTGAATCCATCTTTATAATCACCCTGTTACGGTGTGACGTTTGATGTTATCAAGAAACTCTTCTGGTGTTAGTGATTGACATGATCTCATGGTCTAAGGATTAGGATCACTTCGTAAGTTGTTATAGCAATATAAACTCAATGACTTTGATCGTAATGCTATACTTCGGATGAATGTTCATCACACCATTACACTAATGTTGTGATCCCGTTATTAACAACATCCAATGTCCATGATCAGGAAACCTTGATCATCTTGTTAATCAACGAGCTAGTTTATGAGAGAGGCATAACTAGGAACTTTCTATTTGTTTATTAAGCACACATGTATTAACGTTTCCGTATTAATACAATTATAGCATGCAAAATAAACATCTATCATATACTTGGAATACACATAATAAACACTTTATTATTGCCTCTCAGGGCATATTCCCTTCACTTCCCCAAATCACGCCGTGCGTTTCCTGGCTTGATTCGCGTCGTCAATTTGCGTTGATTGCAGGAGTAAATCACGCCCCCGCCTTGCCTACTTAAACCCCCTCTGCCCCCTCTCCATTCCCCCCCCCCAGACTCCGAGCATAGAGCGTCCCCAGGCTGCCCGCAATCATCCTCGCACCGCCGCAGACAGAGCTCACTCCGGCGACCAATCCCGGTGAGCCCCGTGCGCCCCTTCTTCTCTGGTTCTTGCAGACAGCTTCGCCACTTCCTTGCGCACCTACTGATACCGTCGGTTCCTTCTATACCGCCCCAGGTCGTCGTCTTCGACAAGCACAGCAAGGTTCCGACGACGTCCTCAACTTCGGCGATTAAATTCGGTGAGCCCCTTGTTCCCCTTCGCCTCTGATTCACACGATCGTGTTCGCCGTATTCTTGCGCATCTCCTGATGCCGTTTGTTCATGCTAGGGTTACCAGGAACGTCGCCAACGTCGTCGTCCACCCGAGCCCGACGCTGACAGCAACTCCGACGAGCCCGTGCAGCCGTGTCCGTGCGCCCCTTGCCAAGCCGTCGCCAGGTTGAGCATCAGCGCATCGCCACGATTCTGGTAAGCATCCCCGGCAACCCCAGAGCTACCTGTAGCGCCGCACCGCCGTAGACAGAGCTCGCCGCCGCCAGTAGCCACCGCCAGCGCCGTCCATCCGTGGTCGCTTGATCCAGGGCCGTAGGATCTAGATCCAGCCCATATAAACAGATCACTTATCGAAGCGTTATGAGTAGATATGGGCCGTGCAGATTAAGTAGATCTAACGGCTCACAGACGCGGTCCTGAGCGAACCGGTACGCACCAATCAGATTAAGACGCGTGGCTAGAGTTTAGGTTTAAAATCAGGATTTAAATCTATTAGATGTTTAAATTTGATTTAGCCATAACTTTTGATCCCCACGTTCAAATTTGATGAATTTTATATCAATGGAATCAGGGGAGCAAGCCCTTTCTAAATATGCAATGTGTTTAATGTTTTGCTTCTGTTAAAATAGTTTTATTTACAGAATCATGTGTAGTGCTATTTTGAGTATATGAAATATTTGAGAAATGTTTTAGTGTTTAAATAAATGTTGTTTGGCAAGTTTTGAACTTGTTTGTGAACCAGTACCATGCAATTGCTTTGTTGAGTTTAGAAAATCATCACATATCATGTTGCATGCATTCATATATTTTTGCTTGTATTTTATTTGAATGTGATTTGTGGTTATGATTTTATGTGTAGATTTTGGTGCCAATAGTGATTGTGATTGTGAGGAGTGTAGCTACTCTCCAAACTACCAAGGCAAGTGGTGCTTCCTGATATTTTTATCCCTATATTTTCTACTAAGCATTAGAAATATTTTGCTAGTCTTGCATGTTATATTTTGCTTATATGCCATGTTGGGAAATCCTAGTAGTTGTAGAATTGCTAGGAAATTACTAAGTGAAGATGCTTATCTGTGCCATGCTTAGCCTAGCTAGTAGCAACCAAGGGTGGTGAAATATACATGCTATGATAAAAATATTTCTAAGTCTTTGGACTTGTGTTTTGCCTAATAAAACAACTAAGTAAATGAAACACCTGGGTGGAATGGAAGGAATGGTTTATGTTGAGTGGTTACACAAGGCCCATTTATATGGTTTACCTTGTGTATCTCACTTGTGGAAAGCCACCCAGGAACAGAGAGATTTTAGAGGACAAATGTTAAGAAGCTTCTAGTGCAGCCACTTGGCAATATGGGCTCTGCCTGGATCACATAGGTTGCTAGAACTTAGCCATTTGGACAGTTGGTGGTAGTGGGATGATAGGTTGGAACGCGTCCATTTGGTCTAAGGGAAGGCTTCTGAAAGGTCATGTCTTGGTGAAAATCAAGTCTGGTGGGGAAAGTGCACAACCTCTGCAGATGGAAGAATCTAAGTACTTAGCCATGTCCCTGGAAAAGGACAACTTGAGCATCAAGACATGGAAGCTATCAAGAATATCCTCATCCCAATTTCTAAGTAAAACTTGTGGTTGAACAAGGGTGAAGGACCTCAATGTCTATTGGTGGTTCCTTGGGAAAAGTTTTGACAAAGAAAAACTTAGTGTTTCAACTAATAGGAAAAACCTATTTTGAGCAAAGAAAGCCTAAGCTACACTTAGCCAAATTGCATATAGTGTCTAGTCCACCAAAAATTATACTAAGGTATCACTTGCCAATACTATTCCAATGTATTGACCCACTGTGGCTGTAACTTGTGATGTTGCAGGTTACTCTGATGAGGATTTGGAATCATGAGTCTACACTCAACATGTTTGCCTGTGGCACATGAAGATGAAGACTTTTATCTATTTACTTATTTAAACTCTTGTAATAGGCCTGTGGCCATGGAGTTGTAAAGACTATGTTGTCTCTGGAATGACTGTAATAATGACCTTTGTTTCTGTGTACTTCATCTTAAACTGTGGATGCTAGCATTGATCCAGGGACTAGCATTGCAATCACAGGGATCCTTTTCCTTTATAAAGGTGGGATCTTACAATTTAGTCCTTGACTTATAGTACCACTCTATACTTTGATTAGTAATGTTTTGTCGCTATGCATGATTATGGCCATTATTGCTCTCTTAGTTGGTTGCTCCCAGTCCTTTGTTAGCCTCCACTTGTATGAGTAAGTTCTACTCATGCTTCCAACTCCCAAGAAACCAAGTTATTCCAAAGTGTCCACTATAAATTCCTATGCATGGTGTGTTACACCATTCCAAGTATATTCTTGTTTTCAGCTGTCTTCCAATTTAAAAGTATTTTGTTATGTGGAAACTTAGTGATTAAAGCTCTCACGAACTTGATGGCACACTTTATATTTCTTGCACCTAATAAACTTGAACCATTGTGTCATCTATGTTGTATATGCTTGCACTTATACGTTGGAATTACCAAAACCATGTTTTTATGGGGAACGTTTTCAACATTGCACTTGTACTTTGTACACAGTTGATATCATGCTCTTTTGTCTATGGATGTCACCGGTGTGAAATAAAAAGGGAGCTTGTAAGTCCATGGAGTTATGTATTTTGTGTTAGATAAACGCCTGGGCCGCTAGCCTAAGCCATGCCTAATCATGGTGGAGACTTGCAGCATCACCATAATGAGCAATCTGTGAAGCATCCTCAATAAAAACCTATGCAAATAGCAAATAAAAAGATCACTAAGATGCTTATTGTCTGCTTGCCTTGTCATTTTGGTTATGGGATAGCTCATGTACCATGTGCAAGGGGTACCCCGTTGGCGGTTCTCTATGATACGCATGTACTTACTATGACAAGAACTTGCAGGTGACTAAATTTGAGTAGCATGAGGTGCGGACCTCATATTCAAGGGACATGAGATTGCCAACTTATACTTTGTCAAGCATATACTCCATAGTTTGTTCACTTTAACCTTAATCACTTCAAGATGCTTATGATAGGGTCAATGAGGGCTGAAAGCTAACAAGTACCATAATTTTTGGGAGCTCTTTTTGAAACTTGAAATCCCTGCTTCTCTTTATGAAGGGCCTTTATTCCACTATTTTATTGAGTCTCCACCTTTTACCTTTAGGCACTAGTTAAGAGAGCATAGTTGCCATTCTTAGTTCTATGTGCATTGTCCCAAAACTTATTGATTGATGCCTATCGATGTTTTACTTGATCTTGTGCTATTTGTATCTAGTCACTCTTATGAACTTTGAAGGTGTCCTATGCATCTATTTTCTACTCTATGGGGGACAAGCTGAATGCCACTATGCCATGTTTTTTGTATTTGAAACAAACAAACTTTTTCAATGCATGTTATTCATGATCTTTGTTTGTAGCCTTTCATGTTGCATGCATAGTTACTTTGTCTTATTGTTAGAACTCCAGCTTTCATGCTTACGTTTAGAGTTCTTTGATACCAACTTTCATTGCTTGCAACTGGTTTGATCTTGGTTTTGATGGTGCATGTCACCTCAAAAATTATTCTTTTTATCACTTACCTACTCAAGGACGAGCAGGAGTTAAGCTTGGGGATGCTTGATACGTCTGAAACGTATCTATAATTTTTTATGTTCCATGCTTGTTTAGTACCTACTTTGCTTTGCTTTGTCAACACTTTGAGGTGCTTTTTATATGTTTTCTGGTACTAACCTATTAACAAGTTGCCACAGTGTCAGTTGCCTGTTTTCTGCTATTTTTGGTTCCAGAAAAGCTAGTAAGAAAATATTCTTGGAATTGGACGAGACAAAAGCCAAAGTCAATATTTCACCGAGGAGAACACGGAGTCTAGAGGAGAGACGGAGGGGCGCCACAGGGTGGCCGCACCCCCGAGGCGCGGGACCCTCCTAGGACGCGCCAGGGCAGGGTGTGCCCCCCTGGACGCCTCCCAGCCTCGCCTCTTCGCCTATAAGAAGCCCCGATGCCTAAACCCTAAGTACTCGATTAATATTCCACGAAACCGTCTATAGCCGCCGCCACCATTGTCCCTAGATCGGGGGATCTGAAGATCTTCTCGGCACCCTTTCGGAGGGGAGATCATTTCGGAGGCCTTCTTCTTCATCATGCCAGCCTCCGGTATGAAGCGTGAGTAGTTCCACCTTGGACTATGGGTCCATGTAGTAGCTAGATGGTTGTATCTCCTCCTTGTGCTTTCTTGGCTAGATCTTGTGAGCTCCATTCATGATCAAGATCTCATCTATTTGTAATCATGCATGTTGTGTTTGCGGGGATCCGATGGATGTTGAGATTACTATGTCAGATTGATTAATGGTTTGGTCTTATTAACTCTATCATGTCTGTGTTTTTTGTGATCTTGCATGCTCTCCGTTGTTAGTAGCTATCTTGGCCAAGTAGTTGCTAGTGACTCCAAGAGGGGGTATTTATCAATAGTGGGTTCATGCCTCTATTTAATCAAGGTAAGTGACAGAAAACTCTAAGGTTGTAGATGTGTTGTTGCCACTATTGAGAAAACAACGGTCTCTTGTTCATGGAACAAGTGGATTGTTTACCTTACACACTTCGCATAAAGCAGTTGTCTGTTGGTTGCAACTTAATACCGGAGGGGGTTCGGATGATAACCCAAAGGTGGACTTCTAGTCATAGATGCAGTTGGATGGCGCTCTAGTGTATTGTTGTATTGCCCAATCGAATCTCAGAGGATCTTTATGTCTAGTATTGCATTGTTATGCCTTTCTTAGTCCTGTCAATTGTCCTGCTGTAATTTGTTTACTCAGTATGTCATGTTTGTTTATCTAAGGAGAACACCTCTAGTGAACTATGAACCCTAGTCTAATCTTTACCATTGATACATCTTCCACTGTTACTGTTTACTTGCTGCAAACCACTTTCACCTTCCACACCATACAGTTAATCCTTTGTTACAGCAACCGGTGAGATTCACAACCTCACTATTAGTTGGGGCAAAGTCTTGAGTTTGTGTTGTGCAGGTTTCCACGTTGATTGCAACACCTTTGAGACGTTTCCTTCCTCCTACTGGTTTTTTAATCTCGGTTTCTTACTGAGGAAAAACTTGCTACTGTGCTACATCATACCTTGCTCTTGGGGTCTCCCGATGAAACGCTCCATGTTGATGCAGCGCCATCAGCGAGGCGACGAACATATACTAGAGGGAGGGCGGTGCACAACGGAACGGTGCGACGGGGAAGGGACGTGAACAATGGAGTGGAGCGGGCGGTGGAGAGGGGAAATATGGGAAATTCAAGAATAATACGGGCTAGAATCCTCGAACCTAGGATGCATGCGGTTGACAACTCAGGTGGTGGGGCCTGCTCATCGGTATAATTGATAGGAAACAACAGTTGCCCATGATGGTACCCACATATAAGAAACCGAGTAAACCATATGGCAAGTTAGATAGGGAAACAGTGGACAACATAAAATAGAACCAGGGGCACGAACGTAGCGAATCCGCGTCGGCTAATGGCATATCTTAAATTTCCCAATTCGTAGTGGCACATTACCGATTTACGGGTGAACTAGGGAGACATGCATAATAAACCTTTCTTATTATGCTTTCCTTGGTCATCGTGAGGGTTCTTCCCTATCTTGGTGCGATCGGATTTCACACCGGTTTTTGAACCGGCAAAGGTACTAGAACCATGAGCACCACCACTTCCCTTCTTGTTATATATGAGATGCTCCAGTGATCGAATCATGAGCATGAGCTGCTCCTCCTTCCCTCTACCGCTACGACGGCGCCCACGCTACACGTTCTGAAACTTTGTCAATCTGCCAATGGCCACATAGATTGACATTATGGACATGTCATCCCATTATTCGGTGATATTCATGACATGTGCGAACCTGTCCAGTGCAACATTGAAAATGACCTTGATTATAGTTTCATCATCAAACTTTTTCACCTAGCATGCAGATTTCCGTGACGAGCGTGGTTAGCTTCCAACCGAACACTGTGACAGTCTCGCCGATATCCATCTACAGGAGGACAAGCTCACACTTTAGTTGCTTGACATGGGCCTTCTTCCTGCGGACCTCATCGACACGGTTGCGTTCTCGTGCTACGTGATGGCCATGACCATGGCGTTAGGGAGTGACTACGAGAGTGCGGTGAAGGCGTCCTCATCTTTTGCCTAGTCGTACTCGCCCTTCCCCTCGATTGTCAACCAACATCAAAGCATCCTCGTGATGATCTTCATCTTCACATCCCACACGCCGTAATATTTGCCGGTGAGTTGTGGATAGTGCACCTGCACCCCTCCTCAAGGCGCAGATCAAACAATAACTTCACATGTTGGTGTCCCGCCTCCTGGCCGGCGTCGTGTACTTTCCGATGCCACTTCTACAACTTTGATTGGGAGTGGTATCTCCCATCTCCGATCGCCGCCTCCTATTTGCCAACAACCTCACTCCCACCATAATCTCCGTAGGACCGTAGTGATCCTTGAGGCTCTGATACCAAAAGACAGAATATGAACCCCAGAAAAACTCAGTGTGATCACGATGGATTGGATTCGTGGGAATTATGAGAACCAGTTTGATGGAACTCTTGGTTTTTGACGAAACTGACAAAGAACACACATAGAGGAACACACAGATTTTTAGCGACGCGCTCAAGTTGCGTCTTTTCTCCTTTTTCACTTTTATTATTTCATCAATATCATGATCAGCCAGCCTTGATCTGTTTTACCCGCGCCATCCCACGGACTAGATCATGGCTGACATTTACACACAGGATTACAGGAAAAGGTAACTACTAGCCTATTTTGCCGTAGCACGAACAAATCGTGCATCTGGCATCAACTTATTTCAGAAACTCAACAGAGTAAACGTGATAGACATAGGTTAAGGCACATCCAGGTTAACGCAAAAAAAGACATACTTAGATGATACTACCTGGCGTGGCGCCCGTGGAGGCAGACATGTCAAGTGCGCGTAGGGGCACAGTTCCAGCCGAGCCCTCGATTATGGAGCATGAACCTTACATGGGTGATGAACTCGCCCCTGGCGTTGAGTTTTTCGGCGTGGAACCCGGCCCGGCACCGGGGGGCGAGGTAGAACAACATCTCCATCCAAACCGATGCGATCAGCTTCCAGGGAGCGCCACCACCTTGCTCTGACCCGTCAGCTGGGTCGGGTAGTAGTATCTGCGCAAGGCTCCACGCTTGGGGCAGAACCGGCCTCATGGTGTCCGTAATTTCCGGCGCAATATCCACGACGTACCCCTCCACCTCGTCCGAGTGGGTGGGCGTGTCGACACGGCTCAAGCCGGCCTCCAACATCTTTTTGATGGCCTCGATGTCATCCGTTTTCCTCACCTTCTCACCATGACGCGCGAGCATGAGCTCGACCTCCTCCTGGGCCCTAAGGTGCGCCACGTACCCTTCACTGCTGTCCATTACGCGTTGCTGCATGAGGAGATTCATCAGGTAGTTGGAGACCTCCTGGCTGAGTCTCATGCGAGGTTGGTCATGCTGGCTGGCGACGCCCCCTGTGAGAAAGAAGCATATGTCGGTGACAAGGTGCCACGTGAGCACACTCCTGGGGAAGTCCACCTTGTCGATGCTGTCGTACAGCTCCTCGGACCTTTCACCGTGCTCTCTCAGGGCCAGGATTCCCTGGCCTCGGACATGGCTGAACTGCTGGCACCGGTCTTCGTCGTCCAGCTCATTGCAGATAAGCTCCTTGGTCTCCTCTGAGATCCACATGGAGTAGTAGTGCGGGGGGCACACCACACTTGTAAGGCTAGAAGCTTGCTTTTTCATGATGCATCCACCAACCAGGTTGTAAATATGCACTCTATTGGACCAGTATGGAAATGATTGCGTAATCCTTAGCGGACAGAATATTGCTCTCGTGAACATGTTCACTCCGAATTTTTCACGCAGGAAGCAGTATGAAGATATCGTGACCATTAGCATGGAACACACCTCTAGCGTAACAGCCCCAGCCAGCAGGATGTAGGTGACAAGGATGTCCACACGGCTGTAAATGCTGTCCTTCCTCGCCATCACGAAGAGCAGCAATGCCGTCAAAGTGGTTCCCAGTGTGAGGAGCCGAAGGCCGATTCTCAGGATCATGGGTTGGTTGTACCGTATGCCGAACTTGGTGTATAGGAGATCAGAGATGAGAACGAGCTGGATCTCAACCATCTTGTTAGCCCGGGATGAGAAGGACCAGTCCTTCTTCTTGCTTCCAGCTTGCCCTGATCCTCCCCTGTGGTGCTGAGATATTTCCCGACTCAGTTTAAGTACAGAAGGCAACATCCATGGCGCTACGGGTATTTCATACAGCACACCCATGCAACTGGGAAGGCTATCAAAGGCTGCTTTCACGAGGTCGGCGTAGTCTTCTTGGAGCCACCATTTATTTTGGCCAACAATCTCTTGGCTGTACTTGACGATCTCTGACGGCACTAGGTTCCCTTTAGGATCTTGGAATTTCTTCAAGGCCTCGTACACATCACCCATGTGTTTGTCCTTGATCGCCTTCGGTGTGGCCGTCTTGAGCGCCCCTGTCCTCTCGGCATACTTGACGGTGCCCGAGAGAAACAATAGCACCACAGGAGCCACGAGCTGCTTGTCATGCCATGACTTGGCCACGACGTAGATAGCTAGAACCACCTGCGTGATGAGGCCCAGAAGGTGGCGCTTCCACAGCTCATTGTCCTCCATGGAAAAGGCGGTGGCATTGTCCTGCCCGCCAAGGTGGAGCAGCAGGACCGGTGCCCACAGGAGCACTAGCTGGTGATGGGGATCGTTTGTTTGGAGACTGAGGTGGGCGAGGACAAAGACGGCGACGAAGTCGGTCATTTGGTATGCGAGCCATAGTAGGCTCTGGAAGCCGAAGCACCTCTTCCGGATGACGCCGTATAAGAGGATGTTAACCTGCAAGGCGAAACTGACAAGGACCATACATTGCAGCCCCTTCTCGTTCCACAGTTTCTGAGCGTAGGCCAAGCTGCAGGAGGAGTGAGCCATTCAGATCATTGCGCTGCATATATATATTTAATTATTTTGAAAGACAGCCTTAATATGGCAAAATATATTACGGAATGAAGAAATTACAACGGATGAAGCAGGCGTATCACAGACAAAGTAAGCAAGGCAAAGGTTCATCTTAACATCCAATCAATGGAAGATGATGTGTTTTGTAGACTTATAATAATTAATGAGCTCCTTTAGTACTGTGTGCAAAATCACAGCAAAAAACTAGTCTTTTCTGTCATTCATTATCAGTTAGAACTAGATCGAGTGCGAACCTGCACATCCAGAAGTCATGTCTCGCCATTTGTTAGGTACGGTGCATGATTTTCTTTATAACCTGTAGACTTTTGTGGTTATTTGTTTTATATAAAGATCAGCATGCTGTCTAATTCCAGGTTGATCAATGTGACTTGTGTAAGCCATGATTTTCGTCAAATTTGCAACATTTGACCCATTTTCACTTGATTTGTTTTTGAAAAGGGGTAAAACCACGACCTCTGTATCAGTTGATGCACACACAGCCTTCCATTTTTACTTGATATTCAATTTTATATTAAGTATATCAAGGATGCACACCACCATATACGCATGCACTACAAATACACGGGCATGGACCAGCGAACGCACATGTACATGCACCGGACGAAGTACCCACTCAAAACCATGTTACAAAGAAAACTTTTATGGAAAGCATGGTTACGAGTGAGCCTAGCTCAACTGGTTGGGGGAGTGGATGTACAAACCCGACACCTGAGTTCAAATCCTCACGGAAGCGAATTAAGGTTTCTATTTATACTTGAGGACCAGGCTCCCCTGGTACTCATGCAATTTATCTTGAGGACCAGGCTTGGTGCTTAACCAAGTTTAAAAATCCTGGTACTCATGCTTAATGGCTGTGTGCATCCTTAGTAGGTGCAGAGGCCGGGGAAGTGAAATCCTCCCTCTATTTTAGGGTTTCCACTCTTAACTTGAGAAGTGGTGGGCGGATGGGTGGAAGCTCGTCGGCTCCGCCACTCCGCTCGTCGGAGTGGGGACGTGGCGACTCGGGCGGAAGCACCTCGGCTCCTCCCTTCCGCTCGTCGGAGAGGGGGCGCTTTTGGGTTCTTTCACCGGCGGACAGTGAGTGTGAGGATGACGATCCAGATGCTGAGGAGGAGGAGAAGGAAGGTCCTTCGATGGCATCCATTCGGTATAGCTCTCGGGATGGGGAAGATGATGCCATTAATTTGTGCGAGTCTTCCTCTAGAGCGGCCAAACGGATGGAGCGCCGACGTCAACAGCGGCTTGCGGCCATGGAACTTCGGTTCTCACCAACGCAGGTTTGTGAAGAGGATGGCGGAAGTGCTTCTGCATCACCCGTTCGTTCCAGGCAAAAGAAATTTAAGGTGAGGCAAACAGTTTTGGATGCATCCGTTTTCTCTGAAGGGGATGAGAACAAGGAGTCCGAGTGGACTATTGTTTCTCGACGGCGATCCACACCGGCGATGAGATCTCCGGTTTCGGCGTCGGCCAGATCTCGTGATCCTAAATTAACGCGGGCTTTGAATTCTCGAGCTTTCGGTCTGGGACGGGTCGGTCCACGTGCTTGGTGTGTACCAAACATGCTGGATACAAACGACGTTCGCAACTTGCACTGTCACGCCAAGGAAATACGTGACGATTGCAATGGACCGCCTTTGATTCCGAAGGATGCCTTTTTCGGGGCTGGTCGTTCCCTTCGTCATCTGTTCGGTCACACCTGGTCAAAAACCAAAACCCTAGGAATAGGGCGGCGGCTGGAGTACCACGGCAAGATGAACGGCAATGGTGGAGGCGGAGCTCACAGCCGCGGAGGAGGCCGTGGTTTCTTCCATGGCAACAACGGTAGAGGTCGTGGAGGAAGGTTTGGTTTCAACAATCAGGCTAGTGCGGGATCCGGTGGTTTTTACGCCGGAGAATCTATTGGCGTCGCTGCTGGACGCGATATGAATCACAGGTATGATTCTGGAGCTCATGCTGGTTCTCTGGAGAGCCAGAACAACTCCCATGGAGGGGCTTTTGGAAGCTTTCATGGTGGATCCGGCTTTAACAATTCAGGCAGAGGTCATATCGGTGATCCTGGATATCAGAATAGACGTCGCTATGAATTTAGAGCTTCGAGAGGGGAAAATTGGATTGGTGGTGTTGGTAATGGGAGAAATACTTTTGGTGGTCCGGGAAATCGGAATTTCCGCAATTTCAACAACAATGGTCAGAACAACTCGTGCAACCAGGTTGATCAGAGCTTGATCAATCAAGTTGTTGAAGCGGTCGCGGCAGCAGCTCAAAGTGGTTCTTTGATACTCCCGCAACAAAATTCTGGATGTCAACCTTCGGCTGTACCGAATATGAATCAGAGCAATGTCTGTTCTGCTGCGCCTGGAGCGGGTCAGGCTATGTCGGGTGGGGTGCACTCGGCTGTTCTGAACCAGTCCGTTGGGATGATTCAATCTGTCACGGCAAAGCCTGCTGTGATCCCAGCTGTAACAGCAGCAAATCAACAGGTTCAGTCTGCTATACCTGGTACTAGGACAGACATTGATGCTACAGATTCTGATGGACCAAACAAAAAAGCAAAAAGGAATGACAAGTTAAGGTGTTTCCGATGCGAGCAGCCGGGACACTTTCATGAAGACTGTTCGGTTGTAATTTGTGACAACTGTGAATCACCACAACACATCACCACGTCTTGTCCACTTCTGGCTGCTCCCAAACCGGCAATGATAGTTCATGGTTTCGGCAGCGAACAGCTAATGTTTTTAGAGTTTCCAACATCTGAAACTTTTAAACCTAGAGTGGAGAACTCTAGGGTCGGTAGGGTGTTGGTTGAGGGCGGATCCTTATCGGTTGCTCAAGTTACAGATCAACTCAAGAAGCTTGTCAGATCTGAAAACTACACTTGGGAGGTGATTGAATTTCAACAAGATTTGTTCAAAGTGAAATACCCCACTATGGCTGAAGTAACTCGCTTAAAAAATCTGAGACAATATCATATTCCTGACACACCGATCATTCTGAATTTTGATGAATGGGGTGTGGTTGAGGAACCAATCTTTGCACTTCCCCTGGTGTGGATTCAGATTTCTGGGGTGCCGAAAGATGTGAGGAGAGATTTTTTATCTCTTTGGGGTTTGGGATCAATATTCGGCAAGACTTGTGCGGTGGACATGCCGTATGTTAGACAACATGGCATTGCTCGTGTACAAGTACATTGTGTGGATCCGAAATTAATCCCATTGCACCTTGATCTTTGGATCAAACGGGGTTTCTTTAGGCTTTCTTTTTTGGTGGAGAAGCCAAATGAGTCTTCAGATCATATGGACATTTCACATGATTCTAAACACAAAGGAGATAAGGATGATCAACCTAAGAAAGGTGAGAACGGTGATCTGAGCTCTATGGAGGAAGACAAATCAACTGGCCTCCCTAATAACAATACTGAGGGTCAGAGCTCGGCTGGTGATGGTGGAGCTGTCCATGGGGTAAACCGGGCATCGATGCCTTGTACGCCATTATTTCATGTGGGATCCTTTGCTATTTACAATCAAAAGGTAAATTACGCTACTGATATTGATCGCGGTATTTATCCTTTTGAATTGAGCCGAGTTGATATTAATTCCACGTCTGTGTCTCAGGAACTGGTTCTTCCCCTCATATTGTCTCCACGCACAGTTGCGTCGGATACACAGGGGATGATGGATTCTTCTCCACAAAATGATGACGCTGGAACTAGGATAAATTTTCAGTCACCGTACATTCAGAACGTGTCGAGTTCTATGGCTTTATCGGACACGGAGGTGGCGGCTAATGCTGAGATGAGGTGTGAATACCCGCGCATGACTGATCGTGTGATGGGTGTGCAGCCGCTGCACACACAACAAATTGCTACTGTGCTAGGGGATGAGTTGCCGTTGCAGATTGGTATTTCGGACAAGGTTGCTTCGCCTGGCAAGAAGATGGGTTTGGTCTCATCTAAAATGCATGAGGGGCAACATTTTTCAGAGAGAGTTGGGTACAGCCCAGTGACACCCAAGGTAGACGTACTGTCTGAAAGTGGCTTTGCCAATGTTGGTGGGACTGTTTTGAGGCAGGGGGTGGCTTCTGACAAGAATTTTGTGGTTGCAAGGTCACCACCTACACTTGCTGAGGTAATTGCCTTTGGAGGAATTCCTTTAGTTTCAATTAATAATATAAGGTCGAGTGACCGGATTATGTCCCAACCTAATGCTGATGCTACACAGATGGAGCGGGCTGCGAATTTGATCCAGCGTCGCGATGGTGAAAAAGGTACATCGTCCAACTCTAAATTCTCTTTAATGTCATTCTCAAACGTTGAAATCTTAGAAAAAGCTAAAGCTATTGGGGTGTCGTTGGGAGAAACGTCTGAGAAAAGAAACACATCTACCAAGATTATTAAAGATAATGAGTTTAATAGAACTTTGACAGTTTTAGAACACAATGCTTCACTCAAAAATAATCTGGACAATACACCTGCTAATCTTTTTGTTTCAAAGGTGTCTAATCTTTGTGAGGATCTAGCAGAAGAGGAAATGGTTCGTTTTGAAGATAAGGCCGAGCAGGTTGACTTTGAAGTCAAACAGCCTCGTAAACACAAGAGAAAGCAATATGATAATACTTGTGTGCGTAGAGGTACTAGAGTAAGGGTTAAAAAAACATTTTAAATGCAGGGTTTAAGAGGTTTAATCTGGAACAGTGATGGTTTCAGAGATACGGCTAAACATCTTTTTACGTCGGAAGCAATCAAGGATTACAAGTTGGATTTTATTGCCTTGTTAGAGACGGGGCGATCTAACTTTTCGGTTCATTTTCTTCAACACTTGTCACCTGGGGAGGATTTTGCATGGTTTTGCTTACCTCCACATGGGCGCTCAGGTGGTATCCTTGTGGGTATTAATACTGTAACTTTACAAGTTAATAAAGTTGAGACGGGGGATTTTTGTGTTAAAATGCACATGAAGTGTCGCAGTGACGGGTTTGAATGGATCTTCGTGCCCGTCTATGGGGCGGCTCAGGACAGCCACAAACATGTGTTTCTGGCTGAGCTGGTTCGGATTTGTGAAATCGAATCACTACCTTTATTGGTGGGTGGAGATTTTAACATTCTTCGAAAAAGAGAAGAAAAAAACAATGAAAATTTTAATCCTCGTTGGCCTTTCGTTTTCAATGCTATAGTCGAGAGTCTGAATCTCCGAGAGATTGCTCTCTCTGGAAGACAATTCACTTGGGCTAATCGTAAAGAAACGCCTACTTATGAGAAGCTTGATCGCGTCTTATCCAGCGTGGAGTGGGAACAAAAATTTCCATTAGTGACTGTGCGTGCTCTTACTCGCTCGGGCTCAGACCATACCCCGCTCCTGATTGACTCAGGGGTTAGGGCTCATCTTGGCAATAACCCGAGATTTTCTTTTGAACTTTCGTGGATTACGCAAGATGGATTCTTCGAGATGGTGGCTGCTGAATGGTTAGCTGTATCACATGGTGATACACCCATGGAGAGATGGCAAAACAAAATTAGACATTTGCGACGCTTTCTCCGAGGTTGGGACAAAAACCAGAGTGGCAAGTACAAAAAAGAAAAGGAATGTTTGTTAGCTATTATTGATAATTTGGACATCAAGGCTGAAACATGTCCATTGTCAAAAGATGAGCGGGATGCGCTGACAAAAGCAAATGAGAAAGTAACTAAACTTCGGCGGGATGAAGAGACCAAATAGGCTCAGAGAGCTAAAGTTAAACACGTTCAGGAAGGTGGAAATAACACAAAGTATTTTCACTTGATTGCAAATGGAAAACACCGGAAGAAAAAAATCTTTCAACTCGAACAAGATGAGGGAACTATTGTGGGGGATGAAAATTTAAAAAATTATATTTCTGTATACTATAAGAGGCTGTTTGGTGAGCCGGATTCAAATGATTTTTCGCTTATGGAGGAAATGATTACCGACATTACTCAGGTATCAATGCAGGAAAATGAAATTTTAACTGCTGGTTTTACCAAACAGGAAATCTTCGAGGCTATTTCCTCAATGGAACATAACAAGGCTCCAGGTCCTGATGGATTCCCTGCGGAATTCTATCAGACGTTTTGGGAAGTTATTAAACATGATCTTCTGGCTTTATTTGCACAGATGCAAATTGCCGAGTTACCTTTGTTTAAGCTAAATTTTGGAATTGTTACTCTTCTTCCTAAGAAGGAAAATGCAGTACAGATCCAGCAATACAGACCAATATGTCTTTTAAATGTTAGCTTTAAAAATTTTACAAAGGTTGCTACAAATCGAATTTCTGTGATTGCTCACAAGGTTATTCGACCAACCCAGACGACATTCATGCCTGGAAGGCATATTTTAGAAGGGGTGGTAGTTCTGCATGAAACAATTCATGAACTCCACAGGAAAAAGCTGGATGGAGTTTTATTCAAAATTGATTTTGAAAAAGCATATGACAAAGTCAAATGGCCTTTCTTACAACAAGCGCTTCGAATGAAAGGGTTTGATCCTTTGTGGTGCAAATGGATTGAAAATTTTATTCAAGGTGGGAGTGTAGGGATTAGATTTAATGATGCTATTGGCCATTTCTTTCAGACAAGAAAAGGTGTGCGTCAGGGAGATCCCTTATCACCCATGCTTTTTAATATTGTTGCTGATATGCTTGGCATCCTCATAGCTAGAGCTAAGGAAGCGGGCCAAGTTGGTGGTTTAATTCCTCATCTGGTCGAGGGGGGAGTATCCATTCTTCAGTATGCCGATGACACAATTCTTTTCATA
The DNA here is from genome assembly GCA_916181665.1 of Avena sativa. Classification (NCBI taxonomy): domain Eukaryota; kingdom Viridiplantae; phylum Streptophyta; class Magnoliopsida; order Poales; family Poaceae; genus Avena; species Avena sativa. The sequence continues at coordinate 338,612,623 of OV702284.1, read as the reverse complement.
GAACATGATCTATCAAAAGCAGTTAATATGAAACTGATTTTATGTATGTTTGAACAGTTATCGGGTCTTAAAATTAATTTCCACAAGAGTGAAATATATTGTTTTGGTAATGCTAAGGACCATGAACAGGATTATAGGGATATTTTTGGGTGCACGTCGGGCTCGTTGCCCTTCAGATACCTTGGGATACCGATTCACCATAGGAGATTGAGGAACGTTGAATGGAACCCCGTTGAGAACCGTTTTGAAGGAAAATTAGGTTGTTGGCAAGGCAAACTCTTGTCATATGGAGATAGATTAGTGTTAATCAACTCTATTTTAACAAGTATGCCCATGTTTATGTTATCTTTTCTGGAAATACCAAAGGGTGTTAGGAAAAGATTAGACTTCTACCGTTCAAGATTCTTTTGGCAAAGTGATGAGCATAAGAAGAAATATAGATTAACTCGGTGGAATATAATCTGCAGACCTAAGGACCAAGGCGGCCTGGGAATTGAAGTCTTAGAAATTAAAAACAACTGTTTACTTAGTAAATGGCTTTTTAAATTGTTATCTGAGCAAGGGGTATGGCAAGAGTTATTGCAAAACAAATATTTGAAAAATAAAACGCTTTCTCAAGTTCAAGTTAAACCGACCGACTCTCCATTTTGGAAAGGCTTAATGCAAGTAAAGGAGGGTTTCTTTACTAGAGGGTTTTTTAAAATCGGGAATGGTTTAAAAACAAGATTTTGGGAGGATGTTTGGCTCGGGGAAAGCTCCCTGGCCCAACAATATCCCGCGTTATATAACATTCTGCATAAAAAGCACGTCTCTGTACATGAAGTCCTATCTCAAAGTCCTCTCAATATCAGTTTTAGGAGGAGCTTAACCGGGACAAAATGGATTGCATGGTTGCAACTATGTGAGAGATTGATGCAGGTTAATTTGACTAATGAACCTGATTTGTTTAGGTGGAAATTAACCACGGATGGGACTTTCACCGTTAAATCAATGTATGAGGATCTGATGAATGATCATCAGAGAATCCCTACAAAATACCTTTGGAAGCTTAAAATACCACTAAAGATTAAGATTTTTATGTGGTTTCTAAATAAAAATGTTTTGTTGACTAAGGATAATCTTTCAAGAAGGAATTGGTATGGGAGCAACAAATGTTGTTTCTGTGACGCTGAAGAAACTATTGAACACCTTTTTCTTACATGCCCCTTTGCTAGAATTATTTGGCGTATTGTTTTCTTTTCATATGATCTTCCACCACCAACTAATATTGATAATATGTTTGGGAATTGGTTGAATGGGATGGATAAGGATAACAAAGCTAGAATACGTATAGGGGTATCGGCTTTATGTTGGGGTATCGGCTTTATGTTGGTCCATCTGGAAATGTAAAATGTCGCAATGGTATTATTTTTAACAAGGCTCGAGTTCAATCTTTTTTGCAGGTTATTATTTCGGCGTCTCATTGGATCCAACTCTGGGCTTTCCTCCTCCCAGAGCATCAACGCGCAGTGATGGTTTCTGGATGCAACCGTCTGGTGATGGTCGCACAGGATATTTACTACCAGGCTTCGTGGCGGCATACTAGTAGATTGAGAGATGTCTAGCTACTGTATGTTATGCTGTTTTAGACTTCTTGTCGTTTTCAGATGGTTGGTATTTGTATCAACCATCTCCGATCCATGAACTGTATTTGCTACACAATTGATACTTCGTAATAAAAGGCTGTGTGCATCCATAGATGCAGAGGCCGGGGACCAACCCCATTTCGAAAAAAAAGGAGTTGTCAAAAATGAGAAAAATCTAATATTTTCTATGTCCCAAAATAAGTGACATGATTTTGTCTACGTACAACCCCTGTCCTAAACTTGTACAAAACTAAGGCTAACTCAAACACAAGGACAGCTTAAATCGCTTGATACCAAGTCACTATTAATACTAAATGTGTATACGTAGCTCTGTACAAAACCCATATAGCCCAACTAAATTATACACCTTTGTAGCATACGTATATATACTGGTACGTATATAGTTCGCCGGCTAATCACCTGCACTTGTCTGACGACTTGTGAGTAGAGATCTCTGCAAAATATCTTGTCCAGCGACTTGTCCGACTACTTACCTGGTGACTTGTTTGGTCACTTTCCTTGTCAAGCGGTTGCCACGATGGCCGGCGCGGCGGCGGTTACGTTGATGGCCGGCCGTGGCGGCAGGTGAGGTTCGGCATTGAAGTCGGGGTCGTGTGCGGGATGACTTCCCGTATGCCTATACATGGCTATATACCCGGTTATGGATATGTATGTGGCTACTTGTCTGACGACTTAATAGATTAGTGTTGGTTATAGGTTACATAATGAGTTGCTTGAATAAATAGACCCATTGACATTACTTTGTAGTAGCCACATTACTATTTTTTCAATCATATGAATAAATGAGCAGTGGCTCGATTTTGCAAATTATTTTCATTCTTTGGAAATGTGTCAGCAAAATGGATATTCTTGTGTAGATGCCTAATTATTAAGATCCGAGTCCCTTCATCGTTTGTTGCATTGGCATATTTCGTACATATTGAAACACATCGTGAGTGTAACTACACCCAGATCCAGATGTAGTATGAATATGTCCTTTATATATGTATATGTATCATGTTGCATCCAATTCTTAGATAGCAAAAGACCTATGTAATTACTTGCATGCAAAAAATAAGCTTATAATATGTACCTGAGTTGCTGCGCTTTCTGATCGCCATCGACATGGCAGCCTATCATGATGAGGATGCGTTCGGTTCTATGGATTTTATAACAATCTGTTATAGCTCCTCTTTGGTACCTAAGAAATAGAGTATAGAACTGTTAAAATTTGTGTGACTTTGCAAATAAAAATCCACCCCCAGGAACGTATTTGTGTGGTTTTGTAGTACAGTAAAAACGGGATGGTATGATTTTTAGCTTAGCATTTCCAGTGATTTACATTTGAAACAAATAATTAGTTTCTTACATGTTTTTATTTCTTTTTAATCTATTGTTTTCGTATGCTGAAGAATCAGGCGGTTCTTATGGCTTTCTTACTTTGTTTAGAATGTAGTAATATTTATCCTATGTTTCTGGTTTTGCATTGGATGTGGAGGTTTACACGCTATTCTTGTGCCTGATTGACTTCTTAGGGTTTGAAAGAGGAGGATCACCTATCCTGATTCTTTCTAATTTTGGCATTGATGGCTCATTCGGTATGGTGAAGCAAATCTCGAAGAAATGGTTTACACACTTGTTAGGTTGGGCTTGCACCATGATGGAATACGCAAATGATACAATCTTCCTGATGCGTTATAATGTGGACAATGCCACAAACCAGATATTTATCATGTCTCTATTTGAGAAACTACTAGGACTTCATATCAAATTCCACATGAGTGATATACTTTGCCTTGGGGAGGCCAAAGATTCGTTAAAATTTATGTGTAAATTTACATACAGATATGGATTTTTTCCGTTTCGATATCTTGGAATTCCTTTGCATGTGAAAAGCTTGTTGAGTAAAGAATGGAAGAATCTTGAAACTAGGGGAGATCGTAGACTTTGGTGTTGGTAAGGTAAATTTTATTCTACAAGTGTTAGATTAGTTCAGGTAAATTCATGTATGATCTTGTTATTTGAGCTAGCAGTATGGGTGGACAAAATACAATTTTTTTAAAACGGAGAATACTGGGACGGAAAGTGCTGGTTTAAAAAATATCACCGGATCAATAAGCCAGTTATTTGCTTGCTAATATAGTAAGGAGGCTTAGGAATGGTAGGTCTTTTGTCGTTGATAAATTTCTTATTGGGTAAATGCTTACATAACCTAGAAAATGGTTCTTGAATTTGGAAAAAAGTATTTAGAACGAAATATCTTACAACTAAAAGTACGCTCACAATGGTTGAAATGATAGACTATTTTGAAGTTAGATGTTAAATGTGTTGCCTCTATTAGATGGATGTACTAATGCCTAAATTGCAACAAGTTGATTTTGATGTAGAATTTCTCTAGAAAGTTAAATTGCATATTAAATTAAGGTTCTCATTTGGTTGGTCAAAATCAATAGTACTTGGACTAATGAAAATAAAAAAATATGGTAGGAAGGTAACTCCAGATTTCCATTTTGTTCATAGGAAGAACTTGTAGAACATTTTTTCTTTTTTTGCTCCTTGGCCAGATATGTTGCACGTGTAATACACTAGTGTGTTGTGTTTCTGCTACAAATATTTGGCAGTTAATGGATAATTGGCTCCTGAATCTGAGTAGAGAGGACATAAATCTGGGTATAGTTGGCATAGCGGCGATTATCGGATAATTTGGAAGTAAGGAACAAAGCTTGTTTCCAAACCATAATGCCTAATGACCATAATTTTATACATAAAAGCATGGGATAGTTTGCTTGTCATGTTTGGAAACAGTTGAAGCTCTTAGTCGATTGCAAGGTAAGGGTCTCGTAGTTAGGAGAGGCTAGAGCTATGAGAGAAGTTGTGGCATTGATGGTCACATGGTGTTGTTGAAAAAAAAAGGTTAGTAGCCACTGTACATTTCCTTACTTAGGTGTTCATATTTTTCGTCAATATGCGTTTTATAAAAATAGGCAAGAGGATATCATTGCTTTGTACATGTGAGAAGCTTACTAGAGTAGCTTAGGATGAGGTGGAAATCTTAATTTATTTTAAAAAACAAATCATGAGAAAGGAACATTTTTTATTTTATTAGTGGCAACAAAATGCACAAGGTGGCTCCGAATTGGTGGGAAATTGACATAAAGGTGATACATCCAAGAGCGTAGACCATAGAGGCAAGTGACCATCGTGAGAGTAGCCTCTGCCCCTTTTCAGTTCAAATATATGAACTAGTTTTTTTAAAGAAGCAATGTGATTTTGAAATTTTAGTTCACTTGATTGAGTAAGTAGGGTCACAGGGTACCCTCACAACCACACACACATGCATTTCTACGAGAGCGAAACTAGGGAGAACATGTGTTCTATTGCTACAATGTACCATAGTGGGACCAAAGCACGGTACAAGATTGCCTCTGTCACGGCCCCACTCTTACTCGGTGACAACTACATGGAACAAAGAGCGACTTGAAGGGTTTGATTTATAATTATGCGTCTATCCTTTTCCTCGCAATACAAATTCCAGAAGAAATGAGTTCTAGGTCGACTTCTTTTTTTAAAAAAAAAATTTCTAGATTCTTTTGTTTTCTTAATAAAATAGTGTGGTAGAATGAGAAAGCTGGCAACTTTGCTAAAAGTTCTAGTATTTGAAGTGGAGATTCTGAAACCAAGTCAGGTCAGATTAGATTAGAAGCAGAAAGATACCAAAACAAGCTAGGCTCCTCAATCGTGAGTAGAGTAGTCACCTGGATGGCCTATGGTTCGGGCGTGGAAGAGGCCATCATCATCATCAATCAGATCAGGTCAGATGCGCGCGGGAATGTATTTGGGAGGAAGCGAGCGAGGGTGGTAGTGTTTTCACGCCAGAGGGAGAGCCATGGAGTGAGGCGGCAGCATGGGCAGCTCCATGGTTCTTTTATAGGTGGAGAAGAAGGACCACGTATTGGAATAATCCACTTTGCTTGTGGGTTGGAGCAAAGAATATATATGGAAGGAATAAAGTGGCGTGCCAGAAACAAAAAAAAGGGAACATATGAGCGTTAGAGAAGGGACAAGAACAAGATTTGTGTGCTAGCTACAACCTGTGTTTGTGAGGACTGGAGCAAAGAATGTTCTGGATCGGAACAATATGGCTGCTGCGTAGTGTTCACGTACAGCAGTTAAGGGCATCGATCTCCTCATGTGCGAGCGATTCCGGCTCCCTGCTGGCTCCATGTGACTTGGAACTTTCAAAATATCCGGTGATTTTTCTGGAAACCGCGACTAGCACGCGGCAAAACTTCCGTTTGTCCCGAGCAGGGCCGTCTCTAGAAAATGGAGAGGCCCCCGTGCAAAATGTAATGTGTGGACCTAAAATAAAAAATACTAAATAATCTAGTTTAATTGCGTAAGTTTAGCTTCTACATTTGTAGCAAATCAATAAACGATCTAATGTTTTAAAACTAAAAATCATGTTTACACTACGGGGAAACAGATGTATTCCTAATTTATAATAAACACAATTGTTCAAATAATTTTAGGCTTATATTACTAGCTAAGACACAAATCTATTACTCCCTCTGATTCATATTACTTGTCACAGAAATGGATGTATCTAGATATGTTTTAGTGCTAGATACATTCAATCCAATGACATAAATTAATATGGATCGGATGGAGCATCTATCTATTATATATTAAAAACAATATAAGAGTGTTTTTCGAGACACCACTACAGGACGCGCGCGCTACGCCGAGGGCAAAAAGCCGTCGGCGTAGGCTAAAATGCCATCAGCGTAGCCTCCTCGGCAAAGGACTCCCTCGGCGGAGCACATAGAGGCCGTCAGCGTATCAAAATGCCGTCGGCATATGCTACACCGAGGGCAATGCCGTCGGCGTATGCTACGCCGAGGGCAATGCCGTCGGCATAGCTTGTCGACAGGTTGCAAAAACATTTAAAAAAAATTATTTTTTTCTCAATTTTTGAATCTTTGAATTGTTTGACTTGTTAGTTAATCTCTTACTTTGAACATTTTTAACACTAATTACACTTAATATTTAATTAAATTGCAGTCTTGGTCTGTTTCCGCAAAGTAATTCTTACATTGTTGTCAATACTATGATATCAATCATATTAACCCTTATATCAACATGTCACATGTTTGTATTTTTTGAAATTACAAACAATTATTTAAATAAATATTAATGAATAAGTAAAAATATTATTGAATTCAAATAAAAATAAAATAATTTTACTTTTTTTGTATTTTTCTATTTAATATGGAATAATTAATATCTTTAAATCTGTAAATTGGAATTTAACAAATAATATGTCTAAATTGATCAGAAAAATGAGAGGAATCCAAATATGATATCCATATCAACTAATCACAAACCCCCCGTTTTTAAATTATCTATTTGGTGGTTGCTTTAGAAAATTTCCTTTTTGCGCTTGGATAATGAAAAATGGCTTTTTGGTGCGACGAAAAGGAAAACTTCCTCCTGCAACATTGTTCAACATACCATGATGCATGTGTATGCATAATATGGGCATATTATCACAAACTATGTCTTGATTCTAGCCATAACATTGATCATTTAACCCGAAAGCCACGAAACCTCGAATGTATTCGAGATAGGTCATTTTGTGAAGGTTTTTTAAGACATAATCAATATATCAAGTTTGATATTTTTACTTATAACTATGTCACATAATATGACACCACGTGAAGGTTTCGTATTATTTCGATCGTTTTTGAATTTTTTATGCCCGTTTTAAACTATCGTCAAACTTTGTCAAACGGCGGGCATGAAGATTCTTAGCTCGGGGCCGAGCCTCGCAAAACTTGCATTGGATCTTTGATAAAATAGCATATTGTGAACCTAAAAATGATTTTGTAAAAAAACATGAGCATCAAATCATGTACCTGTAGTTCATATCTGACCCACTTCATGTCGATTCAGCAGGAATTTGTCTTTTTCACCAAAGGTGGACGGAAAGGTTTCGGATCCCCCTGTTGGTACATTATCCATATAAGGTGGTATAGTATTATTTTAAAATGTGGTGGTAGCATTTTGAATTAGCCATTTGGTGGTTGCTTCACAAAACCATCCGTTTTTTGTGCTCGTAAAATGGGAAATGGCTTTTTGGTGCGACGAAAAGGAAAACTTCCTCCTGCAATATTGTTCGACATCCCATGATGCATGTGTATGCACAATATGGGCACATTATCACAAACTATGCCTTGATTCTAGCCATAACATTGGTCATTTGACCCGAAAGCCAAGAAACGTCGAATGAGATAGGTCATTTTGTGAAGGTTTTTTTGAGACATAATCAATATATCAAGTTTGATATTTTTACTTATAACTATGTCACATAATATGACACCACGCGAAGGTTTCGCATTGTTTCGATCGTTTTTGAATTTTTTATACCCGTTTTAAACTATCGTCAAACTTTGTCAAACGGCGGGCATGAAGATTCTTAGCTCGGGGCCGAGCCTCGCTAAACTTGCATTGAATCTTTGATAAAATAGCATATTGTGAACCTAAAATTGATTTTTGTAAAAAAACATGAGCATCGGATCATGTACCTGTAGTTCATATCTGACCCACTTCCTACCGATTCGGCAGGAATTTGTCTTTTTCACCAAAGTTGGACGGAAAGGTTTCGGATCCCCCTGTTGGGACATTGTCCATATAAGGTGGTATAGTATTTTTGTAAAATGTGGTGGTAGTATTTTGACTTAGCCATTTGGTGGTTGCTTCACAAAACCTTCCATTTTTTATGCTCGGAAAATGGAAAATAGCTTTTTGGTGCGACAAAAAGGAAAGCTTTCTCCTGCAACATTGTTCGCCATCCTATGATGCACATATATGCACAATATGGGCACATTATCACAAACTATGCCTTGATTCTAGCCATAACATTCGTCATTTGACCCGAAAGCCAAGAAACCTCGAATGAGATAGATCATTTTGTAAAGGTTTCTTTGAGACATAATCAATATACTAAGTTTGATATTTTTTCTTCTAACTATGTCACATAATATAACACCACGCGAAGGTTTCGCATTGTTTCGATCATTTTTGAATATTTTATGCCCATTTTAAACTATATATAATGTTTTATGTTTTACTTAATTTTTATTTACAAATGTGTAATATTTGAGTGTAGATAGATATGTCTTATTTTTCTGCAAATTTTGATATATTATTTGTATTTTTCCGAATTAGAATGATTTAGTTATGATTTTTCAAAGTTTAATGAGATAAAATAAAAAATAGCTACGCCGAGGCAGCCGTCGGCGTAGCATAAGATTTGCCGAGGGCAATTCTACGCCGACGGCTACTTGGCGGGGCTGGCCTAGACGATGGCTACGCCGACGGCCCCGAAGTTTGGCCGTCGATGTAGCGACCGGCCATCGGCGTAGCTTCCCATTCCTGTAGTGCACCAGGTTCATTCAAATTATATTGATGGTTAGATCTGAAATTTATGGCTGTGATTAAATAGAAAAAAAGTAGTTAGGTAATCTATTTGACACGACTCAGTAGGTATCGGTTACAAAACAATTGTACCATATAAGACAAATAAGACGTGGGGAAATTATTGTTTAAGTCACATGTTTCTCCTTTGGACTCTAGATGGACTCTAGATGTAATCTGTTTTTGACGTGACTATAATAAAGTTGGGTATGTATCGATTGCAAAACAACCGGCCGGTACCACATAATAAGACAAATAAGACGTGAGAAAATTATCGTTTAAGTCATACGTTTCTCCTTTGGACTGTTCGGTTGAAAAAACTGAATCATCAAATAATCTGTAATTTATTGTTCAGATTTATCGTGCGTCAACAACTCCAAATATGATTGGCTATCGAGAACCAACCCGTGGTTGGATGGTTAGGAGAGCAGTGGTACCCCAGCCTACCAGAGTTCAAATCCGAGGTTTGACGCTTTGATGTCTCATACAGACGGAATATTCTTTCAGTGGGAGGCGTCGTTCCTATCGATAGAGAGGCGCCTGCCGTGACTTCGTCAATCTCAAGATCCGTCGGCTCAGTCTTTCGGAGGTGCTCATAGGGGTAGGGTGTGCGTGCGTGTGTTCATAGATATGAGTGTATGTACGCATTGTGACCGTCTACGTCTGTATTATGTTTCTCAAAAAAAAATGATTGGCCGTCTTTGTGTTGAACTACTACATGTCGTTTCATACATATGGCCATGTGCACTACACTGGAAACAACGTGTCAAGTTTCTAATAGAAAATAAAAAATAAAAAACGTGTCAAGAAAAAACAAGATAGTTGTTGATGCTATCCATTAGGTGCCGGCACGTTGTGGTCTTGCAAAGGCTTCAGACTTAGTAGTAGTTTTTTTTAGCCTACAACTTTTTTTAAAATGGGCACATTTATTAATATAAAATATTTAATGTTTATACCTGATCTGTGCATAGCTAATATGTACATAGCCACACAAACGACAGAACTAGGGAATAAAAAGTAGACGAGCATTATAAAAAGTCACTATCAAAATAATTGTCCTCAATCTAAGGTAGATCAATTTTCAAATCACGCGGCCATCCATATCATGAGAATATATCCCTCGCTTTATCCTTCAATCGTGTACATCCCTTTATAAATAAGTCATAAAACTCCATGTGTTGAAGAATAGTCCATGATCGAAGGATAGCCGTTACTCGATAAATAACCTGCAGCGGAGAAGACACGATATTATTAAAAAGCTTGTCATTTTTACAAAGCCATAGCGATCATATAATGGCAAACGCTCTACTTTAAACAAAGTTCTATACTTATCAACAGTTTCATGCAATCAATTACCAAAAACATTGATTACAAGACGTGGACGAGATAAACCAGAAGCTATTTGGACGAATTACCATATAGAGCGAGCAAATTTTCAATGGAAGCTGGCTCATGTTTGTAAGAACTTCAACAAAATTCTGTGATTATTCTGGAAACCGCGACTAGCTGAGGACAGCACACAACAGCACGGGCACGAGGCAAAATTTGTCTTTGGGCCGTCTCTAGAAATTGGAGAGGCTCCCGTGCAAAATGTAAACCTAAAATAAAAAATACTAAATAATCTAGTTTAATTGCATAAGTTTAGCTTCTACATCTGTAGCGAATCAATAAACAAACCATTTCATGTTTTAAAACTAAAAATCATGTTTACACTATGGGAAACAGATCTATTCCTAATTTATAATAAACTGAATTGTTCAATAAGTTGTAGGCTTATATTAGCTAAGACACAAATCTATCTATTATCTACTAAAAGCAATATAAGGATGTTTTTCGAGGCATCAGGTTCATCCACGTCATCCAAATTATATTGATGGTTAGATCTGAATTCGAGGCACTAGGTTCATCCACATCATCCAAATTATATTGATGGTTAGATCTGAAGTTTATAGCTATGATTAAATAAAAAAATCATTAGTTACGTAATCTATTTGACACGACTCAGTATGTATCGGTTACAAAACAACCGATAAATAAGACGTGAGGAAATTATTGTTTAAGTCACGCGTTTCTCGTTTGGACTGTAGATGTAATCTGTTTTTAACATGACGACTATAATAAAGTTGGGTATATATCGATTGCAAAACAACTGGCCGGTACCACATAATAAGACAAATAAGATGTGAGAAAATTATTGTTTAAGTCATACATTTTTCCTTTGGACGACTGTTTGATTGAAAAAACGGACTCATCAAATCTGTAATTTATAGTTCAGATTTACATGCGTGAACAACTCCAAATATGATTGGCCGTCTTTGTGTTGAACTACCATGTCGTTTCATATATATGGCCATGTGCATTACACCAGAAACAACATGTCACTAGTAGAAAACAGGCCTTTGATTTGTAGTTGTCCTAGTCTCTAGTCCTGGCCGTGTCTGGAACCGGGAAGTGTAAGCACTAATCCTGGTTTATACCCGTAGCAACGGCTATGAGGCAACATCCGTCTAGTCATGGTTCGTGGGGGACCTCTTGTCCCAGTTTGTAATACAAACCAGGACTAAAGGGGTGCCCCCAACGGCTAGAAGCTAGAAGACCTTTAGTCCCGGCCTGTTTGACAAACCGAGACTAGAGTCCACTAGATAGTCCCGGTTTGTAATACAGGACGGGATTAAAGTTCTCCCTATATATTCAATGCTCCGTCCAGCCCATGGCCATTGTTGAGTCCGAGCTAGCTCCAAGTTCATCCCCATTCTTTGTCCAAGATTTGTCAATATGTCAAGATTTGGTGGCACACATCAATCCAAGGTTATATAAGGTTAGTAACTTCATTCTTTCATCTCTCATTGTTAGTTTAGCTCAATGCTCTAGAAGTGGAGAGGGATTTCATGCTTTAGAAGTAGAGGGAATTTTAGATGTATTATTTTAGGCAAATTTAGATTATGCTACTAAAAGTTGACATGTGTAATTTTAGAGTTTCGGAGCTCAGAATTGAATAAGATTTTCACTGCTAGATCAATAATTAAAAAGTCAACATTTTTTATATTAATAGTTTTGTCCAATTCACTAAATTATATATATTTGTTGTTAGTACAAACTAAAATTTTAGATTTCAACAAGTAAATATAGTGAAAATGATCCAAGCTTTTTATATGATCCAAGATTTTGATTACAATGCAGATGAGCCAGCAATAGATGTGCGATGCTCCCCGAATGTCTGACACGTTCATTAAAGACGTGCATTATTTTCTCGATGTGGCTGAGGCAAACAAGCGGAATGGTTTGATGTGTTGTCCGTGTCGTGTCTATCGGAATGAGAAGGATTACTATTCCTCAAAAGACATTCACACCCACCTGATTCAGTCTGGTTTCATGACCAGCTATAATTATTGGACAAAGCACGGAGAAAGAGGAGTTATGATGGAAGACAACAAATAAGAAGAGAACAATGACAACTATCCAATGTTCCCTGAATACGGTGGTACTGCAATGGAATACACAGGCATCAGATGAGACCGTTGATGATCTTCGTCAGGCCATTCTTGATGTACGGATAGAATGTGAAAATGAAAACGACAAGAAGAAGCTGGATCGCATGTTAGAGCATCACAAAAAATTATTGTACCCAACTTACGAAGATGGAAACAACACAAAGCTTGGTACCACACTGGAGTTACTGTAATGGAAGGCAGAAAATGGTTTATATGACAAGGGATTTGAGACTCTACTAAAAATAATGAAGAAGAAGCTTTCAAAGTATAATGAATTTCCTGTCAGTACATACGAGGCAAATAAGGTTCTGCCCTCTAGTACTAGAGGTGCAGAAGATACATGCATGCATTAATGACTGCATTCTCTACCATGGTGAGGAGTACAAGAATTTGTATGCATGCCCAGTATGCGGTGCATTGCGTTATATGATCAGACGAGATGACCTTGGTGATGTTGAGGGAGAGCAGCTCATCAGGAAGATGGTTCCTGCAAAGGTGATGTTGTATGCTCCTATAATACCATGGTTAAAATGTTTGTTCAGAAACAAAGAGCATGTCAAGTTGTTACGATGGCACAAATAAGACCGCAAGAAAGATTCGATATTGATACACCCCGTTGATGGGTCGCAGTGGAGAAAAACCGATAGAGAGTACTCGGGATTTGTAGATGACACAAGGAACTTAAGGTTTGTTCTAAGTACAGATGGCATGAATCCTATTGGGGAGCAGAGCTACAGTCATAGCACCTGGCCTGTAACTCTATGTATCTATAACCTTCCTTCTTGGTTGTGCATGAAACGAAAGTTTATTATGATCTCAGTGCTCATCCAAGGCCCGAAGAAACCCGACAACGACATTGATGTGTACCTAAGGCCATTAGTTGAAGAACTACTACAGTTGTGGCGCGACAAAGGTATACGTATGTGGGATGAGCACAAACAGGAGCCATTTGACCTACGAGCGTTGTTGTTCGTAACCATCAATGATTGGACTGCTCTTAGTAACCTTTCAGGACAGTCGAACAAGGGATACAATGCATGCACATATTGTTTAGATGATACTAAAAATATATATTTGGATAAATGTAGGAAGAATATGTACCAGGGGCATCATCGATTTCTTTCGATTAAGCATCCCACAAGCAAGAAAGGCAAGCATTTCAATGGTGAGGCAGATCGATCACCGGAAAAAGCCTATCCGCCGTACTGGTGATGATATATTTGGTATGGTCAAGGATCTAGAAGTAATCTTTGAAAAGGGCCCTAACAGTCAATCTGTTCCAAATGATGCTGACAGACACGTGCCCATGTGAATGAAGAAATTTATATTTTTGGAGCCACCCTATTGGAAAGTTCTAGATGCCCGCTCTATCGCTACTACGTCGCCCAAGCTGCACGTTCTGAAACGTTGCCAATATGCCAATGGCCACATAGATCGACATCATGGACATGTCTTCCCACTGTTCGGTGATATTCATGACATCTGCGAACCTGTCCAGTGCAACATTGAAAATTACCTCAATTATAGTTTCATCATCATTTTTTTCACCTAGCGTGCAGATTTCCACGACGAGCGTGGTTAGCTTCCAACCGAACACTGTGACAGTCTCGCCGATATCCATCTGCATGAGGACAAGCTCACACTTTAGTTCCTTGACGTGGGCCTTCTTGCTGCGGTCCTCATCGACATGCATCTACCAGATCGCTTCACATGCCTTAGTTGGGGTCTCGTGCTACACGATGACCATGACCATGGTGTTAGGGAGTCACTACGAGAGCACGATGAAGGCGTCCTCATCCCTTGCCTAGTCGTACTCTCCCTTCCCCTCGATTGTCGACCAGCATCAAAGCATCCTCATGATGATCTTAATCTTCACATCCCACATGCTGTAATTGTTGTCGGTGAGTTGTGGATAGTGCACCTGCACCCCTCCTCAATGTGCAGATCGAACAATAACTTCACCTATTGGTGTCCCGCCTCCTGGCCGGCATCATGTACTTTCCGATGCCACTGCTACAACTTAGATTGGGAGTGGTTTCCCCCAACTTCGATCACTGCTTCTTGTTCGCCAACAATCTCACCCCTGCCGTAATCTCCGTAGTGAACCTTGAGGCTCTGATACCCCAGAAAAGCTTAGTGTGATCACGGTGGATTGGATTCACAGGAATTATGAGCACCACTTTGATGAAATTCTGGGATTCTGACGAAACTGACAAAGAACACACATAGAGAGGAACACGCATATTTTTGGCGAGACACTCAAGTTGCGTCTTTTCTCCTTTTTCTCTTTTATTAATTCATTGAGATCCTGATCAGCCAACCTTGATCCGTTTTACCCGCGCCATCCCGCAGACTAGATCATGGCTGACGTTTACACACATGATTACATGAAAAGGTAACTACTAGCCTATTTTGCCGCAGCACGAACACAGACATCTACTTATTTCAGAAACTCAACAGAGTAAAGGTTCAGGTAAATCGAGGTTAACAAAAAAAGACACACACACACACACATATATATATATATATGTATATGTATATGTATATATACTATTGGGTCTAGACGGCAAAGAGTTCTTTTCCGTGCAGCCGGTGCACGGCATAGATTTCCCTCACACTACAGGAACGGGAAGCTACGCCGACGGCCAAATGTCGGGGCCGTCGGCGTAGCCATCGTCTAGGCCAGCCCCGCCAAGCAGCCGTCGGCGTAAAATTGCCCTCGGCATATTCTATGCTACGCCAACGGCTGTCCTCGGCATAGCTATTTTTTATTTTATCTCATTAAACTTTGAAAAATCATAACTAAATCATTCTAATTCGGAAAAATATAAATAATATATCAAAATTTGCAGAAAAATAAGACCTATCTATCTACACTCAAATATTACACATTTATAAATAAAAATTCAGTAAAACATAAAACATTATATATAGTTTAAAACGGGCATAAAAAATTCAAAAACGATCGAAACAATGCGAAACCTTCGCGTGGTGTTATGTTTTGTGACATAGTTAGAAGGAAAAATATCAAACTTGGTATATTGATTATGTCTCAAAGAAACCTTCACAAAATGACCTATCTCATTCGAGGTTTCTTGGCTTTCGGGTCAAATGACCAATGTTATGGCTAGAATCAAGGCATAGTTTGTGATAATGTGCCCATATTATGCATACACATGTATCATGGGATGGCGAACAATGTTGCAGGAGGAAGTTTTCCTTTTCGTCGCACCAAAAGACCATTTTCTATTTTCCGACCATAAAAAACGGACGGTTTTGTGAAGCAACCACCAAATGGCTAATTCAAAATACTACCACCACATTTTACAAAAATACTATACCACCTTATATGGACAATGTCCCAACAGGGGGATCCGAAACCTTTCCGTACACATTTGGTGAAAAAGATAAATTTCTGCCGAATCGGTAGGAAGTGGGTCAGATATGAACTACAGGTACATTATCCGATGCTCATGTTTTTCTACAAAAATCATTTTTAGGTTCACAATTTGCTATTTTATCAAAGATCCAATGAAATTTTAGCGAGGCTCGGCCCCGAGCTAAGAATCTTTATGTCCGTCGTTCGACAAAGTTTGACGATAGTTTAAAACGGGCATAAAAAATTCAAAAACGACCGAAACAATGCGAAACCTTCGCGTGGTGTCATATTATGTGACATAGTTATAAGAAAAAATAGCAAACTTGATATATTGATTGTGTCTCAAAAAAACCTTCACAAAATGACCTATCCCATTCGAGGTTTCTTGGCTTTCGGGTCAAATGACCAATGTTATGGCTAGAATCAATGCATAGTTTTTGATAATGTTCCCATATTATGCATACACATGCATCATGGGATGGCGAACAATGTTTCAGGAGGAAGCTTTCCTTTTGGTCGCACAAAAAAGCCATTTTCTATTTTCCGAGCATAAAAAACGGACGGTTTTGTGAAGCAACCACCAAATGGCTAATTCAAAATACTACCACCACATTTTACAAAAATACTATACCACCTTATATGGACAATTTCCCAACAGGGGGGTCCGAAACCTTTCCGTCCACCTTTGGTGAAAAAGACAAATTCCTGCCGAATTGGTAGGAAGTGGGTCAGATATGAACTACAGGTACATGATCCGATGCTCATGTTTTTTTTAAAAAATCATTTTTAGATTCACAATATGCTATTTTATCAAAGATTCAATGCAAGTTTTCCTTTTCATCGCATCAAAAAGGCATTTTTCATTATCCGAGCGCAAAAGGGGATTTTCTAAAGCAACCACCAAATAGCTAATTCAAAGACGGAGGGTTTGTGATTAGTTGATATGGATATCATATTTGGATTCCTCTCATTTTTCTGATCAATTTAGACATATTATTTGTTGAATTTCGATTTACGGATTTAAAGATATTAATTATTCTATATTAAATAGAAAAATACAAAAAAATAAAATTATTATATTTTTATTTGAATTCAATAATATTTTTACTTATTCATTAATATTTACTTAAATAATTGTTTGTAATTTCAAAAAATACAAACATGTGACATGATGATATAAGAGTTAATAGGATTGATATCATCCTATTGACACCAATGTATGAATTACTTTGCGGAAACGGATTCTGAAGGAACGAGGAAGTTAAGCGTGCTGAAGCTGGAGTAGTATTAGGATGGGTGACTTGCTGGGAAGTTTGACTAAGACTGGAATTTAATCAAATATTAAGTATAATTAGTGTTAAAAATGTTCAAAGTAGGAGATTAACAAGTGAAACAATTCAAAGAATAAAAAAATTGAGAAAAAAATAAAAAATATATTTTAAAAAAAAAAAAATTTTGCAACCGGCCGACAGGCTATGCCGACGGCATTTCGATACGCCGACAGCTTGAGTGTGCTCCGCCGAGGGAGATCTTTGCCGAGGAGGCTACGCCGAGGTTATTTTGAACTACGCCGACGGCCTTTTGCCCTCGGCGTAGCGTGCGCGTCCCGTAGTGTCACGGCAACGCCCTTTTTTCTGTAGTGCATGGAGGGCAGGAATATCAAGTGCGTGCAGGGGCACAGTTCCAGCCGAGCCCTCGATTATGGAGTAGGAACCTGACATGGGTGATGAAATCCTCGTAGGCGCTGAGTTTTTCGGCGTGGAACTTGGCCTGCAACCGTAGAACAACATCTCCATCCACACCGATGCGATCAACTTCTTGCTATGGGCCGCATAGAAGTATTTGTGCAAGGATCCGTGCATGGGGTAGAACTGGCCTCATGTCATCTGTAATCTCTAGCACAATATCCACGACATACCCCTCATGGGAGTGGGAGGTTTTTTTGGCCTCGACGTCGTCTAGTTCCCTCACCTTGTCACCATGATGCGCGAGCATGATCTTGACCTCCTCCCGGGCCCTGAGATGAGCGATGTACCATTGGTTGTTGGTCATCACACACTGCTGCATCAGGAGATACATCAGGTAGTTGGAGACCTCCCGGCTGAGTCTCGTGTGAGGTTGGGCATGGCCGGCGTCGCCCCCGCCACCAGTGAGAAAGAAGCATATGTCATTGACAAGGTGCCACGTGAGCACGCTCCTGGGTAAGTCCACCTTGTCGATGATGCTTTCGTACAACTCGGACCCTTCACGATGCCCTCTCAGGTATAGGATTCCCTGGCCTCGGACATGGCTAAACTACTGGCACCGGACCTCGTCATCCAGCTCGTTGCATATTAGCTCCTTGGTCTCCTCTGAGATCCTGATGGGGTAATAGTGTTGGCGGCTTATAAGCTGGATACAAGTAGCTTTATTTTACATGATGCATCTAGCAATCAGGTTGTAATGCGCTCACCTGTTTGACGAATGTGTAAATGATTGCCCAATCCTTAACGGATAGAATATTGCTCTTGTGAACATGTTCACTCCGAATTTTCCACGCGGGAAGCAGTATGAAGATAGCGTGACCGTTAGCACGGAACACACCTCTAGCATCGCAGCCCCAGCCAGTAGGATGTGGGTGACAAGGATGTCCACACGGCTGTAAACGTTGTTCTTCCTCGCCATCACCAAGAGCAGCAATGCCATCGAAGTGGTGCCCAATGTGAGGAGCCGAAGGCTGATTCTCAATATCATGGGTTCGTTGTGCCGTGTGCGAGTCTTGGTGTACAGGCGATCATAGATGAGCGAGAGCTAGATCTCAACCATCTTGCAAGCCCTGGATGAGAAGGACCAGTCCTTCTTCCTTCCAGCTTGCCCTGATCCTAGCCCTGGATATTTCGTCAGCCATCTTAAATATAGACGGCAAAACCCATGGCGCCACAGGGATGTCAGTGAGAACACTCATGCAACTGGGTAGGCTATCAACAACTACTTGCACGAGGTCGGCGTAGTCTTCTTGGAGCCACCATTTATTTCAGCCAACAATCTCTTGGATGTACTACGATAGCAGTAGGTTCCCTTTAGGATCTTGGAATTTCCTTGATCGCCTGTGTTGTGGCGTCTTGAGCACCCATGTCCTCTCGGCATACTTGACGGTGCTCGAGAGAAATAATAGCACGACAGGATCAATGAGCTGTTTGTCGCGCCATGACTTGGCCACGACGTACACAGCTACAACCACCTGTGTGATGAGGCCCAGAAGGTGGCGCCTCCACATCTCATTGTCCTACATGGAAAAGGCGGTGGCATTGTCCTGCCCGCCTAGGTGGAGCAGCAAGACCGGTGCCCATAGGAGCACTAACTAGTGATGGGGATCGTTTGCTTGGAGGCTGAGGTGGGCGAGGACAAATACAGCGACGAAGTATGCCATTTGGTATGATAGCCACATTAGGGGGTGGTTGATGTTGTAGCGCCTCCGCATGACCCCTTGGAAGAGGATGTGAATCTGTAAGACAAAACTGGCAAGGACCATGCATTGCAGCCCCTTCTCGTTCCACAGTCCTTCCTCACTATCACGAAGAGCAGCAATGGCGTCCAAAAGGTGCCCAATGTGAGGAGCCCAAGGCCAATTCTCAGGATCATGTGTTGGTTGTACCGTATGCCGACCTTGGTGTATAGGCGATCAGACATGAGCATGAGCTAGATCTCAACCATCTTGTAAGCCCTGGATGAGAAGGACCAGTCCTTCTTCCTTCCAGCTTGCCCCTCCCCTGTCGCGCTGAGATATTTCTTGAGTCATTTTAAGTATAGAAGGAAACATCCATGGTGCCACGGGAATGTCACACAGCACACCCATGCAAGTTGATATGGGATCCCTTGTGGGATTGAGCCTAGGGTGGCCCGATCTTCACGGATTTGATGCGGGGAGGGAGGGGATACCCGATGAACGCAACACAAACGCCAGGTAAAGATACAAACACACGCAATCACAACCAGATTCGATTTGCTCCCGTGGGCTCGAACAACCAATCCAATAAAATCCTCGGCGAGAGACCGTTAGGTAGAATCACCAAAGGAGAGATCGGCAAGCGGATGATAGAATCCAAATCAAAGGAGAGAGTAGCAACCAAGTAGAATCCCAAGGGGAGAGACCTAGCACTACTAGAATCCTTGATGAGGAGAGACCAAACACTTGAGGAGGGTCTTGACGACTTGGAGACGAACAACCGAACTCCAAGGCCTTGTACAACTCATAGATTAACTATAGAGAGGGGTTCCCATCTAGGGTTAGGCACAAGCCTTCATTCATCATGAACTCTAGGGTTTCAAGGAGGGGGTGGGGGCTTATATATAGGCCATCCACGAGCTAGGGGTAAAATAGGCATAAATAGGAAGTTCTGGGCGTTACATGGGCCAGGCCCAACCCGAGGCGCGCAGGCCCGATACACTTGGTCCGGAGACTCCGGTCAATCTCCGGTGTCGTCTCCGGAGGGGCATTCTAACTATCCTGGGCGCTGGTTTGGGGGTGGTTCGGAGATGGACTGGAGACTCCGGTGTGGTAGACCGGAGACTTCGGTCTGGACCGGAGACTCCTGTCTAGCTTCAGCAGCTTCTTGCGTCTTCTCTTCCAGGCCTCTTGCTTGGGGGTCTTGATCTCTGGGGTCCTCTTGTCATCTCCTCTCAGTGTCATGGTTATGGGCCTGGTCATAGCATGGGCACTTGTCTCAAGCAGGATTCCATTCACATGAGAAACAAAGGAGGGTGAGATATGTAATGAGTTCACCTTTGAGGGTGTGGTTGATGTAGCATGGTGTGGACCAATGGTGAATGCCATGTGTACCAGGTCAACGTAGTCTTCTTGGACAAGGTCAACGTAGTCTTCTTGGAGCCACCATTTATTTCCACCAGTAATCGACATGCCACGCGGTGGCGATCCCTTTTGCTCCTAACCTTTCCACCGCTCCTCGCCCTTTTCCACTGCTTGCCACCCCGTCTTCCCGCCATGTCCCGCTATATGTAGGGAAGGCGGCCATTGCCATCGACAGATCTACAATCTTCTCGATCTCTCACCATGGCCACTCCTCATTGGACCTATCTCATCCAATAGGAGACGGAGGTGCTCCGCACCTAGAACTACCCCTGTCCACCGGGCTATACCGAATGCCCCCCACTAAAGGCTTATTGCCGGAGGCATGCCGGTCCCTCTTGTGCCTCAAGGATATGTCCACCCGGAGGCCATCACGAAACAGAACTATATCGAGCTCACGGTGGAGGAGTGGATGGATCTCCGATGGGATCCTGACAACACGTGCCTTCTTCGTCAATCGGCAGGAGAGGAAGATCACTAGGAATGAGGGTGATAGTCTACCTCATTGATACGTCGTAAACATATCTATAATTTTTTATGCTACATGTTATTTTGTATCAACTTTATTATGTTTTGTCTACACTTTGAGGTATTTTTGTACATTTTACGGAACTAACCTATTGACAAGATGCCACAGTGCTAGTTGCTTGTTTTCTATTGTTTTTGGTTTTAGAAAAGCTAGTAAAGAAATATTCTCGAAATTGGATGGGACAAAAGCCGAAGTCAATATTTTACTATAAGGAACACGGAGTCCGAAGGGGAGACGAAGTGGGACCACGAGGAGGCCACACCCTAGGGCGGCACGGCCTAGGGGGACGCCAAACCTAGGTGTGGGCCCCTCGGGCGGCCCCTGCCTCGCCCTTCGCCTATAAAAGCACCCCGATGCAGAAACCCTAAGTACCCGACCAAAAATTCCACGAAAGAGTCTATAGCCGCCGCCATCTCCATCTCTAGATCGGGAGGATCCGAAGCTCTTCCCGACACCCTTTCGAAGGGAAGAGATCATCCTGGAGTCCTTCCTCATCACCATGCCAGCCTCCGGAGTGATATGTGAGTAGTTCACCCTTGGACTATGGGTCCATAGCAGTAGCTAGATGGTTGGTTCTCCTCCTTTGTTCTATCATGTTTAGATCTTGTGAGCTCCGTTCATGATCAAGATCATCTTTATGTAATCCTACATGTTGTGTTTGTTGGCATCCGATGGATATTGAGTACTATGTTCAAGATTGATTATTGATTCTATCATGTCTATGTTATTTGTGATCTTGCATTCTCTCCGTTGTTCGTAGATGCTTTGGCCAAGTAGATGCTTGCAACTTCAAGAGGGAGTATTTATGCTAGATAGTATGTCCATGCTTTGTTGTAGATGTGTTGTTGCTACTAGGGAAAAAACAACAATCCTTTGCCCAACGGCAATTGTTTTGTTTACTTTACACACTTTGCTTAATGTAATGATTTGTTGCTTGCAACTTAATACTGAAAGGGGTTCGGATGATAACCTGAAGGTGGATTATTAGTCATAGATGAAGTTAGATTACGGTCTATGTATTATGTTGTAATGCCCAAACGAATCGCATAGGAATCATCATGACTTGTACATGCATGTTTATGCATTTTTCAATCTATCATTGCCCAACTGTAATTTGTTCACCCAACATGCTATTTATCTTATGGATAAACATCTCTAGTGAACTATGGAGCCCGGTCCATTCCTTTACCATTGATATACCATATATTGTTTACCTTTACTATTTACTTCATGCCCGCTCGCACGCCCCCGAGCTCCGCAGTCACTGCTCATCGAGCCACCGTCGCTGCTTGTTGAGCCGCCGTTGCTCTCCCAACTTCCTAGTAGCACCATGGAGCCAAAGAAGCAGAAGCCTTTGTCCTCTCTATATGGGGACCCGATGGTACCTGCTGCGAAGAAGAAGATGGGCGCCCGTAGAAGGTCGAGCTCGGATGATAACCCGAGTATTGCGTCTCTGCTAAGACAACACGCACCTCCACCTCGTCGTCTCCCTGCCCACATAGCCGCTGCCAGGCATGCTACTGGCTACACCGAGTCCGATACGGCACGTGCACCGGTGGTGAGCTCTTTTTCTTGGTGTTTGTATATTTTTTGACGTATGCAAATGTGGTTAGATGATGCAAATGCAATATATTTAATGTATGCAAGTATTTGTTTCTTGTATGCAAAGATTTACTTCATGTATGCAGATTCATCTTGCTTGATTGGTGGAAGGTGAACTCACTTAGATACCCGGTTTTGGCAAAGATGGCGAAGCGGTTCATGAAAATCCCGGCTAGTTCCGTGTCTTCGGAATCAACTTTTAGCACCGATGGAAGGGTTTTGGATGACTATAGGAGTTCTCTAAAACCGACAATGGTGGAGGCATTGGTGTGTGGTGCAAGTTATATTAAGGGTTCCCATAGTGACTTGAATGTCATGGTATTATTTCTATCTCAAATTTTATTTCCATATAATGATCCACAATTTTTTTGCCAACTTCACAAAATTTAGGAGAAGGAGGATGATGAGGAGGAAAATGTGGAGTCCATCAATTTGCCTAAGAATGGGTTGAATAACAACACTTGGTAAGCATATATTTATATTTACTACATGATTTACAATATATGAGCAAGAATCAACTAAACCTATTGTTACTTTTAGACTATCTTGTCATGTGGATGTTGCTATATTGGTTCATGGAGAATGGGTTTGAAGAACTGGAACTTGTTTTATTGAGTTGGAACTTGGAAGCTATGTATATTTTTTATTTGAGTTGAAACTTTGATCTTGCTATGGAGAATCGGCTTGTTTGTAAAACTCTTGAATAATGGCATCAATTTCGTTCCCGCAAAAAAAGGAAAATGATATTCCTCCCCCGGGGTACGGAATGACCCTGCAACCTCCTCCTTGCGCGTGTGACACGTATCCTCTAAGCCCATCTTATCCCGATCGTTTCCTTGCCTCTTCTTCTCTCTCTGCTATACTCAATCTCTCCTAATAGAACGCCATGACTTTTTCTCCTTCCCGTACATGCTTCTCCTCTGGCCCTCTGCCGACACGCCTCCACCTCCGGGCACCACCGGCGACCTCCCTAGAACCCCCTCCTCTCCACTGTCCCCTAGGTCCACATCACTGACGCCTGCCCTCCCCCATCTCCACGCATGTGCTCCGCGAGCAAGTCATCAATGCGAACCGTTGCAGGCCATGAGTTGCTGCTGGCTTTACCTCTCTGCTGCTTCCATCTCATACACGCGACGTCACTGGCTCCCTCAGGCGCGCACCTCTGGCTCCTCCTCAAGTTGCTGCCATGGAGAGCATGCGCTTGCTACAATGGTGACGGCATGGCGGCGACGGGCAACGCTATCACCGGTGTGAGCGGATGCTACAATCTCCCCAACCTATTTTTGGTACACCGCATGGTGCTACATAGACAGGACAGCGATGCTATTGGAAATGGTCATCGTTGCTACAGGTGAAGGGGCGCCATGCTACCGACCAATAAATGAGTTTTGAAATTTTGCTACAAGGCGATGCTACAATAGTAGTAATTTTTTGCTATTTCTCTTATATGTTTTTTGCTATAATAGCACTAAATATTTGCTTCGACATTTTCGACGAAAGTTCTCAGCAAAGTCGGTTTTGCTACGGCAGGCACCGGTGATGTCTCCGGCAAGGTCGTTCTTTTTGCTATATTAGTACTTTTTTTTGCTACCACCATTTTGCAGTTTTGCTACAATAGCGTAACATTTTTGCTACTCGGTCTCCGGTAAGGTCTACCGACGAAAGCCTCCGGCAAGTCTCCGGTGAGGTCGGGTTTTTTACTACATGTAGCAAAAGCGGAACAATATATAGCAAAAGCGGAACAATATACAGTAAAAGCGGGATTTTGACCCTAAAAAAGACGCGTGTTAAAAAGCATAAATTTCCCAGGGGACGTATAGTACTGTCCAAAAAAAAAAAGTTTGATGCGTGTGTATGTAGCATGGTGTGATGGAGGATATAACCCGATGTTCCCCTGCGTTCCCGGCATATATATACAACCCCGCGCCGGCTGAGATTGCAGATTGCAAGACAATAGTAGCTTGCTAGCAACAAAATTAGCACGACACCGAACTAATAATGGATCCACCGATGACGGCCACCATCACGAGGAGGCATGTGGTTCTGTTCCCATTCCCGGCGCATGGCCACCTCCCAGGCATCCTTGCCGTTGCGCGCCTCATCCGCCGCGCCTTCCCAACGGAAGCAGTCACCATCACGCTCGTCTGCACCGAGCGCAACGTCCCAGCTCTCCGCGCCTCCTCCATTGACGACTCCATTGACGACATCCACCCCCTGCCGTTCGCCCCGTCCGACCACGGCCTGCCCGCCGACAACGAGTCCACCAGCACTCTCCAGGTGGCGCAGTTCATCACACTCTTCGAAGCCTTCGAGTCGCTGGAGCCCGCCTTCGACGCCTTCATCGCCGCCCTGCTGGCCAGGGACGGCGCAGGAGGAGGCAGCGGCGGCGTCTGCGTCGTCGCCGACCCCACCGTGGCGTGGACGGTGGACGTGGCGCGGCGGCGCGCACGCCTTGTACCTCTGCTGCGGCGCGTTCGGCACCGCCATCCTGCACGCGCTGTGGCGAAACATGCCGGCGCTGCCGTTCGGCCCGGACGGCCTGCTCCGCCTGCCTGAGCACCCGGAGGTGGTGCTCCACAGGTCACAGCTGTCGAGCACGTTCCTAGACGCCGATGGCGCGGACCGGTGGACGGCGTACCAGCACCGCCGGATGCGGCACGCGTACCGGACGGACGCCGTGATCATCAACACCGTGGAGGAGCTGGACCCCACGGGGCTGTCCATGGTGCGCCGCGCTCTGGGCGACGGCGTCGTCCCGGTCTTCCCCGTCGGCCCACTCGTCCGGGACTCGGACGAGACGACCAAGACGACACACGACGTGCTGGGCTGGCTCGACACGCAGCGGCCGGCGTCGGTGCTCTACATATCGTTCGGCTCGCAGAACGCGCTGAGGCCGAAGCAGATGGCGGCGCTCGCCGACGCGCTGGAGTCCACCGGCCGCCCGTTCGTCTGGGCTGTCCGTGCCGCCGGCGCCGGCGCGCCTCCGTACGTGGAATGGACAGGGTTCGAGGAGCGGGCACGCGTCAAGAACCGCGGACTGGTGCTCCGGGGATGGGCGCCGCAGGTGAGCATCCTGGCGCACGGCTCGACGGGCGGCTTCCTGAGCCATTGCGGGTGGAACTCGGTGCTGGAGAGCCTGACGCGGGGCGTGCCAATCCTGGGCTGGCCGGTCTCCGCCGAGCAGTTCTACAACGCCACCATGCTGGAGGAGGTGTGGGGCGTGTGCGTGGAGGTGGCGCGCGGGAACCAGCTCGACAGCCCCGCCGTGGAGAGCTCCAAGCTGGGACAGGCAGTGGAGGCGGTCATGGGGGACGCCACCACCATGCGGCGTCAGGTTCTGGAGGTGCAGGAGCTCCTCAAGGGGGCGTGGGCGGAGGACGGAGGATCCTCCACGGCGGCGCTGCAAGGCTTCTTCAAGGCCATGCGCCTCGTCTCTAAAACATAATCTGTTTTCCCCGTTTGATTTCCATGCATGCATCGTTAAATAAGATAAGATGGAGCGCAGATGTGTACTGTACGTACTAGCAGTCGTACGTCCCACGGTACACTAAACAAGCACGTCCTCCAAAACATGAAACTCAAGAACGTCTTAAAGCGAAAATGATGCCGATCGAGGCAGTAGCTAGCAAAAACACGCCCCTAACCTCTAGGGCCTCCTAAGTTGTTCGACCATACTCGCTCCTAAGCATCCAAGCGGTAAGTCCGAAACAATACACCTTCAACAAAGAAAGCGACATCGGCGTTGATACTCCGACCACAACAAATTTGTCCTAGGGTTTCCCCCGATAGAGAAGGAAATGGACCAAAGGTAGCCACTACGTGCTCTAGGAAGGAGTGGTGCTAGCCAAAGGAGGCACTGTGTTGGTGTCGGGCGACCCGAGAAGGATTTCCCCCCAAAAAATTCCATCCACGTACTATCCTTTGCACATGAGCCCCACGAGGTCTCGTCGGAAGGAGAGCGGATTTACCCCTCCTAGGTTGGGCCCCCGGCACCATCATAGCCATCAATTTGTTCAAGATTCGTGCAAAGGTCAACTGGTCAAAAGGGTCCAACCGTTTTGCATTTTAACCCTCTATATGTATGAAAATCAACCCATCCATCCAGAGCATCTTCTCCAAGAGCTGCCTCCTCCCACCTACCCCCAAGCATGCCTCCCAAATCGCGTCGCCATGCCTCCTCCTGCTCCTCCCCAAAACCAGCCCATCGCCCAGCACCTCCTCCTCCTCCTACATGCCCCGATGGGGGAGGCGCCATGGAGCAGCGGCGTCGCCTACGCGCGCGGTGGCCTCCCCCCCCCCCCCCCCCATGCTCCTCCACCCATCAATATTTGTGATTCACTTTCTTCCACCAAAGTCTTCTTCGCATTTTTCTTCCACCGAAATGTTCTTCATATTTTTCTTCACATTTTCTTGTATAGATCTTGATTGAATATTTTGTTTGGATTAAATTCGTGGTTGAATCTTGATTGAATCTTGTATGAATTTTGTTTAAATTCGTGGATCTGGGGCCCCTACTTTTCCTTTATTGAATCTTGATTAAATTCTTGGTATAATGTATTATCAAATTTTTGACACGGATCTTGTATGGATTTTGTTCATGTTTGGATCCTTTCTTTTTATTCGTGCTTGGATTTTGATTTGAGTTTCTTGTTTGGATGAATCCTTTAAAAAGTGATGTTGGAAACGTGTATGAAAAATAATCATATCTAGTTCATGGATGAAATATGTATTTCCTCTTTCCAGATTCTGTTCATGGATGAAACTTGTATGATTTCTTGAATGATTTTTAATATCAGATTAAGGTCGTGAGACTACTTGTTTTATCTTAACAGGTGACACATGTATGAAACTGATGTTTGATCTTGCTTGTATCCAGACTAAATCATGTGTGTAATAATCTACTGAAACTTGTATGAATCTTTAATGTTTTTTGGCATTTGTATGTATGATCTGCACTGTATAAATATCCATAAAAAAATTGTGCATGTTTCATTTTTAGAATAAAAAATGTCCATAAAAACATTGTTGAATATTCCTGAAATTTTAAGAGAAAAGATGAGGTGAAAAAGAAAAGGAAATTGTGTGTGTAGAATTTTTTTGATTAAATTTATGAATCTGGAATATTTAGTAAATAATAAATATATATTAATATAAATCTTTAAAATATTTAGTGTACAAGTTCTATACTTGGCAGAAACAAGTTTGTAAAACATGTGAATCTTGTATGAAACTTCTGAATCTATGATGAAACAAAGTAAGAGTGTCTAAATATTGTTGAATAAAAAGTACAAAAATAAAATTTATCAAATGAGATTGTTCAAAAAAAAATTGTGCATGTTTCACTTTTAGAATAAAAAATGTACATAAAAACATTGTTGAATATTCCTAAAATTTCAAGAGAAAAATGAGGTGAAAAAGAAAAAGAAACGTGTGTGTAGAAAAAATTGTTGATTAAATTTATGAATCTGGAATGTTTAGTGAATAATAAATATATATTAATATTTATAAATCTTTAAAAAAATTAGTGTATAAGTTATGTACTTGGCAGACACAAGTTTGTAAAACATGTGAATCTTGTATGAAACTTCTGAATCTAGGATGAAACAAAGTAAGAGTGTCTAAATATTGTTAAATAAAAAGTATAAGAATAAAAATTATTAAATGAGATTATTGAAAAAACAAATTATACATGTTTCATTTTTAGAATAAAAAATGTACATAAAACGTTGAATATTCCTGAAATTTTATAAGAAAATGAGGTGAAAAAGAAACAGACATTATACAGATTATTTGAAGAAACATGTTCTCGGTATAACATGTGTAGGGTTTCACATAGCAACGAAATATGTATTCTGTGAAATAATGAGGTGAAAAAGAAATAGACATTATGCATGTATTTTGTGAAAAAATTATATGAATATCTCTTGGTAGAACAAGTTTGTAAAACGTGTGAATCTTGTATGAAACTTCTGAATCTAGGATGAAACAAAGTAAGAGTGTCTAAATATTATTAAATAAAAAGTAGAAAAATAAAAATTATCAAAAGAGATTGTTAAAAAAATAAATTATGCATGTTTCATTTTCAGAATTAAAAATGTACATAAAAAATTGTTGAATATTCCTCAAATTGTACGAGAAAAAATAAGGTGAAAAAGAAACAGCAACGTGCAGAAGACTATCGATTGTGAGGAGACAAGCAAGCGATTTTTTAGAATATCCGAAAACGTTAGGGGTTAGATAGAAAAACTGCAGCCGGCCTGAGAGATGAGGTGGGAGGGTTATTTTGTAAAACGCATAGCACGAATCTCCAACAAATGGAGAGCAGAGATGGTGCCGGGGGCCCCTCCTACGGGGGGAATTGCATTGTCCCGTCGGAAGCCTCAACACCAACAACATTCGTGCCCACTAGCACGTGCCACCGCGGTCAAGAAGCCTCCAGCGTCCTCTCTTCGATGCTACCGTTTGAGACTTGCTAAGGGGGGAATACAACTTGAATCTTGACAACAGCATTGCGGCCACACGAGAGGGAACAACCTGCACCGCAGATGGAAGTAGTCGACCGGATGCGGCAGCAGGGCATATTGTTTGTAGTTGCGGAATGTGTACAAGGAAATATAAAATCCAGCCTCACCACTGGTAGGCCACACAAATCAGCAAGACAAGCCGTACTAGTCAACGCAGGATCCTTGACCAGTCTTCAGGGTGGCACACGCCGTAAATATCACGTATGATGCACGTGCACGATGCACTAATATATGCCTCGGTTCATATATTATGATACTATAAAATGTGAAAGCCTCCCCGAGCGCATATCAAGACACTAATATGTGCACGTGCCGCATCAAGCATAGTGTATGCGTGGACATCGCGAAAAAATGGTGATGTGAATGCTCATACGCCAAGGTAAACATGTTTTGCATGTACTTTTCACTCATGAAGCCGCAAAAAAGTGCCACACACGGCCACACGGGGTTATTTTTGTAGTGTAAATGAGCTTAATGACGCCGATTGTACAAAATGGACAGTTGCCGATGTAACATGACTCCTCTATATAATGACCCACTCTAACCCTTAGAGAAACTACCTTCCTATCTCTCCCCCACATCTCGAAGCGGAGGCGCTCGAGGTGACCTCGTCCCGTGTCTCGCGTCCTCACCCAGCTCGAGAGAGCTCATCTTCCGTGTCAATTCACGACTGTTGCTCATCGACCTCCTCTTCTTCTAGATCTTGTTAACGTATGATGGCTTCTCTTCCACCTCTACTCTTTGTATAAATATGGTGAAGACATGACAACTCCTCGTCCACCTCTCTTTGTCTAGATCTAGTTATCTCCTAGTAAACCACTACTCTTTGTCCATACTTGTCCAAGGCCCGTCGACTCCTCATCATCCGGAGACGACATCATCAAAGAAGTATCCTACCTGTTGTGGTTGTGCCTGGCTGTTGTCGAGCGCATCCGACTGTGGTTGCATCTGGCCATTATCGGGCACATTTGTCTATGATCAGGAAACCCTGATCATTGGTTGTCCAACAAACTAGTTGAACAGAGGCTAGTAGGGAATATGGTTTGTTTACATACCACACATGTATTAAAGTTTTCACTTGATTTAGTTATAGCACAATATGAAACAATTATAAACTAATTTAAGATATGATAATAAACCTATTTATTATTTTTCTTTAGGGTATATCTCCTTTGTCATAGAAGATCTTTGCAATGTGACGGTGGCTAGTAAACATGCTGTAGCTCGGTCCGCCTACAAGACAAGGCTATCCCACACGGGCATCGCCGGGATGTTGGCATCGTCAGCATCTCTATCGCGTGTTCGCATCCAAGAGAAATTAACTACCGAGAGTATGACATACCCCGCATGCACTATATATAATTGAATTCTCAAGAGAGCGATGTTTGCCGATAGCACAATATATATAATTGACGACCTGAAAGCACCAAGACTGCAATATCTCAAGAGAATAATAAGAAGACGACATCGTCATGGAGCGGTCTCGATCGGCATCATGGTCAGCATAAATGAACGTCACACGTCAGCCAGATGAGCTGGCAAGAAAGTTCTATACACAGTACGGCCAAATATTATCAAGCTTGTCAGTGTACAATGAATGCGTCCACTAGCCAGACTTAAACTAACAAACAGATAAGCTTAATAATTAATAATTTCGGGACAAGAAACTTATCTTTAGCTCCACACCTTTCCATAGAGGTTACATCACGCAACTCCACGTGGCTAGACACTTTTCCTGATCAAGGGTATACGTAGTGCACAATGCACCAACGTCCTATCCTTGTTTGTCTCACAAAAACTGTAACCAATCGTGCTACACACCGAGACAAACAATTCGTCATTGGCGCCTATGAATTCGTTTCAGCTCACAAGCAAGATTCACATTGGTGCACTGACTAAAGGGACCATATTGACTTATTAGTTGTACGATCACTATACACCATACCATCCATATGTCTGAAATCAAATATATTAAACTGTTATAAAATCACGCAGCAAAAGTAGATCAAACGAAGAACAAGAACACAGAATTTTATGTGGAAACCCTTACGGGAAAAAACCATGGAACGCACGACGGCGTATCACTATAATTGGAAGGAGTATTACAATACACGAGAGGACAAACCCTCTACGTGTTATCAATATGGTGGAACTCTCTCAATCTAATCTATGACTACCTGGCACTATATAAAGGGCAAACAACTCTCTTTCTTGGTGGACACGAAATAGAGTTGTAGATGTGCTACGTCTAGCACGGTTGTCACACCATAGTCCGTCAGGACTCCTTCCGTAGTACAACAGGATCTCTCCTCAATTAAAGTCGTCATCACAAGAAAACCTTGTGCCTTGAAATGTCCATAGGACTAATAAACTTCTCATGAAGTCACACTGAGCAAATCAAATGGTAGGTCGTCCAAGTAACAACACAGCTGTCAACAAAGCAGACAAACGAACTTGGGTCTTTCACAATACCCGATAAAAGTCTGAGTCTGTGTCACTAACCTCCAAAAACTAAAATTTCTCAAATCGTCAAATGACATAAGTCATCATATCTCCTGTGGTGCCTCGAGTGAGCGCATAGCTCATAGTGCAACGTCTTGGTGCACATAAACACTGTGAAGAACTCATCTCATGGAATCTGAAAGTGCTACAAAAGCACAAACCTCGGCAAACAATACTCATGCAAGAGTCTGGTAGAGATGACATCGCATACACCAAAAACTGCCGTCTTGTAATGGTTGATGACAAACCCATGACATGGTTAAAAACTGTCCCTGTAAAACACAACTGGTGGATGAACGAACCTTCTCAACATGCAACGGAGCTTAAACTCTACAATAGACCCCTCTTGAAAGAGCAAAGACAACTGAACCGAATGTTGTAGTATCTAGCAGAAACAAATCTCCTCTTGCACCTTAACTGATCTTCATCACAAACTTGAATAACAAAGACAAAAAATCTTCACATGCATAACAACAAAACTCTAGAGAGAAAAGAGTATATGCTAGCTACCAACAGTCTTAACAATCACCTCCTCCATATTTTTCAATTTCTAAACTATGTTCTTCATATAATTGCAGCAATACAACACCCTAAATTTGCATCCACAATATCTCCATATAAATGCCAATGAATATGAATAATCATAAAACTTACTTGAACTTCCAGCCTCCAAATAAGATAACCCAAATAACGAACGAGTCGTCGTAGAACGCCGCAAGTAAAACCTCCATAATGTTGAGCCCAAACTATAGTACAGAATGTCCGCAACAGCACACATAATCAGCCAATTGTATGGTAGGCTTCAACAAACTCCACCTTTAACTGAATACTATCAAAACGATGATCATCTCGGTGGCAAATCATCGATCATAGGTGGCGTAGTTAGAACCGGTATTGGGACCGGGATAGAGCGTGGGTCAATGCTCGAGCTGGAGAAACAGATTATTCACTTTTGTTTGTCCGACTGTAGCGCTAGTATTGCTAGAATAATCCGCATCTCAACTTGACGAAACAAGTCAGATCGACTCTTGGTCGAATCATAAATAGCGGATTAAATAAATCATGGTACATAGCACCTGACGTGAACGACGACACATGGGGCAATAGAGATCAGATTGATCTATCCATAACGCCTTGAAGTGCATGCAGCGATTGGAGAGTAAAAATATCGATCTGAAGGGCTTCACTTGAAAAGAGAAGCAATCAGGACTCCTGACTCAGGACTTGATCCAAGCTGATAGCAATCACGACAGAGTCCTTCAATCTTGGTAAAACTGTATGGATGTGATCGAGTGTCCTTCACGGTTGACTCATGCCTAGCTCCTGGTATGGAAATAATACCGGCTAGAGAATGCCACAGCCGATCGAGGTTGTACCAGACGGAATAGCACACGAGCGCGATCTTGGATTGGCAGAGCGTCGCACAGGACGCCGACGGAAGGTAGAAATCTGCGCTGTAGTTTCCAGATCCGATCTTAAACAAGGATGCTTGCTGAAACTGCGATGCCACGAGGATGTTGCAGTTGATCCAATGAATAAGCTGCGCCATGCTGCCCGGGAGCGCAGCGGCAAGTCTCCCGGGCAACGGATCTTCAAGCCTGGGCCTCTGATACCACTTGTTATAAAATCACGCAGCAAAACACTACAGGAATGGGAAGCTACGCCGACGGCCGGTCGATACGCCGACGGCCAAACGTCGGGGCCGTCGGCGTAGCAATCGTCTAGGCCAGCTTCGCCAAGCAGCCGTCGGCGTAGAATTGCCCTCGGCATATCCTATGCTACGCCGACGGCTGCCCTCGGCGTAGCTATTTTTTATTTTATCTCATTAAACTTTAAAAAATCATAACTAAATCATTCTAATTCGGAAAAATACAAATAATATATCAAAATTTGCAGAAAAATAAGACCTATCTATCTACACTAAAATATTACACATTTGTAAATAAAAATTAAGTAAAACATAAAACATTATATATAGTTTAAAACAGGCATAAAAATTTCAAAAATGATCGAAACAATGCGAAATCTTCGCGTGGTGTTATATTATGTGACATAGTTAGAAAGAAAAATATAAAACTTGGTATATTGATTATGTCTCAAAGAAACCTTCACAAAATGACCTATCTCATTCGAGGTTTATTCTTGGCTTTCTGGTCAAATGACTAATGTTATGGCTAGAATCAAGGCATAGTTTGTGATAACGTGCCCATATTGTGCATACACATGCATCATGGGATTGCGAACAGTGTTGCAGGAGGAAGCTTTCCTTTTTGTCGCACCAAAAAGGCATTTTCCATTTTCCGAGCATAAAAAACGGACGGTTTTGTGAAGCAACCACCAAATGGGTAATTCAAAATGGTACCACCACATTTTACAAAAATACTATACCACCTTATATGGACAATGTCCCAATAAGGGTATCCGAAACCTTTCCGTCCACCTCTGGTGAAAAAGACAAATTCCTGCCGAATCGGTAGGAAGTGGGTCAGATATGAACTACAGTTACATGATCCGATGCTCATGTTTTTTTACAAAAATCATTTTTAGGTTCACAATATGCTATTTTATCAAAAATCCAATGCAAGTTTAGCGAGGCTCGGTCCCGAGCTAAGAATCTTCATGCCCGGCGTTCGACAAAGTTTGACGGTAGTTTAAAACAGGCATAAAAAATTTAAAAACGATCGAAACAATGCGAAACCTTCGCGTGGTGTCATATTATGTGACATAGTTAGAAGAAAAAATATAAAACTTGATATATTGATTATGTCTCAAAAAAACCTTCACAAAATGACCTATCTCATTCAAAGTTTCATGTCTTTCGGCTCAAATGACCAATGTTATGGCTAGAATCAAGGCATAGTTTGTGATAATGTGCCCATATTGTGCATACACACGCACCATGGGATGGCGAACAATATTGTAGGAGGAAGTTTTCCTTTTCGTCGCACCAAAAATCCATTTCTCATTTTCTGAGCACAAAAAATGGACGGTTTTGTGAAGCAACCACCAAATGGCTAATTCAAAATGGTCCGAACACATTTTACAAAAATACGATACCACCTTATATAGACAATGTCCCAATAAGGGGATCCGAAACCTTTCCGTCCACCTCTGGTGAAAAAGACAAATTCCTGCCGAATCGGCAGGAAGTGGGTCAGATATGAACTACAGTTACATGATCCGATGTTCATGTTTTTTTACAAAAATCATTTTTAGGTTCACAATATGCTATTTTATCAAAAATCCAATGCAAGTTTAGCGAGGCTCGGTCCCGAGCTAAGAATCTTCATGCCCGGCGTTCGACAAAGTTTGACGATAGTTTAAAACGGGCATAAAAAATTCAAAAACGATCGAAACAATGCGAAACCTTCGCGTGGTGTCATATTATGTAACATAGTTATAAGTAAAAATATTAAACTTGATATATTGATTATGTCTCAAAAAACCTTCACAAAATGACCTATCTCATTCGAGGTTTCTTGGCTTTCGGGTCAAATGACCAATGTTATGGCTAGAATCAAGGCATAGTTTGTGACAATGTGCCCATATTGTGCATACACATGCATCATGGAATGGCGAACAACGTTGCAGGAGGAAGTTTTCCTTTTTGTCGCACCAAAAAACCATTTCCCATTTTCCGAGCACAAAAAATGGACTATTTTGTGAAGCAACCACCAAATGGCTAATTCAAAATGCTACCACCATATTTTACAAAAATAGTATACCACCTTATATGGACAATGTCCCAATAGGGGTATCCGAAACCTTTCCGTCCACCTCTGGTGAAAAAGACAAATTCCTGCCGAATCGGCAGGAAGTGGGTCAGATATGAACTACATGTACATGATACGATGCTCATGTTTTTTTACAAAAATCATTTTTACGTTCACAATATGCTATTTTATTAAATATTCAATGCAAGTTTTTCTATTCATCGCACCAAAAAGCCATTTTTCATTATCTGAGCGCAAAAAGAGAATTTTCTAAAGCAACCACCAAATAGATAATTCAAAAAACGGAGTGTTTGTGATTAGTTGATATGGATATTATATTTGGATTCCTCTCATTTTTCTGATCAATTTAGACATATTATTTGTTAAATTCCGATTTATAGATTTAAAGATATTAATTATTCCATATTAAATAGAAAAATAGAAAAAAGTAAAATTATTATATTTTTATTTGAATTCAACAATATTTTTACTTATTTATTAATGTTTACTTAGATAATTGTTTGTAATTTTAAAAAATACAAACATGTGACATGTTGATATAAGGGTTAATAGGATTGATATCATAGTATTGATAACAATGTATGAATTACTTTGCGGAAACAGATTCTGAAGGAACGAGGAAGTTAAGCGTGCTAGAGCTGGAGTAGTACTAGGATGGGTGATCGGTCGGGAAGTTTGACAAAGACTATAATTTAATTAAATATTAAGTGTAATTAGTGTTAAAAATGTTTAAAGTGAGAGATTAACGAGTCAAACAATTCAAAGATTCAAAAATTGAGAAAAAAAATAAAATAAAAAATTATTTAAGAAAAAAATGTTTTGCAACCTGTCGACAAGCTATGCCGACGGCCGCTACGCCGACGGCATTGCCCTCGGCGTAGCATACGCCGACGGCATTTTGATACGCCGACGGCCTCTACGTGCTCCGCCGACGGAGACCTTTGCCGAGGAGGCTACGCCGAGGGCAGCCGTCGGCGTATCATATGCCGAGGGCATTTTAGCCTACGCCGACGGCTTTTTGCACTCGGCGTAGCGCGCACGTCCTGTAGTGAAAGTAGATCAAACGAAGAACAAGAACACAGAATTTTATGTGGAAACCCTTACGGGGAAAAACCACGGAACGCACGATGGCGTATCACTATAATTGGGAGGAGTATTACAATACACGAGAGGACAAACCCTCTACGTGTTATCAATATGGTGAAACTCTCTCAATCTAATCTATGACTACCTGGCACTATATAAAGGGGCAAACAACTCTCTTTCTTGGTGGACACGAAATAGAGTTGTAGATGTACTACGTCTAGCACGGTTGTCACACCATAGTCCGTCAGGACTCCTTCCGTAGTACAAGAGGGTACATAGGATTCGGGTCATATTCAACATAAACATCTAGTGCAAACGAGCAAGGTTGTACCTGTGGTTGTGATGTGTGTTCTTAGTAAGTATAGTGGGAATAGCTACTCAATGATTAGGCCATACTTGGGATAAGTGCTACCATATGATTGAGTCTATACTAATCCTTTGATCATCACAGTGAGTGGATG
This sequence comes from Avena sativa, assembly GCA_916181665.1. Classification (NCBI taxonomy): domain Eukaryota; kingdom Viridiplantae; phylum Streptophyta; class Magnoliopsida; order Poales; family Poaceae; genus Avena; species Avena sativa. The sequence goes on along the minus strand of OV702284.1, from coordinate 338,575,368 downwards.
GTGATCTTGCTTTGGTTTGGTACCACTTTTTGAGTCTTCCTTGTTCACACAGCTACACACTTACTGTTTTTCCTTTTCTGAAAGCCATATTTTATCTTTTTATTTTTTTGAAAGCAGGTTTAAATGCCTTTTCTCCTTTAAAAGGAATTTTTACTGCTTTTTCTAAATCAAATTGTTACTGCTTCTGTTACCTGTTTAGTTACTGCAATCGTATGTCGCTCCACATTGTTATTTTTATCAAATAAAGCAAGTAAGAGGTACAAGTGAAAAGTACCAATGTATATCAGCGAAATGAGTTTGCATCTAGCTGCTACTCCATTGGTAAACAGTGACATATATAATGCTGCTTAAGTTTAGCAAGCATCTTTGTACGTGTGAACTTGATACAGCTTCACTGGACCATCTTTATTTGCTTAGTGGTAATTCAATTTATCATTGGGGCCTAAGCAAGGTTCACACAGGTGCACTGATTGAAGGGGACCAGTTTCTTTGTTGTATAAATACTTTTGCACACCATGCCATCCATATGGCTGAAAAGAAATCCACTCAAAACATAGTGTGATTGATTAAGGTTGTACCTATGGCTGTGATGTGTGGTTGTCATCAGTATAGTTGGAAAGTTTTGGAAATACTCCCTCCGTTTCAGGGCTTAAGGCGTCCTCGTTTTGCGTATTTTTTTTTGACCAAGAATTACTCTAACTACGTAAAGAGTTTTGATATAAAACTAGTATCACTGGAAAGTATTTTTCAATACGAATCCAACGGTACTAATTATGTATAATATAATTAAGATTTTTTTGATCAATTCTTTTGGTCAAACTTTGCTTTGGAAAGCGTGTGCGCCTTAAGCCTTGAAACGGAGGTAGTATGATGTATCAAAACATCTAGCTGCTCAATGATTAGCCCGTACTTGGAATACATGCTACCATGTTATTGTGTCTGTACTATTCCTCCATTCATCACACCGAGACGATGGTGAGTTTTAATTGGTTTGGTACCAGTTCTTGTGTCCTCTACTTTCACACAACTGCACACTTTCATCGGAGCTAGAGGATGGTGGACTCTTATATGTTTGGTATAACTTCTTGAGTCTCGCGCATTCACACAGTTGCATGTTTACTGCTTCTCTTATTTTCGTTTTTGAAAGTGAGTTTTTACTGCTATTTATTTAGTTTAAAGTAAGTGTTTGCTGCTTTTGCTTAATGTTTAGTTAGTCCAAAGCTAGTCGCTCCAAAGACTTTTTTCATTAAAAAGACCAAGTAAAAAGTATAAGTAAGAAGTACCAACATATATTAGCAAATTGGTTTGCATCCGGCTGCAACTCTGTGGTAACTGGTGACTTGTATAATACTAATTGGGTTCAACAAGGTTATTTACAAAATCGTTACAACTTAACTGAAACATCTTAATTTTTTCAAAGGTGAGTCAATTTTTCATTGGCACCTATGAATTGGTTTCAACTCACAAGCAGGCAAGCAAGGTTCACATTGGGGTATTGATTGAAGGGATTAGTGTCGTAGTTGTATGAACACCCGTGCGTGCCATACCATCCATATGTCTTCAAACAAATCTATTGACGACTTAGTTAGAACAAGCAAGGTTGTACCTATGGCTGTGATGTGTGGTCGTCATCAGTATAAGTATGAAGTGTTGGAAATATGCACAAGACGAAATAGAAAGATGTTATTATTCTATTTCCATGTTCATGATTAATTTTATGTTCCATGTTGGAAGTGCATTAATTCTTTAATGTGACATTCCTAGAAAACCCTATTTGCATGTTTGGAATAATATACACCAAACAGATCTCTAGTAATGGACCGGTGAATGGCTTTGTACCTAGGAGCGCGACAGTCTTGTGCTTAGTGAAGGGACCCCCCCCCCCCCCCCCCCAACACACCCAAACTAATCAAGCGTCATGGCGTGGGCGGCATTCAGGGATAGGGCGTTCATGTTGTCATAGAAGATATTGGCGCTGTCACAGTGGCCAGTAAGTACGCAGTAGCTCGGTCCACCTACAAGGCGAGGCTATGCCACACGGGCACGCATGATGTCAGCGTAGACAGCATCTCTATCGCGTATTCGCACCCGTGCGAAATTACCTAGTGAGTACGCCAGACCCCATGCACGCGCTATAATTAAATTCTCAAGAGAGCAATGTTTGCAAATTGCACAGTATAATCAACGACCTGAAAGAACGAAGACTGCAATATCTTAAGAGAAAAACAATAATACAACGTTGGCATGGAGCGGTCTCAATCGACATCTTGGTCAGCATAAATGAACGTCACACGTCAGCTAGATGAGCTGGTAGGAAAGTTCTATACACAATACGGTCAAACACTATCAAGCTTGTCAGTGTACAACGTCCACTAGGCAGACTTAAACTAACAAACAGGTAAGCTTAATAATTAACAACTTGGGACAAGAAAACTTATCTGGTAACATCATGCAACTCCACCTGGCTTGACACTTTTCCTAATCAGTGGTGTACGTGGTGCACAATGCACCAATGTCCTACCCTTATTTGTCTCTCAAAAACTGTAACCAACATGCTACACATGGCGCCAATAAATTCGTTTCAGCTCACAAACAAGATTCACATTGCACTGATGATTAGTTCTACGATTACTGGTGTACACCACTACCATATCCATATGTGTAAAAACAAATATATTGAACACCTAGTGCAAACGAGCAAGGTTGTACCATCCGCTACTCCTCACAGTGAGTGTATATGGTGATCTTGCTTTGGTTTGGTACCACTTCTTAAGTCCCCCGGATTCACACAGCTGCACACTTACAGATTTTGCTTTTCTGAAAGCCATATTTTATTGTTTTTCCCAGGAGGACCAAGCTTTTATTGCCTTTTCTTCTTTGAAAGAAATTTTTTACTGCTTTTTATAAATCAAATTGTTACTTCTTTTGCTATTACCTGTTTAGGGAATTAAGTGAGTCCACACGGTGGTACTACGCCATGCTGTTGGATGCCGTCGGATGTATAGAGAGAGAGTCGGACGGCTGGAAACTAAGCTAGTAGCCTCTAAAGGACACATTAAGACCAAAGTTGGATTACATGTCCCTGGCAACAGCCGGTTTTGCTGGGCGGAGGAGCAGACAATAGGCCCGCGCATCTTGAACTAAACAGTAAATGCACACTAGCTAGAGGGTCGTACTAGGACAATGGAAAAATATTACAATGTTGTATAACAGCGATGCGGCGCCGTGCGGCCGTGTGGGACGCCGGGGTGCGGCCGTGCAGGGCGGGGCAAGGCGGCGCGCCGCCGGGATGGGACGGGGCGGGGTGGGGCGGCGGCAGGCGGGAGACGAGCCTCGTTCTCAAGGGCAGTTGTGCACGCGGACATTGATCCTCGTTGCAACTAGTACTCGCACAAATGTAGAAAGTAGTGGGTGACATACTTTTATATTGTAATGAATACTGTAACATTCATGCTGCCAAAGGCTAGTACTCCATCTGTTTCAAATTAGTTCGCACATACGAGACTTATCCAGGTGGGTTAGTACTCTCTTATTTTTTACCCAAAAAATTCCTGAGATTTTTGGAATACGTAGTGCACATATAATAATTGCTGTACGTAACAGAGAATCATCTTGCATAGTAAGGCATAAGAACAACCGAGATCTGGAGATGATGATCTTTATTTAGGCAACACGAAGCGTACCAACATAAGCACATATATAGTGGAAATGGTGGACTATTCTTGTTTGTTAATAACAGTGAAATAAAAGATTATTGTCATATATATTGCATGCATGAATGTATGGGCCATCGATCGTCTAGTTATCCTTGTGCCACTCCGCATAAGGCCTTGAGTGGGTTGCTGAATTTGCTCCCTTCCTCCGATAGACAGAAAGCATTGTAATCATCGAGGCTGCATGGGTTATATACGCAGAGGGTGGTCGGCGTCGACAAGCTCATCCATGGCTGTTGTCGGGCGCATCCGGCTGTGGTTGCATCTGGCCATTCTCGAGGACACCTGCCTATGATCAGAAAACCTTGATGATTGGTTGCCCAACGAACTATTTGAACAGAGGCTATTAGAGAATATGGTTTGTTTACATACCACACATGTACTAAATCTTTCACTTGATACAGTTATAGTACAATATGAAACAATTATAAACTAATCTGAGATATAATAATAAACATATTTATTAATTTTCTTTAGGGCATATCTCCTTCGTCATAGAAGATCTTCGCAATGTGACGGTGGCCATTAAGCATGCGGTAGCTCGGTCTGCCTACCAGACAAGGATATCCCACACGGGCATGGCCGGATGTCCGCATCATCAGCATCTCTATCGCATATTCGCACCCGAGAGAAATTAACTACCGAGAGTATGACGGACCCCGCATGCACTATAATTGAATTCTGAAGAGAGCGCGGTGGATGTTTACAGGTAGCACAATATAGTAAACAACCTAAAAGCACCAAGACTGCAATATCTCAAGGGAAGAACAAGAATATGCCATAGGCATGGAGCGGTCTCGATCGGCATCATGGTCAGCATAAATGAACGTCACACGTCATCCAGATGAGCTGGCAGGAAAGTTCTATACACAATACAGTCAAATACTATCAAGCTTGGCAATTTACAATTAATGGATGTGTCCACTAGCCAGACTTAAACTAACAAACGGGTAAGCTTAATAATTAACAACTTCCAGACAAGAAAACTTATCTTTAGCTCCACAACTGTCTAGACAGGTAACATCATGCAACTCCACATGTCTGGACACTTTTCATAATCAGTGGTGTACGTGGTGCACAATAACGCACCAACGTCCTACCCTTATTTGTCTTTCGGCCTTGCTGAGACAGTTGAGTGGGACAACTTGTGCAGAGAGATTGACCGCGGGCATGTATCTAGGGATGATGATGCGATTTCGTGGAGACTTGAGGCATCGGGGCCCTTCTCTACACGGCCGGTTTATATGAGACTCTCTGAGGGGGCTGCGCGCGCTGCGGTGACCCATTTCAGAGAGTGTGCCGATCGAGCTAGGGTGCCACTTTCTTTGGCAGCTTATAAGACGAAGACTACCCTCTTGTGATCAGATTGCATCGATTAATGGTCGAAGCTCTCTTTGTGACGAGGTGGAGGATTGTGATCACATTTTCTTCACTTTCCCACTAGCTTCCTTTATGTCGGAAGGGGCGAGGGAGCTCCTGAACTGTAATTGGAACCCAGCAGGGACTAGCTAGTGAGTTTCCTGGCTATAGCACAAACTCTCTCGGGTGCCTACTATAGATTAGTTTGGTTTACTTCTGCGGCCCAATGCTGTGCGCTTTGGAATATACACAATAAACTTACGGCCCCGACATTTGACCGTCGGCGTAGTATCCTATTTCTGTAGTGACTTTACAAAATGTCTATCTATAGGCAGAGCTGGAGGGTACTAGTCAGGCGGAGGGACAGGGACTTGCTGGACACGGCAGTAGGAGAGATTAGGGGACTACATGCGAGGATGAGGACAAGTAAAAAGTACCAAAGTATATCAGCAAATTGAGTTTGCATCTAGCTGGTACTCCATTGGTAAACATTGAATTATACAATGGTGCTTAAGTTTAGCAAGCTTCTTTGTACTTTTCAATTTGTTACCGCTTCACTGGACCATCTTTATTTGCTCAGAGGTAATTCAATTCATCATTGGGTCCTAAGCAAGGTTCACACCGGCCGTGTACTAATTGAACGGGACCAGTTTCTTAGTTGTATAAACACTAGTGCACACCATACCATCCATATATATGGCCGAAAAGAAATACACTCATGAGTTAGTGCGAACGATTCTATATATGGTTGTGATGTGTGGTCTTCATTATAGTTAACTTTTTTTTTTTTGGAAATATGACCTTACATGATTATCATTATGCATCAAAATTCTAAAGGCTCAATGATTAGCCCATTGTTGCATCAAAATTCTACCATGTTGTTATGTATGTACTATTCCTCCATTCACCGCACGGAGCGGATGGTGAGTTTTAATTAGTTTGCTACCATTATATTGTGTTTGTACTATTCCTCCATTCATCACACCGACACGATGGTGAGTTTTAATTGGTTTGATACCACTTGTGTCAATTAGCTACTTTCACACAACTACACACTTTCATCACGGCGAGAAGATGGTGGACTTTTATCTGTCTGGTACCGTACAATTTCTCGAGTCCCCCGCATTCACACAGTTGCATGTTACTTTTTCTATTTTTCAATTTTGAAAGTGAGTTTTTGCTGCCTTTTATTTAGTTTAAAGTAAGTGTTTGATGACACGAAACTGGCAAAGAACTAAACAATATATTTTTTGTCATCAAGACAAGACAATTAAACATTTATTATTTCAATGTAATTTCGCTCGTTCTATATGGTCAATCATCCAAACAGCGTCTGGATTATCTCCTCCCCGTTCTGTTGCCAATGTATTTGGTAATTGGTTACATAGGATTGCTGATAAATACGAAATTCTGTTTAGAGTGGGAGTGCTTGTCATTATTGGTCACTATGGCTATGTAGAATAAGGTTTTTAATGATAAAATATCTTCTAATTTGCAGGTTATCTATCGGAGCACGCTACTCTTCGTCTTTGGTCCTTTACAACATGTGGAGTTTCGAGACCTATTCATGGAGGGTTGTACACGATTGGAGGATACGGCGAGAGATATTTTTTCTCGTCATGGATTGCAACGTAATATGCGGATTTAACTTCCATCTTGCTAGACGTTTTGTTTAATCAAAAGATTGTGTACTTCTCGCCTAGTTGGTTATTTTTTGTATAATTTTTGTATGGTTGTTGGCTGTGTGCATCTTGTTATGCAGAGATCTGTTGTGATGTTTCTAGTATAGTAATAAAACGCCTATTTCCAAAAAAAAAAAGAATTGTTTGCTAACTTTGTTTATTGTTTAGTTAGTACAAAGCAAGTCGCTCCAAAGGCTTTTTTAATCGAATAAACCAATCAAAAATACAAGTAAGAACTACCAACATATATCAGAAATAAATAGACTCGAATAAACGAGGCTTTTATCATAATTATATAAATGGTGTACGAACCTCACAGAATCATCTTGCATAGTAAGCCATAAGAACAACAGATCTGGAGATGATATTTATTTAGGCAACACACAACATAAGCACATGCATATATAGTGAAAATGGTGGACTATTATTGTTTGTTAATAACAGTAAAATAAAATATTATTGCCATATATTGCATGCATGTATGGGCCATCGATCTAGTTATCCTTGTGCCACTCCGCAGAAGGCCTTGAGTGGGTCGCTGAATTTGCTCCCTTCCTCCGAGAGACGAAAAACATTGTAATCATCCAGGCTGCATGGGTGATACACGAGAGGGTGGTCGGCGTCCACAAGCTCATCCATGGCGCTGACCACCGTGCCGTCCATGGGCCGAGAGACGAAGAGCACGCTGAAGCGCTCGCGGTTGGTCGGCGTCCTCACGCGGTGGAAGCATGGCGGCACCCGCCCGTTGGTGACAACGGTGAAGAGCTTGCCGGCGAGGAAGGTGAAGGTGTCTGGCTCGGGCGGCACCACGAGCCAGCTACCGTCCCTGGCCTGCACCTCTAGCCCTTCCACCTGGTGCTGCACCACCACGGTGAACAAGGTCTCGTCGTAGTGTGCCTGCATGGACCTGCCCGTCGATGTGTCCTCTGGCACGCCGTAGTGCGAAAGCCGGACGGCGTAAGTGTGGGCATCCAGGTGGTGGTGGCTGGCGCCCTTCCGGAGGCCCTCTAGGGTCATGCTCTCCATGGTCCGCTGGAGCTCCACCATGTTCTTGGCGAACGACACAATCGTATCACTAATTGGTCCCACAAGAGAAAGACAAAGAGATGTCAAAAGACATGCATAAAATATACTCCCTCCGGTTACTGGAATAGAAGACAAAAGACATGCATAAAATATACTTCCTCCGTCACTGAAATGGATATATCTAGACATATTTTAGTGCTAAATATATCTATTTTAATGACAAGTAATATAGATCGGTGGGAGTAGTATCTTTTGTCATCCACTAGGCGTATCAATATTTAATCACTCAAATGTTTACTTTACTCTTATGTTTGGAGCGGAAAAATTCAATCCATTCAACTATTAAGCAAATAAACATTCTACTGAATCCATGTATACATGTACTAAACAAATATTTCATACCTATACAACATCTAAACCACGTGACTTGTAAAAATATGTATAAATTAATTTTGTACAAACATTATAGCGAAGTTGTATTGACGACATATTATCTGTAAGTTTTGTCAAAATGATCCGCAGGTCATCAAGTTAGAAGAATTCACATGTGGATATATAATAAAAGTGAAATTACATATTACTTCTTCTATTTCAAAATATGATGCATATAGTTTTTGGTTAAAGTCAAACTTTTCAAACATTGTCCAACTATATAAAAAAATGTGTTGATATTTATAACCCCCAATCAGTATGTTAGAACCATTATGAAATATATCTTCATATGGTGTGTATTTGATATCATAGATGTTAGTTGGTCAAACTTTAAATTTATTGACTTTGACAAGAAAACTATATGCGTCATAATTTAGGATAGAGATAATAGAATAATACTAACCAGAAGGCAGAGTTTCCGTGTGGCCAGAGGAGGTCAGTGAATTCACGGATGCGGGCGGTATCGGTGGCCTCCTCGATGCGTAGGCTCTCCCGAACCAGGCCCGGAACTTTGCCGAGGTAGCTGTTGAAAGGACCCCAATTGGAGATGTTGCGCTGCTTAGCCTCGACCGGGAGAGCGAATAGGTCTGGTAAAGCATGCCCGAACAATGCTTGCCTGAGGTCGGGGGTGAGCACTCCACCCTTTGCGACGACCACGCAGCCATGCTCCACCATGGACGCTGCTACCGACGACTGGGCATCCTCCCACCCCGGTGCACCGGGCTCTAGCCCGTGGAGGTCCACCTTGGGGATCGCAGTGATACCTTGGACCAAACCCATAACTGCGAATGTTCTAGTTGACTTTGCCTTGGTGAAGGTGTTGGACTTAACCTAAAATAGAAGGCACAACATGCGTGAGCTGTATAGATTTAGGGCATGTTTGGTCCGCAGGGTTCTAAAAAATAGATTCTCCTAACAAACTGAATAATAATAAGTAAATAATGATCCAATGTTCATATTAATTATCACTGAAATGGATGTATTTTAGTGTTAGATACATCTATTTCAACGACAAATAATATGGATTGGAGGGAGTATATAGGATCCTAACTGACTGACCATGAACCTAGGTGAGGAGTAGCTGCTGCCGAGGCCGTGGAACCGGTTCATGGAGGTGGCAGCGGAGAGCTGGGAAGCCATGACGCCTGTGGCTAAGTGATAAAGCTGCCTACTAGTATGGTTGCTCTTGCTAGTGCAGTAGTACCACGCTGTGCTTTCACATGTTACTTATAGCTTGGGAGTCAGACGTGGGCTAGATAGCCAGGTTCATTCATGTTTATTTTTGTGACCACCGGATCTCCATGGTGCCACAGTGTTCGGATCCTTCACCTCAATCTCACGTTCTTGTGCCAAAGACTAGGCTATGTCGCTGTTGTGTCGAAGATTGGATCACCACCCGTGTCGACCTGTCGAACAAGAAATGAATTGGGAGAAGCTCCTCTTCATGAATGCACCAACATGTGTACTGGCATTTTAATCTCCGTTACACACCAAGCCTGGTCCTCACGAAAAAACAACAAAAAAAATAGCGCGCTATTTCGGCACTATAGCGCCGCTATAGCATATTCGGGAGGCAAACACTATGTTATGCATAATATTATCGCTATGACACTATTCACGTTTTAGCGGCACTAAATGGCCTAAACACGCTATACGTTACAATGTAATAGCGCGCTACAAAAATCTTGAAATTATTGGCACCATCCCGGCCCATTGAGTCCGCACGACTCAAAAACCTAGCTAAACCAACTCTCAGCCCCACGTCACATCCCATTCCCCACCACGCGGCGGTGGTGGCGGCTGCAGGCTCCCCCTTCATCCCCACCGATTCTCCACGTCTCCTCCGTCTTGGAGAGCACTGAAAGTCTAGAACAAGTCAGGCACGATGTCTAGATCGCCCAAAGAAGTCAGCCATCGGGTAAGTTTAGAACCTCCTCTTCATCCTCTAGCATTCGCCCCCATCAGCTATGTCTACTTCATCCGATTCTGAATAAGTAGTTTCTCCTATGTTGTTACTTGGATGCCTTGTTGGCTGTTGATGTGACTGTCTGAAAAATATGTGCTTCATTTTGAATTTTGTGATCATTTTGATTCATACTCTATAATTTAGTCACCATTTGGTCATCACTGGTTAATTGGCTCTGCAAATATTACTTTGCATAATTTTTTAGCTACTGAAATTCTTAGCATACATACTATATCTATCAAAAATCGTATTGTTTTGCAAAACGCTATTTTGAAAAATAGCACGCTATTAGCGCGCTATAACTTGCGTAGCGTCTGGAGAGCATGGCGCTAAAATAAATAGCGCGCTATTTTTTTCCTTGCGAAAAACTAGTATGGGTATCATTAGGGTTTTAATAATTAGTTTTGCACCAAACTTGGTCTTCATGAATAAATAGTAGAAACCTAAATTTGGGTCCTTGGAGATTTTAACAAGGGTGTTTTTTTGTACGTTCACTCACCTTCTCATTTTTTATGAACTTGTCGACCATATGGCTTCTAATTACTTCCTCCGGTCAAGTTTATTAGACATGCACGTAGTTTAAGAAAATATTTGACCATTAGTTTTAACAAATAAAATATGCAATATATGTCCCAGAAAATATACCATTTGAAACTACTTTTGAAGATGAATCCAATGATATAATTTTTGTGACATATAATGTAAAATTTGTTGATTACAATTATTGGTCAAAGTTGTTCTTAAACTATGTGCATGTCCAATAAACCGGACCCGGAGGGAGTATTATGTATACACCTTGTCGTTGTATATCCTGCATTTATATATTCAACAGGTATCAACCCTCGCTAGTTTCCAGTCCATGCTAGTCATCTTTTAACACACATACTGACTCCTTGGCACAATGTGCTGGTGCCTGGCATGCATCTCTTCGGGGATCCCAAAGGACACACTTCTAGTACTAGTCGTTGATCTGGAGTACAATTAACCATCATCACCTTATGTTGGTCATCAGTGTGAGGTCATATGTCAAGATGTCATGCAAGACGTATGTTAGTGTACTATAGTACTTCATCTTTTGCCTTGTGCATGCAAAAGTTATTGCATAATTCGATAGGTGGAAGAATCATCGGATCATTGCTTGTTGACTAATTAATGTAGAAAAGATGAACAGTTGGACGAAGTTAGCATGTACTCCCTCCGTTTGTATAATCATGCATTGTTAAGAATAAGAACAACATAGTAACCCCTCACAGGTGATTCCGGAGTTTCTCCGAACTAGGGTTTATACCCTTGGAACCTCGTTTAAATTGTCGAGCATGTCCTAGGGTTACATTTCGATACAAATTAACTTCTCATATAATCATCCTTGCTTGAGCATTGCATCGATGCCATGTGTTGATTGTTTCTCTTTCTTTCTGGTGTTTGGTTCTTCTTCGATAGAATACGATATCGAGATCGAGATCAACACCGTCGAAGTTCAAAGATCGACGAACAATACTTGACCAACTATAATCAAGTCAAGTACAAGGCTCCCGAAGATCTGCTTATCTGTTATCAACTGGCAAAGGAAAGCATAGCCCCACCATGATATAATCCTATGAGTTTGAAAGCATTTCAATTCTTGCCATGTTGCATACGATTCTACTGTGGTCTTTTATCGATAGATAGAGTATCATATCTGTTGCATTACTCCCTTTGAGCTTATATTACCTGATCCACTGATCCTAGCATAACTAGGTTTGGCTTGTGTGCACTTCTAAAGCTTATATCTATGTCTACTTAGACATGCTTAGCTGTCAGTTCTGGTCCATCCAGATGATGTATCAGATGCAGTGAATCTAGTATGACAGGAAAACGTGATAAGATGAGATCAGAGGTGATATGAGATTAAACTTTTCTAAGGCCTGTATGGGAGGCCACGGTGGGATGTGGTTTTTGTAGTCCCATGCTCGCCACCCCTGGGACCCGGAAGTTCTTGCCTCTTGAACCAAGACGAGCGTGCAGCCACACGGGGGCTTGGGAACCCCCTTGACTCACTAACTTGCCTAGTCTGATCCATGAGTCCATAGTTAGCTATTTGGCATCTGCATATTTGGATGGGTTGAAGATGGTGCATCATATAGGGTGTGACCAAGGAGGAAGGAGGCTCCGGGAGTACTCCCGATCCTTGGACATAGAGATTGGGCCGACGGATCCCTTTCTTGGAGACTCATGGATTTAGGCGAAAGTAACATAAACGTCTTGTCTAACCACCCTTTGTTGTCCTTCCAAGGAAGAGGGCTAATCATGTGGAATTAAGAGAAGATTAGTATGTGTGGGTAAAATTGTACACCCCTGCAAGGTAATAATCTTTCGAAAAGCCGTGTCCACGGTTATGGACGACTTGGGAATGGATGTGAGATCATAGAGAACTATAACCTAATCGTAAAACTTGGCAGAACAATATGTGCTAAAGGATGCTTTCTCATGGGTACGAGGGGGTGATCCTAGATAGGGTTCAGATGATGATGAATTGGTGGATATCAAAAGTTGATGATCAATACTTTGGAGATGTAGCTCTCGTATCCCCTTTTAAAATACTCTGAAATGACGAGATTCTTCTCTCTCTTGTTTTACAAACAAATATGGCTTTATGCAAAATAACTCCACCAGCCATAAGTCTTGCGGAGTACACCTTGTACTCACCCTTGCTTTGTTGATACCTTTGGTAGGGTAAGTGTTCTCTGAAGATCATTTTGGTACTACATCGATATCGACGAGTAGCTTGGGATTCCCGGCCGACAGCCTGGAACCTATGGGTTGGGATGTCATTGTTATGCTTCAGGCCTCTTAGGCCATTTGTTAAGTTTGCTATACTTAATAGCATAATTTGCCTTCCGTTGTTTGATGTTTGTGGTCAGTGACGTCTGCTTGTAATAATTTGGTTCTCTACTCAGTTATGAGCTTGCTGTAATAATTTTTGTGTCGTAGGGTCACTATTGTGTTATCGATTCTCCACTGGATATCCTCGAGCTCAAGGTTAAGCTTATGTCAGACGGAGGTCTTGTTTAGCCCTGATCCCGGGGGTGTCACATTTGGTACCACTTCTTGAGTCCTTAGCATTCACACACACGCTTACTGCTTTTCTTTTTTTCTTTTTTGAAAGAAACTTTTCACCACTTTTTATTCTTTGAAAGAAAGTTTTCACTGGTTTTTATTTCTTTTAAAGCAATAGTTTCACTACTTTTATTTCATGTTCAATTACTGCAAAGGCAAGTCACTCCAAATGTTTTTTTCATGGAATAAACCAAGTAAAGATTACAAGTTGGAAGTACCAACATATATTAGCAAATTCAGCTTGCATCCGGCTGCTTCTCTCTAGTAACTGGTGACTTGTATAATACTACTTGATTTCAACAAGCTTCTTTATAAATTCATTATAGCTTACCTGAAACATCTTAAATTTTTCAAAGGTTACTCAATTCGTTTTTGGCGCCTATGAACTAATTTCAATGCACAAGCAAGAAAACAAGGTTCACATTGGTGCATTGATTGAAGGGGATCAATGTCCTAGTTGTATGAACACTGGTGCACACCATACCATCCATATGTCTATAAAAAAAATTATTGACGACTTAGAGCGAACAAGCAAGGTTGTACATATGGTTGGGATGTGTGGTCGTCATCAGTACAACTATGAAGTGTTGGAAATCTTCCCTGGAGGAAATAATTAATCTATTATTGTTCTAATTTCCATGTCCATGATTAAGTTTATGTCCATGTTGGTAGGGTATTAATCCTTGAATATGACATTTGGAGAAAACCCTGTTTGCATGTGTGGATGGAATAATATACACCAAACAAACCCCTACTTAGGCCTCTGGACAATAGTTTATCTTGGACCTAGGGCTAACTCTAACAACAATAAAAATACGGCATGTGTGACCGTTCCATGGCATGCATCTCTTCAAAGATCCCAAAGGACACATTGCTAGTAGTCGTTGATATGGAGTCTAATTAAACATCATATCCTTATGTTGGTGATCAGTGTGAGATCATATATAGACTCCATCTTTTGTCTTGTGCATGTAAAAGTCATTGCAAAATTTGGCAGGTGGAAGAATCATCAGATCATTGCTTGCCGACTAATGTAGAAAGATGAACAGATGGACGTAGTTAGCATGTACTCCCTCCATTTGGTAATATAAAACATTTAAGCAAGCTAGATTACCTAAGTAAAATGTCTTATATTACCAAACGGAAGGAGTAGTATTTTTGTCAAATATAAAACTTGCACACATCATAGAAACAACACATGTGCATATTTTTAGACAAATATAATGTACCGATCCACCGTGCGATTGCAACATCCCAACTATTCTTTTACTTTTGAGAATTCGATTAATAATATGGGCCTATTTCTCTGATATGTCTCCCGCTGTCCGCATCGCTAACATGAAGTAGCCACGCTGTCATAATTCTAACACGATCTGTAGTGTGTAGATGAGTAGTGTAAAATTCAATAGAAAGTGAAATGCGAATTTTAGTGTAAAATTAATTAGGTTTATTTAGATTGCTATGTTAATGGACGTTCCTCGTAATGAGTTCACTTTGTGTTTCCTTCAAAATTTGTGGGTTCTCCAAATGAGTACAAATACTTTAGGGAAACATTTATTTCAGCAAATTTCTGCAATCCATATGTCAAATATTTGAGGTCATCCTATTTTTTATTAATTATAATAAGTAGTTTGTACTTATTATATGTTAGCTCTTGGTACAGACATGGCGCCGCCGCAGTCAGGGACGGAGCTGCCTTATGGGCATTGGGGTCAGCTGACCCCAATGAAAACTAGCAAATCCTTCACTAATTTGTACTAAGTGATATTTATTTATAGAAGATGACCCCAATGTAATTGAGAGGTTACAGAATTGAACCCATCAACACAATTTTTTCTAGCTTCGTCCCTGGCCGCAGTAACATGTTATGTGGTGGAAGGGGGAGAAGTCATTGAGCAAGAGATCATGAAGAAACGGGAGAAGTATTAGCTTGGCATGTTGGGTACACCACATCAGGCAGTGAGCGATTATGATGACATCATGCTCAAATTGTTCATGCCGTGAGGATTCCTTGTGTCGGAGGATATTAGGATAGCCACCAAGGCCGAGGAGAAGGATCCCATCCAAGTCAAGGTGCACATATTTGGACCATTGGTAGTGCAGCTCGCTAAGGGGCCATGTGTGTTGGACTACAACCGCACGGTGTTCGAGGCCCATGGACATGGCCAGGATTGCTCAAGTGTATAAGTAATTGGCTTCCGCCTTGTGAAGGATGTTCATTACACTCTTCGAGAAAATAAAGCATAGAAAGTTAGTGCATTGTGTACATACAGCTTGGATCGGCATAGTGTTATCTTGTGATTGGGTCTACAGTAATCCTAAGTTCATCACAATTAGAGGATGGTGGGTTTTAATTGGTTTGGTACCATGTCTTTAGACCTCTGTATTCACACAGGTACACACTTTCATCACAGTGCAAGGATGGTAAAGCATTCACACAACTGTACTTCCCCTGTCTTCTTTTTTTCTTTTTTGGAAGCTAGTTTTTACTGCCTATTCTTCTTTAAAGAAAGTTTTTACTTCTTTTTGTTTTCAAAACTCTTTACTACTTCTAATATTTGTTTAGTTAGTGCAAAGGCATGCCGCTCCAAAATCTTTTTTATCAAATAAACCAAGTACGAAGTACAAGTGTGAAAAGTACCAAAATTTATTAGAAAATTTAGTTTGCATCGGCTGCTACTCAATTGATTACTAGTGATTTGTATAATGCTACTAGAGTTCAGCAAGAATTAATTTGTTACAGCTTCACTAAAATATCTTTATTTGTTTAGAATTGATTCAATTCTTTCTTGGTGCCTATGAGTTGGTTTCAGCTATACAACACAGGAACAGTCAATAACGGATACTGTCTGGATCCCTCCCCTCTCCTCTCTCCCACATCTTCCTCCTTGAGAGTCGCATGTGAGGGTCCGTGACCAACCCAATCCTGCTCTGTTGACGTGTCTGGCCGAATATGGAAAAGGGGAGGTGCTGGTGTCCATAGTAGTTGTAGTCTAGGGTTAGCCGTGACCACTAGGGCCTTTCCTGGCGTCTTGCTGTCGTCTAGGCTGCTCTCCTATGCGCGATCTGCAACTCGAGGTGGTCTACCTTCCTCTACTTCTAGTGCTCTTATGGTGGGAGTTGGAGGTGCGGAGGCGGCGCAAAGATCATGTGCAGTAAAGCTCGTGAAAGGGGCATCCATTTGTGTGGATTTGGGGGTCTTTCTCCTCTATCTTGTGTTCTTCATGATGAATTGGAAAAGGAGGACTCACTGTGCTTCGTCGAGTCAGAGCATGTCGGGGTTTCTCCGAGCGGTCGGTGTTGCGCACCCTGGAAGCCGTGGTTCCTGGAGTTCACAAGCGGATATCGTTCTGTGTTTCTATTGTCCATTGCAGATGGATCCACTCTGACCTCCGGAACAATGAAGATCTGAGTATCTCCTTACTCCAGGCTGATGAGCCGACACGGAGCATCTTCGTCAACCTCGTCAAGAGATCCACAAACAATATAGCACCAAGTGGAATGTGCTCCGGTGATGGCATAGGCTCCCGAGCCTTGAGGATTTGCAACGCGGTGGAGAAGAACAGTGACCCTCACTACTGGAAAAACCATCTTCGGTTCGATCACTGGAAGCCCAGATGTCCCGGACCGTCACGAACCGCGACTAGTGCTAGCACTAGTCCCGGTCCGTGAGGCCCCCAACGGCTAGAAATGGCCATAAACATTAGTCCCGGGCCGGACCAGAGCATTAGTCCCGGTCCGTAATACGGCCCGGGACTAATAAGCTGGAGCGGGGCAATAGCTCTTTTCGGGGACTATTGTCCATCACTATATATACAGCTCCCTGGCCAGCTTCCCTAAAGCATATGGTGGCCATTTTTCTCAAAGAAAGCAAGAGAGTTCATGCCATTTTTTTTCTCAAGAGTTGTCAAGATTTAGTTTGCAACACCTAAATCCAAAGCTTTAAAAGGTTAGAACTTCATTCTTTCATCTCTTATTGCTACTTTAGCTCTATATAATGCTCTAGAAGTATAGAGATATGGATCAAATGCATGCATGCTCTAGAAGTAGCTAGAAGGATTTTGATATATATGTGTAACAAATTTTGATTAGGCACATAGTTACTGAAAATTGAAATGTGTAATTTTAGATTTTCAGAGCTTAGAATGGAATGAGGTTTTCACTGATAGAACAATAATAAAAAACTCCACATTTATCATGTTTATTGTTTTCTCCAATTCACAAATTGGTGCATGTATATTTTTCAAAATTCAAAATTAATGCTCTAGAAGCTCTCAATATAACTTGTAATAATTTTATCATGTTGTGTAATGGTTTTTGATATACTTTTACTATAATGCAGATGGTCTGGGAATGGATGTACGGTACTGACCGACGCTCTGGTGAGTTCATTAATGGCGTGCATGAATTCATCCGTGTTGCTGATGCAAACAAGCATAATGGTTTTGTATTCTGTCCATGTAATGGATGTAGGAATCAGAAGGATTACTCTGACTCAAAAACCCTTCACAGCCACCTGTTGAAGTCCGGCTTCATGCCCAGTTATAATTGTTAGACCAAGCACGGAGAGAGAGAGGGGTTATAATGGAAGACAATGAAGAAGAGGAGGAGGATGACAACTATCATGGTTTCCCTGAGTACGGAGATACTTCCATGGGGGATGCTGAAGGGGAGGATGAAGAAGAAACACATGATGAACCCGCTGATGATCTTGGTCGGACCATTTCCGATGCACGAAGAGATTGTGAAACTGAAAAGGATAGGGAGAAGTTCAATCACATTCTAGAGGATCACAAAAAGTTGTTATACCCAAATTGCGAAAATGGTCTGAAAAAGCTAGGCAGCACACTGGAATTGCTGCGATGGAAGGCTGAGTGTTCTATACCTGACTCCTCATTTGAAAAGTTGCTGAAAATGATGAAGAATATGCTTACAAAAGATAATGTATTGCCCACCAGTACATACGAAGCAAAGAAGGTTGTCTGCCCTCTAGGTTTAGAGGTTCAGAAGATACATGCATGCCCTAATGACTGCATCCTCTACCGCGGTGAGGAGTATGAGAATTTAGATGCATGCCCGGTATGCACTTCACTTCGGTATAAGATTAGACGAGATGACCCTGGTGACGTTGAGGGCGAGCCCCCCCGGAAGAGGGTTCCTGCGAAGGTGATGTGGTATGCTCCTATAACACCACGGTTGAAACGCTTATTCAGAAACAAAGAGCATGCCAAGTTGTTGCGATGGCATAAAGAGGAACGTAAGTCAGACGGGATGTTGAGACACCCCGCTGATGGGTCGCAATGGAGAAAAATTGATAGAAAGTACCCGGACTTTGAAGATGACGCAAGGAGTTTAAGGTTTGGTCTAAGTACAGATGGCATGAATCCCTTTGGGGAGCAGAGCTCCAGTCACAGCACCTGGCCCGTGACTCTATGCATCTATAACCTTCCTCCTTGGTTGTGCATGAAGCGGAAGTTTATTATGATGCCAGTGTTGATCCAAGGTCCGAAGCAACCCGGCAATGACATTGATGTGTACCTAAGGCCATTAGTGGAAGAACTTTTACAGTTGTGGCATGAACCCAGGATACGCGTGTGGTATGAGCACAAGCAGGAATAATTTAACCTCCGAGCATTGCTTTTCGTAACAATGAATGATTGGCCTGCTCTTACTAACCTTTCAGGACAGTCAAACAAGGGATACAATGCTTGCGCACACTGTTTAGATGAGACTGCAAGTATATATTTGGAACATTGTAAGAAGAATGTATACAATGAGCATCGTCGATTTCTTTTGGCCAAGCATCCCTTAAGAAAGAAAGGCAAGCATTTCAACGGTCTGGCATGTCACCAGACGAAGCCTAAGGAGCGTACTGGTGCTGATATATTTGATATGGTCTAAGATTTGGATCAACTGGTAACCTTTGGAAAGGGTCCTGGAGGAAAATCTGTTCCGAAGGACGCTGAAGGACACGCACCCATGTGGAAGAAGAAATCTATATTTTGGGAGCTACCATATTGGAAATTCTTAGAGGTCCGCTCTGCAATCGATGTGATGCATGTGACGAAGAATCTTTGCGTGAACCTGCTAGGCTTCTTGGGCGTGTATGGGAAGACAAAAGATACACCGGAAGCACGAAAGGACCATCAATGTATGAAAGACCCAGATGGCCTGCATCCAGAATGGTTTCAAGGTCATGCCAGCTATGCTCTTACCAAACAAGAGAAGGAAATATTTTTTGAATGCCTAAGCAGTATTAAGGTCCCGTCTGGCTTTTCGTCGAATATAAAGGGGATAATAAATATGGCAGAAAAAAAGTTCCAAAACCTAAAGTCTCATGACTGCCTCGTAATTATGACGCAAATGCTTCCGATTGCATTGAGGGGGCTTCTACCAGATAATGTTCGAGTACCCATTGTGAAGCTATGTGCATTTCTCAATGCAATCTCTCAGAAGATAATCAATCCTGAAGATCTACCACGGTTACAGAATGATGTGGTCCAATGTCTTGTCAGTTTTGAGTTGGTGTTCCCACCATCCTTCTTCAATATTATGACGCACCTGCCGGTTCACCTAGTCGAAGAGATTTTCATTCTCGGTCCTGTATTTCTACACAATATGTTTCCCTTTGAGAGTTCATGGGAATCTTAATGAAATATGTTCGTAACCGTGCTAGGCCAGAAGGAAGCATCTCCAAGGTCTATGGAACAGAGGAGGTCATTGGATTTTGTGTTGACTTCGTTCCTGACCTTAAGACGATTGGTCTTCCTCAATCGCGGTATGAGGGGAGACTGAGTGGAAAGGGTACTCTAGGAAGGAAATCAATAATATGTAGAGACGGACATTCTTACACCGAAGCACATTACACCGTTCTACAGAATTCTATCTTGGCAGCCCCATATATCGAGGAACACAAGAAAATCTTACGCTCCAACAACCCTGGAAAGTATGACTCTTGGATTAGAGATGAACACATGAAGAGTTTCGGCGGTTGGTTGCAACATCTCATCAAAAACAACACTCTTGGAGATCAGCTATACTTGTTGTCTAGGTCACCATCTTCGACTATATTGACTTTCCAAGGGTACGAGATAAATGGGTATACATTTTACACGATAGCCCAAGATAAAAAGAGCACCAACCAAAACAGTGGTGTCCGCTTTGATGCAACAGACAACAATGGGTCAAAGACCACATATTATGGTTACATAGAGGAGATATGGGAACTTGACTATGGACCTACTTTTAAGGTCCCCTTGTTTCGGTGCAAATGGGTCAAGCTGACGGGAGGAGGGGTTGAGGTAGACAAGAAATACGGAATGAAATCGTTGGATCTCAACAATCTTGGGTACTTAGATGAACCATTCGTCCTAGCCAATGATGTGGCCCAGGTTTTCTATGTGAAGGACATGTCTACCAAACCTAGAAAACGAAAAAATAAGAAAAATAATACATCAGACGATGAGCCAAAGCGCCACATAGTTCTTTCAGGAAAAAGAAACATCGTGGGAGTGGAGGACAAGACAGACATGTCAGAAGATTGTGATAAGTTTCATGAAATTCCGCCCTTCGCGGTGAATGATGACCCAAGCATCATGTTAATGAATGAAGATGCTCCATGGATACGACGGGATCAGAAAGGAACACACGCGAAGAAATGATATGTAATAATTGTAACATTTTATGAGTGAAGATGTTCCATGCATGTGTCCATTTTTATAGTGTTGTCTGCAAACAATCTTGAGTGTGTTAGTCCCGTTTTGTGGCTGGACCGGGACTAAAGGAGGGCCTTTAGTACCAATTCATACTTACCATTAAGATCTGATCTCCAAACGCGTGATGTCACATATTAGGGAGTGCCTCTATGACGAGTTTCTCGGAGATGCCGGAGGACTGGGCTCCATCGGCATCTCCCTGAAACTGGCCGTAGTGGTGTCCCTGCTCTCAAAAACCATCTTGCAGCTTGTAACTTCTCTAACTAGATCAATACGCCTGGGAGCTAACTAATTTCACATATTAGGGAGTGCCTTTATGACCAGTTTCTCGGAGATGCCGGAGGACTGGGCTCCGTCGGCATCTCCCTGAAACTGGCCGTAGTGGTGTCTCTGCTCTCTAAAACCATCTTGGAGATGCCTCAAACTGGCTGGAGGACTGGACTCACAAGGATGCCTATTTATAGTACAAGCAGCTCGGCATAATGTCGACACTCACGACATAATGTCGACACTCACCCCTATTATTAGTGCTGACTCATCTTTAGGACTAAAGGTTCATCTTTAGTCCCGGTTGGTGACACCAACCGGGACAAGGTACAAGCCGCACGACATAATGTCGACACTCACCCCTATTATTAGTGTTTCCTGGCCCAGTCTGCCGCAATCCCTTCAGTCGCGGTTGGTTTCTCAACCGGGACTAAAGATGAACCCTCTCTTTATATAGGAATTTCCCTCTATTTATTAGGTAACACTCAAGACATTTATTAATATTAAAAACCGGGACAAACCGGGACTAGCTAATACTCAGGACTAAAGCCGCCCCCTTTAGTCATAATCATGCCTAGTCCTATAGTACGCAGCTTCAGGGTCTTCATCGTCATCGTCATCATCATCATCATCATCATCACCTGCCACTCCGGGGATCCTCAGCCCATCCATGGCATATACCAGGGGCCATTCCAGCCTCGGATTCACGGCGGGCGGGCAAGGGGTCTCCTGGAAGACGATGTCGCTACCGCCGGGACGGTGTGGGGCCTGTGGCGGGTGGACTCGTGGGCACCGTAGGCGAGGATGGTCTCCCCCTGCGATGTAGCGCATCAATCCGATGATAGTACGGTTCGCCCACCACAGACGACGGCCGGCTTCGTTGTGGTTCACCGGTGGCGGGCCATCACCCTCGTACCTAGCGAGCTCCCTTTCCCGCCTATTAGCGAAGAAGGCATTCCAGGTGTCGTAGTTTTCGGGATCCCACTGGGGATCCATCCGCTGCTCCGGCGTGAGCTCGTGGTAGAAGTGGTTTGTGATGGCCGCCTGGCGTGCGGAACCTTGAGGGACAGGAGGGACAGGAACCCCTCCAGCGCTCAGCATCTAGCCGGCGGGCGGCCGGTAGCCCAGCGGACAAGGGTAGTTGGAGGCGCACAGCGCCTCGGTCTCCTCGAGGGTCAGAATGGCCCAGTAGGCATTGTCCATTGTTCTAAACAAGGAAGGTGTGGATGTGTGTATAGCCATGGCACGATCGCCCTAAATATAGAGGGAAAGGGTAGGAAAAACTTGGCGTGAAGCTTTGGGAAATGGCGGGAAATATCTTTAGTCCTGGTTAGTGACTACATCTGGGACTAAAAGCTCTCGTAGAAAGGAAAGGGCGGGAAAACTTGGCGGGAAGAGGTGGGAAATGGCGGAAAATATCTTTAGTACCGGTTTGTGACTACAATCGGGACTAAATGGATATTATATTAAGATTCATTATATTTTTCTGATAATAATAGACATATTTTTTGTTTTATTTGGATTATTACAATAAAAGATATGATTTTTCAAAGTTTTTATATTTGATTTGAATTAAAAAAATAAAATTTACAAATGAAATAATTTATAAATGATGCAAACAGATAAATGGATATTATATTAAAATTATTTATATTTTTCTAATAATTATAGACATATTATTTGTTTTATTTGGATTATTACAATAAAAGATATGATTTTTCAAAGTTTTTATATTTGATTTGAATTAAAAAAGAAAATTTACAAATGAAATAATTTATAAATGATGCAAACAGATAAATGGATATTATATTAAAATTCTTTATATTTTTCTGATAATAATAGACATATTATTTGTTTTATTTGGATTATTACAATAAAAGATATGATTTTTCAAAGTTTTATATTTGATTTGAATTAAAAAAGAAAATTTACAAATGAAATAATTTATAAATGATGCAAACAGATAAATGGATATTATATTAAAATTCTTTATATTTTTCTCATAATAATAGACATATTATTTGTTTTATTTGTATTATTACAATAAAAGATATGATTTTTCAAAGTTTTTATATTAGTTTTGAATTAAAAAAAGAAAATTTACAAAAAAACAATTAGTCGTGGGTCGTGGCTGGACCCGGGACTAAAGGGTGCCTGCGCGCGCGAAAACGAAGAGGCCGAAAAAAACCTTTTGTCCCGGGTCGTGGCTTAACCCGCGACTAAAGGGGGGGGAGTCTTTAGTCGCGGGCTAAGCCACGGCCCGGGACTAAAGACCCTTTAGTCCCGTCCCGTGGCTTAGCCCGGACTAAAGGGGTGGCCCTTTATATTCTGCGCGCCACCGCCCCTGCCCAGCACTTGGCATTCCTCGACGCAGCGAAGAAGACGAAGCACAGACGCGCATCGAAGACGACGCAGGGGAGGTGCCGTCCGCCGCCGCCGTGCCACTCTGCTCTGCTCCGCCGCCGCCGCTCCGTGCCGTGACGTGCCGCCGCGCCGACGCATCCTCGCGCCGCCGCGCGACGCCGCCGGCCGCCTCTCCGCGCGCGTGCGCCGCCGCGCTGCTGCCGCCGTCCCGCCTCGCTGCTGCGGCCGTCCCGCCTCGCCGACCCTCGTCGGTGAGGCCGCGCGCGCGGGGGTGTGTTTTTTTATAGTTTTTTTTGTTAGTTTTTTGTTATACTTTTTGTATAGTTTTTTTTATAGTTAGGTTTATTATAATTAGGATTATAATTAAAATTATTAGGATTGTTAGGTTTATAATTAGGATTATTAGGTTTATTATAATTAGGATTATTAGGTTTATTATAATTAGGATTATAATTAAGATTATTATAATTAAGATTTAGTTATTAGGATTATTATAATTAGGTTTATTAGGGTTTTTTGTTATAGTTTGTTTCTATAGTTTTTTTATATTAGGGTTTTTTGTTTTAGTATTAGGATTATTGTTTTAATTAAAATATTAGAATTAGGATTAGGATTATTGTTTTAGTTATTTTTTGTTTTATTTATTAGGATTATATTGTTTTTATTTATTGTTTTATTAGGGTTATTTTTTTGTTTTAGTTATTATGATTATTGTTTTAGCACAAATAATATTAGGATTATTATAATTAGGATTATATTGTTTTAGTTATTAGGATTATTGTTTTTTCTAACCTGTTTAATTTTCTTTTTGTTATAGATAATTAAGTCATGGATCCATCCGAATATCCTGGTCGCATCGGTGAAGGTTTTCTTCAGGGCATGATAAGAGGTGAAGACATTACTACCAGCGCCGAAGATATTTTGCTCGAGGAAGATATTTCCTCATATCTGAATCCATCCGGTGATGGACTAGAGGAAAACCTAATGTACCAAGGGGAAGACCAGATGGACGAAGGGCAAACAAATAACAACAATAATGATGGCCCCTCGACAGGATCCGGCGAGGTATATATATATAAAGTCTCGTGTTACCTCTATTCATTAACTGATCTAGATATATATTAATCACTCTCTCTTCTTCTTTTAGCCCACCAGATCGAAGCAATCGACAGCTCGAACGAAACGAGGGCCGAACAAAAAGTTGGATGGTAATCAGAGGTTCACCATCGAAGAAATAGATGATGATGGTGAACCGATTGCTCCAGAGAAGCACCGGAGGATGTTTATAAATCAATGTGGGGTGCTTGTTAGGGACAACCTGCCGATCATAATCGAAGAATGGAATAAGTCAAAGAAAGCCGGTGAAGAATCCAACAGCTATGTCACCAATGATGCCAAAGATGACCTTTGGCAGAAGCTCATAGCGCATTTCATACTACCTCCAGAGTATGAGGAATTTGAGGTAGATGGTATTACCCCAAGGCCGGGTGGGCTTGAAAATAGAGCGAAAGTCAAGGAGTGGGCACTAAGAAAGATGGCTGAACTGTACCGGAACCACAAGAAAAATTTATACGTGAAATATGTCGCGAAAAAGAAAACTCCAGACTTCAAAGGAGTAAACGAGAAGTTGAGAGAACAGTGGCCCGATTTTGTACAGTACAAGAAATCTGATAAAGCAAAGGCAAAGTCGGCAAAGAACGCGTTAAATGCTGCCAACAAGAAATACCATCATAAAATGGGGACAGGTGGCTACAAGAGTGCCATCCCTAAGTGGGAAACTATGGAGAAGGAAATGAGGGCTAGAGGCGTCACTCCTGGTACAGATGGATGGCCCGAGAGGTCAAAGCACTGGTGGTACGGGCACGGGGGATCCTTGGACCCAGAAACAGGGAAGACATTATTTCATGATAAAATTCTAAAACCCTCCCAAGACCTTATTCAAGCAATGAACGATGCTTAATTGGGATTTTTCCGCCCTAGGGAATCCTGAAAAGGGAGGACGAACACGAGGCAAAGGCGCCGGTGTCTCGTGGAAGAAAGGGTTTCCTCTGTACTATGCCAGTTACAGAAACCGTCAGAGAAAGAAGGACCGGGAGGCAGACCGGATCTCCAGGGTAGAGCAGGACCTAGCTGATCTGAAGAACCTCATGCATGAAATTAGCCAAAGGCCGCCGTCGTCAACTCACCCGCGGTCTGATGATCCTGCATTGGATCTTAGCCAACGGAGAAGCAGCGTGGCTTCCACGGAGGTCCGTGCTGATGATCAAGCACTGCTGGATGATGCACCGGCTCCTCACTACCCCGTGGATGATGTCAGAGAGATGGCACAATGTGAGCTACATCAGCCAATGAACAACCTGTCCTTCAAGGTGGCGATCGGCACTGCTTTACCTTGTCTACCTAGAGCACTCCACCATTCACTTCCGATTCCACACGGCTATGCTCGTGTCATGGTGTATGACATAGTGGAGGATTTTGCGGACCTAGAGATTGAAATCGCTATGCCTAAAGGCCTTACGAAACTAGGAGATGTCAAGCGCAACATCATTCTATGGAATAAGAAGTACATCAAGTTTCCAGGCTCTGCGCCAAGGCCACCGACTCCAAGGAATCCAAATCCACCCCGCATCGAATATCGTCAACCTCTAAGTCCACCCCAACCCGATTATCGCCAACCTCCAAGTCCACCCCAAACCGATTATCGCCAACCTCCAAGTCCACCCCGCCCCGCTGACGATCACCGCAACAGGAGTACATCAACTCGATCTCCGCCTCTGTCTCCGCCTCCGTGCAATACTACTACCTCGTCGAAGAAACGGAAGTTTGACGGTCCCCCGCGCCCCACATCGAAGAAAGGTCAAACGCCGAAGATAGTCGATATCCTGCCGGCTCTTCCAAAGAGACCTTATGACAAGACCGACGAGGAAACTAACGCGGATGTGGCTGCCCAAGTTAAGGCGCATTTTGCACCCAAAAAGCCTGAGCCAAAGCCGGTATATAACGAAAAAACAAATAAGTGGGCTAAGTCCTTTCTTGAGCAACCATCCCAGATATCGATGAATCTGGAATCAGACTATGACCGGGAGATTATTAAGCAAGCACAGAAGAAAAAAAATCACAAGTGCAAAAAGCGGGAAGCAAGTTGCCCATCTCGGAGCACAGAAGAATCAATCGGTCGCCCCGCTCAAAGTCATTTCAGACCTCGACAAGGCCTTCAGAGCTGAAATGGATATGGACATGCAAATAATGGATCCTAGAGCCCGTAATAATGCTGCACTTATGGGAATCACTGTATCGGAGGCCAAAGCACTTGCTAACGAAGCAAATATGTCTCTTGGTCAATATTTAGGCTATGAAGATACGCCAGTGGATCAGATAGTACGGCAGTATGTCCAAGGGAAGCCTCTAGTCAGTAATGAGGAGCTCGCGTGTCTATCCACACATATGCGAAATCTGCATGAATGGTACATGTCACAAGCAAAAAAAAGCATCATAAAGATTGGTTTCCGGTGGACGTTAGAAAGGAGCATCACTTCAAACCATACTCGATACAGGTTCAAATGACCGAACTGTTTTAGTTATACAACCAGTGTGCCCTCGACAAATCTATCATTGGTTGCTACTGTCTGTAAGTTATTTATTTCTATAATTAAGTTTGTAGCTTTAGCTCGTTCATTGCATTTAATATATTATCCTAACTATATATCCTTTTGTATGATGATATTATATTCTGCAGAATGAAGATGCTTGAATGCAAAAGAGCTAGAAGATACGACGTTGGGTTCATTGACCCATATATCATTAATGAATATACGTTAAAGAATCACCCCAAAGACGTGGAGGAAGACCTGTCCAGGTTCTTAACTGAGCATAATTTTGTTAAGGAAATACTATTTCCTTACAACTTCAAGTGAGTGTTTATATCTTGTACACATTTTATTTTTGCTTACTGGATGAGCTATGCATGTATGCTTATGCAAATGTCCGCAGATTCCACTGGATCTTGCTAAACATTCAAGTTGACAACTCCCTAGTTGAAGTCCATGACTCATTAAGTTGGGACCAAGAGAAGTGGAGCGACATGAAAGCAATGCTCCATAAGTAATTTCAATCATTATCGCATTATATCACCCTCTTTCATTCATTTCCTGATATCAAGTAACTAATAACTCCTTTGTTCATTTTCTTTGCCGAGCAGGTGTTGGACACGGTTCAGACAGAAAATACCAGATCCATTCAAAGAGGAGCTAACTTATAAAATGGCGAAGAGTTTACAGCAGCCACCGGGAACTCATTTATGTGGATACTACGTCTGCGAGTACATCCGAGAGTTGACCAGTGAGCGAAAAGTTGACTCGCATTATATTTATGATTTGCGGGAGAAACTAGAGCCAGAGCAGCGCATAAGAGCAATTCAAGAGGAGCTGGCGGGATTTATGATAAAGGAAGTCCTTGATGTACATGGAGAGCATTATGCGGATGACGTGGAACTCGATTTGCCTTAGTCATCTCCATGTAGCTCATATGATATATATATTCATCAATGACCATGTAATTTCAAAACATTTCTTCCTTTTGATATGATTGATTATATGTATGCTTGCAAGGGATCGATCTTATATAAATGCATCGACGTGTAGTGTGTATGTAGTAGCGTATAATATGTCTACTGAAATATATGTTTGTTATAGTGAAACACAAAACAAAAAAGAAACAAAATGGCAAAAAAAAAGGAAATACACAATCTCTGCCGCGGCAGAGAAATGTGGTGTTTCTCTGCCGCGGCAGGAAACCTTTTAGTCCCGGGTGGTGTTACAGCCCGGGACTAGAGGGTTTTCGCCCGCCGCGGCGCTGAAACAGCCACGTGGCTGTTATCAGTCGCGGGCCGTTGCGAGCCGGGACTAGAGGGGGGGGGCTCTAGTCCCGTTTTCGCAGTCCCGGGCCCAAAACCGGGACTATAGCCCGTTGCGGCCCGGGACTAGAGGCCCTTTTTCCACCGGTGCCTATTGCGTTTTCATACCTTTCCTAGACTATTTTCTGTATAAGATTTAGCCTTTTATTTGTTTCCTCTATTTCATAGGGTCGTTGTTGTAATTTTTTACCCACCGCTTGACTAATAGAGTTTCCAGGGCCTTCGGTCCCCTGTCCATTCAAAAAAAAAGAGTCGGTTTCAGCTCACAAGTAAGAAAGCAAGGTTCACACTAGTGCACTAAATTAACGGGACCGGTGTCTGATTTGTATGAACACCGGTCTACATCATATCATGCATTTGTCAAAAAACAAATCTATTGAAGAGTTAGTGCGCATGAGCAAAGGTTGTACCTATCTCTGTCTCCATCAGTATAATTGAAAAGTTTTGGAAATATGCCACCCTTACGTGATTATCATTACAAATAAGTACAACTAGCTTATCGACGCATGATTTGGCCATACATGGGATACATGCTACCATGTGAGTAGGTACGTATACTAATCTATTCCTTTGTTCATCGCACTGAGAGGACGGTGGGATTTAATTTGTTTGATACCACTTCTTGAGTTCTCTGCTTTCACACGGCTGCACACTTTCATCGCAATGAGAGGATGGTGGGATTTTATCAGTTTGGTACCACTTCTTGAGTCCTCAGCATTCATACAGTTGCACTCTTAGTGCTTTTCTGTTTTTACTTTTTGAAAGGAAGTTTTTACCGCTTTTTATTCTTTGAAAGCAAGTTTTTACTGCTTTTTATTTTTTAAAGCATGTTTTTACTACTTATGTTTCATGTTTAGTTACTGCAAAGCAAATTCATTCCAAATGTTTTTTCATTGAAACCAATTAAAGATTTCAAGTCGAAAGTACCAACATATATTAGAAAATTCAGTTTGCAACTATCTACTACTCTATGGTAACTGGTGACTTGTAGAATACTATACTTGAGTTCAACAAGCTTCTTTATAAATTCATTATAGCTTAAATGAAACCTTTTAATTTGTTCAGAGGTGATTCAATTCGTCATTGCGCCTATGAAGTAGTATAAACTCACAAGCAAGCAAGGTTCAAAGTGACAAATTGATTCAAGGGAATCAATGTCTTAGTTGTATGAACGCTTGTGAACACCATACCATCCATATGTCTATAAACAAATCTATGGATAAACAAATCAGTACAGCTATGAAGTGTTGGAAATATGCCCTAGCAGAAATAATTAATAAAGATGTTATTATTGTAATTTCCATGTTCATGATTAATTTCATGTTCCATGTTGGAAGTGCATTAATCCTTGAATGTGACATTTGGAGATAACTATGTTTGCATGCGTGCATCGAATAATATACACCAAACAGACCCCTACTCAGGCCTCTGGACAAGCTCATGAATTGTTTGATGATCTTTTTTATCATGGATAATGTTAGTGTCACAAGGATGTCAAAAATTATGGGAACACGTAGATCTACAGTCTAGTCATCACATGATGCACTTGTGGCCGGTTCTCTTTGACCGAAAGATGTACATGGTGACTAGTACTAGCCATCGAGGTACACCTGGGGTCGGTATAAATGGTGATTTCACAAGACAACCAAGACAACAATAGTTTATCTTGGACCCGGGGCTAACTCTAACAACAAGAAAAATACGTTGTGTATGACCGTTCCATGGCATGCATCTCTTTAAAGGTCCCAAAGGGCACACTGCAAGTAGTCGTTGATATGGAGTCTAATTAAACATCATAACCCTATGTTGGTGATCAGTGTGAGGTCAAATATCAATATGTCATGCAAGTCGTATGCTAGTGATCTTTTGTCTTGTGCATGCAAAAGTCATTGCAGAATTTGGCAGGTGGAAGAATCATCAGATCATTGCTTGTCGACTAATGTAGTAAGATGAACAGCTGGGCGTAGTTAGCATGTACTCCCTCCGTTTGGTAATATAAAATGTTTAAGCAAGCTAGATTAGCTAGGTAAAACGTCTTATATTACCAAATGGAAGGAGTAGTATTTTTAACAAATATAAAACTTGTACACATCATAGAAAAAACACATGTGCATATTCTTAGACAAATATAATCTATCGATCCACTGTGCGATTGCAACATCCCAACTGTTCTTTTACTTTTGAAAATTCGATTAATAATATGGGCCTATTGCTCTGATATGTCACCAGCTGTCGGTATCGCTGACATGAAGTAGCCACGTTGTCATAATTCTAACACGATGTGTAATGTGTAGATGAGTAGTGTAAAATTCAATAGAAAGTGAAACGCGAACTTTAGTGTAGAATTCTCTGTGTAGGGTAATTAGGTTTATTTAGATTGCTATGTTAATAGAAGTTCCTCGTGATGAGTTCACTTTGTGTTTCCTTCAAAATTTGTGGGTTCTCCAATTGAGGACAAATAGTTTAGGGAAACAGTTATTTCAGCAAATTTCTAGAATCCATATGTCAAATATTTAGGGTCATCCTATTTTTTTAATAATTATAATAATTAGTTTGTAGTTATTATTTGTTAGCTCTTGGTGCGAACATGGCGCTGCCGCAGTACCATGTTGTGTGGTGGAAGAGGGAGAAGTCGTTGGGGCAGAGATCATGAAGAAACGTGAGAAGTATTAGCTTGGCATGTTGGGTACACCACATCAGGCAATGCGCGATTATGATGACATCATGCTCCAATTGTTCGGGGAAAACACTGACACTCAAATTCCGTGAGGATGTTCATGCCGTAGAATTTCTCGTGTCGGGGGATATTAGGTAGCCACCAAGGCCGAGGAGAAGGATCCCATCCAGTCAAGGTGCACCTCTTTGAACCATTGGTAGTGCATCTCGCTAAGGGGCCATGTGTGTTAGATTACAACCGACAGGTGTTTGAGCCCCATGGACATGGCCAGGATTGTTCCAGTGCATAAGTCATTGGTTGCCTCCTCGTGGAGAATGTTCATTACACTCTTCGAGAAAAGAAAGCGTAGAAAGATAGTGCATTGTGCATGTACAACTTGGATCAACATAGTGTCACCTTGTTATTGGATCTGCAGTAATGAGAGAACGGTGGGTTTTAATTAGTTTACATCTGGGTGCTACTCCATTGATAACTAATGACTTCTATAATGCTACTAGAGTTCAGCAAGAATTAGTTCGTTACAGCTTCACCGGAACATCTTTATTTGTTTAGAATTGATTCAATTCATTATTGGCCCCTATGAGTTGGTTTCACCTATACAACACAAGAACAGTCAACGACGGATACCGTCTCGATCCCTCCCCTCTCCTCTCATCCTCCTTGAGAGTCTCATCTGTGGATCCATACCCAACCTAATCCTACTCCGTTGGCGTACCCGGCCGAATATGGAAAAGCGGAGGTGCTAGTGTAGATACTAGTTGTAGTCTAGGGTTAGCTCTGACTACTAGGGCCTTTCTGGCATCCATCTGTCGTCTAGGCTCTCCTATGCGCAAGCTGCAACTTAGAGGTGGTCTGCCTTCCTCTACTTCTAGTACTCTTATGGTGGTAGTTGGTGGTGCGGAGGCGGTGCAAAGATCATGTTCAGTAAAGCTCGTGAGAGGGGCTTCTATTCGAGTGGATTTGGGGGGGGGGGGGGGAGTTGCTCCTATATCTTGTGGTCGTCGTGATGAACTGGAAGAGGAGGACTCCATGTTCTTCGTCGAGTCCAAGCACGTCGGGGTTTCTTCGAGCGGGCGGTGTCGCTCCCGCTGGAAGCTGCGATTCCAGGAGTTCCCAAGCGGATATCGTTGTGTGTATCCACTATCCATGGCAGATGGATCTACTCCAACCTTAGGAACTATGGTGATCTGAGTATCTCCCTACTCCAGGCCGACGTGCTGACACGAAGCATCTTCCTCGACCCCGTCAAGAGATCCACAAACAATATCGCACCAAGTGGAATGTTCCCCGGCGGTGGCACAGGCTCCCGAGCCTTGAGGATTTGCAACGCGGTGGAGAAGAATAGTGACCCGATTGCTTTTTCATACTTTTCCAGACTATTTTCTGTATAAGATTTAGCCTTATCTTCGTTTCCCCTATTTCTTAGGGTCCTTGTGTAATTTTTTACCCACCGCTTGACTAATAGAGTTTCCGGGGCCTTCAGTCCCTTGCCCATTCAAAAAAAAGAGTTGGTTTCAGCTCACAAGTAAGAAAGAAAGGTTCACACTAGTTTACTAATTAAAGGGGACATGTGTCTTACTTGTATGAACACTAGTGTACATCATACCATCGATTTGTCAAAAAACAAATCTATTGAAGAGTTAGTGAGAACGAGCAAGGTTGTACCTATCTTTGTGATGTCTGGTCTCCATCAGTTTAGGTGAGAAGTTTTGGAAATATGCCACCTTTACGTGATTATCATTATAAATAAGTACAACTGGCTTCTCAATGATTTGGCCATACATGGGATACATGATACTTTGTTCATCACACTAAGAGGATGGTGAGCCTTAATTTGTTTGGTACTGCTTCTTGAATTCTCTACTTTCACACGACTGCACACTTTCATCGCAATGAGAGGATGGTGGGATTTTATCAGTTTGGTACCACCTCTTGAGTCCTCACATTCACACATTTGCACGCTTAGTGCTTTTCTGTTTTTATTTTTTGAAAGGAAGTTTTTACAGCCTTTTATTCTTTGAAAGCAAGTTTTTATTGCTTTTTTATTTTTTAAAGCATTTTTTACTACTTTTGTTTCATGTTTAGTTACTGGGAAGGAAAGTGACTCCAAATGTTTTTTCATTGAATTTATGAAGTAAGGATTTCAAGTCGAAAGTACCAACATATCTCAGCAAATTCAGTTTGCAACTAGCTGCTGCTCTATGGTAACTGGTGACTTGTAGAATACTACTTGAGTTCAACAAGCTTCTTTATAAATTCATTATAGATTGAATGAAACACCTTAATGTAACATCCCAGTATTAGAGCTTAGAAATAAGCTGAACACAGTTGTGTGCATTGCATTCATGCATAGAAAATCCGGATATTTTTCACGCTTTTGAACAAAACTTGTCAAAGTGATTGAAGCTTCACTACTAGGAAAATGGTCGTCTGTGGCGCACCTAAAAGGCCCATCCGTGGCGCACTAGTGGTGCGCCACGGGCCTTGCGCTACGGCTATCTCTCAGCCGTGGCGCACTGCCTAGTGCGCCACGGTTGTGTAGAGATAGGCGTAGCGCACCTCCTAGTGCGCCACAGAAGTTTGGCATGGTGCGCTACCCCTGGGATCTTCTGTGGCGCACTACCTAGTGCGCCACCAAACTTCCATAGTGCGCTTTAGCTGTAGTGCGCCACAGAAGGTAGACCATGTGCGCCACAGATGTATTTTTTGTTTTTTTTTAATTTCCGAGCCAGATTATACGCAATACAGATTATATACAATATTACAGCAGATATACACACACAGATACAAGATATACAATTATATATATAAATACTCAATATGAAAAACAAGATTGAAACAAATACATATAGATAAGTCTCATACATGAATACATAGTCTAAGTTACATTGTTTCGATCATGTTACAAAGTAGTAGTTGGTACATGCTAATACATGTGTCGATCGAATAAGTTAGAGCTCGGAAGCTCGCCTAGACATCTAAACTAGCTAGCTAGACACAAACGCGGGATAAATAACCAAAGAAGATAAGCATGATCACCGCCGCGACGAAGGTGTAGGTCTTCATCCGGTTCCTTGTCCTAACTCCCGCTAGATAGCGCGTGTATCTAGCTTCCGCCTCCGCCATAGTGTTGTACCCTTTGTAGCTATTGCCGCTGAAACGGTGCACCTGTCTCCGGCAGTCTTCCCAATCATCGTAGACTCCGGGAACCCGTCCCTTATACACGACGTACCACGTCATCTATAAGTTGACAATAATAATTAACCGACTATTGAAAAAAACATATATAATTAAAGTCGCATATGAAGATACACTTATAGAAAGTACTCCTAAATCAAAAAGACCAAACTCAGAAAGCATGCCTCATATATAACTAGGTTGTTCGACACAGGAATATGCTACGATGGAATTGTTCGCCAAGTAGGATGCACAACACCTGGACCTGTGCATAGCACAAGGCGAACAATCCCATCGCAGCACATTCACATATAGTGTGCCACGACATTTCAATCATCGGCATTATTCTCGAAAAAGACCAAAGTAACTCAAAAAGCATGCCTCATATATATACATAGGTCGTTGGACACAGGAATATGCTACGATGGAACTGTACGCCAAGTAGGATGCACAACACCTAGACTTGTGCATAGCACAAGGCATACAATCCCATCGTAGCATATTCACATATATAGTGTGCCACGACTTTCAATCATCGGCATTATTCTCGAAAAAAGAGTAAAGAAAAAAAGAAGGACCAAATTGAGCAAAGGACCAAAGAGTAAGCAAAAAAACCAAGCATTGATTGATATATAATAATAAGCAAAATAAGTTCACTTGTCGTCCACACACACACACAAAGGTCATATATAGTTTGTAACTACAACTAGGCCAACATCAAGCCTTCTGGCTCGGCTTAGGGAACGGGAGGACGCCTTGTCTCGTCATGAACTTCCTATAGCCACCCTGCATCTCTAGGTGATCTTCTATGTCACGGTTATTCGGGATATTTCCTCCGTAGAAGATCCCCCCCGAAGTCATGACATCACGAAAGATGATTGCCCCAAACTGCTGCTGGATGCGATACATCTCTTGTCTAATATCCGAATCATTGATCTTGGCTTTTGCTTCGGCCCACTGTTTGAGATGATCTGGCAGCGTAGAATTCTGCTGGTCAAGTAGGAACGCCCTCATGTGATGGAGTGCGTAGTAGGCTTCCTTCTTACTGTTTTCCGGCTGCTTCACGTAGGGGAACTCCGTTACGTGGTTGAAGACGTGCCTGCCGAACTTGACCTTCTTACGCACGAAGCTGGTGCCTTCCGTCGAGGCAAAGCCAGTGAGAGCATCATCCAGAACTTCCTTGATCTTGTCGTAGTTTTTCTTCTTTTCTAGACTCCCCGAGTCGAAATACGTGGCGTGGGAATGCTTCGGCGATAAGGAGATGAGCGTGCAGTGTTCATCTCTGCACAAAAAATTCAAATGGAATGTGTTGGAAAAAGAATGATGATGATCTAATAAAGCCAATCGACGGTGGCGAGCGAATAACGACTTACTCGGGAAAGTAAGGCACGAGAATGTATTCCTTTGTCTTGTTCGCCACGAGGATTCTTTTTAGGTACGAGGACACGATACGTCGTTCGGCGGGGGAACCCAAGCAGCCGTCACGCATGTAGTAGGGATCCACTATAGCGATGCCCGGTGTGTTCTCTCTAATGATTTGCATGGCCAGGCTGAGAGAAAAGAGACGGACCATGGTATAGTGCAGCGGGTATAGGTGGAACATATTGAAGATGTCCTCGAACCGCAGGAAGAACAGATCCGCGGGGGCAGTGTCGACGAAGCCCAAGCCTAGTGGCACCTTAACCACGAATACCGGGTGCGAGGGATCTTTCTCCGATAGAAGGCGTCTCTCTATCGTCAGCACGCCGTCATTCACACTCTGCAGTTCCGAACTGGCGAGCTTCCGCAAATTCTTAGGTAGCATGGGCTCACCCGCCACATGAATCCTCCACATAATACCCTCGGGTCTTGGTGGCCCGTCCCGAAACCTGATCGGATTCGCAGTTGTTGACGCCACCGGCTGGCTCGAGCTGCTAGATTTTCTTTTCCTGCCCTTTTTTCCTTTTGGAGAGCGGGCAGGCACCGCAATCTGAGCACCGGCCGCCCTATGTAGTGTGTCAGGGCTTAGAATAAAGGGCCGGTTGGTTGTATCAGCTGGCTCTGTAAAGGCGCAAGCTGGAGGCGTCTCCTGAGAACCAAACAGACGCTTGGTGATAGTGGCTTTCTCTGTGGGGCCACCAGCTAGGTCTTCTTCGTTGCCAAACTGAGTGCTGAAGAAGTGATCATTCCAGTCTTCGTCGTCCTCGGCCGGATCCTGTGCCATGTGTATATCATCAACATGATCATCCGACCCACCGCGTGGAGGTGACGGCGAGGGCGGTAAGGGGGCCTTGCCACCGCTTGTCGCTGGCACGACAGGCGGTGCTGTTGTCTGTGGCGTGATGGCCCCCGCCGTCCCCAAACGGATCATGCTCTTTGGCCATAGCAAGAATAAGCCGAAGCAACTTCTAAGGACATACGGCTCTTCTTCATCCGCTCCTGGGGGTTGAATGGGAGGTTCCAGGTCGTCGCAGCCCCTTAGCACCCGACTAATTTTAACCCTGTGCACGCTATCTGGCATCGGCTTTGAGTGGAACGTGCGCTGCAAGGGTTGAACGATGGTACCCTTGGCAACATCCCTCAGCTCGTTGTTCACGTAGCATAAGAGAGTGCAAGGAACATCCGTCTGCGGAAAACATGTACGGCGTCGTCAGAGCGAGATGCCATAAGAGTAATATATAGATGGCATGAAATAAGGCGGTAATTAAAGCAATTTGTTTACCGTGATGGCGTCGAGATCGGCTAATGTCGACGCACCGCATACGGCGACGGGCGTGCAAGAGACGGAAGGTCTGCTTGATGGCGCGGTGCTGGCCGCCGGTGTATTCTCCCTACCGACGGGTGCTTGGAGCTCCGGTGCCGCCGCGACGATGGAAGGGGGGGCACCAACATGTACTCCGGCGCCGTGGTGATGGCAGGGGGAGTCACCAACACTTGCGGCGCCGCGGTGCTAGCGGGCGGAGTCACGAACACGTAGTTCGCCTGATTCGTCGGCGCCGCGTTGTTCGAGTGGCTGCTGACCATGCTTGGAATCGGGCACGGCCCTACTCGACCACCCGCACTCCAGTTCGCTATTGACTCCACCAAGGTAGGCAGGAAGGACGTGAGGGTGATTGCCAGGTTGTCTTGGACGATCTGCGGGATCCGCGCCACTTGTGCCTTAAGTTCTTGAACCTCTCGGTTTTCCTCCTCGCTCCTTCCCGACGGCGCCACATGCTTCCTCGGCGGTGGACCAAAATGATCCACCCAATTCTTACCCCCGAGGCCGGCCAGACGGCCAGCCGACGACGGCTTCTTCGTAACCGACTCTATTTTCTTGGCCCGGTTCATCGCCCTGTTAAAAGGGTTATCCCACCGGGTGGCCGCCGTCGACCCCTGGGATGAGGAACCCTGGGATCCATGACTAGCAACAATTTCCTCCTCCTGCAGAAGAAGTAACAGTGAATCATTTAGATCACCGATTAGATTGCAATCGTGTTGATCCGCGGAAATTAGATTATACTTACCACAATTTCCTCGAATTCCTTCACCGCAGGATCCGCGGTGAGTTGTTTGGTTTTTGGGTCCACATGGTAACGGGCCCTGATGAAGTTTCGAACCTGCCCGGGTTCGAATTTGGCAAAGGGGTTTTCTATCCCCTTGGATCTATACTCTTCGTCCTCCTTATTCCATTTGGCCTCCGCGGTTCTGTATCCACCAGATCCAAGATGGTGATGACCTATATTCATCGCCTGCGGCACCTTTCCCCGATTACTATTGTCCAGGGCTCTTTCGGATTCACACCTCTCCTTGAACTCCCGGAACTGATCTTCGGTGATCTGCGGGTCAATCTTCTGGATCTCCTCGAGACTTTTGCCTTCTTTATAGATCTTCTTTATCCGGGTTCTCCAGCTGGCCAGGGCGGTGCTCATCATTGTGAGGGCGGATTTGTTTACTTCGTTCCCATGATAATTTGTGTTCTGATACTTAGCGGGGAACTTGTATCTTGCGTGCAGCTTCTCGAAGAGGAGTGTGCGCAAGTGGCCATTATCTTTATGCCGGAGATTCTCGGTGTTGATCGAGATGGTTGTCCGGGTGATCGCCGCCACTTGCCCACCGTACCCTTTGACGACAAGGGCGGGCTCCAAAGGAACCCCTGATGGGCTCACTTCGGTAATTTCCTCCCTGACCGTGCCGACCGTGTTCGGGCGCCGGTCCTTCGGCTTCTTCTTCTTCTTAGGAGGGTTGCTACCACTCCCTGTGCCCTCGCCGCCATCAGTGGTTTCATCGTCCGCCGTTCCTTCGGCTTCTTCCTCCGCGTCTTCCATCTCATCATCCTCGCTCTCCGAAGGATGGTATTCTTCATCGTCTTCTAGACGCTGGGCCGCCTCCCAGAATGTCAATTGTTTATTCGGAGGTCTGAGTTCTCCTTCAACGCTGATGCGCTTAGAACATCCAGCCTCATCGTTGTCACACATCTTTGCACTAATAAAAAACAAATAATTGGTTAAATGCACGGAAAAATCTGGCATGACCTTTGCTAATACTTTTAAATGTTCACAAAAATGTCCAAAAGTGGTGATATATGCCATACAAGTTTTGTTTTGTTTTTAAAATACTTTTAAATATTCCAAACATGCCCAAAAGTAGTGATATAAAAGTGTTACAAATATGATTCGAAGTATAACTAAAATTCATAATACTTTGTCCATGAATATTACAATCTTTTTCGACCACGCGTTTTACAATATTTTTGAGCTAGCGTTTTACAATCTTTTTTCCCTTCTTTGTCGCGGTTGAATAATTTAGCCCCGGCACTTTAATGTTTCTTCTTTCGAACGGGCTACCTTTTTTGGGTAGGGTTGTCCTTTTTCTTCTTGTGATGTATGTTGCTGCATCGTAGTCGTCGTCATGTTCAATCTTTGGATCGCCGTACTGGTCGAAGTCTTGCTCGTTGGCGACTCCATCCATTCCGATGATGTTTCTTTTTCCTTTCCTCACGACAACACGGCTAGGCTTTGTCGGGTCGGTAATGAAAAAACATTGGTCCACTTTGGTAGCCAGTACCCACGGTTCATTTTTCGCGGCCACGTTTGCACCGGCGGCCTTGGATTTGGCTGCTTCGGGTATAACCATGGTTGTGAAATACCGGTCTTCTCTTTCGACACTCTTTGCCCATCTGACACGGAACATCGGCACCTTTTCTCCACAGTAGTCGAGCTCCCAGATCTCCTCGATTCTTCCGTAGAATCTTTCCTTCACGTTGTCATCGGTGTAGAATTCCGACGTTACGCCTGAGTTCTGATAATCACACTTGTTGTCCTTTTCCTCCGTGTAGAATGTGTAGCCGTTGATATCATACGCCTGATAGGTCACCAGGTTTTGCATCGGTCCCTGCGACAAGGTGAATATGATCTTTTCCGTGTCAGAAGAATGCGAGCGCGGGGGATTATCAAGGAGCGTCTGCCTAAACCAACGCGTGAAATCTGAGTTGTGCTCTTTGATTATTTCTCCCTGCGTCCTCTGTATGCCCCGGTCACTGTACTTCTTCTCGATTAACCTTCTGTGCTTTTGTACCCAAGGATCGACTAGTTCTAAATGCTGTAGCGCGACGAGGTTTGCTCGATCAAAGTCTGCGCGTCGAAAATCGAAGTCTGCATGCAGTATGCGACGACCCTCTCGGTGACCAGATCCGTCGAGCTTGCCAAGGTGTCTGTTGACGGGAAGAACGACAGGGTTCTCGATGTCTAGATAATTCATGCAGAAAGAGATGCACTCTTCGGCCAGAAAGCCCTTGGCTATGCTTCCATCTGGACGGGACCTGTTGCGAACGTATCCTTTGATGTGTCCGTTCATCCTTTCGAACGCCATCATGCTGCGGAGGAACATCGGCCCGAGTTGTACGATGTCCTCCACGACATGGACCAGCAGATGCACCATAATGTCGAAGAATGCGGGTGGGAAGTAGACCTCAAGCTCACATAGTATCACCACGATCTCCTCCTGTAGCCTTCCGAGCTGATTCAAGCCAATCGACTTCCTAGAGATGACGTCGAAAAACTTGCATAGGCCAAATAACGTTTCACGGACGTGCTCGTCCATTATCCCTCTTAGTGCGACCGGAAGTACCTGCGTCATTAGCACGGCACAGTCGTGAGACTTCATGCCACTGAACCTCTGCTTCGCCTCGTCTAGGTATCTGCTTATCTTGCCCGCGTAGCCGTAAGGAAATTTGACTCCTAGAAGGCACTTGAAAAACTGTTTGATCTCATCCTGGCTTAGAGTGAAGCAAGAAGGAGGGCAGTAATATTCGTTCTTCTTGAACTTTTTACCCTTCCGACGACCTTGTGTCGTCTCCGACTCATGATCATCGTCATCTTCCTGATCATCAGGAGTAGTGCGTCCTCCGTGAAGCTCCTTCCGGATACCCAAGCATATCAGGTCGTGCCTTGCTTTCGGACCATCTTTCGTCCTATCTGGCATGTTGATTATGGTGGCGACCAGACTCTCGCACACGTTTTTAGTGATATGCATGATGTCGAGGCTATGAGGCGTGCGGAG
Source organism: Avena sativa (assembly GCA_916181665.1). NCBI lineage: Eukaryota > Viridiplantae > Streptophyta > Magnoliopsida > Poales > Poaceae > Avena > Avena sativa. The sequence goes on along the minus strand of OV702284.1, from coordinate 338,534,463 downwards.
AAACTTCCAGTATGGCAACTCCCAGAAAACAGACCTTGTTTTCCATACCTTCATCAGCGGCTTGTCTTGTTGCTGCCTCTTTCGCTTCTTTCCAGGCTTAGGACAATCTTTCCAGTTTTTCAGCAACTCTTCCACTTCTTCGCTGCTCCTACGCTCTGGGATTCCTCGGGTCTCTGATTTGCCATCGAACAGGTCTCCACGTTTTCTCCATGGATCATTCTTGCCGAGCCACCTCCGGTGCGCCATGAACACGGTTTTCGATGACCCTGGATCTTTCTCTAGTTGGAGATAGCTTGTGTTATCCATGCACCTAACGCATGCGCAAAATCCTTGGATAACCTACCCCGAGATATACCCGCAACCTGGATAGTCTTGCACCGTAGTGATCAACGCGGCTCTCATAGTGAAATAATCTTGTGCGACGGCGTCGTAAGTATTGGCTCCATATTCCCATAACGTGGCTAGATCCTCTTTCAACAGCCCGAGATACAGATTGATGTCGGTACCAGGTTGTTTCGGCCCTTGAATTAGCATACTCATTTGTATGTACTTCTTCTTCATGCACAACCATGGAGGGAGGTTGTACATCCATACAAACACGGGCCAAGTGTTGTGCGTGCTGCTCTGGCTACCGAACGGATTGAGTCCATCGGTGCTCACACCAAGCCTGATGTTCCTCGAATCTCCGCCGAATTCTTGGAATTCGAGGTCCAATGCTTTCCACTGGCTAGCATCTGAAGGGTGCGTCAGCAGCTCATCCTTTTCGGGGTCATCATCATCTCCTGGCTTCTTCCTTTCCGCATGCCATCGCATGAGCTTCGCTTCCTTAGGGTCCGCGAAATAGCGCTGCAGACGAGGAGTGATAGGAAAGTACCATACCACTTTTCGAGGTGCTTTCTTCCCTTTCTTGTATCGACTCACGCCGCACACCGGACATGTGGTTTTCTCCGCGTCCTCGCCCCGATAAATGATGCAATCGTTGATGCATACGTGATATCTAACGTGCGGTAGATCGAGAGGACAGACGATTTTCTTGGCATCCTCGATACTAGTTGGACATGTGTTCCCCTCCGGGAGACGATCGTGCCAGAATGCCATCATATCGTCGAAGCTTGCGTCGCTCAATTTGTGCTTTGCCTTCATCTCCATAGCCTTGAGCGTTACATTCAACCGGGTATCATCGGGCCTGCATCCTTCATACAATGGAGTAACCGCGTCTTTCTCAAGTTGCGCAAGCTTGGCTTTCTCTCTAGCAGCAGCCCTGGCGTTACTCGTCTGCTTGAGAAGCAGCTCTTGCACATAAGGGTCCCGCACCCAGCCTGACGTTGTTCCATCGTCGTCTGCTCCTCCGGCATCTAGATCATCATCATCCCGGTCTGCTTCCGCGCCTTCACCATCTCCAGGAGACTCTTCATCATCTCGCCCGTTCTCGCCGTGATGATGATCATCGTCATGTTGGCCACCTTCTTCACCGTCTCCATCATCTACGTCATCGCTTATCCAACGAGTGTATCCATCCATGAAACCATGGCGGAGCAGGTGCGCCTGCAGATTCCCGGAATCTGGGTCGATCACCCAGTTGAGTTTGCATCTTCTGCACGGACATCTTATATCTGTATTGTTATTTCGTATCATGTCGGCCGTCGCACATTTCAAAAATCTAGCCACAATGCCTTCGCTCATTATGCGGACCATTTTTGCCTGCACGATGTACACGGTACAATTTTGAAGTCTATTAGAACCACATAATGAATGCATGCATGCAATGGTCGATAGAAAATTTCGGCATGACCTATCCTAAAATTAGGACCTTTGCGAAATGCCAAAGTCTTGCCAAAATGGAAATGAATCAACATTTTGGCAAAACAAATGGCAACTTGTTCACATACAAACACAAGAGAGAGAGAGAGAGAGAGAGAGAGAGACCGATCCATACACACATGAACATATCATTATCCTCTCCATACACACATGCATGAGCATCATCGATACTCTCCATATACACACACATATGACCATCGATCCTCTCCATATACACACATCATGAGCATCGATCATCTACATACATATGAGCACATCATCCATATACACATGAACACATCCTTACATGGACAACTTACCGAGATGAGAGACCGATCGCGAGAAAGATGGAAAGGAGAGGTGCGCGCGTCGACCGAAGAAGGATAGATGAGAGACCGGAGACCTCCTCTATTACTTATGTAACATCCAAAGCATGTTTTAAATGCTAAAAATGGTGAATGTGTGGAGAAATTGAGGTGGGAAGGAGAAGATCCCGACTAGATCTAAGGAGGAAGAAGAAGGGGAAAGTGAAGTGTGGGGTGGTGGATGTGGTCACACATGTGCACATAAAGTGCTGCCCTAAAGAAATCGACACATCCGTGGCGCACACGGCCCTAGTGCGCCACAGGGAGTACAAACATCTGTGGCGCACTATGCCACGTGCGCCACAGATGCTCCTACTCCCTGTGGCGCACTAGGCCGAGTGCGCCACAGAAGTTTGTGGCCGTTTCAGAGCAGAGGGGGGCATGCGCTTAGGCATAGCGCACCAGACCCATGTGCGCCACAGATGACCCTAACAACCGTGGCGCACCTGACTATAGTGCGCTACAGATGTTTGGCGTGCGGACAACAGGGCCCTGGCCCACACACATCTGTGGTGCACTATAGTCATGTGCGCCACAGTTTTTCTAGTTATTAGTAGGGCACTGCCCACAGGTGAGCCACGCCTATTTTAGCCATGGGGCACTTCAACCATGTGAGCCACGGATGTGCTGATTACCTATAGCCGTTTTCCTAGTAGTGCTTCTCTCAACTTGATGGAAGTGAAGTAGATCATCAAGTTGACTGTGATAAGTTTCAATATGACCTTTGCTAAAACCTTATTTTGGGTAAACATGATTTGATCTAAGGGTAGATCAAATGTAATAAAATTAAACCATAATACATTACTTAATGATTTATATTTGATCCTTAGGTGATCATATCATAGTATTCATTATAACCAATCATGAGTACCAAGTTAATGATATAACACAAATAATAAGAATGTAACAACTATATCTTAATCTCATCTGCTTATACCATGAGTATCATGGTAATACCTAACTTTACTTCTTTAGTAAGTTTGAGTAGGAAAGAAACCAAATCAAGATCATTCACCATATATCTTTCTTTCCATATCAATCTTTATCATCTCAAATGAACCTTATCTCAATATCTGTTGTTCATCAATGTTGAGTAATCAACTATTGATTGACCAATTCTTAATCTATCAACTCTTGTCCTTATCATAGAATCCACTCTAAAACCTTTAGATAAGAAGTAAGAAGAGGTAAGTGGTAATGCTAGTTATAGATATCATCTATAGGATGGGAGTGATTGGAGGAAACTAAATCAATATGGTAACAAAGAAGATTACAAGGATGAATTCTGAAGATATGTTACCAGGAGTAAGCCCATTGAATCAAGTAGGTATAGTAAGTGAATAATCTCTCTTAGTCAGATAGATACACTAAGAAGATAATTATAATACAAGTGTAGTGTTGTATTGATGAAGACCTTGATTAGCCAACTGGAAATCTAAACCATAAAGGATCAAAGGATTATAATGATCATGCTTTAGTCACCAAGATTGAATGCTTATATCATGTATAAGTGACATTGGTGGATAGAACATGATTGAACCCTAGTAAAGATAAATTATTCTAGGTTAGCCATGATAAGTCACCAGGTTATGATGTGAAGTTTGAATATAAGTTACTGGAGTTAAGTAGATACAATATAGTATGATTAAGATGATGTTAGAGCAACATTGGATTAAAGAAGTAGTATATCTAAGAAAGGAATTCTTTAACTAGAAGTCCAGAATTGTGAATTATGGAAGATAGGAATTCTTGGTAAACATTAAACCCTAAATCTTTAACCACATATAAAATCCATTTCATCTGAGTGATTTATCATCCTATTTTCACAATGTCTTATAGGAATAATTTCCTATAGCAAATCACTCAAATATATATCTTTGACCCTTTCAAACCTTTCAATCATGTGTATCACATAATTGGAAATTACTATAAACCATTATGCCCAATATTATATCCATATATTAAATCACACTTAAGCAAGTAGTGAATAACTAGTTCCAAGAAAAGAATTATGCATATTTAAAATAAGAAGGATGGTTAGGATTCACCTATTATTAGATTTTGAATAATAGAATTCACCATATAAAGATTTTCTTAATATTATGAGTTAATGAGAATAAAACCTCATTAGTTAATAGTAAGGCATTCTATAATAAGTTTGTGGATATTAGCTCAATAAAATTCATATCAAAAGCCCTCACAGATAATAATAGGAAAAGTATATAGATAAAGAAAATAAACAAAATATAATAATATATATATAAGTGCACAAATTGATTCATAATAACTTTATTGTTGCTGCAAGTATTCGGCAAATAAATTCCATAAAGAAAATTTCAAATCAAATATTAAAATACAAATTTAGAAACAAAAACCTAAAACCCTAATTATTATTTATTATATTCAATAAATAATTTTTGATATAATTGTGAGCATTGAAAAATATCAACATGATTAGAGTAATCAATCAGTATAGTTATCTCTGGAATATTTAAAATATTATACAAAAATTATGGTGTTTAAAAAACCTTGAAGAAATTTCAATTGAAAACAAATTATTAAAAACAGAGAAGATAAAAGGAAAAGAGTAAACGAGCAGCAGCAGCCCACGGCCCATTCTTTTCTATCTCTATCTACCGCTCAGAGCAACCATCAGTAGTAGCAGACTTGCTCCTTTTCTCGTAGCCTAGAACCAGCCCACCTCGGCCCGAGCCCACATACCGCTTCAGGCGGGTCCCACGCAAGAGAGAACCGTCATCTTTGTCTTCCTATGGCTGATCGACACATCGCCGGCAAGCCACGTCGCTGCCAGAATTCAGGACCGTCCGGACGCGGTTGACCGTCTCAGAACCTCACCCCAACTTGTTTGGTGTCCTCCAAGTGGATTCGCGCCCACCTTGAGCTTCAGTAGCACCGCCGCATCCCTACCGTCATCGCCGTCGTGCCGACGTTTCCGAGCTTGCCTAGCCGTGTAAAGCATCCGTCTGAGACTGCCTCGAGCCTCTAGTCAATCCTCATCTTCAAATCATCCTCCCTCTCGCTATCTATCTCTCTTTTCAACCCAACGCCATCGCCGGCGAGCTTCGGCTGGCCGTCGAAGCAATGCTTCTCGAAGCCTGTGGTGTGTATGGGGAGGAACGCCGTGCTCCGTAGATCGTCTAGGTGGAGTAAAACATCAAGGGGAGCTCTGAGGAGGGTGAATTTCATCGTTCCCTTTCATCAGAGTTTGCCGGAATTTTTGACCGAGTGCTCACCTCCGACCTCTCTGGTCCTCGTCGACCACCGCATGAGCATCAGGGTAAGCTAGCGCATCTCAACCACTTGCTATTTCGTGCTAGCGTTCACCGTAACCCTATTTCCGTTGAGCGCCGCCGTGCCTCGCCACTACAACCTCATTGTTGCCATGATCCGGTGACCATTCTTGGGCGGCGCCGCCTCCAGATGGTTGCCAAGCTCCCGATATTCAAACGTGTGTAATCGCAGAAGCCTAGGAAGCCTCCATCGCTGGTTCCGGTGCTCACCGTCGACCTGACGTCATCGTGACGTCGGGGGTGACCTGGTCCAAAGCTTGACTCGGTCCTCGCCCATGTGGCAGGTGACGTGGTACAGGGCCCGTTTGTCATTGTCTGGGAGTAGGAATACCTTTGGTAAGAAAAACATTAATCAAGCCGAGCATGCCATGTGGCATGTGACCCACCAGTCAGTGACCTACTCTAGGTTAGCTTCGGTATAAAAAGTATTTCTGTTTATGAGTAATAAAACATTGAAAATTCATCTTTTAATATTGGTTAATTTTAAAAATATAAATAAAATACCAAAAATCTTGGAAAAATAAAAACAATATTTTAAAACTATAATCATACATTATTATTTCCCTTAAATAAGTATTTATTATTTATTAATTATTTATAAAGTAGTAAGTCTTATAAAAATCATATCTTATTATTTTGAAATCACAAAAATAAATTTAATATACCAAAATGATCACAAAAATAATATCTACATGTTAAAAATATAATATTCCACTTTTGAGTTAAATAAAAAGTTAAACACTTTAATAACTTGAATTTAAACCTATTTCTTTAGTTAACAATTCATAGAAGGATAAATAAAAATTGCTAATATTTATTAAATTAGCCAATTGAGTCTAATCAATAGTATTAGTCCAAAATATTAATATTATGAAGTCAAAATGGTTTAACAAATTTTTAATACAATTTTATTGAATTATCCTTCAACCATAAGTATAGATTATTTTATAAAAGGATCCTTATCCAATATAAAATCTCCAAGAATAGAATTGTGACTAAATAACATCTTTTCCATTATTTCAACTACAAGTTATAGACAAACCAAAACACTATATTGAATCCATAAGTAGTTAAGTAATATTATTTCCTTGTTTACAAACTATAACCACTCATCCATAAAAAGGAAAATGATTCTATTCCACTAAACAATTAGGAAACCATTATTCAAATAGAAGTGTTACCATTCTTAAAGTATCTGTAGAGAAACATTATAAAGTACACCTGGTACAAATAACATAAGCAATATGCCTTAAGTCCGTCTATGTCTTTAGAGTTAACTTTAGTCTATAATACTTTAAATACTATTTTAGAATACTTTGTTATGTGTTTTATAGTTAACTTTGGTCTGTTATAATTAAGTTATAAAGCATCTTAATACCAAACTAACCAAGTTCAAAACCAAGATAGATAAGTCTCAAATACTACTAATATATTTATTCAAATAAAGCAATTCTTTCTTACTTAAAGACTATAACTTGAAAGAACACCTAATAAGGTTAACTTAAAATTTAAATACCTTCCCTTAGCTAAGTAAGATTTTATTCAAAAGTTATTCTTTTAAGGAACATTATAAAGCAAGACATAAGCATTTCTATGAAAGCTCTAAATGATGAACAAACCTTATATACATAGTCTACAGATACATTTACCACTTGAGTATTCCATTATTGTGTGTGCTTTATTATACTTACATGTTGTTTCACACACACTCACAAGTCTTAATAAGAAGCACATGTGTGAAAATTAATCTAAAAAGGCAAAACATTCCAAGGAAACCCTTTCCAGTATCCAAACCTTAGAACAACGTTATCCTCGGGATTTAAGTTTATCAAATTGCATTACATTACTTATGTATAAAAGCATCTTGCTTCTTTAAACATTAGTCCTTACCGGACCAATGATGCTGATTTTAGATATTGGATCTTATATTGTCTTGAAGACCGTGAGCGCATAATTTTACAATCACAAAAGGCAAGTTCACACTTGCTCATGTCCTTTGATTATTTTCTGTAAAGTATTTTAAAAATCCAGTCTTGTCATCACCTGCATTTGAAAAAGGTCCGAAAACACTAATTTCATAATAATATGATTATATGTTATTTACCGTGAGGTAATAACCTACTATGAAAGTTCCGGTGGTAAAGTAACATATTATCTAGGACTTAACAACCAATGTCGTCAGTGATTCTTGCGCCGTATATCACGCGTTAACCATGAGATTTGGAATGGGGCAGAGAAGTCAGCTGTATCTTCTTCCTCTCGCATGTAGCCGGATGTGCAGGTCGTGGCTGTTATCACTTGTAGCGTGCATATTAATTGGTAATTCGTAGAGGATATGCAGCATATGGGTGGGAACCCTCAACGTCCCACGATAGTTCTGGCATCTAACAGTCTGTACAAACCATTTTCGTAATTCAATGGGTGGGCATGGTGTACACCAAGGAGATATGCAGGGTCGCGAAGGGGGTAGTGATTGGCTTGTATCTTAGACTGGACGCCATACCAAGGAAATATGGACAAGGTCATGTCTTGGTTGTGCAACAAGGATACGGTCTCTCATGGGTAAAGTAACGCACCTCTACAGAGTGTAAAAACTGTAACTTGTTACTCCCTGTTCCGGGAAGGAGCTGTGAACGCGGCGGGAAAGGAACTCCATGAAAGTTCTGGTGAAACCGTGAAGGCTGACGGACATAGCTTTTCATAATAAAAGCAACCTTTGAAGAAATGTTTATGAAAACTTGCATTGCCTACGACCTATGGTCTATGGCTGTAGATATAGTGCATCAAACACTCCTTTCAAGTGAACTTGCTGAGTACGCTTGTACTCAATGTATCCTCTTAACCCTTGCTAGGTTAAAGACGATGTCTACATCAAGTTATGCTCCAGGAATTATCATCAAAAGCTAAAGCTCTTCAATCAAGTCAAGAAAGTCAACATATACATCAACTCAAATGAGGACGAAGATACTAATTAGATAGGAATATAATCTCTAGCCATAGAACCTATTTCTGTAGCGTATTGCAATAGCATCAATGCCAGACCATTAGTTAAAATATTAGTCTTATTATTATGATAGTTTTTGAGTTGTTTATCTCTGATTCTTCTTTATAAGAAGTTTCTTTATTTCTCTTTAACCTAGAGTGTTCTCTGGATCTTGTGTAAAGAGTTGAGTTGTAACCTATAGTCATGTCTTGGACCTGCTGTGTTTATGTTGTACCACTCTGAGAGATGTAATACTAGTGAACGGTGTTTCATTGGTGTTATGTCTACGACTATAGTGTACTACATCATGCAGTGGTATGCTGGGTCGCCGCACTTAATTTGTTCAGGGTGATTCGATTCATCATTGGCGCATATGAACTAGTTTAAAATCCAAGAAAGAAAGCAAGCTTCACATTGGCACATTGATCGGGAATCAATGTATTGGTTGTATGAACACTTGTGCACACCATATCATCCATATGTCTATAAACAAAACTATGGACGACTTAGTGCAAACGAGTAAGGTTGTACATATGGCTGTGATGTGTGGTAGTCATCAATATAGCTATAAAGTGTTGGAAATATCCCCTAGAGAAAATAATAAAGATGTTATTATTCTAATTTCCATGCTCATGATTAATTTTATGTTCCGTGTTGGAAGTGCATTAATCCTTGAATGTGGCATTCGGAGACAACTTTATTTGCATGTATGGAATAATATACTCCAAACAAACCCCTACTCTGGCCTCTGGACAAGCTCATGAATTACGTGATGATCTTGTTTTTTTATAATGGATAATGTTAGTGTAACAAGGATGTTAAAAATTATGGGAACACGTCGTTCTCCATTCTAGTCATCACATGGTGCACTCGTGGCCGGTTCTCTTTGACCGCAAGATGTACATGGTGACTAGTACTAGCGATCGCGGTACACCTGGGGTCATTATACATGGTGATTTCACAAGACAACCTAATCAACAATAGTTTTTTGTGTACCTAGGGCTAACTCTAACAATAATAAAAATATGTTGTGTGTGACTGTTCCATTGCATGCATCTCATCGGGGATCCCAAAGGACACACTTCTAGTAGTCGTTGATATGGAGTCTAATTAAACATCATAAACTTATGGTTGTGATCTGTGTGAGGTCATGCATCAAGATGTCATACAAGACGTATGTTAGTGTATACTCCATTTTTTTCTTGTGTATGCAAAAGTTATTGCAAAATTTGGCAGGTGGAAGAATCATAGATCGTTGCTTGTCGACTAATGTAGAAAGATGAACAGCTGGATGAAGTTAGCATGTATTCCCTCCGTTTGGTAATATAAGACGTTTAAGCAAGGTAGATTAGCTAGCTAAAACATCTTATAGTTCCAAATAGAGTGAGTAGTATTTTTGACAAATATAAAAAAAATTCACATCATAGAAACAACACATGTGCATATTCTCAAACAAATATAATATAACGGTCCACCGTGCGATTACAACATCCCAAGGGTTCTTTTACTTTGAAAAGTAGATTTAATAACATGGGCCTATTGCTCCGATATGTCACCAGCTGTCTGCATTGCTGACAAAAAATAGCAACGCTATCATAATTCTGACATGATGTCCACATCGTGCTCACCGGCGTCATACATGTCAGTGCTCGTCGGCCTCACCTATAGTGGGGACTATAACCATTTGAATCCATCGCAATGCTGAAACCTAAGATAATAGGGAAACACTTTACACATATTATGCTAACGCGCATTTGTATCCGGTAGGATTTTAGCTTGATATGCATGTACTAGGTGCAAAAAAGAAAAGAAGCTTTAGCTACAATGGAAAGGACATTTTCCTCCTTAAAAGGAGAGGTATACCATTTCGTTAAATAATGGCTACGTCTCGATTGTAGAATTTTTTTTACAAATTTATTTATGTATATACCGAAAGATGCGATGCAATAGTTTCTTCCTATTGTGCAAGAAATGCGGTGTTTTTTCAGTCGACCAGATTAAACCTCGTGGATTTTCTTCCTAGAAAACCTAGTTATTGTCAGAATACAAACAAACATAACATTTTCACATGCCTCAACATCGGATCAATAGTGTTCTTGGTACAAATGGGCAACTATGTAATTCCCTATCAGATACGGACAACTTAGTAACGCTCAGACATGGATGATGCGTCCACTAGCCAGAATTAAACTAACAAATGGCTAAGCTTAATAATTAAAAAAATTGGGACAAGACAACTTATCTTCAGGTCCACATCTGTCCATACAGGTAACATCACGCTACTCCACCTTTCTTGTCCTCATCTGTGGCGTACGTCGTGCACAATGCATCAATGTCCTAAGCTTATTTGCCTCTCAAAGAGTGTAACCAGCGTGCTACACACCGAGATTGGCAATTCGTCATTGGCGCCTATGAATTCGTTTTAGCTCGCAAGCAAAAAAGCAAGATTCACACCATGCACGGATTAAAGCAACCATCATCTTAATTATTAGTTGTACCATCACCTGTCCAAACCATAACATCCATATGTCTGAAAAAAATATTCAACACTCAGTGCAAACGAGTAAGGTTGTACCTATGGCTGTGATGTGTGGTCTTGGTCCATATAGTTGGAAAGAGTTGGAAATATGTCTTATGTTATTATCATTACGCATCAGCACAACTAGCTACTCAATGATTAGGATTTTTTTGGAAATGGCCTCAATGATTAGGCTGTTAGATGTATATATCTGTACATTGTATTTCCCCATATGTTAGGGGGCTTCCTGCATATTTGTCCTGTACCTGTACTATATATTGTGGCCTTTGGCCCCCAGAGGAATACAACTTTGTCTATTCCTAACATGGTATCAGAGCAGTTTTAGGGTTTTATGTGCCCACAGATCTGACTGCGCCGCCAGCTCGCCCCGGTCGTCCCGGTTCCCGATCTGGCCGCATCCGCCGCCTGCTTCGATCTGTCCGGCCGCCCACCGGTCCTCCATCGCGCACTGCCTCCACGTCTCGCACATCCTCCATGCGCGGGACCGACCACGTGCGCGCGGGCCGCCTCCCACCGGTCCTTCACGCGCGGGACTGACCGCGTACGTGGGACTCCGTGCCCGCTGCACGTACGCTGCCACCTGCCCGCCCGCGTGCTCTTGCACCTGCCCGCCCGCGTGCTCTTGCTCCTGACCGGCAGCGTGACTCCCGCCTGGGACCAACAGGGTCCCTAGCACTGCTGCTCCTGTTCCCGTATTGCTGCTCAAGTTCCCGCCTGGGTCCCTAGCACTACAGCTGCTCTCTCTGCCATCCCGCCTAGACTGCCGCCGGCTGCTTTTGGTCTGTTTCGTCTGTCTCAATTAGATCTGGGTCTAGATCTGATCTGACAAAAAAAAAAAAAAAAAAAAAAAAGAAAGAGCGAGAGAGATGTCTTCTTCATCGGGTTATGTTGCGATTCCTCGCTGCCCGGTGGTCTTTGATGGCGCGAATTACCCTGATTTCGCTGCCTTTATGCGCGTTCACATGCGCGGTCTCCGTCTTTGGGGTGTGTTGTCCGGCGAGGTCTCCTGTCCGCCGTGCCCCCCTTCTCCTGTGGCTCCTATTCCGCCAACGCCGATTGTTCTTGGTGCTGATGCTTCTCAGGAGGCCAAGGATGCTGCTCAGAGTGCTGATGATAGTGCTGTTGCTGCTTATGACCTGAAGTTCAAGCAGTACTCTTCTGATCTCGAGGCCTATCGACACGCTCTGACTGCCTACACTCAGTGGGTTGATGAGGATGCTCGTGCTGCTGCTGTTCTCACCTCCAGTGTTCTGCCTCAGTATGCTGCTGAGTTCATGAGTCTCCCTACTGTCGCCGCTCAGTGGGCTCATCTTCGTCAGCGCTATCAGCCGTCTGGGGATGCTCTTTACCTGTCCGTGGTTCGCCAGGAGCATGCTCTTCAGCAGGGTGATTCCACTATTGATGAGTTCTATACTCAGAGTGCTGCTATCTGGCGTCAGCTTGATTCTCTTCGTACTGCTGTTTGTGGCACATGCTCGTGCTGCCAGATTGTGCGCTCGGATCTGGAGTTTCACCGCATCTATGAGTTTCTGTCTCGGCTTCGCCAGGAGTTTGAGCCCCGGCGTGCTCAGCTGAATGCTCGTGGTCGTGTTCCGCTCTCTGAGGTGTTGTCTGAGCTTCGGGCTGAGGAGACCCGTCTCCGTACTGCTGGTCTTCTTGCGGTTCCGTCTGTGCTTGCTACTCGTGGTGCTCCTCTATCGCCTGCTCCCTCGACTCAGCTGCGGTCCCCTGTGCCGCCACCGCCGCCGATTCTGCCCATTCCTCCGGGTCAGGGTCAGCTTCAGCACCAGCAGCAGCAGCCTCAGGGTCAGAGTCAGCAGGCTCGTGGTCAGGGTCGCCGTGGTTCTCTTCGTCACTGCTCTTACTGCAACAGGGATGGCCACACTTGGGCCACCTGTTATACACGGGACCCCAGTTTACGTCAGCAGCACCAGGCTCGTGGACAGTCGGCTCCTTCCGGATCTTCAGCAGTTGCTCTCTCTGATCAGGACATTATCAGGAGTCTTCGCGGTCTGCTTGCTGCTACAGGCTCTTCTTCGACGGGCACTGCTGGTTCTGTGACTGACTCTTCAGGCATTGTGCGACCACCACCTTCTACACAGTCAGGTACGTCTCCGTGGTATCTGGATTCTGGAGCTTCTTTTCATATGACATTTGAGTCTTCTTCTCTGTCCGCTCTTCGTTCTCTCCCTTCTCCTGTTCGTGTTTTTACGGCTGATGGTACCTCTCTCCCTGTTTCTAGTCGGGGCACCCTTTCTACGTCTTCTTTTCTTGTTCCTGATATCTCTCATGTCCCTCTTCTTAAGATGAATCTGTTCTCAGCTAGCCAGCTTACTGACTCTGGTTGTCGCGTCATTCTTGATGCTGATTCTTGTGTTGTTCAGGACCGTCGCACCCAGGCCCTGGTTGGAGCTGGCCCTCGCAGCCGTGATTGTTCAGGACTTTGGGAGTTAGACTGGCTTCGTGTTCCTTCCGCTGCCACTTCATCCGCCAGTTCTTCTCCGGTTGTCGCCTCTACTACCAGCTCTTTTCAGCAGTGGCATCATCGTCTTGGTCACCTCTGTGACTCTCGCCTATCGTCATTAGTTCATCGTGGTCTTCTGGGGTCTGTCTCAGGAGATGGGTCTTTGCATTGTCAGGGCTGTAGGTTGGGTAAACAGATTCAGCTTCCCTATCCTACTAGCGCGTCTGTATCTCAGCGACCTTTTGATTTAGTTCATTCTGATGTTTGGGGTCCGGCTCCTTTCGCTTCGAAAGGTGGCCATCGTTACTATATTTTATTTATCGATGATTTTTCTCGGTACACTTGGTTGTATTTTATGCGCTCTCGTAGTGAGGTGCTCTCCATATATCAGCGTTTTGCGGCCATGGTTCGTACTCAATATTCTACCCCCATCCGTGTGTTTCGTGTTGATTCTGCTGGTGAGTATATCTCCCAGATATTGCGAGGTGTTCTTGCTGAGCAGGGCACTCTTGCTCAGTTCTCCTGTCCTGGCGCACATGCCCAGAATGGCGTTGCTGAGCGTAAGCATCGCCATCTTCTTGAGACCACTCGCGCTATGATGATTGCTTCTTCTCTCCCGCCGCATTTCTGGGCTGAGGCTGTCGCTACATCGGCTTACCTCATCAATATTCAGCCTTCTGCTGCCTTGCAGGGTGGTATCCCTCTTGAGCGCCTCTCTGGACAGTCTCCAGATTACTCCATGCTTCGCTTGTTTGGTTGTGTTTGCTATGTTTTACTTGCTCCTCGCGAACGCACCAAACTGACTGCTCAGTCTGTTGAGTGTGTTTTCCTCGGATACAGTGATGAGCATAAGGGCTATCGATGTTGGGACCCTGTTGGTCGTCGGATGCGTATCTCTCGTGATGTTACTTTTGATGAGACGCGTCCTTTCTATCCTCGTCCCACCGCTGGTACTTACCCGGTGGAAGATATCTCTTTTCTTCTCTTTCCTGACACACCTCCTTCTACCCCTATTGTGTCTTCTTCAGGATCTCCTCCCTCTGATGTCTCTTCTTCGACACCGTCATCTTCTTCTCCGTCTAGTTCTCCTAGTTCTCCTCGCTCTCCGGAGTCTTTCTCTTCTATTCCCTCTTCTTCATCGTCGTCTCCTGCATCGTCTTCCTCTGATGATCTTCCCTCTACTCGTCCTGTTCGTCAGCGTCGTGCCCCCAACCGTTACTCTCCTAGTCAGTATGGTCTTTCTGTTGCCTCTGAGCCGACCTCTTATCGGGATGCTGAGCATCATCCTGAATGGCAGCTGGCCATGGCCGAGGAGATTGCTGCGCTTGAGCGCACTGGCACCTGGGATCTTGTTTCTCCTCCTCCCGGTGTTCGTCCTATCACGTGTAAGTGGGTCTATAAGATTAAGACTCGCTCTGATGGATCTCTTGAGCGCTATAAAGCGCGTCTTGTGGCTCGTGGTTTTCAGCAGGAGCATGGTCGTGACTATGATGAGACTTTTGCTCCTGTTGCTCATATGACCACTGTGCGTACTCTTCTTGCTGTTGCTTCTGTTCGTCACTGGTCTGTGTCCCAGCTTGATGTTCAGAATGCCTTTCTCAATGGTCAGTTGAGTGAGGAGGTTTATATGCAGCCTCCTCCTGGGTACTCTGTTCCTGAGGGGATGGTTTGTCGCCTTCGACGTTCTCTTTATGGCCTCAAACAGGCCCCTCGTGCCTGGTTTGAGCGCTTTGCTTCTGTCGTGACAGCTGCTGGTTTCTCCCCTAGTGCTCATGATCCAGCGTTGTTTGTTCACACTTCTCCTCGTGGACGCACTCTTCTTCTTCTCTATGTTGATGATATGATCATTACCGGTGATGATCCTGAGTATATAGCTTTTGTTAAGGCTCGTCTTCGTGATCAGTTTCTTATGACTGATCTTGGTCCTCTTCGATACTTTCTTGGGATTGAGGTTTCCTCCACTTCTGATGGCTTTTACATCTCTCAGGAGAAGTATATTCAGGATCTTCTTGCTCGTGCTGCTCTTGGGGATGAGCGCACTGTTGCGACTCCTATGGAGCTTAATGTTAAGATTCAACTTACTGATGGTGATCCTCTTTCTGATCCGACGCGTTATCGTCATCTTGTTGGGAGTCTTGTTTATCTTGCTGTCACTCGTCCTGACATCTCTTATCCTGTTCATATTCTGAGTCAGTTTGTTTCTGCTCCTACCACTGTTCACTATAGTCATCTTCTTCGTGTTCTTCGTTATCTTCGTGGTACGATCACTCGTCGTCTTTTCTTTCCTCGTTCCAGCTCTCTCCAGCTCCAGTGCTATTCGGACGCTACGTGGGCGAGTGATCCTTCGGATCGCCGTTCACTTTCTGCTTACTGTGTGTTTCTTGGTGGTTCGCTCATTGCTTGGAAGACTAAGAAACAGACAGCGGTTTCTCGTTCGAGTGTTGAGGCTGAGTTGCGTGCTATGGCCTTGTTGACTGCTGAGGTGACCTGGTTACGGTGGTTACTTGCGGATTTTGGGGTTTCGATTACCACACCCAGTCTGGTTTTGTCTGACAGTACAGGTGCTATTAGTGTTGCACGTGATCCGGTCAAGCATGAGCTTACCAAGCATATTGGTGTTGATGCTTTTTATACACGTGCTCAAGTGCAGGCTCAGGTTGTTGCGCTTCAGTATGTGCCTTCAGATTTACAGTTGGCGGACTTCTTCACGAAGGCCCAGACCAGAGCGCAACATGATTTCTTACTCTCCAAACTCAGTGTTGTGGATCCACCATGAGTTTGAGGGGGGCTGTTAGATGTATATATCTGTACATTGTATTTCCCCCATATGTTAGGGGGCTTCCTGCATATTTGTCCTGTACCTGTACTATATATTGTGGCCTTTGGCCCCCAGAGGAATACAACTTTGTCTATTCCTAACATAGGCTATACTTGGGATACATGCATGCTGCCATGTCGTTCGGTCTGCACTAATACGATGCTCATCACAGTGAGTAGATGGTGCTCTTGTATTGGTTTGGTACCACTTCTTGAATCCTCTGCATTCACATAGTTGAACACTTACTACTTTTCCTTTTTTGAAAGCCAGATTTTTTTTGTTTTTCATTTTTTGAAAGCATATTTTTACTGCCTTTTCTTGTTTGAAAGCAATTTTTAACTATTTTTTCTAAAACAAATTTTTACTGCTTATGTTACCTTTTTAATTAGTTCAAAGGTATGTCCCTCCAAATTCTTCTTTTTATCGAATAAACCAAGTAAGAGGTACAACTGAAAAGTACCAAAGTATATTTGCAAATTGATTTTGCATCCGGCCCGGTGCTACTCCATTAGTAAACAGTGACTTCTATAATGTTGGTGAATTCGTTACAGCTTCACTCGAATGTATTAATTTGCTCAGAGGTAATTCAATTCGGCCGTTGGCGCCTAAGGAAGATTCACACCGGTGCATTATTTGAAGGGGACAGGTCTCTTAGTTGTATGAACACTGGTGTACACCATACCATTCATATGGTTGAAAACAAATCCACTGCGAACGATTAAGATTGTACATATGGCTGTGATATGTGGTCGTCAATAGTACAGTTGGAAAGATTTGGAAATACGACCTTGTGATTATCATTATGCATCAACACATCAAGATGCTGCATGCTTACTACTTTTCATATTTGAAACCGAGTTTTTCCGTGTTTTTTTCTTTAAAAGCATGTTTGTGCTGCTTTTTATTTTTTAAAAGATTTGTTTTACTTCTTCGGTTATGTTTAGTTTGTGCAAAGGCAAGTCGCTTCAAAGGCTGTGTTTATCAAATAAACATAGTATAAGAAGTGCAATTGTACCAAAGTATATTAGTAAATTCAGTTTGCATCCACATACTACTCCGTTGGTAAATAGTGATTTGTACAATGCTACTTGAGTTCAACAAGTTTATTTATGACTATAAATTTGTTACAACTTCACCAGAACATCTTAATTTGCTCAAGCGTGATTTAATTCGTCATTGGCATCTATGAATTTGTTTTATCTCACAAGCAAGCAAACAAGGTTCACAATGGTGTGTTAGATGTAATCCAAAAACTCTCTATATGTCATATGTAATGGACTTGGAGTAGTACTCCTCTCCTGATCATATCCCTCTTGTATGCGCCACCGGTGGGGCTTTTCCACCGCCTATATAACACGTAACCGATGCCCCCAACGGGGCTATCGCTTCTGCCTACCTATTTTGATATGGTATCAGAGCCATCCTCTTCCTAGACCTAGCCGCCAAAAACAAAAGCCCCAAGCCGCCGCCGCCGCTGGTGATTGTCTCATCTGCCGTCGCCGCCTCACACACAAATCAAAAATCCAAAAGAAACGTCGCCGCCGCCGCTGATCTTCCTGATCCGCCGCCGCCGCCAAAAACATCCACCACAATCTCAAGCCGCCGCCGCTGATCGATCCTGATCTGCCGCCGCCGTCGACAACAAACATCATTATGACTGGATCATCATCTTCATCCTCGTCGGCCACCTTGGCTGCTCTCCTCGGGGCTCCTCCCACGCAGCTACTCACTCGCGACAACTTCATCCCATGGAAAGCCTTGATGCTCCCTGCCTGCGCGGTGCTAGGGTTCTTGATCTCATTGAAGGCAAGGAGGTTGCACCTGAGAAGATGATTGAGGTTGAAGATAAGGAAGGAAAGAAATTCAAGGCCGAGAATCCCGACTATGCAGCCTGGTTCACACGGGATCAGCAGGTACTCCGCTTTCTGCTCAATTCCGTGTCTCCTGAGATCCTTGCCCATGTCACTGGGCTGGACACTGCAGCTGAAGTGTGGGCATCGCTCAAGGAGCTTGTTTCCTCCCAATCTCGGTCAAGGATCCAGAGTCTCCGCGGAGCCCTCCAGAACACAAAGAAAGGCACTCTCTCTGCTGCAAAATATATTGCTAAGAAGAAGGCCATTGCGGCGGAGCTTGCCGCCGCTGGAAAAACTCTCGATGAGGATGAGTTGATCGGGTCCATCCTCAATGGACTTGACAAATCCTACAACCCCTTCAAGACAGTCATCAACGCCAATCCCGGTACAAATTTATCAGATTTATTTAATCAACTTGTTGCTTATGATGCTCTTCAAGATGATCCTGATGACACCGAGGGCTTCACCTCCTCGGCGAACGTTGCTCGCCGCGGTGGTGGCGGTGGCGACGCTCGGCCACGCGGACGCACTGACGATCGTGGACGTCAGGAGGACCGCCCACGCCAGGATGATCGGAGACGCCAAGATGATCGTGATCGCGGCTACGACCGTGGCTATGATCGCATGCGCCAGGAAGATCGCGGGTATGACCGTGGTTATGATCGTGGTAATGATCGCGGTTATGGACGCCAAGATGACCGTGGCTATCGCCGCGACCGCCATGATGATGATCATCGCGACAGCGGCAACTGGCGCCGCCAAGGACATGATGATCGTCGCGATGGTGGGCGACGTCGCGCTACACCATATGTCAACGTCGACTGTCAGATCTGCAAGATACATGGTCATTCTGCCAGCGACTGCTGGTGGCGTTTCCAGAACAAACGCGATGGTGGTGAAAAGGGTGCAAACATTGCATCCTATGGCGTCGACACCAACTGGTACCCGGACTCTGGTGCCACCCACCATCTTACGTCCGAGCTGAACAAGCTCACCATGCATGAACAATACAACGGCAACGATCGCGTCCACACGGCTGACGGCAACGGTATGCAAATAAGTCATATTGGTCATTCTATATTACGCACCCCACATGATTCCTTACAACTCAAAGATATTCTTCATGTCCCACATGCATCTAAAAACTTGTTATCTGTTCATAAACTTACCCTTGATAATAATGCCTTCATGGAGTTTCACCCTTGGTTTTTCTTTATTAAGGATCGGGACACAAGGGAAATTCTGGTTGAGGGGCCATGCTCGGGTGGCCTATACCCGCTTGCTCCATCATCCACTGAGTCGTCCAAGCAAGCGTTCATCACAATAAAGCCATCAACCTCCACATGGCATCGTCGCTTAGGCCATCCTTCCTCGTTTGTGGTTCAACAAATTCTTAGAAAAAACAATATTTCTCATTCTCCGGAAATAAATCTCTACATTTGTGATTCTTGTCAACTAGCTAAGAGTCACCAACTACCCTACCCTATCTCTACTAGTGTTTCCACTGTTCCTTTGGAACAAGTATTCTCAGATGTATGGGGACCAGCACCTGAGTCTGCTGGAAAACATTCTTATTATGTAAGTTTTATCGATGATTTTAGCAAGTTCACTTGGATATACCTACTCAAAAAGCGTTCCGATGTTTATCAAGTGTTTCTTAATTTCCAACAACTTGTTGAGAGGAAGTTTCATAGAAAAATTGTTACCATGCAAACTGATTGGGGAGGTGAGTATGAGAAACTTAATAGTTTTTTCCAAAAAGTTGGCATCACACACCATGTTTCCTGTCCTCATGCTCATCAGCAGAATGGCTCTGCTGAAAGAAAACATCGTCATATTGTTGAAGGAGGCCTTGCTCTCCTCGCCAATGCCTCTATGCCACTTAAATTTTGGGACGAAGCTTTTCTCACTGCCACCTTTCTCATAAACCTTCTTCCTAGTAAGGTTATCAATCATGACACGCCAGTAGAACGCCTCCTTCACACAAAACCCAACTATGACTCTCTTCGTGTTTTTGGTTGTGCCTGCTGGCCAAAACTTCGACCATATAACCCCAGAAAACTTTCTTTTCGCTCCACAAGATGTGTTTTCTTGGGCTACAGTCCTCGTCACAAAGGGGTCAAGTTTCTAGATGTCTCTACTGGCCGTGTTTATATTTCTCGTGATGTCGTGTTTGATGAAAAAGTTTTCCCTTTTGCCGAGCTACACCCCAATGCTGGTCGTCGTCTAAAACAAGACATTCTCCTTCTGCCTGATTCTACACCAAATTGTGGGGATGCTAATATTAATGACTATATGCCTTTGCCCGTTGTGCCAATTGTTACTAATCATAATGATGGAGATGCTGCAGATACTCATAATGCACCAGATGTGATTATTGGGAGAAATTCTGCTCTTAATGCTCAGGAACCGGCAGCACATCGTCGCGTACACGCTACCACGGGATCAGATCCCGAGGATGATATCCCTGGCCCGCCTGGCGCTGATCCCGGAGCCGATCCGCCCCTATCCACTCAAGACGGGCCAACTGGCCCCGTGCCTGACGCGAATACCGGGAGTCTGGAGCCGCGGGAGCCGCGCTCTCCACGCGCGGACGAGTCGCGCCATGCCACGTCGCCCCCTCGGTCGCCGTTTCCCGCGTCCCGGCCCACCTCGCCTCGGTCTTCGGTGTGTTCACACTCCCGCTCGCCCTCGCCTCCCGAGCGTGCGTCAGGCGCTGATTCCGGAGAGGATCTGCCCTCATCATTGCACAATGATGAGCCAGATTTGTCTCCTGTTTCATCCTCGCGCCAACACAACAACGCCATGGAGAATTCATCTGGTGACTCGGCAACATCTTTCGATGCATCTCCGTCTCCGTCACCACTTCCAGAACCTCGTACACGATTACAAAAAGGTATACGACAACCAAAACGATACACTGACGGCACTATTCGCTATGGAATGTTCACCTCTACAGGTGAACCTAGTAAACTCTCAGAGGCCTTAAAAGATGATCGTTGGTGCAAGGCAATGGAGGAAGAATATACAGCTGTTATGAATAATAAGACCTGGCATCTTGTCCCTCCACACTCCACAAAAAATCTTATTGATTGTAAATGGGTATATCGTGTCAAAAGAAATGCAGATGGCACTGTTGACAGGTACAAGGCACGTCTCGTTGCAAAAGGTTTCAAGCAAAGGTATGGTATTGACTATGAAGACACCTTCGGCCCAGTTGTTAAAGCAGCCACTATCAGAATTGTTCTGTGAGTTGTTGTTTCCAGAGGCTGGAGTCTGCGGCAGCTAGATGTCAAGAACGCATTTTTACATGGCGTTATGGAAGAGGAGGTTTACATGAGGCAACCCCCAGGTTTTGAATCTTCCGCTACTCCAAATTATATTTGCAAACTTGACAAAGCTCTTTATGTTCTTAAACAAGCACCTCGAGCATGGTATTCTAGACTGAGTAACAAACTGCAACAACTTGGTTTTGTTCCTTCCAAAGGAGATACTTCACTTTTTCTCTACAACAAAGCTAATGTTATGATCTTTGTTTTAATCTATGTTGATGATATAATAGTCACTAGCTCCTCAGACAAGGCTATTTCTGCTCTACTTCATGACCTTAATGATGATTTTGCACTCAAAGATTTAGGTGATCTACACTATTTTTTGGGCATTGAAGTAAAGAAAATCCCAAATGGCTTACTTCTTACTCAAGCAAAATATGCTGCTGATTTGCTAGCTAAAGTTGGTATGAAAGATTGCACAACCACACCCACTCCCATGTCATCTGCCGACAAGTTATCCCTAACTGATGGTTCTCCCCTTGGGACTGATGATAGCACACAGTATAGAAGCATTGTTGGTGCTTTGCAGTACCTCACGCTGACACGACCTGATATTTCCTTCTCAGTCAACAAAGTCTGTCAGTTTTTACATGCTCCTACCACTGCTCATTGGACAGCTACCAAACGGATACTAAGATATGTTCAAGGCACTATACATGTTGGTTTAACTTTTCAGCAATCACCCATCAGTTTGCTCAGTGCTTTCTCAGATGCAGATTGGGCAGGGTGCTTGGATGACAGGAGATCCACTGGAGGCTTTGCTATATTTCTTGGTCCAAATCTGGTCTCCTGGAGTGCTAGAAAGCAAGCCACTGTTTCCAGATCAAGTACTGAAGCTGAATACAAGTCCCTAGCAAATGCTACAGCTGAACTTATATGGGTTGAAGCCATTCTCAAGGAACTTGGAGTTTCACTTAAGGTAAAACCATGTTTATGGTGTGATAATTTGGGTGCTACTTACTTGTCTGCGAATCCTATATTTCATGCCAGAACAAAGCATATTGAGATAGACTATCACTTTGTTCGTGAAAGAGTTGCAGATAAAATGCTTGATATCAAGTTTATATCTACAAAAGATCAAATGGCAGACGGTTTCACAAAGGCTCTTGCAATCAAGGATCTTCATGAATTCAAGCGTAATCTCAACCTGTCTGCAGGATGAGATTAAGGGGGGCTGTTAGATGTAATCCAAAAACTCTCTATATGTCATATGTAATGGACTTGGAGTAGTACTCCTCTCCTGATCATATCACTCTTGTATGCGCCACCGGTGGGGCTTTTCCACCGCCTATATAACACGTAACCGATGCCCCCAACGGGGCTATCGCTTCTGCCTACCTATTTTGATAGTGCACTGATTGAAGGTGAGCCAATGTATTAGTTATACGAACACACACGGTGCACACAATATGATCCATATGTGATGTAATAGTTTGTTCATCTTGTGCAAGAAATACGGTATTATCTAAGTCGATTAGATTTTCTTCCAAAAAGAACCTATAATTATTGTCAGAATCCAAACAAATATAACATTTGCATGTACCTCAACATCGGATAAACAGTGATCTTGATACAAATATGAGCAGCTATGTAATTCTCTATCAAATGGACAACTTGGTAACCGCTCAGACATGGATACCTCCACTAGCCATACTTAGACCGGAATAGGCTAAACTTAATAAGTTCTTTCCGCGTTCTAAAATATAAGATATTTTAGCCTTTTCTAAAACACATGTATCAAGATGCCTTTTATCATAGTTTCACTTGCTCTAAAAGGCATATAGATACATATAACGCTTTAGAAAACTTGTGAATGATGCACACCTGTCCTAACAGGTAATATCATGTAGCTCTACCAGTTAAGTAACATCACGCAGCTAGATGGACACTTGTGACGACATTCCAATAGAGATCTTCTCTTATTACCTTTCCATTTCATCCCAACTGCTCGTGCCCACCCCATGTTGCATATAAAATACCCAGCAAGATGCAGAACGTACACGCACAACACAAGAATTTGATTGTAATTTCTCTCGGTCAGAACAATGGCTCCGATGGCGCTCAAGGGTGTTGCGGCGGCGAAGGAAGCGCCGGCAAAGGGAGCGTACGTGACGTTTCTAGCCGGCTCCGGCGACTACTGGAAGGGCGTGGTTGGTCTGGCCAAGGGCCTTCGTGCCGTCAAATCGGCGTACCCGCTGGTGGTGGCCGTGCTCCAGGACGTTCCCGAGACACACCGACGCACGCTACTGGACCAAGGATGCATCGTGCGTGAGATCGCGGCCGTGTACCCGCCCGAGAGCCAGACCAAGTTCATCATGGCGTCCTACGTCGTCAACTACTCCAAGCTCCGCATCTGGGAGGTACCTATCTATCTACTTAGTATTTGATTTCTTCTCCTATATATTCGTTCTTGCATGCATGAAGATATCTCCATGGTGTGGTATAGTTTGTGGAGTATGAGAGGATGGTGTACTTGGACGCGGACACCCAGGTGTACGACAACATTGATCACCTCTTCGACCTCGAGGCAGGCAGCTTGTACGCTGTCAAGGACTGCTTCTGCGAGAAGCCGTGGAGCCACACCCCACAATACAAGATGGGCTACTGCCAGCAGTGCCCGGACAGGGTGGCGTGGCCAGAGGGCACGACCCCAGCACCGCCACTCTACTTCAACTCCGGCATGTTCGTGCATGAGCCCAGCCTCGCCACCGCAAGGGCCCTCCTCGACAAGCTCGCCATCACCGAGCCGGGCCCCTTCGCCGACCAGGACTTCCTCAACATGTTCTTCGAGGACGTATACAAGCCGATACCTACGGTGTATAACCTGATACTGGTGATGCTGTGGAGGCACCCCGAGAACGTGGAGCTTGGCAAGGTCAAGGTTGTGCACTACTGCGGCACTGGGGTACGTATGTCTGTCTCATGGCGCCATCGATCTCACACATGTTTATCTATCTGATGATTCTAACGACGTTAATTATCTATGCAACTACCATGCGAGTAGGGTACGAAGCCATGGAGTTTCACCGGGAAGGAGACGAACATGGACAGGGAGGACATCAAGATGCTTGTGAAGAAGTGGTGGGATATCTATAATGACGAGAGCCTCGACTTCAGGGGCGATGCCTTGTGCAATTAGGGACGTGTCAAATTAAGGGCTTGTTCGGAAGTGAATTAGCTCGGCGTGAATTCGTAGTACGTCCTCGAAGTGGCATCCGTTGTAATTCACGTAGACTGGTAATAAAACAGTGACACGTACCACAGTTACTGCTCGTTTAATTTATGGCGTGTGAAGATCGTCCGGCCGATTGTACTGAACTAATGTGATCGCCTGTCCTGCTGTCAAGACTTGGGCCCACTTTTTTTTTTAGCTTCTTGGCCAGTTTCTTCCACAAGTTACCCTCGACCAGCTTCTTCCAGAATCTTATCTTTAAAATTCGTTCAAACTTCTTAACTAGTAGTTCTAATGTCAATTTAAAAGTATATACGATTTTGGCAGATGAGATTCTGGGAGAAGCTGGTCGACGGTAGCTTCTGAGATAAGTTGGCCAAGAAGCTAAAAAGAAAGGGGCCTTGAGCCAATCGACCGACACACCCAGTGGTGTCCTAGCTCCTTGAACATTTCTAATCACGCTAGCTACCTATACCTAATAATAACCTCGTCGGTCTAAAAGCCATCACTAACGTACGGCCTACTTAATCCAGACCTCCGTCGTCGCTCTAATGGGATCTCTACACAAAAACAAGGTGATCCATAGTGTACAAGGCGCATGCCTCCCAAACATGAAGCCAAAGGCGGCCAGTGTACATGACGGTGGGCATGCGGTGGGGTTTCCTCGAGGAGGTAGAAGGCAATGGTGAAGGCAGAGCCGAAACTGGCCAATATATAGTTAGCACAATAGGGGAAATGGCAGAAAACCGATAGAAGGTGCGGAAACTATCTCGAGCCGTAGCGACATCGGCGTAGGCAGCGATGCAACGTTGGAAGCGACCCAGACAACGAAGCGGTAGTAAATGGCACCTAGAGTCACACAACTTATTCTGCATGTGTACTTAAATCACATAACTTACAAATTAAACTAACAATTCACGCAACTTGCAAACCCATGCATCTGTGATCACAAAACCGGTCAAGTGCGTGTGTTTTTAAAAAAAAAACGGTCATAGGCAGACTAAACTTTTACAATAACCCCCTCAAACTCTACAGAATACATAGATATCTACTTGAAACCATTTCTCTAACGACAACAATCACAACTCCTACAATCTACATGAAACGGATGGCCATGTCGGAGCCAACATTCTGACCGGACACCTACACATATCATCAGAACATCGAAGTCCCCATCACAGCGCCCAATAGCTAGCCGGGGGCACAACCCGGTCCGGAAGATCCACAAACATGCACCAGCGCACATGCTCCGCCGCCACCATCTTTCAACAACCATCTTTGATACAGGGATCTAGGCCTTGACCTTGCTAGGCCTTCCTTTATGCCACCATGGTGCCAGAAAGCGACTTTACCCTGCACGAGTCTATTGAGAAACATTTGTCACCATTCCGTCAGGCAACCGAGTCCTGTTGTCCTCGGTGTCTTAGATGTGACACCGCTCCACCTCTCGCCACTTCCATCCAGCGCTACTCCACAAATGATTCCCCCAAGAGTGAACACGACACCGTAGCGCAGCCATTTTCCTATCCGGAAGACGAGATCCTATGGTTTGTCCTGGAACAGCACGAGTGATTCTACCATAGTTGCACGATTATGCATTCAACAAGACAACATCGCATAACGCCACCATCGCCCGCCATGAACGAAGTTAATTCGTTTTTCACCAACGATTATGTCTCCCCAACTCGCACGCAGGACTAGTTGACGAAGCTTAAGAATAGAAAAGGTTGACTAGTACTCCCTCCGTTTCAAAATATAGGAAGTTTTAGATTTATAAAGAAAGTATATCTAGACTTATTTTAGTGCGTAGATTCATTCTAAATTTAAATGAACTTACATACTAAAATAAGTGTAGATACATTTGCTTCACAAAGCTAAAACATTTTATATTTTGAAAGTCGGAGAGAGTATAATCCAAGTAAAGTTGACTGGTTGTGACCACTAATTTGATTACGGAGGGGGTAGAAAAATAAGCCGGTAGGCATTAGTTAGTCTAGAATAATAGTAGAAGAAAAGGCAGCACGAATCGGCGAGACGTCTTTGCATTCGGTTGCCACTTATATATCTGCGAGCAGTGCCCTGTTGTGCGTGCATCCTCGCTCCAAGAGGGAGGAAGAGAAAAAAAAACAGTAGTGTGCAGTGGTTGGTGGCGAGATGGAGACGGAGACGGAGAGGCGGCTGTTCGCGACGGAGATTCTCGGGGGCAGGACGGTGTACAGGCTCCACGCCGTGACGGTTGCCGTCGGGATAGTCCTGGTGCTCTACTACAGGGCGTCGCACATCCCTGCCGCGGGCGAGGGCAGGGCGGCGTGGGTGGGCATGCTGGCGGCGGAGCTCTGGTACTCGGCTTACTGGGTCATCACGCAGTCGGTGCGGTGGAGCCCCGTCCGCCGCCACCCCTTCCGGGACAGGCTCGCCGCCAGGTTAATTTACTTGCTTGTTAACCTTCCTTCCAACAGATTGACTTCACCTTCCAATTTCCATTATTCATCTCTTGCTAGCCGTGTTCGTCCTATGGCCTAGCTAGCCAGAAGCCAGTAGCCATGAACCGGCCGGCGGCCACTTAGCAACACGTCAGTTGTCAATACGGCTGGCCACGAGAGCTGGACCGGCCAACTCCCAATCCCAATACAGGGAGCTGGACGGCCGGGAAGCTCAACATCCTCACCATTTTTTTGGTCACGGATGAGCTCAACATCCACAGAGATGTTCGGCTCCTGACGGGGACGGCGGCCTCGACGTTTATACAAGAGACAATGCTGTCGGGATTGAGCGACGGAGTTTTTTTTTTAAGAATTAACGGGCCAAGAAGAACTAGCCCAACAAAATTTAAATCCTGAAAAAAGGAAACTAACGAGCCAAGGGGCTGGCCGGGCTACGAGCTTGCCACGGTCCAGTGTTTTAGGCTCAACTTGGTCAACTGCTCCCGTGGGCAGAGAGCCCAACTCGGGGTGAGCCCAAGATACCTCGGCCCGTAAGTCGACGCTGCCCTATGCCATGCTAAGCGTAGCGCCTAGGGGTCAACGAGTTTGCTAACAGTAGGTGCTGGTAAGTCTTGAAATTTGTTTCTTACCGTATGTGCCGCAGCTTTGTTTATATAAGAGCAAGTACAATAAGATGATATCAGCTGACTACTATGTTGGCTATAGTGATGACTAGAGATGACATGGCAGTAGCTTATAGCCAATGGTGGCTATACTATTAAACTTGCTCTGACACACTATAATTAATATAGTACCGATGTATATGCAACTTTCACGAGAAAGATGACATCTACTATAGTCCATTTCCATGTACAAGCAAGATACTAGTACACGGGAACAAGAGTACCAAGGTTTTTTTCTTATAAAATTCCTCGACGTATCAAAAAAAAATCATCAACAATACTATAAAAAGGTGCACCCCCTCTCATGCAGGAGCCAACCAAAGATCGTCGTACTTGAGCTTGTTGTAATAACAGACAGATGAAAAGTCGTCCAGCTAAGGTCATGAATGACCGGCGCACCAGAGTAGAAATCATCAATATCGATGACAACCGTAGATCGAAAGATACCAACCTAAAAAATACATCAACGGATATGAAAACCGACTGGATTCCGGAAGATCTGCACGACTTCATGCGCCCACCGCCGGCGGTAGATGCACCACCGGAGCGAGGATAGATCGGAGAGTGTCTTTCTCAGAATGTTGAGATGGAGGCTACATGCTGAAGTTAGAATAAGGTCCTCCCTGCCCTATACTCACTCCGGTGGTGCATCTAGTGCCGGCGGTGGGTGCGTCGAGTCGTGTGTCCAGTGGATCTCCTGGGATCTAGTCCGCTTTCATGTTCATTGGTGTGAGTTTAGGTCTTCATGCATGTCATCATTAGCAATGGTTACTTCTCTAGTGCGCTGGTCTTTTGGGGGCTTAGCATGACGACAAGATTTACCCCGCTATGGTGATGGAGGGGCGATGACAGCGGCGTACCTTCGGCTCATGTCAGCGTCTGTAGTCGTCGCTAGGTGGTCTCTGTGAACCTATTTAAAATAAATTACTTTTAGGTTTCTATCGTTGTTGGACATATATATATTTGGCGCACCGAGCATTAACATGGTAATTACTATTTCATTTCCAAGGCATGGAGAGATGCTACCTTGTGTGGATATCTTCGTTTGCACTGCAGACCCGCGGTCGGAGCCACCAAGTCTTGTCATCTCCACCATCTTATCGCTCATGGCGTACGATTACCCAGCTAAAAAATTGAGTGTGTATCTTTCTGACGACGGATGCTCAATTTTCACTTTCTATGCTATGTGGGAGACCACGTCATTTGCGAAACACTGGATACCGTTCTGCAAGAGATATAACATTGAGCCAAGGTCACCAGCCGCTTACTTCTCAGAGTCAGATGGGCCTCAAGAACCATGCACTCCAAAAGATTGGTCATTTATCAAGGTAACCAAACCCAAGCATCTTACTACGGTCATTTTTTTTCTTTTTTTCAACACACTTACTCAAATTCCTATCGAATAGGGCGCAATTTGCACATATTACTATGTTAGATTTAATACGAAGGGTGTGCAGTCAATCCAAAGTTCTCAGCGCATTTTGGCATTGCAACTGATTATACTGTTTCGTCTTTTGGGCAGGACATGTATGACGAAATGACTGAGCGAATTGATTCGGCTATCATGTCGGGCAAAATTCCTGAAGAAATCAAAGCAAATCATAAAGGTTTTTGCGAATGGAATCTAAAAATTAACTCAAAAGATCACCAATCGATTGTTGAGGTAGCTTTCATATACCATCCAAACTGGTGCAACGGTTTGCATGATTTTGGTGTAAATAACTTGCATGGTGTTTGGGAGTTTGAAGTTCTGAACTTTTTTTTTATTTTGCTAGATTCTGGTAGATGGCAAAGATCAAAATGCAGTTGATAATGAAGGAAATGTGCTACCAACACTTGTCTACATGGCACGTGAGAAGAGGCCTCAGCACAACCATAACTTCAAAGCTGGGGCAATGAATGCTCTGGTGCACTCACTAACCTTGCCCCGTCATACTAAGTAGATAGTTTATTGTAGTTTCTGTTAGTAAATAACTAAATATACTCATTTTCTAATTTCATAATAATTTCGAAGTTTCCAAGAAAAATAGTAGTGCTGGACAAGAGTAACCAAAATGTTACGATGTGTTTTCATTCCTTTCAGAAAATCATAGGATAGTGTTGACACGATTATAATCCATTTTGCATTATATATTATATAATCAGTTCACATTAGAATTTCCCGATTATTTGAGAGTTGAGAAAATGTATGAATCTCACTTTTTCCAGCCTTTCGTGAGAGACATGCATTTTTTGGAAATAAGTTGGTTTTACATATGTAAAATAAGTTATTCACTACTGTTAGACACGGTTGGATGATTATTAATAGATTGGTGGAATTTTGCAAAAAAAAGACACGGGTACCATTTAACATTTATGTATGTACAACATTTTCTGGAAATTCCCAATAACATCTGGATGGTTATTAAATAAATATATTATATGAAAGGTTTGAATGTTTTCATCATAATGGTCTTTTCTAGAGTATGTTAACTTTTCTATTTAAATGCAGATAAGGGTATCATCAGTGACAAGCAACAGCCCTATAATCATGAATGTGGACTGCGACATGTATTCCAACAACAAAGATACCATCAGAGATTCACTGTGCTTCTTCCTAGATGAAGAAATGGGTCACAAGATCGGATTTGTGCAGTACCCTCAGAATTATAACAATATAACCAAGAACAATATATATGGGAACTCCCTCCAGGCCGTCAAAAAGGTTAGCATAGTCAAATTGTACTTTTAGTACCGTTATCCTATATAATATGAGCAATCATTATGCATGCTCTGAAACTAACATTGCTACTCAATCTAAAGGTGGAGATGGGTGGTTTGGACAGCGTGGGTGGCCCTCCATATATTGGCACAGGATGTTTTCACAGGAGGGAGATCCTCTGCGGCATGATATTCACAAAAGACTACAAGGTAGACTGGGACAGAGGAGTCAAGGAAAGAATACAAGAAAACATAGTATATAATATTGAAGAGAAAGCGAAGTCTTTAACAACCTGTACATATGAACATGGCACACAATGGGGAAATGAGATTGGGGTAAAATATGGCTGCCCAGTGGAGGATGTAATCACCGGCTTGGCAATACATTGCAGAGGATGGGAGTCGGTCTACTACAATCCAATAAGACCCGCGTTTTTGGGTGTAGCTCCAGCAACACTTTCTCAAACATTGCTGCAAACCAAGAGATGGAGCGAGGGTAATTTCACGATTTTTCTTTCAAAGTACTGCCCCTTCTTGTTTGGGCATGGTAAAATCAAGTTACGACATCAAATGGGCTATTGTATCTATGCATTGTGGGCACCCAATTCACTCGCAACACTATATTATGTTACCATCCCTTCACTAAACCTTATAAAAATCTCATCCCTTTTCCCAGAGGTAATGATTCATAATACTATGGAAAACCCATCTCAGTTCAATATGTTATGTATCTAGACTAATGAAAATATTCATGTGTCATTCAGATTACAAGTCCATGGATCGCTCCCTTCGTGTTTGTCTTCTGTGTGACTAACTTATACAACCTACATGAGGCATTATCATGTGGAGACACGTTGAAAGGATGGTGGAATGTGCAAAGGATGTGGATGGTCAAGAGAATAACCTCGTACCTCTTTGGAGTCATTGACACTCTCCGGAAGTTACTAGGGCTGTCACACATGACATTTGCGGTTTCATCAAAGGTAAGTGATGAAGATGTATCCAAGAGGTATGAGCAGGAAATTATGGAACTCGGGTCATCAACTCCAGAATATGTGATAATTGCAACTATCGCATTACTCAACCTCGTTTGCCTGGTGGGAGGGATTTTTCAAATCATGACATGCAGCTGGAATGTATTCTTGAATGTATTTTCCCCCCAACTTATTCTTTGTGGGGTGTTAGTGATTATCAATATCCCATTCTATGAAGCAATGTTTTTTAGGAAGGACAAGGGCCGAATGCCGTTCCCGGTAACACTAGCTTCTACTGGATTTCTGGTGTTGGCCTTTCTAATAGAGATTATTATACCAATAATTTAGGATCCTAGAAGATGCATTGAAGTCTAATAAAGTAGCATGTATAATTTACGGTTCTCTTGAGAAACACTGCATCTGATAAATTTCATGTGTACTTATACAAGTAATGTACCTTGAGCTGATGATAGGGTAATTCACAAAAAACAACACATAATGCATAAGAATCATACTTTATCAAGCTATTAAATTAGGGTATAGCTAAGAATAGACACGCTAGTGAAGGCTATTTCTATTCAACCTCTTATTGATTGGTTGCAAGCTATTTTTGTTTAAAGTATCATGTTAGTTTTAGCTCATTTCTTTCCTCCTTGATGTTTTCCCCCTTTTTAGTTAGTTTTTGTACAGTGGTTCCTTGTATTTATTGAAAATGACACCGTAGGGGTTTCCGAAACCCCTACGGGAAAGGTATCAGGCCATATCCCCAATGACCCCCGCAAATGGAAGCCACGCGTACGAACTCGCCCTCCCGGACCGAGCCAAAGGCCCAACGCCCCCCTGCAAACGCACCGGTCAGCGCGATGGGGTCTGATTCGGCGCATACTAGACCAAAACCTACGCCTGGGTTGCGGGGGCTCGAACGACGGCCTCGTCCGACGCAGTCTAGCCGAGTCTTCCTCGGGCCCCACCTAGCGGTGTCCCAGAGAGAGGGACCGCATCCTTTTTAATGGGACTGCGTCGTCCCCATCCACATCCACTCCTCCACTCCACTCCCCACTTCCAATCCCCAAAACCCTAGCCGCTCCCTCCCCGCTGACAAGCTTCCCTCGCCGGCCCTAGCCGCCGCGATGACCAAGGATAGCTAGAAGTCTGATACGTCCAAAACGTATCTACTTTCTCGAACACTTTGCTATTGTTTCTCCTCTAAACTTGTGTGATTTGGATACAACTAACAAGGATTGACGTTGTTTTCAACAGAATTACTTTGGTGTCTTGTTTTTGTGTAGAAAATGAACTATCAGGAAAAATCGCGGAAAATATGCCAAAAATTATATTTCACCAGAAGATCCACGGAGCCAGAAGACGAGACAGAGAGGAGGCCTAGGCCCCCCCAGGCGCGGGCCCACCACTGGACACGCCTGGAAGGGGTGCAGCCACCCCAGGCACCCCCTCGTGTAGGGGTTCGTAGCATGGAAAACAAAAAATTTCTACCGCATGCAAACAAACAAGCCAAGATCTATCTACTAGATTGTAGCAACGAGTCGATAGAGGAACTCACCCTCGAAGATTCCAAAGTGTTTAACGAGAGCAGATTCTCCTGGGTGATGTAGTCGTACTCTTACCGATCTCAAGATCGCGTAGAGGATCCTTCCGGCGCTGCTTTCCGACATCGCTTCCGCAGTCGGTCACACGTTCGGTACTCGATGAAGACCTTCCTCTCCGTTGTTCCAGCAGGCAACGGAGGTTGTAGCACTCTCCTCGCGATTCCGGCAGCACGACGGCGTGGTACCGGAAGTAGAGGGGAGATCTCGCAGGGCTTCGCCTTAAGCCGGTGCGAGTATGGTGGACTATGAGAGAGGCCTTGGCAATCTAGGGTTTAGAGGCACCAAGGGAGGAGGCTAGGCCGGCGGCTAGGCTTGGGGAGAGCCCAACTCGGTGGCTAGGGCAAATCCTAGGGCGGCGACGACTTGTGGTGGCCGGCGGCTAGGGCTAGGGTTTTGGTCATGAGAGGTGTAGGCTAGAGGGGGCACCCCTGCCCCTTCTTTTATAGGTGGGAGGGCGCCGGCCAAGGGGAGGGAGTCCTCCCCCAAGTCGGCCTCCTTGGCCGGCGGGTGGAGGGAGAGGAACTCCTCCCGAAGTAGGTTTCCTACTCTCCCTCCACCGAGCAAAACTGTCGTTTGACTTTTCAAATTGGCGTTTGACTTTTCAAACTAGGATTTGATTTATCCCTTTATTTTGCTCAGCCATGATACCTAGTACATGATGCAACCATTCCACATTGTCATGACACATTCATGTACCCTTCCCCTCCGGAGTGCCGGACCTTCCGGAACCTTCTAGAACATTCCCGATGAAAACACCGGAATCATTCCCCAACTCCGAAACAGGACTTTCCTTATATGAATCTCATTCTCCGGACCATTCCAGATCTCCTCGTGATATCCCGGATCCCATCCGAGACTCCAAACAACATTCAGTCTCTTACCCATCATTCCATAACTACTCAACAGCATTGAATCCTTAAGTGTGTCTCCCTACGGTTCGTGAATTATGCGGACATGATCGAGACACTTCTCCGAACAATAACCAATAGAGGAATCTGGAAATTCATATGGCTCCCACATATTTTTAAGATTACTTTGCGATTGAATGAACCACTTACATACGATACCAATTTCCCTTTGTCTCACGATAGTTTACTTATCCGAGGTTTTGATCGTCGGTATCTCTGCATACCTAGTTCAACCTCGTTACTGATAAGTACTCTTTTCTTGTTCCCGTGATATGTGATCCCTTGTGAGCCAGTCACATGCCTGCAAGCTAATTGGATGACATTCCACCGAGAGGGCCCAAAGTATATTTATCCGTCATATGGATGGACAAATCCCACTCTTGATCCATGTGTCTCAACCCATACTTTTCGAACACTCAATTCTACCTTTATAGGCACCCAGTTACAGTGTGGTGTTTGATGTCATCAAAGCATCCTTCCGGTGATGGTGATAAGCATGATCTCATGGTTGAAGGAATTAGGTTACTATGTATCAGAAAGCTTATAGCAATTGAACTATTAAAATGACTTGATCTTTATGCTATGCTTATCTATAGGAGAATGTCCACCATACCATTCTCCTAATGATATGATCTTGTTATTAACAACATCTCAAATGTTCATGATCAAGAAACCATGATCATCTATTAATCAACAAGCTAGTATTAAGAAGAGGCTTTACTAGGGACTCTAATTTAGTTTACAAATCACACAAGTATTAATGTTTCTTGTTAATACTATTATAGCATGAATGTAAACATTTATCATAAACACAAAGATATAATAATAACTACATTTATTATTGCCTCTAGGGCATATCTCCAACAGTCTCCCACTTGCACTAGAGTCAACTAATCTAGATTACATGGTAATATACCGAACACCCATGGCAGTTTGGTGTTGGTCATGTTTTGCCCTCGGGAGAGGTTTAGTCAACGGAACCGCCACATTCAGATCTGTGTGTACTTTTCAAATCTTTATGTCACCATCTTGGACATGTTCTCGAATAGTGTGAAAACGTAGCTTGATGTGCTTCAGCTTCTTGTGTGACCTTGGTTCTTGCGCATTGGCTATGGCACCCATGCTATCATAGTAGATAGACATTGGGTCCAGCGCACTTGGAACCACAATGAGCTCTGTAATGAACTCCTTCATCCAGATCGCTTCTTATGAAGCCTCCGAAGCAGCTATGTATTCCGATTCAGTTGAAGATCTCGCCACAACGCTTTGCTTTGCACTCCTCCAGCTAACTGCTGCACCATTCAAAGTAAATACGTATCTAGATTGAGATTTAGAATCGTCAGGATCGGTGTTCCAACTAGCATCAGTGTAACCATTAACAACGAGCTGTTCATCACCTCCATAAGAAAGAACCATATCCTTAGTTCTTCTCAAGTACTTAAGGATGTTTTTGACCGCTGTCCAATGATCCACTCCTGGATCACTTTGATATCTGCTAGTCAAACTAATAGCATATGCAATGTCGGGTCTAGTACATAGCATGGCATACATTAGAGATCCTATGGCTGAGGCATAGGGAGTCTTACTCATCCTTTCTCTATCTTCTGCCGTTGCTGGACTTTGAGTTTTACTCAACGTCGTATTGGGCAACATGGGCAAGAACCCTTTCTTGCTATCTTCCATTCCAAACCTCTTTATAACTTTGTCCAAATATGTACTTTGTGACAATGATATTAGGCGTCTCCATCTATCTCTATAAATCATTATGCCTAATATGTAAGCTGCTTCGCCAAGATCCTTCATTGGAAAACTATTATTCAAATATTCCTTGACACTATTAAGAAGGTCTACATCATTCCCAATCAACAATATGTCATCTACATATAGTATTAAGAATGCTACAGAGCTCCCACTCACTTTCTTGTAAATACAAGCTTCTCCATAAGTTTGTATAAAACCAAAACTTTTGATTACCTTATCAAAACGTTGATTCCAACTTCGGGATGCTTGCTTCAACCCATATATGGACCGTTGAAGTTTGCATACCTTTTTAGCGTCTTTAGGATCGACAAAACCTTTGGGTTGCATCATATACAACTCTTCATCAGTGTCTCCATTGAGAAAGGCTGTTTTGACATCCATCTGCCATATTTCATAATCTTAATATGCAGCGATTGCTAACATAATCCTCACAGACTTTAGCTTCGCTACTGGTGAGAAAGTCTCATCGTAGTCAACTCCTTGAATTTGTCGAAACCCTTTTTGCGACAAGTCGAGCTTTATAGATAGTAACATTACAATCAGCATCTGTTTTCTTCTTGAAAATCCATTTGTTCTTGACAGCCTTCCGGCCATCCGGTAAGTCCACCAAAGTCCATACTTGGTTTTCGTACATGGATCCAATTTCGGATTTCATGGCCTCTTGCCATTTATTGGAATCTGGGCTCATCATCGCTTCCTCATATGTCGCAGGGTCATCGGTGTTGTCCACCAACATGGCACTCATAACGGGATCATACCAATCAGGAGTGGTACGGGTTCTCGTTCACCTGCGAGGTTCTGTAGCAACTTCAACCGAAGTTTCATGATCATCATCATTAGCTTCCTCTCTTATTGGTGTAGGCGCCACATGAACTTCTTTCGGTGCTGCGCTACTCGCAAGTTCGAGAGAAGGTTCAACAACCTCGTCGAGTTCTACTTTCCTTCCAATCACTTCTTTCGAGAGAAATTCTTTCTCTAGAAAGGATCCATTCTTAGAAACAAAGATTTTGCCCTCGGATCTATGATAGAAGGTATACCCAATAGTTTCCTTCGGGTATCCTATGAAGACGCATTTTTCCGCTTTGGGTTCAAACTTGTCCGGTTGTAACTTCTTTACATAGGCTTCGCAATCCCAAACTTTAAGGAACGACAATTTAGGTTTCTTCCCAAACCATAATTCATACGGTGTCATTTCAACGGATTTAGATGGTGCCCTATTTAAAGTGAATGCGGCTATTTCTAATGCATAACCCCAAAATGATAGCGGTAAACTGTAAGTGACATCATAGAACGAACCATATCTAAGAGAGTTCGATTACGATGTTCGGACACACCATTACGTTGTGGTGTTCCCGGCGGTGTCAATTGTGAAAGTATTCCGTATTTCTTAAAATGCTCGCCAAACTCGTAACTTAGATATTCACCTCCACGATCAGAACGTAGAATTTTAATCTTCTTGTTACGTTGATTCTCTACCTCACTTTGAAATTCCTTAAACTTCTCGAAACTTTCGGACTTATGTTCCATGAAATAGATATACCCATATCTACTCAAGTCATCCGTGAAGTTAAGAACATAACGATAACCACCGCGCGATGATACATTCATTGGCCCATACACATTGGTATGTATGATTTCCAATAAGTCCGTAGCTCGCTCCATCATACCAGAAAATGGAGTCTTAGTCATTTTACCCATCAGACATGCTTCGCATCTTTCAAGTGATTCGAAATCAAGTGATTCAAGAAGTCCATCGGAATGGAGTTTCTTCATACGCTTCACTCCAATGTGACCAAGACGACAGTGCCACATATATGTCAAGTTATCACTCAATTTCAAACGTTTAGCTTCAATGTTATTAATATGTGTATTTCCACAATCGAGATTCAATAAGAATAGACCATCTATCAAAGGTGCATGTGCATAAAACATATTACTCATATAAATCGAACAACCATTATTCTCGGACTTAAACAAGTAACTGTCTCGCAATAAACATGATCCAGATATAATGTTCATGCTCAACACAGGCACCAAATAACAATTATTTAAGTATAAAACTAATCCCGATGGTAGATGAAGAGGTAGTGTGCCGACCGCGATCACATCAACCTTTGATCCATTTCCAACGCGCATCGTCACCTCGTTCTTCGCTAGCTTCCGTTTATTCTGCAGCACCTGTTTCGAGTTACAAATATGAGCAACCGAACCAGTATCAAATACCCAGGCACTACTACGAGTACTAGTGAGATACACATCAATAACATGTATATCGGATATACCTTTCTTCTTGATGTTGTCGTTCTTCAAATCCGCCAAGTACTTTGGGAAATTCCGCTTCCAGTGACCTTCTCCCTTGCAGTAAAAGCACTCAGTATCAGGCTTAGGTCCAGCCTTGGTCTTCTTCGCCGGTGTGGCAACTTTCTTACCGCCCTTCTTGAAGTTTCCCTTTTCTTAGACTTGCCTTTATTGAATTTGGTGGTCTTATTGACCATCAACACTTGGTGCTCTTTCTTGATCTCCACTTCTGCAGATTTCAACATGGAGAAGAGTTCTGGCAACTGCTTGTGCATGCTTTGCATATTGTAGTTCATCACAAAGTTCTTATAACTTGGTGGCAGTGACTGGAGGACACGGTAAATCACCAAAGCATTAGGAATCACTATACCCAAACTTTCGAGTTTGTTTGTGTGCCCAGACATCTTAAGCACATGCTCACTGACAGAGCTGCCCTCTTCCATCTTGCAGTTAAAGAACTTTTTAGAAGCCTCATAACTCTCAACTGCCGCGTAAGTCTCAAATATCAATTTGAGTTCACGGACAATATCATGTGGGTCATGGTTCTCAAACCTTTCTGAAGCTCTTATTCCAAACCATACAAGATAGCACACTGAACTATGGAGTACTGATTCTTCCGAGCGAGGTAAACGTTCTTTACTTCATCGGTAGCATCAGCTGCAGGCGGGCCACCCAGCGGTGCATCCAGCACATAGGTCAAATTACCAGCATTGAGGACAATCCTCAAATTGCGGAACCAATCCGCGAAGTTGCTTCCATTGTTTTTCAACTTTTCTTTCTCTAGGAACGCATTAAAATTGATGGTAGGGGCTGCCATTGATCTACAACATATTTGCAATAGTTTAGACTAAGTTTATGACAAATTGATTTCTAATTAATAGTTAAATTAATCTAGGTGAACTCCCACTCAAAACAATATCCCTCACATTGTTTTAGTGATCACACGAACCAAATCCACCACATCAAAACCGATCATCACGAGAGTTGATGTAGCTTCAATGGCAAACAATCGACATGTTCATCATATCTACTATATGAGGCATGCTTTACCTTTCGGTGATCCGTGTTCCGAGACCATGTCTGTACATGCTAGGCTCGTCAAGATCAAACCTTATCTTCCGCATGAGAAAATCTGGCTTGCTCACGTTGTATACACTTGCAGAATCTAACACACCTGATCATCACGTGGTGCTTCGAAACAACAAGCTTTAGCAACGGTGCTTACTAAGGATGAACACTCTAAAACTTGATATTTGTGTGCTTGAGGGATCATCTTATAATGCTACTGCCGTTAACTAAGCAACACAAGATGCATAAAGGATTAACATCACATGCAATTCATAATATGTGATATGATATGGCCTTTCTTCTTTGTGCTTCCGATCTCCATCTTCAAGCACGAACATGATCTCCATCATCACCGGCATTGCATCAAGGTCAATGACGCCGCTCCATGGTTGCCGTCCACCAGCTTCAACTATTACAACTACTTTGAATAGACACGCGGGTCTTAACAGAATTTAAAGACAACCATATGGCTCCTGCCGGTTGCCAACTTACAATAAGGATCATTGCACACATCAAATATAATCACAATCATGGCCATATCACATCACAGCACACCCCTGCAAAACAAAGTTAGACGCCTCTAATTTTCTTTGCATATTTTTACATGGTTGGGGGCTTTCAATAAGTGTCGATCTAACTTACGAATAAGAACCACAACGTTGATGTTTGAACTATCAAGTGCCTATTGTAAATTGGATCTATACTATAACGGGAGAGACAGACACCCGTAAAGCCACTTATGCAATACAAGTTGCATGTTGAGTGTGGAGCAAGTCTCATGAACGATGTCATGCAAAGTACACAAGAAGCAATTGATAATAAAAGCACCACCGTCACACAATGACCATTGTGTTCTACTCGTGGAACATATCTACATATAGACACGGCTCTGATACCACTGTAGGGGTTCGTAGCATGGAAAACAAAAAATTTCTACCGCATGCAAACAAACAAGCCAAGATCTATCTACTAGATTGTAGCAACGAGTCGATAGAGGAACTCACCCTCGAAGATTCCAAAGTGTTTAACGAGAGCAGAATCTCGTGGGTGATGTAGTCGTACTCTTGCCGATCTCAAGATCGCGTAGACGATCCTTCCGGCGCTGCGTTCCGGCAGCGCTTCCGCGGTCGGTCACACGTTCGGTACTCGATGAAGACCTTCCTCTTCCTTCTTCCAGCAGGCAGCGGAGGTTGTAGCACTCTCCTCGCGATTCCGGCAGCATGACGGCGTGGTACCGGAAGTAGAGGGGAGATCTCGCAGGGCTTCGCCTTAAGCCGGAGCGAGTATGGTGGACTATGAGAGAGGCCTTGGCGATCTAGGGTTTAGAGGCACCAAGGGAGGAGGCTAGGCCGGCGGCTAGGTCAAACCCTAGGGCGGCGGCGACTTGTGGTGGCCGGCGGCTAGGGCTAGGGTTTTGGTGGTGAGAGGTGTAGGCTAGAGGGGGCACCCCTGCCCCTTCTTTTATAGGTGGGAGGGCGCCGGCCAAGGGGAGGGAGTCCTCCCCCAAGTCGGCCTCCTTGGCCGTCGGGTGGAGGGAGAGGAACTCCTCCCCAAGTAGGTTTCCTACTCTCCCTCCACCAAGCAAAACTGCCGTTTGACTTTTCAAATTGGCGTTTGACTTTTCAAACTAGGATTTGATTTATCCCTTTATTTTGCTCAGCCATGATACCTAGTACATGATGCAACCATTCCACATTGTCATGACACATTCATGTACCCTTCCCCTCCGGAGTGTCGGACCTTCCGGAACCTTCTAGAACATTCCCGATGAAAACACCGGAATCATTCCCCAACTCGAAACAGGACTTTCCTTATATGAATATCATTCTCCGGACCATTCCGGATCTCCTCGTGATATCCCGGATCGCATCCGATACTCCGAACAACATTCAGTCTCTTACTCATCATTCCATAACTACTCAACAACATCGAATCCTTAAGTGTGTCTCCCTACGGTTCGTGAATTATGCGGACATGATCGAGACACTTCTCCGAACAATAACCAATAGAGGAATCTGGAAATTCATATGGCTCCCACATATTTCTAAGATTACTTTGCGATTGAATGAACCACTTACATACGATACCAATTTCCCTTTGCCTCACGATAGTTTACTTATCCGAGGTTTTGATCGTCGGTATCTCTGCATACCTAGTTCAACCTCGTTACTGATAAGTACTCTTTTCTCGTTCCCGTGATATGTGATCCCTTGTGAGCCAGTCACATGCCTGCAAGATAACTGGATGACATTCCACCGAGAGGGCCCAGAGTATATCTATCCATCATATGGATGGACAAATCCCACTCTTGATCCATGTGTCTCAACCCATACTTTCCGAACACTCAATGCCACCTTTATAGCCACCCAGTTACGGTGTGGTGTTTGATGTCATCAAAGCATCCTTCCGGTGATGGTGATAAGCATGATCTCATGGTCGAAGGAATCAGGTTACTATGTATCAGAAAGCTTATAGCAATTGAACTATTAAAATGACTTGATCTTTATGCTATGCTTATCTATAGGAGTATGTCCACCATACCATTCTCCTAATGATATGATCTTGTTATTAACAACATCTCAAATGTTCATGTTCAATAAACCATGATCATCTATTAATCAACAAGTTAGTATTAAGAAGAGGCTTTACTAGGGACTCTAATTTAGTTTACAAATCACACAAGTATTAATGTTTCTTGTTAATACTATTATAGCATGAATGTAAAGATTTATCATAAACACAAAGATATAATAATAACTACATTTATTATTGCCTCTAGGGCATATCTCCAACACCTCGACCTTCCTCTGCGCCTATAAGTTGCCTTTCGACCTAAAAATTTAGGGGGGTTCGATAGTTTTCCAGAAAGAGTTCCGCTACGCCGCCGCCACCAGAAACCAAGATTCGGATCTAGAAACTCCGTTCTGGCACCCTGCCGGGATAGGGAATTTGGAGAGGATCATCGCCATCGTCATCAGCAACGCATCTTCATCAACCACCGATGTTTCCCTCATCCATGAGTGATTAATCTCTCGCTGTAGGCTTGGGGATGGTAGGTATTGGATGAGTTCTGCCATGTAATCAAATATGATTGTTAGGGCATAGTGCCTAGTATCTCTATTAGTGCTATTTGACTTTGTTGCAACTTGTTGTGCTTAATGCTTGTCACTAGGGCCCGAGTGCCATGATCTCAGATCTGAACTTATTATTGAATCATTATGATAGTATTGTTTGTGATCTTATCTGCAAGTTGTGTACACATATCATTGTCTGGATCCAAAGGCCCCAAAGTGACAATATTTGGGACAACCGGAGGGGATGGCTGTGGTGTGAGGATCACATGTGTTCAGGGAGTGTTAATGCTTTGCTCCGATGATCTATTAAAAGGAGCATCTTAATTGCCATTAGTTCCCTAGAGGCCCTGCTGCCACGGGCTGGTTGGACAGAAGATGTTTTGCAAGTTCTCATTGCGAGCACATATGACTATATTTGGAGCACATGCCTAGGATTGTTTAGTACTTGGATGCTTGTTATTATTTATTTGCAATGCCCTAGATATTGAAGTTACATGTTTAGACTCGTCCATGCAACGCCCGTCCATCCATCCCTATGCCTACCGCACTCGAATCCCACTGTTTACTGTTACTGTTACTATTGCTATGGTTTCACTGTTGCTGTTGCTTTGCTGTTCCTACTACAAACTGTTGCTACTAATAAACTTTTGTGAGCAAGAACTATTTCCAGGTGCAGCTGAATTGACAACTCAGTTATTAAGGCTTGCAAGTATTCTTTGACTCCCCTTGTGTCGAATCAATAAATTGGGTAATACTATCCACGAAGACTGTTGCGATATCCTATACTTGTGGGTCATCAAAGTCCTGGTTCCGGCGCGGCCGGAACGACCACGAGGCCGGCTCCTCCAGCGGCGGCGGCTGTGGACGCCATTCCGTCCCCCGCTCGCCGCCCCGTCGCAGCTCCTCCTCCTTCTTCCATGGCCCGTCGCCGCGCCCGCACTCCGAGCGGCGAGTGTACGTGAGGGTCGACGCCACGCGCACACACGCCGAGGCAGGCATGCCCTGCCCGTGGTCGGACGTCCACCTGCCGGCGGGGTGGCACCTCGTACCGGTGCCGTCCATCCCTACCTCCGGGCTTGCGCGCCACCATAAGATCTGCCGGCTCCAAGCCTTCCTCCTGCGAGATCCGAGGCGGGATTCGGTCTACGCCGTCGACTCACCGGTCTAGGACCGATGGTTCGAGGCGGAGCATGCGGCGCGATGCGAGGCCATCGAGGCCCACCTCAAGAACCTCGATGATGTCGATGAGGACTACAGGGAGGGGTCCCAAAATCATGATTCTGGCACCAGGGTTGCTTGGCCGTGTATACTTTCTCAAAATCTTTATTTATGTCTCCTGATTTATCCTTATAAGTATGATTTCCTGCACAACACTATTTAGTACCAAGGCTAGAGAGTTTCTTGGTCAATTGCTTAACTAAAAATTAAGTTTAAACGCGTAGAAAGATGGATATTTTCATAGCCGTCAACTTCCCCAAAGCTCAAACCCTTATCGACCTCGAGCAAGAAAACAACAAAACCCTAAGGACGAGTCCGAGGCCTTGACTCTAGTTTCACGTGGGAGACTGGGTTTCCTAAGGACCAAGGTACTTATAGAAGACGAGAAAGAGCGAAGAAGCGACGGGA
The DNA here is from genome assembly GCA_916181665.1 of Avena sativa. Classification (NCBI taxonomy): domain Eukaryota; kingdom Viridiplantae; phylum Streptophyta; class Magnoliopsida; order Poales; family Poaceae; genus Avena; species Avena sativa. Next base: position 338,490,704 of record OV702284.1, on the reverse strand, counting down.
GGAGGAGGAGGGAGACAAGTTCAACCAGCTGCTAGCAAGACTTGACAAGCAGCAGCAGATCGACGAACTTAGAGGAGTAGAGCGCTTGCAAGATCCTCCACTCGATATTACCGCCAACCCATCTCAGCGGAGAAGCAGCGTGGCTGAATAGGAGGTCCTGTCTAACGATGCAGATATCTTGTGAGCTCCATCATAAATTGAAGAACATATCTGTGAAGGTGGTGGTCAGATCTGCTTTACCTTGTCCGCTTGACGCACGTTGGCATAGCCGTGAGATTCCGCCTGGCTATGCTAAAGTCGGGGTGGATCAAATCGTAAAGGAGTGGGAGTCAATGGAGCTTGATATCCCTGGACCTAAAGGTGAGAGCACACTCGGAGAAGTACTGGGTGTCATTCTATGGGACAAGAACAACATCAAGTTTCCAGGCTCGGCCCCAAGGCCAACTGTTGGAGATATGCCCTAGAGGCAATAATAAAAGTGGTTATTATTATATCTTTGTCTTTATGATAAATGTTTACATTCATGCTATAACAGTATTAACCGGAAACATTAATACTTGTGTGATTTGTAAACTAAATTAGAGTCCCTAGTAAAGCCTCTTTGTAATACTAGCTTGTTGGTTAATAGATGATCGTGGTTTCCTGATCATGAACATTGAGATGTTGTTAACAACGAGATCATATCATTAGGAGAATGGTATGATAGACATACTCCTATAGATAAGCGTAGCATTAAGATCAAGTCATTTCAATAGTTCATTTGCTATAAGATTTTTGATACATAGTAACCTAATTCCTTCGACCATGAGATCATGCTAATCACCATCACCGGAAGGATACTTTGATGACATCAAATGCCACACCGTAACTGGGTGGCTATAAAGGTGGCATTGAGTGTTCGGAAAGTATGTGTTGAGGCACATGGATCAAGAGTGGGATTTGTCCATCCATATGACGGATAGATATACTCTGGGCCCTCTCGGTGGAATGTCATCCAATTGGCTTGCAAGCATGTGAATGGCTCACAAGGGATCACATATCACGAGAACGATAAAAGAGTACTTATCAGTAACGAGGTTGAACTAGGTATGCAGAGATACCGACGATCAAAACCTCGGATAAGTAAACTATCGTGAGACAAAGGGAAATTGGTATAGTATGTAAGTGGTTCATTCGATCGCAAAGTAATCGTAGAAATATGTGGGATCCATATGAATTTCCAGATTCCTCTATTGGTTATTGATCGGAGAAGTGTCTCGGTCATGTCCGCATAATTCACGGACCGTAGGGAGACACACTTAAGGATTCAATGTTGTTTAGTAGATATGGAATGTTAGTAGGGATACCGAATGTTGTTCGGAGTCTCGGATGGGATCCGGGACATCACGAGGAAATCCGGAGAATAAGATTCATATAAGGAAAGTCCGATTCCGGAGTTCGGGAATGATTTCGATGTTTTCATCGGAGAGGTTCCAGAAAGTTCTAGAAAGGTTCACCGGTCCGGAAGGAGAATGGTCCATGAATGTGTCATGGGTAAGTGGAATGATTGGACCATATCCTAGGTCACTTGGTGTGAGCATTTGCAAGAGATAATTAAAGCTCTAAATTGAAAGTCAAACGGGAAGTTTGAAAAGTCAAACTGGAACAATGGTTTCCTAGTGGAAGAAGAAACAAGTCCTTCTCTCAATCCAAGTTGGGTTTGGGTTTGGATTCAAACCCACTCCTCCCAAGGCTGCCCCCCTCTCAAAATAGAGGGGGAGGTTTGCTCCCAAAACACCAAGCCCTAGCCCCTCTCCACCCACGCCGCCGCCACCGCTCGCCGCCGCGCCGCCTCAGGTTCGTCACTGCCGCTCTATCCGCCGCCGACACCTCCTCCTTCCGGTCTTCTAAACCCTAGATCACCGGGAAACCCTAGATCCACCATAACTCGCACCAGCTTAGGCGAAGCCCTGCGGGATCTTCCCTCTACTTCCAACACCACGCCGTCGTGCTGCCGGAATCGCTAGGGGAGAACTACAACCTCTGCTACCTGCTGGAACAAGGGAGAGGAAGGTCTTCATCGAGTACCGAACGTGTGATCGACCGAGGAAGCGCTGCGGAACGCAGTGTCGGAAGGATCGTCTACGCGATCTTGAGATCGGCAAGTGTACGAATACATCACCCACGAGAATCTGCTCTCGTTAACCGCTTTGGAATCTTCGAGGGTGAGTTCTTGTATCGACTCATTGCTACAATCTAGTAGATAGATCTTGGCTTGTTTGTGTGCATGCGGTAGAAATTTTTTGTTTTCCATGCTATGAACCCCTACAGTGGTATCAAATCCGTGTCTATATGTAGATCCGTTGCACGAGTAGAACACAATGGTCATTGTGGGCGGTGGTGCTTTTATTATCAATTGCTTTTTGTGTACTTTGCATCTTGCGGTATGATGGGATGAAGCGACCCGGGCTAACATTACATGACATCGTTCATGAGACTTGCTCCACGCTCAACATGCAAATTGTATTGCATAAGTGGCTTTGCGGGTGTCTGTCTCTCCCATCATAGTATAGATTCAATTTACAACGGGCACTTGATAGTTCAAACATAAACATTGTGGTTCTTGTTAGTAAGTTAGAACGACACTTATTGAAAGCCCCAAACCACGTAAAATATGCAAAGAAAATTAGAGGCGTCTAACTTTGTTTTGCAGGGGTGTGCTGTGATGTGATATGGCCATGATTGTGATTATATATGATGTATGCAATGTTCCTTATTGTAAGTCGGCAACTGGCAGGAGCCATATGGTTGTCTTTTAATTCTGTTAAGACCTGCGTGCCTATTCAAAGTAGTTGTAATAGTTGATGCTGGTGGACGACAACCATGAAGCGGCGCCATTGACCTTGACGCCATACCGGTGATGATGGAGATCATGTTCGTGCTTGAAGATGGAGATCGGAAGCACAAGAAGAAAGGCCATATCATATCACATATTATGAATTGCATGTGATGTTAATCCTTTTATGCATCTTGTATTGTTTAGTTCGCGACGGTAGCATTATAAGATGATCCCTCAAGCACAAAAATTTCAAGTTTTAAAGTGTTCATCCTTAGTAAGCACCGTTGCTAAAGCTCGTTGTTTCGAAGCACCACGTGATGATCGGGTGTGTTAGATTCTGCGAGTGTATACAACATGAGCAAGCCAGATTTGCTCATGCGGAAGCTAATGTTTGATCTTGACGAGCCTAGCATGTACAGACATGGTATCAGAACACGGATCACCGAAAGGTAAAGCATGAGTCATATAGTAGATATGATGAACATGTTGATTGTTCGCCATTGAAGCTACATCAACTCTCGTGATGATCGGTTTTGATGTGGTCGATTTGGTTCGTGTGATCACTAAAGCAATGTGAGGGATATTGTTTTGAGTGGGACTTCACCTTGATTAATTTAACTATTAATTAGAACTCAATTTGTCATAAACTTAGTCTAAACTATTGCAAATATGGTGTAGATCAATGGCGGCCACTACCATCAATTTTAATGAGTTCCTAGAGAAAGAAAAGTTGAAAAACAATGGAAGAAACTTCATGGATTGGTTAAGCAATTTGAGGATTGTCCTCAATGCTGGTAATTTGACCTATGTGCTGGATGCACCGCTGGGTGACCCGCCTGCAGCTGATGCTACCGATGAGGTAAACAATGTTTTCCTCGCTCGGAAGAATCAGTACTCCACAGTTCAGTGTGATATCTTGTATGGTTTGGAATCGGAGCTTCAGAAAAGGTTTGAGAACCATGACCCACATGATATTGTCCGTGAACTCAAAATGATATTTGAGGCTTACGCGGCAGTTGAGAGTTATGAGGCTTCTGAAAAGTTCTTTAACTGCAAGATGGAAGAGGGCAGCTCCGTCAGTGAGCACGTGCTTAAGATGTCTGGGCACGCAAGCAAGCTTCAAAGCTTAGGTATAGTGATTCCTAATGCTTTGGGGATTCATCGTGTCCTACAATCACTACCACCAAGTTACAAGAACTTTGTAATGAACTACAATATGCAAAACTTGGACAAGTCGTTGCCCAAACTCTTCTCCATGTTAAAGTCTGCGGAAGTGGAGATCAAGAAAGAGCACCAAGTGTTGTTGGTAAATAAGACCACCAAATTCAAGAAGCAAGGCAAGTCTAAGAAAAAGGGAAACTTCAAGAAGGGCGGTAAGAAAGTTACCGCGCCGGCGAAGAAGACCAAGGCTGGGCCTAAGCCTGATGCTGAGTTATTTTACTGCAAGGGAGAGGGTCAATGAAAGCGGAATTGCCCTAAGTACTTGGCAGATTTGAAGAACGACAACATCAAGAATAAAGGTATATCCGATATATATTTTATTGATGTGTATCTCACAAGTACTCGTAGTAGTGCCTGGGTATTTGATACTGGTTCGGTTGCTCATATTTGTAACTCAAAATAGGTGCTGCAGAATAAACGGAAGCTAGCGAAGAACGAGGTGACGATGCACGTTGGAAATGGATCAAAGGTTGATGTGATCACGGTCGGCAAGCTACCTCTTCATCTACCATCGGGATTGGTTTTATACTTAAATAATTGTTATTTGGTGCCTGCGTTGAGCATGAACATTATATCTGGATCATGTTTATTGCGAGACGGTTACTTGTTTAAGTCCGAGAATAATGGTTGTTCGATTTATATGAGTAATATGTTTTATGCACATGCACCTTTGATAGATGGTCTATTCTTATTGAATCTCGATTGTGGAAATACACACATTAAAACCATTGAAGCTAAACGTTTGAAATTGAGCGATAACTCGACCTATATGTGGCACTGTCGTCTTGGTCATTTGGAGTGAAGCGTATGAAGAAACTCCATTCCGATGGACTTCTTGAATCACTTGATTTCGAATCACTTGAAAGATGCGAAGCATGTCTGATGGGTAAAATGACTAAGACTCCATTTTCTGGTATGATGGAGCGAGCTACGGACTTATTGGAAATCATACATACCGATGTATGTGGCCCAATGAGTGTAGCATCGCGCGGTGGTTATCATTATGTTCTTACCTTCACGGATGACTTGAGTAGATATGGGTATATCTATTTCATGAAACATAAGTCCGAAACTTTCGAGAAGTTTAAGGAATTTCAAAGTGAGGTAGAGAATCAACGTAACAAGAAGATTAAATTTCTACGATCTGATCGCGGAGGTGAATATCTAAGTATGAGTTTGGCGAGCATTTGAAGAAATGCGGAATACTTTCACAATTGACACCACCGGGAACACCTCAAAGTAATGGTCTGTCCGAACGTCGTAATCGAACTCTCTTAGATATGGTTCATTCTATGATGTCACTTACAGATTTACCGCTATCGTTTTGGGGTTATGCATTAGAAACAGCCGCATTGACTTTAAATAGGGCACCATCTAAATCCGTTGAAACGACACCGTATGAATTGTGGTTTGGGAAGAAACCTAAATTGTCGTTCCTTAAAGTTTGGGGTTGTGAAGCTTATCTAAAAAGTTACAGCCCGACAAGCTTGAACCCAAAGCGGAAAAATGCGTCTTCATAGGATACCCGAAGGAAACTATTGGGTATACCTTCTATCATAGATCCGAGGGCAAAATCTTTGTTGCCAAGAATGATCCTTTCTAGAGAATGAGTTTCTCTCGAAAGAAGTGACTGGAAGGAAAGTAGGACTCGACGAGGTTGTTAAACCTTCTCTTGAACTTGCGAGTAGCGCAGCACCGGAAGTAGTTCCTATGGCGCCTACACCAATAAGAGAGGAAGCTAATGATGTTGATCATGAAACTTCGGTTGAAGTTACTACGAAACCTCGCAGGTCAACAAGAACTCGTACCACTCCTGATTGGTATGATCCCGTTATGAGTGTCATGTTGGTGGACAACACCGATGACCCTACGATGTATGAGGAAGCGATGATAAGCCCGGATTCCAATAAATGGCAAGAAGCCATGAAATCCGAGATTGGATCCATGTACGAAAACCAAGTATGGACTTTGATGGACTTACCGGATGGCCGGAAGGCTGTCGAGAACAAATGGATTTTCAAGAAGAAAACAGACGCTGATGGTAATGTTACTGTCTATAAAGCTCGACTTGTCGCAAACGGGTTTCGACAAATTCAAGGAGTTGACTATGATGAGACTTTCTCACCAGTAGCGAAGCTAAAGTCTGTGAGGATTATGTTAGCAATCGCTGCATATTATGATTATGAGATATGGCAGATGGATGTCAAAACGGCGTTCCTCAATGGAGACCTTCATGAAGAATTGTATATGATGCAACCCAAAGGTTTTGTCGATCCTAAAGATGCTAAAAAGGTATGCAAACTTCAACTGTCCATTTATGGATTGAAGCAAGCATCCCGGAGTTGGAATCAACGTTTTGATAAGGTAATCAAAAGCTTTGGTTTTATACAAACTTATGGAGAAGCTTGAATTTACAAGAAAGTGAGTGGGAGCTCTGTAGCATTTTTAATACTATAGGTAGATGACATATTGTTGATTGGGAATGATGTAGACCTTCTTAATAGTGTCAAGGATTATTTGAATAATAGTTTTTCAATGAAAGATCTTGGCGAAGCAGCTTACATATTAGGCATAAAGATTTATAGAGATAGATCGAGACGCCTAATATCATTGTCACAGAGTACATATTTGGACAAAGTTCTAAAGAGGTTTGGAATGGAAGATAGCAAGAAAGGGTTCTTGCCCATGTTGCCCAATACGACCTTGAGTAAAACTCAAAGTCCTGCAACGACAGAAGATAGAGAAAGGATGAGTAAGACTCCCTATGCCTCAGTCATAGGATCTCTTATGTATGCCATGCTATGTACTAGACCCGACATCGCATATGATGTTAGTTTGACTAGCAGATATCAAAGTGATCCAGGAGTGGATCATTGGACAGCGGTCAAAAACATCCTTAAGGACTTGAGAAGAACTAAGGATATGGTTCTTTCTTATGGAGGTGATGAACAACTCGTTGTTAATGGTTACACCGATCTGGATGAATCTAAATCTCAATCTAGATACGTATTTACTTTGAATGGTGCAGCAGTTAGCTGGAGGAGTGCAAAGCAAAGCATTGTGGCGAGATCTTCAACTGAATCGAAATACATAGCTGCTTCGGAGGCTTCACAAGAGGCGATATGGATGAAGGAGTTCATTACAGAGCTCGGTGTGGTTCCAAGTGCGCTGGACCCAATGTCTATCTACTGTGATAACATGGGCGCCATAGCCAATGCGCAAGAACCAAGGTCACACAAGAAGCTGAAGCACATCAAGCTACGTTTTCACGCTATTTGAGAGCATGTCCAATATGGTGACATAAAGATTTGCAAAGTACACACAGATCTGAATGTGGCAGATCCGTTGACTAAACCTCTCCCGAGGGCAAAACATGACCAACACCAAACCGCCATGGGTGTTCGGTATATTACCATGTAATCTAGATTAGTTGACTCTAGTGCAAGTGGGAGACTGTTGGAGATATGCCCTAGAGGCAATAATAAAAGTGGTTATTATTATATCTTTGTGTTTATGATAAATGTGTACATTCATGCTATAACAGTATTAACCGGAAACATTAATACTTGTGTGATTTGTAAACTAAATTAGAGTCCCTAGTAAAGCCTCTTTGTAATACTGGCTTGTTGGTTAATAGATGATCGTGGTTTCCCGATCATGAACATTGAGATGTTGTTAACAACAAGGTCATATCATTAGGAGAATGGTATGATGGACATACTCCTATAGATAAGCGTAGCATTAAGATCAAGTCATTTCAATAGTTCATTTGCTATAAGCTTTTTGATACATAGTAACCTAATTCCTTTGACCATGAGATCATGCTAATCACCATCACCTTAAGGATACTTTGATGACATCAAACGCCACACCATAACTGGGTGGCTATAAAGGTGGCATTGAGTGTTCAGAAAGTATGTGTTGAGGCACATGGATCAAGAGTGGGATTTGTCCATCCATATGACGGATAGATATACTCTGAGCCCTCTCGGTGGAATGTCATCCAATTGGCTTGCAAGCATGTGACTGGATCACAAGGGATCACATATCACGGGAACGAGAAAAGAGTACTTATCAGTAACGAGGTTGAACAAGGTATGCAGAGATACCGATGATCAAAACCTCGGATAAGTAAACTATCCCGAGACAAAGGGAAATTGGTATCATATGTAAGTGGTTCATTCAATCGCAAAGTAATCGTAGAAATATGTGGGAGCCATATGAATTTCCAGATTCCTCTATTGGTTATTGATCGAAGAAGTGTCTCGATCATGTCCGCATAATTCACGAACCGTAGGGAGACACACTTAAGGATTCGATGTTGTTTAGTAGATATGGAATGTTAGTAGGGATACCGAATGTTGTTCGTAGTCTCAGATGGTATCCGGGATATCACGAGGGGATCTGGAATGGTCCGGAGAATAAGATTCATATAAGGAAAGTCCGATTCCGGAGTTCGGGAATGATTTCGATGTTTTCATCGGAGAGGTTCTAGAAGGTTTTACAAAGGTTCAACGGTCCGGAAGGAGAATAGTCCATGAATGTGTCGTGGGTAAGTGGAATGATTGGATCATATCCTAGGTCACTTGGTGTGAGCATTTGCAAGAGAGAATTAAAGCTCTAAATTGAAAGTCAAACGGGAAGTTTGAAAAGTCAAACTGGAACAATGGTTTCCTAGTGGAAGAAGAAACAAGTCCTTCTCTCAATCCAACTTGGGTATGGGTTTGGATTTAAACCCACCCCTCCCAAGGCTGCCCCCCTCTCATAAATAGAGGGGGAGGGTTGCCCCCAAAACACCAATCCCTAGCCCCTCTCCACCCGCGCTACTTCCGCGCCGCCGCTTGCCGCCTCCGCCACCGCCGCCTCGCGCCACCGCCGGTTCATCGCCGCCGCTCTAGCCGCCACCGACACCTCCTCCTCCTCCCGGTATTCTAAACCCTAGATCACCGGGAAACCCTAGATGCACCATAACTCGCACCGGCTTAGGTGAAGTCCTGCACGATCTTCCCTCTACTTCCAACACCATGCTGTCGTGCTGCCGGAATCACGAGGGGAGAACTATAACCTCCGCTGCCTGCTGGAACAGGGAGAGGAAGGTCTTCATCGAGTACCGAACGTGTGACCGACAACGGAAGCGCTGCCGGAACGCAGCGCCGGAAGGATTGTCTACGCGATCTTGAGATCGACAAGTGTACGAATACATCACCCACGAGAATCTGCTCTCGTTAACCGCTTTGGATTCTTCGAGGGTGAGTGCTTCTAACGACTCGTTGCTACAATCTAGTAGATAGATCTTGGCTTGTTTGTGTGCATGCGGTAGAATTTTTTTGTTTTCCATGCTACAAACCACTACACCAACACCGCCTCCGAGTCGTCGCAGGTCTCCTTCACCTCCATCACCTCCAAGAAGCCCACCCCATGATGACTACGACCACATCACAAGTCCATCTCGATCTCCGCCACAAGTTCAGCAGTCTTCGCCGCTCGCTAAGGACAATAAGCGAAGTGTGCTCCGTCAGTGAGTACTAAAAGATGCGGCAACCCAAAACGGAAAATGTCGAACCTCCCAACAGTGCCTCATAAGAATCTTCCCATCAGAATTTACGATCGTACTGATGCGGAAACTACAGCGATAGCAAAGGCCGAAGTGGTGGCGCATTTTGAGAAGAAGAAACCCGAGCCCGCTGCGGTATACACCGAGAAGCAAAAGGCATATGCAATTGATTTTTTGAACACAAAATCGCAATATGAGTTACACCATAAGCCGGATGACTATCTACGCACACTTCAGAAAGAAGTGACGAAGAGCAAATCAAGCAAATCAAGTGCAAGCGATAAAAAATCAACAAGTACAAGTGCAAGCGGGAGCAAAACAGCAATCAGTAAAAAACTTAGACGTTCCCCTTCTCGGACAACAGGCCAAACAAACGATCGCACCCCTCAAGGTATTTTCAGAAAACGTTCCCCTTCTCGCACAAAAGCCACTAGATATGGAAGCAGTTGCGGAGTTAGCCGCCAGTATGGAAATTAGTATTGCCGAACTGTTAGGCCCCCAACTCGACCTTCTACCCAAGGCTGGTGTAGTCCGTAGATATGTCGAAGGTGAGGATTTGGTCAGCAAAGAGAGGCTGAAAGAACTGCCAACACAAATGCGGAATCTCCATCAATTGTACTCGGTGGTCATAAAGCAGGGAAGAATAATGATCGTAGCCAAACTTCCTCGTGAGTACTACTTCAGACCCGAAGAGGTCCGTATTGAGTTTCTAGAACCGTTCCAGTTATACCATCTCGACGCCCTGGACAAATCCATCCTCAGTTGCTATTGTCTGTAAGTTGTTGAATTCATTGTCTACATGTTCAGTTTGTTAGTTGTTCAGTTCAATATATGTAATTATTCTTATTATGCAGAATGAAGAAATTGGAATGTAAAAGAATAAGAATCTATAATGTTAGCTTCATTGACCCAGAAGCTAACGTCAAACCCCGAGGAGATGGAGGAAAACATTCTAAGGTTTCTAATGAAGCAAAATTTCTCTGACCACATACTGTTTCCTTACAATTTCAAGTAAGGGTCTTACTCTGTTGTACACATCCACTTTTGATTAGTCGATGCTAAGTGTAATTGATGAGTTACTGATGTATATATAAATGTTTGCAGCTCCCACTGAGTTCTGCTAGACATTCAACTTGATAAGGGAAGAGTTGATGTCATGGACCCATCAAAGAGAAACCTGGAAGATTTCCGCAGCATGCAGGACATGCTCCAGAAGTAAGTTTCGCGCTATATCGGTCTCTTTCGTTGATTTCCTGAGATATCCGGTAACGAATAACTCATTCATTCATTTTCCTCGCCGGGCAGGGTTTGGATCCGGTTCAAGCGCAAGGTTACGGCTGTATTTAGTGAGAAGATGACGTTTTAGGCGGTCTCGGTAAGTAGCACGTGATATGTCCGTGCATCTCTTTACTTCTAGTTTACCACCGAGCACAATGATTATAGAGCCGACATAAGCAATGCATTCACACCATTATTTTATTGCCGTCACTTTTTGTTATCATGATTGATATTCATATTGATCTCCTTTTTCTTATATATAGTCTGAGAGAATGCGGGATCAACTACTACCATAGCAACGCATACTAGCAATTGCGAAGGAGCTGACGGGGTTTATTTTCAAAGAGATCATAGACGATGCCGGAGAATTTAGTGTGAATAGGCGCTTCTGATCTCCATGTAATCGAACAGACGGGCTCTAGTCCCGGTAATTGTGATCTCCATATAACTATCAAAATTGTATATATCTGTATGCTCGATATCGTAATACAAGTTATCTTATATATGAACGAACGTGTACGATATGTGGTGGCGTAGAAATATTTAAAATCTATTTTGAAATGAAAAAGAAATAAATAAAATAATACAAAATGAATATGCTCTGCCGCGGCAGAGAAATGGCACAAAATGCTGTCGCGACAGAGAACGTCTAGTGCGGGGTAATGCTCTGCCGCGGCAAAGAAAAGACGCAAAATGCTGCTGTGTCAGAGACCCACTAGTCCCGGTCCTTAACACCAACCGGGACTAGTGGGGGTGCACCACGACGCGCCGCGGAGGCCACGTGGATAGCCATTAGTCTCGGTTGGTTACTGGGTCGGAACTAGTGGGTGGGCCTCTAGTCCTGCTTGGCTAGTCCCGTTTCCGAAACTAGGACTAGAGGCCCTTATGGCCCAGGACTGGAGGCCCTGTCTCCACTAGTGCATATTGTATTCCAATGCATTCACACCATCATTTTATTGCCGTCACTTTATGTTATCATGATTGATATTCATATTGATCTCCTTTTTCTTATATATAGTTTGAGAGAATGCGGGATCAACTACTACCATAGCAACGCATATTAGCAATTGCGAAGGAGCTGACGGGGTTTATTTTCAAAGAGATCATAGACGATGCCGGAGAATTTAGTGTGAATAGGCGCTTCTGATCTCCATGTAATCGAACAGACAGGATCTAGTCCCGGTAATTCTGATCTCCATGTAACTATCAAAATTGCATATATCTGTATGCTCGATATCGTAATACAAGTTATCTTACATATGAACGAACGTGTACGATATGTGGTGGCGTAGAAATATTTAAAATCTATGTTGAAATGAAAAAGAAATAAATAAAATAATACAAAATGAATATGCTCTGCCGCGACAGAGAAATGGCACAAAATGATGCCGCGACAGAGAACGTCTAGTGCGAGGTAATGCTCTGCCGCGGCAAAGAAAATACGCAAAATGCTGCCGTGGCAGAGACCCACTAGTCCCGGTCCTTAACACCAACCGGGACTAGTGGGGGTGCACCACGACGCGCCGCGGAGGCCACGTGGATAGCCATTAGTCTCGGTTGGTTACTGGGTCGGAACTAGTGGGTGGGCCTCTAGTCCCGCTTGGCTAGTCCCGTTTCTGAAACCGGGACTAGAGGCCCTTACGGCCCAGGACTGGAGGCCCTGTCTCCACTAGTGCATATTGTATTCTATTTATTGCATTTTCTATATTTGTTTGTTTTAAATTCCAATTCAAAGTTTATTTGAATTAATTGCTTATAGAATTTGAATTCCAATTCCTCCCTCCAAAGCCATAAAAGAAACAAAGTCATGTCGAAATCCATAGCACTCACCTGATTCCCTAAACCTAAGTCATCAGATTATGAGAAACTTCGATCACTTTGTGTTCTAATAATTTGCAAAAATTTAGCCATATTTTTATATGCATGAATTCAGATACACAAACTTGTCTTCTACCCTTCGATTAGTGCTAAATACCGGAATGTTACAAGCAGCAGCCGACGTCAGTTTTTTTTTTGAAAATGGGCGCATTTATTAACAAAACGTTTAATATTTACACCTGGCCTCTGCATAACTAAGATGTACACAACCACACGAATGACAGAACTAGGGAATAAAAGTAACCAACGTCAGGTATGTCTATGGTACAAAAGTAACGAATCGGTGTCGGCTGGTGGCATTTCTCCAATTACGTGATTCATAGTGACACATATCTAATTTATGTGTGTGCTTGGGGGACAGTCATAATAAACCATTAATAAAATATGTGCAATGGCAACATTACTTTTTGACGGGAGTTCCACAGTAATTTGACCTATTACAGTGAGTTTACAAATTGAATATTTGAACTAGCATTGATAAGAGGTAATTCCAGGAGATATATATGGAACATGCGAGGAACACTTTCTTTATGCATCCTTGAGTTCAAGTACCTATTCCAGACAAATGTCAAGTATTGATATTCCCTTTCTATATCCGATCACGAGCCTACATAATTAGAACATTCTAGGTTAAAATTTTGACAAGGCAAAAACTAGTACTAGGAAGAAAATAGAGCCATAAAAATTGCAGTCTAAAGGCCACTAGGTAGTTCTTCATACTATCTAACAACACCCGTGCTGGAATTATTTCCAAAAAATAAAAACAAATCTCGATTCAGTAGAGAACTGACATATCCAATGTAAAATTCCTTGATTTGTATGACACAATTCATTTAGACAAGAACTTTGTAAAAATATAATACATATATAATTGCGGCAAAGTTAGTTACGTTTTGTCCAACTTAGTGTGCATTTCTTTGTAGATAAAAAATATGATCTGATAATAGTGTTTTCCTAAACATGGTAAAATGCAACAAGAACTATCTATACCTTCTTGCGCCTGTAAATGCAATATGTATAGGATCCCGTGCCAAAATCTCATAGGCCTTCTTAAGCCTGTACACATCAGAATCCTATGGTTAGTTGCATATTCTTGTGTAATCTTGTATGACATATATGTTTCAGCCATAATATATAATGTGAGTGTGTGCATGCATTTCCAAGGTTTGACTGATTGGGTCAAAAGGCCATAACTATGGATGGCAATGGATACCCGATACCCGCGTACCCGACGGGGCCCCGTTTTAAATGGGGCGGGTATGGTAAAAAATAATACCCGCGGGGCTAGTTAGTGGTTAGAAATCATACCCACCGGGTCTAGTGGAGGCGGGTATGGAGGTGCCAAACCCGAACCCGCATACCCGCGTACCCGCATATGATAAGTGGACCCTATATGTAAGTGTCAGCTGTCAAGCAAATCCCAAATATATTGTTGCTAAATGTATTATTTGTTGTTGTATAGTCTATTTTGCTATGAAACTATTGTCAAAAATGCCTAATTATTGTCATTTTTTGGCGGGTTAAAATACCCGTTGGGGCCCCGTTTACCCGACGGATGGCGGGTATGGTGGGGATCTGTACCCGCCGATGTAATCGGGGGCGGGTCGTGGGGCAGGGAAATGAGGCGGGTGCGGGTATGGAGGGGCAGGACCCAGACCCGAACCCGGTGGGTGCCACCCGGAGCCATAACCTTGGTGACCGGATTCAAATAATAAGAACATATTACATACCTCCAGGTAACAGAGTCCCACACTTCAATACGCCCATACCGTGTTAAGGTAACTAATATTGGACGTGTTGGGTGGCAAACGGCGTGAGTGTATCCAGAATCACTTGTCTGTTCTTGATTATTGAGTGTGTGAACTTTTTTTTCTTTCCACAAATCCCATATCTGGTCCGAGACAAAACAAAGAAAAGGAAAGATTTATCATACTATATATAGGTGATGTATTCATGTACGTGTTCTTGAGTATGCACTTAAATTGTAGTAATAGTTTGTGGCTCTTACATCTATGGAACGGTAATAATTCGGAATGCTAGCGAAATTCTGATGACCAGTGTACGTGAAATGATGGCCACCCGAGTTGCCTTCCCCAGTGTATGTTATGGCGATGGGACTGAGACGGCCAATTCTCCACATCTACATGCATGTTTCAAGCACATAGAGGTAAAATCAAATTTATGATTGTGTACTACTCCCTCCATCTCATAATATAAGATGTTTTAGCTTTATGAATATAATATATCTAGACATCATTTAGTGTACTATATATAGGTTCGGAGAGATTCACTCCGAATCTACACAATAAAAAGTGTTTAGATACATTATTTTTAAAAATGTAAAACATCTTATATTTTAAAACGGAGAAAAAGTAGCTACGACAATAGGCAATGTACAGATAAGTCAGATTTGTCCATTGTAATTCAAGGCACGATCGAGATGATGACAAACCTGATAAGAACCTTGCACGCCACGAGTAGCGAAAGTGGTGGTATCATTGGGGTTAAACTTGACTTGCCACAGAGGTGTTGTGACGGCAAATGTTGTGGTACAAGACCAATCACGGCTCCAGTTCCAAAGCTTGAGAGAGGATGAATCACTAAGTGACAATAGGAACGGACGAGTTGGTGAACCGCCAATGACCTGACAGCATCAGGGTAAGCTTTAAATTCCTTAACTTGGTCCATTGTGGGACACGTGTGCACAGTGATGGACCCATCGTCCTTCCCGATTACAGCCCATTGTTCCCGAGCAATGAATTTAACCACTGAATCATCTTCATTATATCTTTCATAAGGATCTTTAACCTCCTTGCCCAGCCAAACAGGAGATGTATATTCTCCCAGTTTCTCATTGGTCTGCCAGTTCCAAATATAAACCCTGTAACTAGCGGTCACTAATACCCTGTCGATCGATCGATGAACAAGAGAAAACTGATGTTGACATTGTACATAAGAGAACATGCACCACCCTATCATCAGAATATTAATTAATAGTATGTATGAATCTACGTACGTGCGTACTCACCATGGCTCGGTGGGATGCACATCCATGAAATCAATCTGAAAATATTTTCCTTCATTGCCTACGGTATGCACCTCTAGCGGATCATGATGTTCAACAATGAGGGAAGCCGTCAATGCTGCCCGGTGCAACTCTCCTCCTAAGAACTCTTGCAGTGCCTTGAATTTATCCTCAGGTGGCGTGTTTTCCTCCACTGAAAACTTTGATATATGATGAGAGTGTTCTTCTTTGTCCCGGGAAGTTGTGGTAAACATCACCATTTCGCACCCAACCATGCCCAATGGAATGTTCTTTCCTTTTTTTGTATTTTGCGAATGCAATGGAATCTTCTTTCCTTTTTTTGTTTTTCGCGAATGCAATGGATTCCCCTTTCCTGCCTCGACAAGCACCGTGACAAGTGAACTCGTCATTGGAGGGAGAGAGTATTTGAAATCTGTCTGTGTAACTATACAGTAGACAAAATTATCTGTCCTGTTTGTCAAGGTCAGCCTACACGACATATATTTCTCGCCTGGCTCGGAGAGGAACCTGAGCTCCAGGGGGTACACATCCAGCAACTCTGTCCCAGGGAACGCAGTGGCTTGCATCATGTAGTAGCCAAGTGCATCCAAGCTTGCATGCATGTATGTGGGCTGTGAAGAACTCAGTGATGGATACATATCAACTGTTGTGCTGCTGAAATCTTCATGTGAAGAAAACCCTTGCATCATGCTCTCCAGCTCGTCCATGCGATGGATTACTTCATCTATCGTCGGTCTATAATCTCTTTCTGCATCCACACAGTTTTGAGCTATTTCCGCGCACATCTTTGCTCGTGGGCAGTGCAATGAGCCTAACAATTCGTCCCACTGAATAATTTTGGATAATTAATAGAAAGGCAGTAAGAACATTAAATAAATCAAACGAGTATTTGAAACCCTATCTAGGGGGGGCCAAATTCTAGTTTTCAAATCACTAAAGAAAATAAGAAACATATATATAGTTATTTGTATATAGATTTGGTATACCATGCATGCATGCTGGATTTCGTTATGCCACCTAGCTAGCTACTATGACATTTGTAAACACCACCTAGCTGACTACTATAACAAATTCAAAAACATACAACTAGGAATTATGGTTTTTCATCTCCACGTAGTAACAAACCACCAATCAGACATTTCGTTTCCCCTTGGTTATAATGTACTTACTATATGGTGTTCATTCACATGTATATTTGTCCTTCACCATGGGTTCGGTTATGGGTGAAAACATAATGCATACATTTAAACCGTCTATGCGGCCAAAAGATTTTGGAGCGGATATGGTTCTAACTAAATGGATAGTAGTCTTCACTCATATCTGATTCTAACCTGTAGTTAGTAGGGACACTACAAGATTGAGTTTAGCAAACTTCGTAGAGATACAACAAGATTTAGTTTATTCAGGATACCATTCTGTGCATGAAAGTGTGCCTTATACTTCTTTACCTTTAACCACAATTAATGAAAACCTCAGGATGGTTCCATGCTAATGGTGAAATTAAAGCTTGCATTTAAACTTGTTTACCTTTGACCACTAATTAATTAAAAGCTCAGGTGACGGACGCTAATGGTATCATTAGATTTGTCAAACAAAATAATGATATACCTTTTCACAGTAATTAATTACATATAAATATAAATAAGTAGTAAAAAATTGGCATTGATGGAGATAGTGCAAAGTCAATCAACATCTATATTCTGAAAGTGGGGAAGTTGGAGGACATGATTATTTAACGAAGTAGCTAGAAGTTCAAGTCAAATTGTGCTTACATCCACGAGACTTATCATGCTAGTCCCTGTTAATAGTTCTATGATAATAAATCCCAAAGAGTACATATCTGATTTGAATGATAGTTGATTGTTTACTCTGACTTCTGGTGCAATATATCTCCTGCATGCATTGATTTGAAAGTTAATTTAATGACTCCTTGCAAATAGCAATTTAATTTAAGAGAAATGTCAAGAGGACGGCTTAGCTCACAGCGTTCCACATATGTGTTGAGTAATAATTCTAGATTGTCCTTGTTCCAAGAATCTAGATAGACCAAAATCTGTAATTTTGGGCTCCATGTGGGCATCTAGCATGACATTTTCCGGTTTCAAGTCTAGATGAATAATTTGCTTCTCATGGATATACTGCAATCCCTTACATATTCCTCGAATCATTTTGTATCTCATAGGCCAGTCATCACCAGGATTTTTCTCTACAAAAGAAAGGGAAATATCACTCATACTTTGTAATATATCTTCTTCATTTCTGCCCATGTTAATCTAGATGGCAAATTTAACATGGGACAGAAATAGGTTATGTACAAGACCAGAGGTATGCATGCGATAAATAGCCTTTAACTTCTTTATCTCTACCCCTCCATATCCACTACACCCCATATAGACACCTAGTGGCTTATAATTACTTTATATGGTGTGTTCCCCTAAGAATGGCTTAGATCTTGAAACAAGTAAAATGAGTTACAGAAATCTAAAAACTTTCAACTTTGAAAACACGAGTGCCCTATCTTAAACTTGCAAACTTTTACACTAAAATATTTTGGACTTTTAAGACATACATTTCAAAGTTGTAAGTTATGATTTTTGATTGCAAGGTTGTGGTTTCTAATGGAATTTCTATTGTGGGAAAACTAGTATGCATTATTTTTTGACCAATCCAAAGATGCATATGTCACATCCAGAGAGTTTTTATAATTACGCAATGCCCTTTAATGCAATTTTACCCACAAATGACCATTTATCAAGCTTAATGAGCGTAAGAATGTCATTTTTCTATTAGATTTGTCTCGAACTATGTAAATATGTTCCATCGCATCAAATATGTACTGAGCAATCGAGACTATGGTAGACATCAAATATGTACCGAAGAATTATAGCCACAAACAAAATTTAGAAGCAATCAATAATTTATACAAATGACCAAGTTCATGTCACAGACAAACTGATATGTGATATGTGGTGCTAATTGGGTCTAGTGCATGTCATGAAAGCATCAATTAGTGGATGAAAAAATTAGAGAACATCAATAAAATTTATTTAGAATTGAACTACCTGAATCAAATTACAGTCTATTCTCTGACTCCCTGTTCCTGCTATAGTGAGCAATATCTCACAAAGAGGTAGGTTAAGGAGGCAGCCACTACCAATCTAAAGGTCTCTTCTGTGTAGAGAAAAAGGCCTCCACGAATGCGTTGTAGGCCCATCATTGTGATCTCATATTTCTAGATTAAATTCACAAATGGGGTCCATGGCTCATTGGTGGTGATACACCCATGAACTAAACAAAATTAACACGATCCATCTGTTTCTTGCCTAAACAAAAAAAAACCGTCTATGTTGGCGTGTGATGAGTGAATTGGTGCAGATCATTTCCTTTGAGTTTAGTTATGATAATATTTTTACATGAACTATTACTTTCATTTCTTAGTCTTATTTCATGCTTTGTAGGTATTTTACGTGGAAGGAATCTCTCACTAGAACTTTTATGCCATTTGTGGGACAATCAGTGTACCTTCCTTGCGCCCGGGCTTTTTTTCCATTCTTAAATCTTTTTTTATTGTCAATCAAGAGAAATAATAGAAGGACCTAGCAACCACGTACAAAGCACGGGAGTAACAACTATGAACTAATATAACAATTTCTAGTTCGCTACTTGTCTCTGTCATTTCACCCTGCGTGGGCTGTCTCGATGTTTCATCTCCGGTCTCCACTAAAATATCCAATCTCAAGACAACCCACACTTTTTCCATTTTTTTCCAGCTAATATTGTTTAATCAATGGTGCAATTCCATCCTTTCCCGCTCTCTTTCAATTATCTATGTTGTTTTATTTTGAAAGAAAATTTATCTATGTTGTTGATTTTCTTTGCTTGATTCCATCCTATAAAGTTAGTGCGGTCCAGAAAAAGTGAAGTTGTAAGATCTGTACCTTGTTCAAGATATTGGCGAATATTTCCATTGGGAACATACTCGAAGCAGAATAACCTATTCAGCTCTACGCCCATCGCCAATTTTCCATCCAATGGCTTCACCTCCTCTTGTGTATCTGCACAATAACCTAAAAATCTTACAATATTCTTGTGCTTTGTACTTTGTAAACACTTGATCTCATCCATGAATTGCTTATCAGTAACATTAGGCCCATTGGACCTCTTCACAGCGACCACCCCATTTGGAAAATCTCCCTGTTTTACTCATGGTGTTAGCTAGGATTTCACTGCACAAAGAAATAATCTGATTTTTTTTTTCAAATTGCAAGGTAATTAATCAAGAGCGGATCATACCCGGTACACAACCCCAAACCCACCATGCCCAATTTCGTTTGAGAAATTATATGTAATCAACTTCAGAAGTCCATACGATAGCTTGATTGGCTCTGCACTTGGATCACTCAATATACCCTTTAGAGCTTCCAGTTCCAATTCCAGATCCTGATCCATTTCTACAACACAATAATACTTTCTCAAATAAGACAGGATAGAGTGTAATATTTGTTCTTCCTTTTTTTTAACGTGAATATGTAATATCTAGGAAAATAAAAGTTTGGCCCTCCGATTTCTGCGGCTCATGACCGGCGCCGCCTGATTTCTGCGGTCCTGCAGCTTTGCTTCCTCTGCTTGGCTGCTCCTCACAACTCACAAAGTCGCAATGACTCAACTGAACTCGGGTGTGGCTCCTCTCGGATTGGTAAATTCGTCACTAATTTAATTAATTGGATGCATTGATTGATAGTTGGATTTACGTGACTGATTCGTTGATATCATGTACCAGTAACATAAGATGGAGAGATTTTATTCATCAATCTCAAAACCGAACCAATCAAATGCAAATCCTCAAATTATTGATTTGGTACCATCTTTTGTATCCACATACTAATATTTTTGGTTTTTGGTCATTTCTCATGTACATTCTTGGCCCGTTAACAATGGATTTGAAAATATATGTTCATCTTTGCAATTGTATTGTACCAATTCTTTGTGCTATTATAAGAGTGCTGCATATATTGTTTCTTAATTAGTAGTATGAACTTGTACACAATTCATTTTATTACCTCTCTACTCGAGAAGTGAAGTTTTACAATCGGAACTCAAAACAGGTCGTGGAGATAAAACTAGGATTATATGTACTGTACAATATGAAACTTTGCAGCGAAGGACTAATACAAACTGGAAAACTGAAGAGATGGAGCACTAACCTGCTGGAAGAAGAAGAAGAAGAAGAAGAAGAAGAAGAAGAAGAAGAAGAAGAAGAAGAAGAACTGCTGGACGGATGCAAGCGGAATGTTTCCCAAGAAGAGAACTGCTGGAGCGAGCAAGCGAAATGTTTCTGCCTCTACCAGCTGGGTTGCCTCCTTCAAAAGAGACGGGATCAACTATGCACGAGATCTGTTTGACTTCGGAATCAATATTTATGTATTTAACCTAGCTAGTGGCATGTCTATTTAAATTATTAAGCGCGTTCTTTGAAGGGTGGGTGACCAGCACTACATGTGGTGTGGCTACTGATTACCACGTTATTGAGCATTAGACTACTAGTAGTAATTAACGCATTATTGTTAGTCAATGCTGAGGATGATGTGGTTGGTTGCCGTTTGCAGTGTCAACCATGGAATCATATAATTATTTAGAAACAATCATTTTTAATAATTAGAGTTTCTTTTGATCAAGTTGTGTTGCTAAGCCAATCATTTACAAACCTCGACAGTGCGGTCACACACATTTTTCCTCCATTGCCGCCTCCGCCTCGGGAGACTCTAGAGGACCCCAAAACCTTATTCGTCGCTCTCCCCTTGTGACTCCCCTAGCCATTGCCGCCGCTGACATAGGTGTCGGTGGCAGCGCCCGCCCCGACGAAGGCAGAGGGAGAGCAACACGCATCCACTGAGCATCGGAGCGGAGAGTCTCAACATCGGGTGCGTGCACAGGTTGGTTGGCCAAGGAGATGTTGTGGATGGCAATGATGGCATTCGGCTAGGGAGGCGCTGATGCCAAGGCACGGACATCGATGGAATCGGCCATCGTGGGCTCGATGTGCCAGTAGGTCGTGGCTCCTTGTATGATGTCGGAATGGTTCTGAATCTCCTCTCCTTTGCAGCAGGATGGTACCGTGGGACTACCGGCTTGATCTCAATAAAGGTGGCGTATTTATTTCAGGAAGGCTTCATTGATCTGTGCATCAACAAGTTTCGGTTTTCCTTTCGGAATTTACCGCAGTTTGACATACGGTGCCATTGGATTTCTAGATCGGAATCGATCCGGTCGGGCATGCCCTTATCTTATGCTGGTCGGGCATTATGAGGGTGTGTCATGAAGCTTCATTGTCTTTTCTGTGCCATGGAAATATATACTATAGATTTTCATGAGGGTGACATATGTGGAGAAAGACATGGTGGATCAGAGGTTTGTACTGGTGGAGAAGTTTTTTGGTTGTGATAAAGACTTCGCATCACCGACTCTTCCTATCTTTTGGGTGTTTGAAGACTTGCAGCAGCCGCCTTGGCAAGAGGTGTGACAACATAGGTGTACTACATTCTTGGTGGTGCTCTACGAGTACCGTGTCTCAGTTTCTAGGGTATAAAACCAAGATCTGGCCTTCATTGGTTGTACCTGGCAATGACCTCACTAGTACAAAATCGTTACTTAGAGACGATGCCTAGAGGCGGTTTACGCCTAAAATACAAACAACCTGTTGTGTTCATCAAGCTCAGGCGATCATAATAATGTGATCATCAAGCGAAGGCAAGAGGGGTGACAACACCATCTCTAGAACTACTTTCCCCTCCGCCGGTCTTTAAAAAGAAATGCCTCTAATGGATACCTGAGATGAAGGAAAATAGTGACCATCTTTCTAGATCACTAAACCATAGCCAGTTAGAAATATTAACCGCCTTCAGATATCTACTGAGGCAGATCATTATACCGCCCATCTTGAAAACTTCCTTCGTGCATGTTACCAGGATACCATACACGTGTTATTAATGCAATTACAAAGTGGAGATCATGCACACATCCACCACCCACACGTGTCCACTCGAGGAGCACATGTGGAGCACATGTTGTTAATAAAATTACTGCTAACATCCATTGGTAGTTTTTGGTCGTCATTTAGGGGAGCACCATTGATGTACACTGATTATGCGGACTCCGTTGGAATGTCTCTAGTTAGGCCACGTCTCGTAGGCTGAAGTACCTAGTATTAACAAGGAAAAATCAGTTTGGTCTTGAGCACTGGCTGCTCAGCCGACGAGTTCTACCAAGTCAACAGTAAATACCTGTGACTGTATATTACTAACGAACGTCTCTGGCGATGTTTATTCCTAGTCCATCACTGTTAAGCATATTAGTAGTGATACAATCGACGAACTCAATACAATCTAGCTTTTGTCCTTAGATATTTATACATATTCCATTTGTTTGGCAACTTGGTGTTGTATTGATATTCCAAGAGGTTATTACAACATGAGCCATTGGACTGTTTATATAGTACTAGAAGACTTGGGAGCACTAGTGCAGAGAGGGCCTCTAGTCCCGGGCCGTAAGGGTCTCTAGTCCTGGTTTTTAAACCGGGACTAATCAAACAGGACTAGAGGCCCAACACTAGTTCCGGCCCAGTTACCAGCCGGGACTAGTGGGTGCCCACGTGGCTGCCCCTGCGCGTCCAGGGTGCACCCCCACTAGTCCCGGTTGGTGCCACAGGCCGGGACTAGAGGGTATCTGCCGCGGCAGCATTTTGTGTTCTTTCTCTGCCGCGGCAGAGAATTCATTTTGTATTGTTTTATTTATTTCTTTTTTATTTCAAAATGATTTTTAATATTGGTACGCCATCATATATATAAGATAACTTGTATTACGAAATCGAGCATACAAATATATACAATTTACATAGTTACATGGAGATCACAGAATACCGGGACTAGAGCACAAAATAGTTCGATTACATGGAGATCAGTAGCGCCTATTCACACTAAATTCTCCGGCATCGTCTACGATCTTTTTGAAAATAAATCCCGCGAGGCTCCTCCGCAATTGCTAATACGCGTTGCTCTGATAGTAGTTGATCCCGCATTCTCTCGAACTATATATAAAAAAGGAGATCAATATGTATCAATCATGATAATAAAAGGTGACGGCAATAAAATAATGGTGTGAATGCATTGCTTACGTCGACTCTATAATCGTTGTGTTCAGTGGTAAACGTGTGAATAAACTCGCAAACGTAGAATCCACATAGATTCGACCCCATGGCTGCCTCGCGCACTTTACGAGAATAGAATTCAATCAAAATAATAATCTAGAGCATCATTATTGTATTGAAACTAGAAGTAAAGAGACGCGCGGATATATCACGTGCTACTTACCGAGACCGCCTTAAACGTTAGCTTCTCAGTAAATACACGCGTAACCTCGTGCTTGAACCGGATCTAAACCCTGCCCGACGAAGAAAATGAATGAATGAATGAGTTATTCATTACCTGATATCTCGGTAAATCAACAAAAGATACCGATATAGCGCGAAACTTACTTCGGGAGCATGTCTTGCATGCTGCGGAAATCTTCCAGGTTTCTCTTTGATGGTTCCATGACATCAACTCTTCCCTTATCAAGTTGAATGTCTAGCAGAACCCAGTGGAAGCTGCAAACATTCATATATACATCAATTAAACTTCTTAGCATCGACTAATCAAAAGTGAATGTGTATAACAGAGTAAGACCCTCACCTGAAATTGTAAGGAAACAGTATGTGGTCAGAGAAATTTTGCTCTAGTAGAAACCTTAGAATGTTTTCCTCCGTCTCCTCGGGGTTATCCCTTAGCGTGTCTATATGCACTTTATCTGGGTCAATGAACCCGATATTATAGATTCTTTTTATTTTACATTCCAGCATCTTCATTCTGCATAATAAGGATAATCACATGTTCTGAACTGAACAATTGAAAAACCGAACATGTAGACAATGAATTCAACAACTTACAGACAATAGCAGCTGATGATGGATTTGTCTACGGCGTCGAGATGGTATAACTGGAACAGTTCTGGAAACTCAATATGGACCTCTTCGGGTCTGAAGTAGTACTCACGTGGGACATTGGCTACGATAAATATTCTCCCCTGCTTTATGACCGTTGAGTACCATTAATGGAGATTCCGCATTTGTGTTGGCAGTTCTCTCAGCCTCTCTTTGCTGACCAAATCCTCACCTGCGACATATTTAGGGGCTAGTGGCATCTTGGGTAGATGGTCGATTTGGGGGCCTAACAGTTCATCAAGTGTAATTTCCATGCTGGCCGCCAACTCCGCAGCTATTGACATATCAAGTGGCTGTTGTGCGAGGAGTGGAACGTTTTGTGAAACCACCTTGAGGGGTGCGATCGTTTGTTTTGCCTGTTGTCCGAGAAGGGGGACGTCTGATTTTTTTACTGATTGCATTTTTGCTCCCGCTTGCACCTGTGCTTGCTGATTTTTTACCGCTTGCACTTGATTTGCTTGATTTACTTGATTTGCTCTTCGCCACTTCTTTCTGAAGTGTGCTTAGATAGTCATCTGGCTTATGGTGCAACTCATATTGCGATGGTGTGTTCAGAAAATCAAGTGCATATGCCTTTTGCTTCTCGGTGTATACTGGAGCGGGCTCGGGTTTCTTCTTCTCAAAATGTGCCACCACTTCGGTCTTTGATATCGCTGCAGATTCCTTATTAGTACGATCATAAGGTCTGATGGGAAGATTCTGATGAGCCACTGTTGGGAGGGGCGGAATTTTCTGTTTTGGGCTGCCGCGTCCTTTAGTACTCACTGACGGAGCAAGCTTCCGCTTATTGTCCTTAGCGGACGGCGAAGACTGTTGAGCCTGCGGCGGAGATCGAGATGGACTCGGGATGTGGTGGTCATAGTCATCATGGGGTGGGCTTCTTGGAGGTGATGGAGGTGGAGGTGAAGGAGACCTGCGACGAATCGGAGGCGTAGTGTTATCCTTGGAGCCGAGCCTGGAAACCGTATGTTGTTCTTTTCCCAGAGAATGATCCCACCAAGTACTTCTCCCAGTGTGATCTCACCTTCAGGTCCAGGGATGTCAAGCTCCATTGACTCCCACTCCTTTACGATTTGATCCACCCCGACTTTAGCATAGCCAGTTGGAATCTCACGGCCATGCCAACGTGCTTCAGGCGGACAAGGCAAAGCAGATCCGACCGCCACCTTCACAGATACGTTCTTCAATTTTTTATGGAGCTCACAAGGTATCTGCTCCTTAATTCCATCCACGGGGTAGCCGGGACTGCCATCTGTAGTATAGGATGCATCGTTGGACGGGAACTTCGATTCAGCGACGCTACTTCTCCGCTGAGATGGGTTGGCGGTAATATCGAGTGGAGGATCTTGCGGCAAGCGCGCTATTCCTCTAAGTTCGTCGATCTGTTGTTGCTGCTTGTCAAGTCTTCCTAGCAGCTGCTTGAACTTGTCTGCCTCCTTCTCCTCCCGTCATTGCTTTGATCTTGCTCGGCTTCTATAGGTACCTTGGTCCTTAGGAAACCCAGTCTCCCACGTGAAACTCCCGTCAAGGCCTCGGACTCGTCCTGTATGTTCGCGATTCCCGAGGACCAAGGTCAGCAAGTCATTCTCTCTATCGGGATGAAACTATTTTATTCCATCTTTAATATCTTTGACCACTTTTAGCCATGCAGTCATGGCTACCTTTATCCCGTCACTGCAAACAAGGTCCCCTGTAAGTTCGTCATATGTACTCCCATGCCCAAGGAACCAATTTCTTGCCCTCAAATCCCATTCTTCGCAAATTGGTTCTGAATGATCCCTTTATTATGAAGCTCTTTCTCTTTTGCATCCCACTTAGGAATGGCAGTCGCGTAGCCCCTGGCCCCAATTTATGGTGATATTTCTTCTTCGCTACATTTATCTTGTTTTTTCTGACTTTTCCTCTACAACTCCTGACCTCCTATACAGCAAAAATGCATCCCAGTAAGGCTATTGCTTCGCTAGATAGTCTTCGAATAATGGGGTTTTCTTGTCCTTCTGATACTGTTGCCATAATGACTTCTTCCAGTTCTTGAATAGTTCGGCCATCTTCTTTAGTGCGAAATGCTTGACTTTCTTTCGCATTTCAGCAGTCTCGTCCTCAGTGTCACATTCTAGTAGCTTGAAATGTCCCATTAGGTCATTAAAAAGTTCATCTTTGAACCTATCATTGATATACACACCACTCCATTCCGCCTCTTTGGGCTTATTCCACTCCCGAACAGGGATCGGGGTGCGATCTCTAGCAACAAATCCGTATTGTTGTACAAATAGTTGTTTTGTTTTCTTTGGTTCCAATGGTTCTCCATCTCCTGAAACCTCTGTAATTTCATAAACAGTACCCAGGGGAAACTTTTTGGTTGGGCCGCGCTTGGTTTTCTTGATCGATGTAGAGGCCTAAGAGAAGAAACATTCGTCAACATTATATATATATAACTAGGTACATCTAGTGAGGATCATCGGACATCATATATATACCTCGTCGGTCTGCATTACGCGTCCATGGGCTTCTTCCTCCTGTCTGTTGGTCTCCTCTCCCTCACCGGATGAGTTAAGATACCTCGAGGGAGATCCCTCATCGGCATCGTGAATCATATCCTCCAGCAAGTGTTCCGAATCTAGGTCTCTGCGGACTGGGGGACTAGGTGGATCCATAGTTCCTGCAAAATGCACACAATATTTATTCGAACTTAACAAAATAAAACCTAAACCCCTAAATCCGAAGGTGCGTTGGGAGGTGGCTGATGATGGTGGCCGCGGGAGAGGCGGGCGACTAAGCGGCTTCCCGCAAGAACCACCACCCTAACCCTAACTCCAGTCACCACCCTAAACCCTAAACCTAGAGGTGCGGTGGCGGTGGTCGGTGATGGTGGCCGCGGGAGAGGCGGGCGACTAAGCGACTTCCCGCGAGAACCACCAACCTAACCCTAACTCCGGTCACCACCGAGCACCAACACCCTAACCCTAACTCCGGTTACAAAGAGGGTCTTACAATAATTACCCTAACCCTAACCCTAGGCCTCGACACCTAGTTGTGTCCATGCCCTTCACCGATAAACTTACACTTGACTTATAAAACCTAAACCTAAGCCCTAGGCCTAACACTAATCCTAACACTAACAAATCCTAACACTAATCCTAACACTAACAAATGCTAACACTAATCCTAATTAACACCAATCCTAACACTAACAAATCCCAATTAAACACAGTAATAACAAAATGCTAACACTAACAAATCGTCCTACCTGGCGGCGGCGCTGGCGGCAGGCGGTGGCCGGAGGCTGGCGGTGGAGGAGATCAGGGTGCGGCGTCGCGCGCAGGTCGGCGGGGGCGCGGGGCGGGCGGTAGGCTCGGGCGCGGGGCGCGACTGCAGGCGCGGGCGTGGCGGCGTGCTGCTCGTCGTCAGAGTTGGGCAGCCTGGCGGCGTCGTGCTCGTCTACTGGCCTCCTCTTCTCCTGGTGCGTGGAACGCACCAGGGGAGAAGGGCTACATTTATACCCCCCCTCTAGTCCCGGTCCATGGCACTAGCCGGGACTAGAGGGGGGGCGTTTCATTTTCGCGCACTAGGGCCAGACCTTTAGTCCCGACTAGTAAACTGGGCCGGGACTAAAGGCCCAAATTTACGCGGGTTGGGCCAAAAACCCCAGCGCGAGCGTGTGCTTTTTTTTCAAAAAAATTCAAAAATATCATTTAAAACATTTAAATTATACTTTTTGCATACTTGTGAATTTGACAAAACTTTCAACATGAAAAGTTCTTGAATTTGAATAATTAATCCAAATCCATTTTATGTTTTATCAAATGATTATTTTAAATAGTCAAATTATTAACCATTTTGCCATTATCAATTTTAAAATGCATTAACTATTATTTTTTGCATACTTGTGAATTTGACAAAACTTTCGACATGAAAAGTTCTTGAATTTGAATAATTAATCCAAATCCATTTTCTGTTTTATCAAATAATTATTTTAAATAGTCAAATTATTAACCATTTTGCCATTATCAATTTAAAAATGCATTAACTATTATTATTTTTGCATATTTTTGAATCTCACTAAACTTTCAACATGAAAAGTTCTTGAATTTTAATAATTAATCCAAATCCATTTTCTAAATAAGCTTTAGGACGAAGTGGCAGGTGCCCCCGGTATATGCCATGGTTGGGCTCAGGATCCCCGGAGTGGCAGGTGACGATGACAATGATGATGACGATGACGAAGAAGACCCTGAAGCTTTAATCCCGGTTGTAT
This sequence comes from Avena sativa, assembly GCA_916181665.1. NCBI lineage: Eukaryota > Viridiplantae > Streptophyta > Magnoliopsida > Poales > Poaceae > Avena > Avena sativa. The sequence continues at coordinate 338,461,620 of OV702284.1, read as the reverse complement.
CCACTAACAGGGACTAAAGATTTTTCCTGCCATTTCTCACCGCTTCCCGCCAAGTTTTTCCGCCCTTTCCTCTGAACCGAGCTTTTAGTCCCGGTTGTAGCCACTGACAGAGACTAAACATATTTCTCGCCATTTCCCACCGCATTCCGCCATGTTTTCCTGCCCTTTCCATCTATATATAGGTCGACCGCGCCATGGTTATGCACACATCCACACCTTCCTCTCTCACAGAAATGGACAACGCCTACTGGGCCATTCTGACCCTCGAGGAGACGGAGGCACTGTGCCTCAAGCTACCCTTGCCCACCAGGCTATCGACCGCCCGCTGGCTGGATGCCGAGTGTTGGAGGTGTTCCTGTCCCTCCCATGCCTCAAGGCTCCGCCCAACAGGCGGCCATCACGAACCACTTCTACCACGAGCTCACGTCAGAGCAGCGGATGGATCCCCAGTGGGATCCCAATAACTACGACACTTGGAATGCCTTCTTCGCTAACCGGCAGGAAAGGGAGCTCGCCAGGTATGATGGTGATGGCCCACCCCTGTTGAACCACAATGAAGCCGGCCGCTGTCTGTGGTGGGCGAACCGTACTATCATAGGCGTGATGTGCTACATCGCCGTGGGAGACCATCCTCGCCTGCGGTGCCCACAAGTCCACCCGCCCGCCGTGAATCCGAGGCCAGAGTGGTAGGTTCCCCCGGTATATGCCATGGCTGGGCTCAGGATCCCCGGAGTGGCAGGTGACGATGACAATGATGATGACGATGACGAAGAAGACCCTGAAGCTGTGTACTATAGGACTAGGCATGATTATGACTAAAGGGGGCAGCTTTAGTCCTGAGTGTTAGCTAGTCCCGGTTTTTAATATTAATAAATGTATTGAGTGTTAGTCCCGGTTTGTGGCTGGACCGGGACTAAAGGGGGCCTTTAGTCCCGATTCCGTAGTCTTGGTTTTTAAATATTAATAAATGTCTTGAGTGTTAGTATCGTTTTATGGTTGGACCGGGACTAAAGGGGGACCTTTTGTTCCGATTCGTACTTACCATGAAGATTTGATCTCCAAACACGTGCGGTCACATATTAGGGAGTGCTTCTATGACCAGTTTCTTGGAGATGCCGGAGGATTGGGCTCCGGCGGCATCTCCCTGACACTGGCCGTAGTGGTGTCCCTGCTCTCGAAGACCATCTTGCAGCTTGTAACTTCTCTAACTAGATCAATATGCCTGGGAGCTAACCTAATTTCACATATTAGGGAGTGCCTCTATGACCAGTTTCTTGGAGATGCCAGAGGATTGGGCTCCGGCGGCATCTCCCTGAAACTGGCCGTAGTGGTGTCCCTGCTCTCGAAAACCATCGATCTTGGAGATGCCTCGAACTAGCTGGAGGACTGGCCTATTTATAGTACAAGCAGCTCGGCATAGTGTCGACACTCATGACATAATGTCGACACTCACCCCTATTATTAGCGCTCACTCGTGTTTTGTCCCGGTTGCTGTCTCCAACCGGGACTAAAGGTTCATCCAACTGGGACTAAAGGTTCATCCAACCGGGACTAAAGGTTCAACCCCTATTATTAGTGCTACCTGGCCCAGCCTGCCGTAATCCCTTCAGTCGCGGTTGGTTTCTCCAACCGGGACTAAAGGTTCAACCCCTATTATTGGTGTTGCCTGTCCCAGCCTGCCCTGCCATTTACCTCTATTTATAGTGCGGCCATCATGGCCATGGAGAATCTTCATCATTTAAAAATATGATTACATAAAAGGTTTAATATATTACACCAACATCCCTATCTAGTGTTGTTGTTTTCTTCTGCGCCGTAGCCATGGAGAATCTTCATCATTTAAAAGGAGGCTTGGGTCAGTTTTCACTTTGAAGGGCAAAATTTCATGAAACTTATTATAATCTTCTGACATATCTTTCTTGTCATCCACTCCCACAATGTTTCTTTTCCCTGAAAGAACTATGTGGCGCTTTGGCTCATCGGACGTTGTATTCTTTTGCTGATTTCTTTTTCTCGGTTTCATAGACATGTCCTTCACATAGAAAACCTGAGCCATATCGTTGGCTAGGACGAATGGTTCGTCCATGTACGCAAGATTGTTGAGATCCACTATTGTCATGCCATACTTTTCGTCTACATGTACACCTCCTCCTGTCATCTTGACCCATTTGCACCGAAACAAAGGGACCTTAAAAGTAGGTTCATACTCAAGTTCCCATATCTCCTCTATGCACCCATAATATGTGTCCTTCCGCCTGTTGTCATCTGTTGCATCAAAGCGGACACCACTGTTTTGGTTGGTGCTCTTTTTATCTTGGGCGATCGTGTAAAATATATTACCATTTATCTCGTACCCTTGGAAAGTACATATAGTCGAAGATGGTAACCGTGCCAACAAGTACAGCTGATCTTCAACAGTGTTGTTATTCATGAGATGCTTCTGCAACCAACTGCCGAAAGTGTCCTCGTGTTCCACTTTAATCGAGGAGTCAGGTATCCCCGGGTTTTCCAAGCGTACAATAATCTTGTGTTTCTCGATATACGGAGCCACCAAGGTGGAATTGTGTAGAACTGTGTAGTGTGCTTTATTGAAAGAATCTCTGTCCATACATACCATTGTTTTCCTTCCTAGTGTGCCTTTTCTAGTCAGCCTCCCCTCATACCGAGATTCAGGAACACCAATCGGCTTAAGGTCAGGAAGAAAGTCAACACAAAACTCAATGACCTCATCCGTTCCATATCCCTTGGAGATGCTTCCTTCTGGCCTAGCACAGTTATGAACATATTTCTTTAAGACTCCCAATAACCTTTCGAAGGGGAACATATTGTGTAGAAACATAGGACCAATAATTCTAATCTCTTCGACTAGGTGAACTAGGAGGTGTGTCATAATATTGAAGAAAGATGGAGGGTACAACAACTCGAAGCTGACCAGACATTGGACCACATCAATCTGTAACCCTGATAGACTTTCTGGATTGATAACCTTCTGAGAAATTGCATTGAGGAATGCACATACCTTCACAATGGCCAGCCAAACATTTTCTGGTAGAATCCCTCTCAATGCAACCGGAAGCAATTGCGTCATAAGCACGTGGCAGTCATGGGACTTTAGGTTTTGGAATTTTTTCTCTTTCATATTTACTATTCCCTTTATGTTAGACGAGAAGCCATACGGGACCTTGATACTGAAAAGGACTTCAAAAAAAATTTCCTTCTCTTCCTTGGTAAGAGCGTAGCTGGCAGGCCCTTGAAACTGCCCTGGATGCTTGCTGTCTCGTCCTTCATGACGTTGCTAGTGCTCCCGTGCTTCCGGTGTATCTTTTGACTTCCCATACAAGCCCAAGAAGCCTAGAATATTCACGCAAAGATTCTTCGTCAGGTGCATCACGTCGATCGCAGAGCGGACCTCATGGACTTCCCAATAGGGTAGCTCCCAAAATATAGATTTCTTCTTCCACATGGGTGCGCGTCCGTCGGCGTCTTTCGGAACAGGTTGTCCTCCAGGACCCTTTCCAAATATTACATTTTAATCCTTGACCATACCAAATACATCAGCACCAGTACGAGGGGCAGGCTTCTTCCGGTGATCTGCCTCGCCATCGAAATGCTTGCTTTTTTTCCTTAAGGGATGTCTAGGCGGAAGAAAACGACGATTGTACGGGTACACATTCTTCCTAGATTTATCCAGATATATACTTTTAGTCTCATCTAAATAGTGTGTGCATGCATTATATCCCTTGTTCGTCTGTCCTAAGATGTTACTAAGAGCAGGCCAATCATTGATGGTTACGAACAGCAACGCTCGTACGTCGAATGGCTCCTGTTTGTGCTCATCCCACACACGTAAACCTGGTTCGTCCCACAACTGTAAAAGTTCATCAACTAATGGCCTTAGGTACACATCAATGTCGTTGCCGGTTTTCTTCGGGCCTTGGATGAGCACTGGCATCATAATGAATTTTCGCTTCATGCACAACCAAGGAGGAAGGTTGTAGATACATAGAGTGACGGGACAAGTGCTGTGACTGCAGCTCTGCTCCCCAAAAGGATACATGCCATCTGTACTTAGACCAAACCATAAGTTTCTTGCTTCACCAGCAAAGTCAGGGAAGTCTCTCTCGATTTTTCTCCACTGTCGACCATCAGCGGGGTGCCTCAACATCCCGTCTTTCTTACGTTCTTCCATGTGCCATCGCAACAACTTGGCATGCTCTTTGTTTCTGAACAAGCATTTCAATCATGGTATTATAGGAGCATACCACATCACCTTGGCAGGAACCCTCTTCCTGGGTGGCTTGCCATCAACATCACCTGGGTCATCTTTTCTGATCTTATACCGCAAGTGCATACCGGGCATTTATCCAAATTCTCGTACTTCTCACCGCGGTAGAGGATGCAGTCATTAGGGCACGCATGTATCTTCTACACATCTAATCCTAGAGGGCAGACGAGCTTCTTTGCTTCGTATGTACTGGCGGGCAATTCGTTATTTCTTGAAAGCAACCTCTTCATGAGTACCAGCAACTTTTCAAATCCCGAGTCAGTCACACCGGTCTCTACCTTCCACTTCAGCAATTCCAGTGTGCTACCCAGCTTCTTCTGTCCATCTTCACAAGTTGGGTAAAACAATTTGTTGTGGTCCTGTAACATCTGCTCAAACTACAACCTCTCCTTTTTCGTGTCGCAGTCTCGCTTTGCATCAGAAATGACCCAACCAAGATCATCAGCGGGCCGGTCTGGTTCCCGTTCTTCACCTCCTTCTTCTTCATTGTCTTTCATTGCGGTATCAGCGTATTCAGGGAACATAGATCAGTAGTTGTCATCATCGTTCTCTTCTTCATCGCCGTCTTCCATCACAACCCCTCTTTCTCCGTGTTTGGTCCAAACATTATAGCCGGACATAAAACCAGACCGAAGCAGGTGGCTCTGAATGACTCTTGCAGAAGTGTGAGTCTTCTCATTCCTAAAGTCAACACATGGACAACACATAAAACCATCATGTCGCTTGTTCTCCTCGGCCATAACTAGAAAAGAACGCACGCCTTCTCTGAAAGCGGCAGAGCGTCGGTCACCGTACATCCATAGATGGCTCATCTATATCATACAAATATATGTCAAACGTAATCACTATGCTAAAATTAGTACCGCACGACGGTCTTAACGAGAAAATAGTTTCTAACCTTTTATTACACTTGGAAACAAAGATGAGAAAACTTAAGTGTGGCTCGGCCACCTCATAAACTGTTTGTCTTGCGTGACCTAAACTTGCATCGCTCTAATGGACATTTCACCGAACACCTCTAGTGCATATGTATGAACAAGAAAAAAAAATAGCACAACAACACTCTCTCCCACCAGGAAAAAAAAAGTTGAGAGGGGGAGAGGGTGTGCGTATATATAGGGCTAGAACACTAGTCCCGGTTGGAGATACAAACCGGGACTAAAGGGGGTGCCCCCAGCGAGCGGCAGGGCCAGGGCCCTTTAATCCCGGTTTGAACCTCAGACCGGGACTAATAGGGTCTAACGGGTCGGGACATATGGTTCTGGGTGGCTCGGGCCGTCCGGCCAGGGCCATTAGTCCCGGCCCCAGCCAAGCCGGGACTAATGGCCTAGGCCTGTTTTCTACTAGTGGAGGCAATAAGACTACTAGAGATAGAATTGGATTACAATATGAAACTACCTAATAAAACTTAACCGACATATACTCTAACACACCCCCTCCCCCGTAGTCGGATCGGTAGTGACGCGGACAGTCTGACTGGAGCATAAGCCGAAGGTGAGGTGGTAGCCCTTGTTGCCGATGTCGATGTAGCCGGGAGTGGGGCATTATAGTCGTGGTCGATGGGGCCGTTGGTAAAGTTGTCACCGTTGATAAAGTCGATGATGTTGATGATGTTATTTTGTGGTCGATGTCGTCGTTGAGCCTGGAGAATTAGCCGTAGTGGTTGAGGTAGACGTAGTTTGAGAAGTAGGTCGACCCGCAATGTCGAGCTTGCCAGACTCGGGAGCGTGTCGGGGACGAAGGAACGCGTCGGTGTTGCCGATACCGGACATGCAAAGACAAGGACCATCATGCTTGCCAGAGCCAAATTCAGGAGCAAAGAAAATTTTCCGTAAACGGTCGGTGTAGAAGTTGTCCGCCGTGTCGGAGTAAACGAAGTGGCTGGAAGAAGAAAAATAAGCACAAACTTGTGCAAATAAAAAAATTAGACTGCGACTCTCGCGGCAAGGTCGTGGTGGACGAAGACGATAGTGGCAGTTGCTCGTGGATGAAGACGATGGCGATTGAGTTGTTGCGGTAGTCGATTTCAGGGATTAGACCCATATTTTCCGCTTGTATGAGCGCGGCGTCGCTCGTGGAGAAGAACATTTTGTTGGCGTTGACGTTGACCATGATTGGTGGTGGCGGCGACGATGCGACGATGTTGTTGGTGTAGATGGTTTTCGGCGATGATGACCACGGGTGATGAAGGTGCAGCCCTTTGTTGACGGCGAGGCGCGTACTCGGGGACTTGCGTCCCGGTCGATGTTGGCGAAGACGGGCCGGCGTGGTCACGAAGTGAGGATAGAGAAGCCGACGCAGCGCGTGAAGGCGTCCCTCGAAGCGCCGCGCGGATCCTCTTTCGCACTATCGTTGGCGATGATTTGTCGGAGATGAGTCGACGCCGAGGTTGAAGTAGAGGCGCGTGATGACGACATGCGGCTGTGGACGACGCAATCCGATCTATGATCGGCGAAAGAAGAAGAAACGTCGGTCAAGTGGCCGACGAGAAATTTTTGGCGAAGTAAGATCTAATCTACTATTGTGTGGCCCCGGCGAAGAACATCTCCCCGTGGGCGGCGCGGCGGAAGAGGTGGCTAAACCCTAGGCTGAGCGAACCGCTTTGATACTATGAAAGATTGCGGAAGTATAGATTGTATTGATATTGCAAGAGGTGATTACAACGTGATCCCTTGGGCTATTTATAACTGAGTTGTCAGTTCAGCTACACCTAGAAATAGTTCTTGCTCACAGAAGTTTATCAGTAGCAACAGTTTGTAGTAGCAACAGCAAAGCAACGGCAACAGCAATAACAATAGTGAAACAGTAGCAATAGTAATAGTAACAGTAACAGTAGGATTCGAGTGCGGTAGGCATAGGGATGAATGGACGGGCGTTGCATGGACGAGTCTAAACATGTAACTTAAAGACCTAGGGCACTGCAGATAATTAATAATAAGCATCCAAGTACTAAACAATCCTAGGCATATGCTCCAAATATAGTCAGACGTGCTCGCAATGAGAACTTGCACAACATCTTCTGTCCAGCCAGCCCGTGGCAGAGGGGCCTCTAGGGAACTACTCAATTAAGGTGCTCCTTTTAATAGAGCACCGGAGCAAAGCATTAACACTCCGTGAACACATGTGATCCTCACACCACATCCATCCCCTTCGGTTGTCCCAATTATTATCACTTTGGAACCTTTGGATCCGGACAATGATATGTGTACACAACTTGCAGATAATATCATAAACAATATTATCATAATGATTCAATAATAAGTTCAGATCTGAGATCATGGCACTCGGGCCCTAGTGACAAGCATTAAGCATAACAAGTTGCAACAAAGTCAAATAGCACTAATAGAGATACTAGGCACTATGCCGTAAGAATTCTTATTCGATTACATGATAGAACTCATCCAATCCCTACCATCCCAAGCCTACAGCGGGGGATTACTAACTCGTGGATGAGGGAAACATCGGTGGTTGATGAAGATGCGTTGGTGATGAAGATGGCGATGATCCTATCCAAATTCCCCGTCCCGGCAGGGTGCCAGAACGGAGTTTTTGGATCCGAATCTTGGTTTCTCGTGGCGGAGGCGGAGCGGAACTCTTTCTGGAAAACTATCGACCCCCCCCCCCTGAGTTTTTAGGTCAAAAGGCAACTTATAGGCGCGGGGGGAGGCCGAGGAGCTGCCTGGGGTGGCCAAACCTTCCCCAGGCGTGGGGTCAGTGGGCCCGCTCCTGGGGTGGGTCTGCCCCCCCCCCCCCCCCCCAGGCCTCCTCTCTGTATCCCCTTCTGACACCGTGGATCTTCTGGTGAGAAATAGTTTTTGGCATATTTTTCGGGATTTTTCCTGATAGTTCATTTTCTGCACAAAAACAAGACACCAAGGTAATTCTGCTGAAAACAGCGTCAGTCCATGTTAGTTGTATCCAAATCACACAAGTTTAGAGAAAAAACAATAGCAAAGAACGTATCATCTTACTTCGCCAAAATTTTCTCGTCGGCTGCTTGACCGTCGTTTCTTCTTCTTTCGCCGATCATAGATTGGATTGCGTTGTCCACAGCCGCATGTCGTCATCACGCGCCTCTACTTCAACCTTTGCATCAACTCATATCCGGCAAATCATCGCCAACGATCGTGCGAACGAGGCTCCGCGCGGCACTCCAAGGAACGCCTTCACGCGCTGCGTCGGCTTGTCCGTCCTCACATCGTCACCACGCCGGCCCGTCTCCGCCAACATCGACCGGGACACAAGTCCCCGAGTACGCGCCTCGCCGTCAACAAAGGGCTGCACCTTCATTATCCGTGGTCATCATCGCCGACAACCATCTACACCAACAACATCGCCACATCGTCACTGTCACCACCGATCGTGGTCATCGTCAATTCCAACAAGTTCTTCTCCACGAGCGACTCTGCACTCATACAAGCGTAAAATACGGGTCTAATCCCCGAAATCGACTACCACAACAACTCAATCGCCATCGACAACTATCACCATCGTCTTCATCCACCATGACCTTGCCGCCATAGTCGCAGTCTAATTTTTATTTTGCACAATTATGTGCTCAATTTTCTTCTTGCAGCCACTTCTTCTACTCCGACACGGCGAACAACTTCTACATCGACTGTTTATGGAAAATTTTCTTTGCTCCTCAATCCGGCTCTGGCACACATGGCCCATGATGGTCCCTGTCTTAGCACGTCTGGTATCGGAAACACCGATGCGTGCCTTCGTCCCTGACACGCTCACGAGTCTGGCAAGCTCGGCACTACAGGTCAGGCTACTTCTCAAACTATGTCTACCTCAACCACTACGACAAATTCTCCCGGCTCAACGATGACATTGACCACAACACAATAACATCATCAACTTCATCGACTTCATTAACGGCGACAGCTTCACCAACGGCACCATCGACCACGACTACAACACCCTACTCCCGGCTATATCGACATCGGCAACAAGGGATACCACCTCACCTCCGGCTTATGCTCCAGTCAGACCGTTCGCGTCACTACCGATCCGACTGCCGGGGGGGGGGTATTGGAGTATATGTCGGTTAGGTTATATTATATAGTTTCATATTCTAATCCAATTCTATCTCTAGTAGTCTTATTGCCCCCTAAGTCTTCTAATACTATATAAATAGCCCAAGGGCTCACGTTGTAATCACCTCTTGCAATATTAATACAATCTATACTTCCGCGCAATCTTTCATTTGCGATCAATTAATGACAAAACACCCCGTTGATGACATTTTCTCTTTGAAGTATTTAGAATATATTTAAGATAACTTAAAGATATAATCCTATCTTGAATGGATCAGCCAATAATTTTGAACTATAAATGAGTGTTGCAATGCACACAAAACAAAATATTTTTCTTAATAAAACCCATGGGGACTAGTTCAAACATTATTTTCTAGCGGGAATTCCATGGTAATTATGCTTGTTGTAGTGATTTTATAAATCGAATATTGGAACTAGCATTGATAAGAGCTAATTCCAGGTGAAATATATGTAACACGACGGGAAACACTTTCTTTATGCATCCTTGAGTTCCGATACACCTATTCCAGATCAATGTCCAGCACTGATATTCCCTTTCTATATCCGATCACGAGCCTGCATAATTAGGACATTCTAGGTTAAAAGTTTGAAAATTGCAAAAGCAGTACTAGACACATAATAGTGAAAAAAGAGTGTCAAGTATACAGTCTTACTGATCAATTAATAAATGTCGCTAATTTACTACAACTCTGTAATAAATCGAAAAAACTTATAAGTGATCGAAGACATTATTTTATTTGAGTTATGTTGATATTTTTTATGCAGAGGACTCGTGTAAGTCTATTGGTTGGATCTTCATGATGCAAACTTTTGAGTTCATAAAAACTCACTTTATCGAAAAAATAACACTCGTGCTGGAATTTTTTCAAAATATTAATTTTCCTGCATTCACGGGAGAACTGAAATATCCAATGTAAAGTTCATTGATTCATATGATACACTTTGTTTGGACAATAACACTGGAAAAAAGGTATTGCACATATAATTGAGGCAAACTTAGTTTTGTCCAACTTAGTGCCTGTTTAATTGTACATCGAGATTTATAATTTGATACCAATGTTGTTGATATGGTAAAACTGTAACAACAAATATTTATACCTTCTCGTGCCTGTAAAGCCAACATGTTCAGGATCATTTGGCAAAATCTCATAGGCCTTCTTAAGCCTGTACACACAAGAATTCTATGATTAGTTGCATCTTCTAGCATAATATTGTATTGTTTGAATATATATGTGTTTTAGGCATAATATCTATGTGAGTGTGCGCAAGAATTCCTAGGGCTCACTGATTGATAAAAAAAAGGAGCGATTGATAAATGCGGCAGTAACCTCGGTGGTCAGAATTTATATGATGACATATTATATACCTGTAGGTAATGGAGTCCCACACTTCAATACGGCCACACCGTGAGATGGTAACTAGTATCGGTCGTGTTGGGTGGCAAACGGCGAGAATGTAGTCATATTCTCCACTATGTTCTCCGGTACGGAGTGTGTGACGATGTTTTTCCTTACGCAAATCCCATATCTTGGTGAACACGACAAAAAGGGAAAGACAAATCATATTAGTTTGATGTATACATGTGTTTGTGTATGTGCTTAAAATGTATTATAGTGGTCAATTAGTTTTGTTTCACTTACACTTATGCTACGGTCATTGTCAATTGCAGCAGTGAAATCCCGATGACCAGTGTATGTGAAATGAAGGTTATCCCCACGATGATCCCGACTTTGTGTTGTGGTGATGGGATTGAGACGACCAATTCTCCACATCTACATATTTCAAGCACATGGAGGGAAAAATCTCTTAATTTATGGTCAGATTTCGCCATTTTTTTTATAGTACAAGGCACGTACGATAACAAATGAAGAAGAAATTAAAGAGGTTGACCAAGACAAACCTGGAAAGAACCTTGCTGGCCACGAGTAGCGAAAGTGGTGGTATCATTGGGGTTAAACTTGAGTTGCCACAGAGGTGATCTGACAGCAAATGTTGTGGTACAAGACCAATCGCAGCTCCAGTCCCAAAGCTTGAGCGAGATGGGATAACTAAAGGACAATAGGAATGGACGAGTTGGGTGAACAGCCAATGAGCTGATGGCATCATGGTGAGCTTTGAATTCCTTAACTTGGTCCATTATTGTGGGAGACGTGTGCACAGTGATGGACCCATCCCTCTTTCCGATTACAACCCATTGCTCTCGAGCAATAAACTTAGCCAGTGATGAATCGTCCTTTTCTCCATCGCGCCCCAGCCCAGCAAGGGAATTATGTTCTGATAATTTCTCATTAGTCTGCCAGTTCCAAATGCTAACCGTGTCACCGGTGATCACTAATACCCTGTTCATGAAAAGAGAGCAATAATATGTATGTAAGACAACACGCACCAACCTATCCGAATAATAATACAGTATGTATGAATAATCTGATCTCACCATGGCTCCGTGGGATGCACATCCATCGAATCGATTCTAAATTCTTCTTCTTCTTCTTCTTTTCCAAGATTATGCACCTCTAGCAGATCCTTATTACATTCAACCCTCATGACGGAAGACGTCAATGTCGCCCGGTAGAGATAGCATAAAGTTTTCTTAACGAGTTGCTTGATTGCATCCTCAGAAAGCATCATGCCTTCCTCAACTGAATGTTGTGCGACGATGTTTTTTGCCATCGAGGGCTCATTAGTAAGCATCACTATTTCCCACTCGACATTGCCCTCTACTGCCTTGACATCGAGAGTGGCATGTGAACTCGACATTGGTGGCAGAAAGTATATGAAATTTGTCTGTTTAACCATACAGTAGGCAGGCCAATCTGACTTGTTGGTCAGTGTCATCCTACAGGACATAGATTTTCTGTCTGGCTTGAAAACGAACTCAAGCTCCCGGGGGTAGACATCGAACTGCTGTGGGCTAGGGATCCTGGGTTGGGGCACTGGATACCTGCTTCTTCGCAGTCTAACCGACGATTCATCTACATGAAATGGTGTACTGCTGAAATCGTTGTGTAAAGACAACCCTTGCATTATTAGATTATTATTGAAACATGTCTGCTGGTTCATGGTGGAGGACTTCGGAATCATCCTCTCTAGCTCGTCCATGCAATGGACTACTTCATGTATGGTCGGTCTACTATCTCTTTCTGCATCCACACAGTTCCGAGCTATTTCCCCCAACATCTTGGCTCGTGGGCAGTCCAATAAGTTGAACGATTCAACCCACTGCATTTTCAGTTTATTAGAGAAAGGCAGTAAGAATATAAATAAATAAAGAGTATGTCCAAAATGATCCCTGTACGCCTATATATATGTACTCCAAGATGTATTATTGAGCTGGAGTACATATAGGCGTATATGGGATCATCTTGGAGTATAAGTCAAATTAGGATTGTACGTCAACATATCCTAACTCTATCTAAACTGCCTAATACTCTTACAGATCCATTTAGTTTTGATTAGTTAGCTGATTTAGTAAATGTGATGTGTGTAGATTTTAGTTATTCGATTTAGATTGTTCATTTTAGTTAGTGGATTTTATTTAGATGATTTAGTTTGTGTACATGAATTTATGTAGTTAGTATGAGTTATTAGCTGATTTAGTAGATGTGGAATATGTTGATTTAGTTTGTAAAATATGTGGAAATTTAGTTAATTTTTTTTGGTAGTGTATAGATTTTATTACATAGTGCGTAGCACTTTGTTGCTAGAGTGTAGCAAGTGTAGATGATCATGATTGGGTAGAATTTTGACACAACTCATCAAATAGTTACAAGAAATTATTAGATGCCACGAGTTACAACCGATGTCGCGCAAGGATACAGGTGCCACGAGCCGACTAATCGCTCTATGTGGCACCCCGCATGCATCACAATGGTTGGTGACCCCTAGTACACAAGGATGTCCCAGCTACGTTGGGGTGGTGAAGCTTTTCCTAACACACAGGAAGCCTTAGATAGGACTCAGACAGCTCTCCCCCAAAATAAATGCACACTCAATCATGGGGTGTTACGCTTCTCAACGGTCCGAACCTGGGTAAAATCTCACATCCTTTGTGTTGGATTTTGTCTCCGCCGAAGTGTTTTTGGTACGATCTACCGGAAGTTGCCAAACACTACAAGGGTGTCTATGGGATCCCCGGTGTATGAGTTTCCACACTAAATAGTTACACCAAGTGCAGGGATAAGAAATTTTGCACCTACATATGAGAAACTGGATAGAATTCTAACTAATGTTGATTGGGAACAAAAATCCCCTCTTGTGTCAGTAAGGGCACTAACTAGATCTAGATCAGACCATACACCTCTTTTAATTGATTTGGGAGATCAAGCTTTTGTAGGCAATAAAACAAAATTTTCATTTGAACTCTCTTGGTTTAAGATAGATGGTTTTATGGAGATGATTGCTCAAGAGTGGGCATCGAACTCAACAAGGGATAACTCCCTTGAGAATTGGCAAAATAAAATACATCACATTGGAATGTTTCTTAGAGTTTGGGCTAGAAATTTGAGTGGAGATTATAAAATTCAAAAGAAAAATACTTGATATTATTGACACTTTAGATGTACAAGCCGAAACATCTCCTCTAAGTGAGGAAGAAAGAAAAACTTTGCGGCAGGCAAAATGATGAACTAGCCAAGTTAAGAAGAAATGAAGAGTCCAAATGGGATCAACATGCAAAAGTAAAACATGTTCAAGAGGGTGGTGATAACACCAAATACTTACATCTAATTGCTAATGGAAAACATAGGAGAAAGAAAAAAATTCAGCTAGAGCAAGAGGAAGGAACTATTATAGGACAAGAAAACCTAAAAACATACATTTCAGAATATTACAAAAGTTTATTTGGACCACCTCCTACTAGCCATTGTGTGTTGAATGAGTCAGTCACACATGACATTAAGAAAATTTTGGTTGTTGAGAATGATATTCTTACCGCGGACTTTACTGAGAAAGAGGTAATCGAGGCGGTCATGCAAATGGAAAAAAACAAAGCGCCAGGGCAGTATGGGTTCCCTGCAAAATTCTACCAAAAGTTTTGGGAAACAATAAAGGTAGATCTTATGGCTATGTTTGCTAGTTTTCAAAGAGGAGAACTACCTTTATTCCATCTTAACTTTGGTATAATTATTCTTTTACGTAAAAAATAAAGTGTTATTCAGATCCAACAATATAGACCAATTTACTTACTAAATGTTAGATTCAAGGTGTTTACAAAAGTAGGGACCAACCGGGTCACATCCATAGCTGAAAATGTGATACAACCCACTCAAACGATGTTCATGCCAGGGAGACACATTTTTGAGGGAGTAGTTATCCTCCATGAGACCCTTCATGAACTTCGTAGGAAGAAATTGGATAGTTTTATTTTTAAAATTGATTTTGAAAAGGCTTATGACAAGGTAAATTGGTCTTTTCTACAACAAACACTTCGTATGAAAGGTTTTGATCCGAAATGGTGTTATTGGATACAAAGGTTTATTGAAAAGGAAAGTGTGGGTATTATAGTGAAAGATGACATAGGTCATTATTTCCAAACTAAGAAAGGACTATGGCAAGGAGATCCTCTATCCCATATCCTTTTCAATCTTATTGCAGACATACTTGCAATTCTTATTACAAGGGCTAAAGAAGATGGACAAGTGAGTGGACTTATACCCCATTTAGTAGATGGGGGTGTCTCCATTTTACAATATGCGGATGATACGTTCTTATTATGGATCATGACTTAGATAAGGCTCTTAACATGAAACTTATTCTTTGCATATTTGAACAATTATCTGGGCTCAAAATTAATTTCCATAAGAGTGAGATTTTTTGTTTTGGGAAGCCAAAGCAATTGAAGGCGATTATAAAATTTTATTTGGATGCGACATAGGGTCTCTTCCTTTTAAATACCTTGGGATCCCTATTCATTACCGAAATTTAAAAAATGGTGAGTGGAAACCGGATGAGGACCGGTTCGAGAAAAAACTAGGAAACTGGATCGGTAAGATGCTTTCTTATTGGGATCATTTAATCCTGATTAATTCAATACTCACAAGTCTACCCATGTTCATGCTCTTTTTTCTAGAAATGCCCATAGGGGTAAGAAAGAGAGACTTGATTTTTTCAGATCTCGTTTTTTTTGGCAAAGTGATGGACATAAAAAGAAACATAGATTAACTAAGTAGAATATGATCTGCAGACCGGAGGACCAAGGGGGTTTAGGAGTGGAGGTTTTAGAGTTAAAGAACAAAAGTCTCCTTAGCAAATGGTTATATAAGCTTATGAATGAACAAAGGGGTTTGGCAAGAACTTCTACATAATAAATATTTGAATAGCAAAACTCTTTCTCAGGCATTAGCCAAACCAACCGATTCTCCTTTCTGTAAGGTTCTAATGAATGTTAAATAAGAATTTTTTAGCAGGGGTTCTTTAGAGATAGGCAATGGCCATAAAACAAGATTTTGGGAAGACACATGGTTAGGGGATGAGCCCTAAGTGTTAAGTACCCATCGTTATATAATATTTTCTATCACAAAAATATCACTGTGGCGGATGTGTTGAGATCAGCGCCCTTAAACATAGGTTTTAGGAGAATACTGGCTGATAATAAATGGATTCGTTCGCTGCACCTTGTGTCGCGTCGGATGTCGGTTCATCTTTCAGATAGCGAGGATACTTTTAAGTGGAACCTAATCGACTATAGGTGTTTTACTGTTAGATCGATGTACCTTGATTTGTTAAATGGTCAAACGGTTTTTTTAAAGTATATTTGGAAAATAAAAGTGCCTCTTAAAATTCGAATATTCATCTGGTTCCTCCATAGGAAGGAAATTCTCACAAAAGATAACTTGGTGAAAAGAAACTAGCAAGGTTCTACTAAATGTTGTTTTTGTGATCAAGAAGATACAATTCAACATCTTTTTATATCATGCCCTTATGCTAAAATTATATGGAGGATTGTTTTTATGACTTTCAATATTTCACCTCCTGCCAATATGACTAGTCTTTTTGGAAATTGGTTAAATGAGATCCCAAAGAAAGATAAAGGACACATTAGAGTTGGTGTGTGCGGTTTATTATGGGCCATATGGAACGTTCACAATGATTTAATCTTTAACAAGAAAAGTTTTCCATCTTTTCTGCAGGTTATCCCTATGTCTACGCATTGGATCCATCTGTGGTCCTATCTATAGCCTGTGGAGGACCTCCAGGCCTTGGATTTTGGGTGCAACCGTTTGGAAACGGTTGGACGGGACTTCTACAGCCAATGCGGTTGGCGGTCTGATCGGAGATTAACATGAAGATGCTTGTGCGCCGCTTACTTCTAGATGTGTTTAGCTGGGTTATTTTTATGGAAACTTTGAGTGATCCTTGATTGTAATAAGGTGTAATACTTTGCTTCAAATAATGAAATAAATGTCGTATGCATCGATTGATGCAGAGACCGGGGCATGTCCTCCTTTTCGAAAAATATCTATTTCTTTTACAAGTCCCCCAACACCCCAGGATCCCCTAACTCCGCAAACATCAACCCAGAGATATTGATGGCATCGTTGTGTATTATCCGGAGGCCATGAACTAGCTAGTTTGGTAACTGGCAATATGTTAACTAGTGTTTTATCCAAATATGTTATCTAGTTGACGAACATCAATATTATGCTATTCTAGATTGTTGAATTCAGTATTGACATCTTGTAGACGATGTTATCTCATCTTTAGTGCTCGTGTTATATAAATATGTTGCTCAGATATATTATATTGCTGATAAAATTAATAATAGAAGAAATTTGTATATCCAAAAATAAACATTAGTGGAGTGTCACCTATGTTACACGACACTAGTATATATGCTACTAGTGGTGTGTTATTGACAAGCCTCCTATAATTTTATTACCAATGGCACACCACAAGTAAATTTACAAGTGGCAACATATCGGTGGCATGCCACTTACATGGCAATAATGTTGTTTTTGACATGCCACAAGTGTATGATAATGGTATCATTAGATTTGCCAGACAATGTCATGATATACATTTTCACAGTATTTAATTACATGTAAATAAAAGTAAGTAGTGAAAACATTGCATCATGGGGATAGCACGATGTCAACCAACATCTATCTATATTCTAAAGGCCGAGGAGTTGCAGACGTAGCAAACCAGCACACGTTACTGTAACAAATATATTTATAGATAAGTAAAGCTAACATCATTTAAATCGAAGTAGACTAGAAGGTTAAGTTAAACTGTGCGTACATCCACGGGACTTATCTTGCTGATTCCGGTTAATAGCTCTAGAATTATAATGCCCAAAGCGTACATATCTGCTTTTAATGACAATTCATAGTTGACTATTACTTCCGGTGCAATATACCGCCTGCATGCGTAAATTTGATAGTTAATTTGAAGTATCCATGAACAAAACAAATTGACCAAGAGACATGTCAAGAGGATGGCTTAGCTCACACTGTTCCACGTATTTGTTGAGTAATAATTCTAGATTGTCCTTGATCCAAAAATCTGGATAGACCGAAATCTGTAATTTTGGCCTCCATGTGAGCATCTAGCATAATATTTTCCGGTTTCAAGTCTAGATGATTAATTTGTTTTTCATGTATACTTTTCAATCCCTGGCAAATCCCTTGAATCATTTTGTATCGTGTAGGCCAGTCATCACCATGAGATTTCTCTGCAGAAGCAAGTGAAATATCGTTTATACTTTGTAATATCTTCTCCATTCATGCCCATGTTAATCTTTCATAGAGTATTAATAAGGGCACATAAAGGCTATGCAGGAGACCAGAAGCCTGAGATAAATAGTTCCTCATATCTACCGCTCTATATCCACTACAACCCATACAGATATCTGGTGTCATATATATTCACTTTCTCTCCTGTGTACCCCAAGAAAAGGCATAGATCCTGAAACAAGTGAAATAAGTTATACATATCCATAAAACTTTCACTTTAGAAAATGGAAGTGCGCTCATCTCAAATTTCCACTTTTGCACTGAAATATTACGGTCTTTGAATTCAGACATTTGAAAGTTGTATATGCTGATTTCGGATAGCTAGATTGTGGTTTTCTAATGGAATTTCTATTGTGGAAAATTAATGTTCACTATTTTAGGAGCAAACCAAAAAGTCATGCATGAAATAAAAGGAGTTTATATACATATTCGATGCCCTTCTATTCCATTTTACCCGCAAATAACAATTCTCAAGATAAATAAGGGTAATTTTTCAATTTTTTGAAAGATTTGTCTTGAATTACTAAATATGTATGTTCCAACTCATCAAAGATTGATTGGGCAGTCGATACATGGAAGACATGTATGATCTTATCAAGCGCAGAATTGTAGCTACAAAAATAATTAGCATGCAATCAATAACTCATAAATATGAATAAGCTTAATGAAAGAAATATCACACAAAGTTGGTATTTTAGACATGACTGATTTGTGGAATCTGGTGTTAAGTGGGTTTAGAGCATCTCATGGAATCATCTATATTGGATAATGTTTTTTTTGGAAAACCTCAATAAGCTCAGCTTAAAACTGAATTGCATTAATAAAATTACAATTTGTTCTCTGACTCATTGTCGCTGCTCCGTTGAGCAGAATGCTCAGGAGGTAGGCTCAGGAGGCATCCACCACCTCTGTAAAGGTCACTTATTTCTGGCCAAAAAGGCCTCCGCGATCGGTTCCAGGCCTGTTACTGTGATCCCACATTTCAAGATAAAATTCACTGATGGGCCAAAAGCTCATCATGGGTGATACACCCACAAACCAAAAATAAATTAGCATGAGCCGGTGAGAAATTGTCTAAAACCAGCACTGTCCACCTGTGTTGTCATGTGGTGCGTGAATTTTATACACATCATTTGTTTGAGTTTAGTGATCATAATATCTTTTACATGAACGGTTACTTTCTCTTTTAAATTATCTTTCGTTATATGTAGGTTTTTTATGTGGAATTTATATCTTGTGAGAACATGCCGTTAGAACCAATTTTTGAGTTCCGGAGATTACATGGAGCATCCTCGAATCGATCTAAAATTAATAATTCACCAAAATGAATGTAGTCAATCTTGTTAAGGCAATCAAATTTGTTTTTAGATCATCTCGGGGTCTATGGAGTCTGCTGGTCCACTTCTACAACCATCGTCTTCCACAACCGCCACCGCGATACAAATGGAATGTTACACATTAGCAATGGAGAAGTTGGCGCATGCGTTTTTTTCACTTAAGTTCCAGTGTTGTACTTGTGTGGAGAGGCTAGGCAATAGAGAAGATGATTCGGTTGATGATCTGACTACGCACAACACCGCAATCGAACGTCTATCAAGCTGGGTGATGGGGGTGTTAGGGATTGTGATCCCCTAGGGGACGCTCAGCACCCGCCTTATAAATGTGCCTGGAATAATAAGATTTTCTAAGGAAGTTTTAATAGTGCTTGAACATACCTCCATGAATACACCGGTCGCACAGTCTTAAGGCGTTCTGGTGATAACCCCTTCAAAATAAATCACTTACTCTGAAAGATCCTTCCTCTTCTCTGAACAGATAGGGGAGCCCAAACAATCTCGTATAAGGTACCGAATGCTTCGTAGCTTGTTCATAAAAATCGTCGAAGCTTACAAGGCGAACTCGAAATTTTTCAAGCAATGTAGGAACGTTGCTGGCACCGTAGGATTTAGCGCCTACCAAAATTTCTCAGCTTCCATGCGGGTGATTGCATATGGCGTCCCCGCGGATTATACCGATGAGTACTTCGCATTGGTCACGATACAACCACCGAGTCCGTGCGTAGGTTTGCGAAGCATATTATTAAGTTGTTTGGTCCAACTTATCTTCGAGTTCCCAATAAAGATGATACCAAAAGATTGATGGAGGTAAATGAAAAAAGGGGTTGGTCTGGATGCTTGGTAATGTTGATTGTATGCACTGGATCTGGAAGAATTGTCCAAAGGGATGGCATGGCATGTACTGCGGTAAAATCCATGATGCTATCATTGTGCTTGAAGTCGTGGCATCACAAGATTTGTGGATTTGGTATTGTTTTTTGGTTTGCCAGGAACACTCAATGACATCAATGTGTTACATAGATCCCATTTATTTGCAAGACTAGTAGCTTGAGATACACCTACTTGCAATTACGAAGTCATGGACCATGGGTATACTATCTAGCCAATGGCATCTATCCGGAATGGTCAACTTTTGTGAAATCCGTCAAAGATCCCGAGACAAAAATAGAAGTTGTATTTGCCAAGGCAGCCCGCAAGGACATTCAGAGAGCTTTCGGTGTGTTGTAGGCAAGGTTTGCTATTGTTCGCGGGCCTGTTCAGTTTTGGGATAGAAAACCCTTGTGGACATCATGACTTGTTGTGTAATTCTACATAACATGATCATCAAGGAGGAAAGATGGTTAAACTTGTCGTGCTTCTATGACAACGTTGGCACCCGAGTGCGACCAGAAAGAAATCCCTGTCACTTGGAAGCTTTCCTTCAAGCCCATCAGGATATTGAAAATGGGAAAATTCATGCACAACTTGTCAATGATCTCATCCAGCACTACTGGCATCTATATGACCAACGCACATGATGTACTCTTGTTTTTCTACATAATTGTGTGAGATAAACTATTCAAAGCCATTTCTTTATTTGTTCAATTATTTGATTTGAACTATTATTTGGTTAAAACATTGTTTTAATAACTTGGATGACTATTCTGTACTGCAAACTATTATTTCTGTTTTATGATCGATGTATGTTTGTCTTTAAGTTTGTGTTTTCTGTTTGCATATGATGAGAATTGTCAAAAACCCTGTTTTACGGGTTCAGATATTCCTGCGCGCGTTTACGAGATCTGTTCCGCGCACATGGTTTGTGGCCTGCAAACAAGTGGTTTACAGTGATATGTAAACGTGTTTACTGTTTCGCATTATAAGGGGTCTATTACTGATGCTCATAGCTTGGGCCTTCTTCCGTTGATTAGCTTTTCTCTTTAGTCAGTACAAAGACATTATGTGGGCTGGACCATGGACGGAACACCATGCTGATTTTCATGAAAAAATAGCCTACAATATTTTTCTACTTCGGCTAGTAGATTTCTATAATTGTTGGCAAAGGCGAAGATAATATAATATTAGGTTAAATAGTAAATACATAATGTATAGATTATCAATTTTATGCTCTTCAAGTACTTACTGGTGGTTATTTGCCAAAATAAAGTATCTACTGGTAAAGTTTCCATATACATATATATATTATTATTTTCTTTTATATGTCTGGGATCGAGGAAGGATAAGATTATTGATTTGATTATTTCACCGCCTAGAATAAGGAAAACAACAACTCACCGGTTATGCGTACATCATCTATACGCAATGGAATCTAATAGTCATTCATCTAAATTAAAAGTTATGCATCTGGTACTGAAAAGGTATGCTTCTGGATGCATTTCAAATATTTACAGGTAACATTGATTATAAAGTGCAAATTTTACTGTTTTAATATGTATTAAGGGCCCAAAATTATACTTTTGCGCAGGGCCCTTGAAACCTCTTGACCGGCCGTGCAAGCTAGGTCGACACGTGTGATGTAGGTGACAGGTCCCCGAGCTAGGCGGTGCGCAAGGAAATTCGAGAAAGATGAGGAAAGGGCTGCGTGTTTGTATAATAATGTGATGCGCTGTAAAAGCTATAATAATATGGTGCGTTGTAAAAGCTAGATAAAGAAAACGTATTAACTCGTACCAACGCACGGGTATTATGCACCTATATTCAGCTTTTTTTTTTTTTTTTAGATTTCACACACCTTCATTTAAACAGTATCAAGATTTACAGGTATGCTCAGATCAGGCGGTGGTCCTAATAACCACACATACCTTCCTTCAGGTAACGATGAAGCGAACCTAGCAAGTCGATGTGCTTCACCATTAGACTCTCTCCGTTCATGACAGAACGTTGCTCCTCCCCTCACACGAGCTCTATCCTTGATCTCTCGGAGGATGCTTCCATAGACACCTAGCTGTTCACCATCCAAACCGGTTACTACCTCTAAACAATCTGAGGAAACCCGGATATCACCTAACAGGAGGTCATCAGCCACATCTAGTGCCTCGCGACATGCCAATGCTTCAAGACATCCCGGATGTGAGATACCCTCGTATACCATGGCCGAAGCTCCCAGGTACAACCCTTCCCTTGATCGCACCACCGCTGCAGCTGCACCTTTCGGAACAGACTTAGCCACCGCAGCATCGACGTTGATCTTGGTCTTCCCCTCTGGCGGGGGAATCCATCTACCTGTCACTGCTGTCCTAGGTGCACTTCTCTGAACCCGAACAGGTTCCTTACTAGCCTCCAGATCAGACAGGAAGCGATCCACGAATGCCTTAGTAGCCATAGGGCTTTGGTACACATCTTCATGTATAGCTTTCCTCTTCGCATGCCAGATCGCCCACAAAGTTACAAGCATCTGAATCAGATCAGCCTCTTTCATTGAATGAAACATCGAGAACAACCATTGCCGTGCCTTAGGTTCTGCAGAGAGGGTAATATGGTCTGTAATATCCTCATCTGTCAGCGCCCACACACAACGTGCAAGATTGCATTCTATCAGAGAATGCCTCCAGGAGTCGACTTGCCCGCAGATTGAGCAAGTAGGTGACGGTGCCATCTTCCGGTGATGCCTCAGATCTCCTGTAGGTAACGATTGCATTGCCAGCCTCCAAAGAAAAATACGGACTTTGGAAGGGACTGCAATTTTCCATAACTTTGCCCAATCACTGCTCTCCTCAGCCGAACTCGACGAGGCAGGTCTCTCGTCCAACCAGTCCTCACGCACACGTCGTGTCGTCACCAAAGCTCTATAACACGACCTGACAGAAAATATTCCGGTGCGTTCGAAGTGCCATGACCAGAAGTCTGATTTCACTCGCGTTGGCAGGGGTATATTCATAATCACTTCAGCATCCATAGGAAGGAAGAATTCTTCAATCTTCTGCCTATTCCAGCTGGCTGACTGTGCCTCAATAAAGTCACTCACCCGGGTCGGTGCATCATCTTTGAGAGGAGCAAACGGTCGTAGTCGTTCGTTCCTAGGCAGCCAGTTATGTGTCCATGCTTTAGTAGAACACCCATCCCCAATTCTCCTCACGAGACCAATATTTAAAGCATCCCTTCCTTCAAGAATCGACCTCCAGATTTGCGATGGATGTGAACCCAACTCCGCTGATAGGATATCACCCTTGGGGAAGTAAACCGCCTTCAGTACCCTCGCGCTCAAAGATTCTGGTCCCTGAAGAATCCTCCAAGCTTGGCGTGCTAAGAGTGCAAGGTTGAAAAGTTCAATGTCTCTAAATCCCAGCCCACCTGCAAATTTTGGCTGAGTCATTTTCTCCCAAGAGACCCACGCCGTCCTCCTCTGGCCTTCTTTGCAACCCCACCAAAATTTCCGAAGAAGGGAATTGATGTGCTCGCATAAGCCTCTTGGTAATTTAAAGCAGGACATAGAATAAGTTGGGACTGCTTGGGCTACTGACTTGATTAGAATCTCCTTCCCACCCACTGATAACAGTTGCTCCAACCACCCAAGAACCTTCTTCCAAACTCGATCTCGAAGAAATTTTAAAGCCCCACCCTTGGATCGGCCAACATCTGATGGCATTCCAAGGTACTTCTCATTGAGCGTTTCTCTCTGCACCTCCAGTACCTCTTTTATCTCCTCACGGATAGATGCAGGACATCCTTTACTAAAAAAGATAGAAGACTTGTCCATATTGATCCGTTGACCGGATGCATTACAATACATGTTCAACAAATTTTTGATCTCCAAAGCTCCCTCCTTACTTGCTTGAAAAAACAGCAGGCTGTCATCTGCGAATAATAAGTGGTTCACTGCCGGAGCGGTGGGCGCCACTTTTAACCCCTGAAGTGCTGATGACTGATCTTTAACTTTCAAAAGGCACGATAGGCCCTCTGCTGCCAATAAAAACAAATAAGGCGAGATTGGATCTCCCTGCCTGATCCCCCTTGAGGGAATGAACTCTTCCTGTGGTGCCCCATTAAACAACACCGAGAAAGATACTGTAGATACTAACCTCATAATAAGAGCTACCCAAGAGCTGCTGAAACCAAGCTTCAGCATAATCGCCTCCAAATAGCTCCACTCCACTCTGTCATATGCCTTCCTCATATCTAGCTTGAGAGCACACGACCGGTGTTTCTTCGCCTTATTACGCTTCATAAAATGCAAACACTCATAAGCAGTAATAATATTATCTGTTATAAGTCTGCCTGGAACAAAGGCTGATTGCTCCTCTGAGATAATTTCAGGCAGGACCTTCTTGAGCCTATTCGCTGCCACCTTTGATGCAATTTTGTATATCACATTACATAGACTGATGGGGCGAAACTGACCAAGCTCCTTAGGGCTCGCAATCTTCGGTATCAATACAATGAAGGTTTTATTCACCACTCCCGGATCTTCCTCTCCTGAAAGGATCCGTAAGACTGCCTTAGTTACCTCTTCCCCACATAGATCCCAATTCCTCTGAAAGAAGTGTGCTGGAAAACCGTCCGGACCTGGGGCTTTGGTAGGGTACATCTCGAAGAGGGCAGTTTTAACTTCCTTCATCTCAAATGGAGCATCTAACATATGGTTCATAGCTGAATCCACACGTACAGGGACTGTACCAATCACCTCCTCCATCCCCTGGACACCCTCTGACGTATACAGCTCACTATAAAATTTCTTCGCCATTGTGCCCAATTCTTCTTCTCTTGTTTCGACTGTCCCATCAGCCTTCAACAATTTGTCTATTTTGTTCTTCTTTTTCCGTTGGCTAGCACGTAAGTGAAAAAACCGAGTGTTCTTGTCCCCTGCGGCGAGCCATTGAACTCTCGACCGTTGACGCCACATTATTTCCTCCTGCTCTAGCAGCCCAACAAGCCTAGCTGCAATTTCCTGTTCCCTTGGCGAGGGACCAGTACGTTCAGGATTACCTCTCAAATCCCTTAGCTCCCCTTGCATAGAACGAATCTGTAATAATATATTGCCAAACGATTCTCGTCCCCACCGATCAAGCTCTATGGATAACGAGGACATTTTATAATGCAAGTCTGCTAAGGTATTACTCTCACCCGCTGATGTCCACTTCTGCTTCAGCGTCTCATTGAAATCTGTATGATTTTCCCAGACCAATTCATACCTAAATGGTCTCTTAGTTTGTCGACTTTTCCTCGCCATAGGCGCCCGATTTAGCAAGATCGGTAGGTGGTCTGACGTGGCGACAGTCGCTAGATGGTGCACTTCCGCACTTGGGAATCGTGAACACCAAGCCGGGGTGGCCAGTGCTCGATCAAGCCGTGTGCGGCAATAAGATCCTCCAGAAACTTTCTTCTCGAAAGTCCACGCCACACCTTTATATCCCAAATCACAAAGTCCACAGACATCAGTCATCTCTCTAAATCCAGCCATTTGGCTGTAACTCCGTTCGTTAACTCCCACGTGCTCATCCCGGTGTAACACTTCATTGAAATCACCAATACAGAGCCACGGATGGTCATTATACGATCGTATGAACTTGAGCATTTCCCAAGTCTTGTGTCTCTCGTTCACCTGCGCCTCCCCATACACTACAGTCAGCCGCCAAGGATCACGTCCCTTCTCTGTAACAATTGTATCAATGTGGTATTGCGAGTAAGGTAAAACTTCTATCTTTATTTCTTTATTCCAAAACAAACCAAGACCGCCACTGCGGCCAGAGCTACTAATTGCAAAACTCTTATCAAAACCTAATGAACTAGCTAACTTCTCCACACTCCCCTTGTTCATCTGAGTTTCCACCACACATAAAATCATGGGAGAGTGACGCCTCACCAATTCACGGATATCGCGAACTGTCGCCGCTCCACCGAGGCCGCGGCTGTTTAGACTCAGGATACTCATTGGGACTGGCGGTCCTCCTTATTGGAGGCCGCCGCACCAGTCACGGTTTTATCTTTCCTCGGTGTAGATTTTTTTGGGCGCTTCTGTTCCCTTGCCGACGGAGGCGGTGGTGGAGTTCCAGACCTCTCGACATAGCTCTTCCCCGTACCCTCAGGCGAAAAGTTTAGTTTTTTCTGTGCTCCTGCACCCTTCTCCGCCTCACTCGTATCCTTCTCCTTCCACTTCAAAAGCAAGGTACTCTCCCCTTCCTCGCCATTTGTGTAACACTTCATTGAAATCACCAATACAGAGCCACGGATGGTCATTATATGATCGTATGAACTTGAGCATTTCCCAAGTCTTGTGTCTCTCGTTCACCTGCGCCTCCCCATACACTACAGTCAGCCGCCAAGGATCACGTCCCTTCTCTGTAACAATTGTATCAATGTGGTATTGCGAGTAAGGTAAAACTTCTATCTTTATTTCTTTATTCCAAAACAAACCAAGACCGCCACTGCGGCCAGAGCTACTAATTGCAAAACTCTTATCAAAACCTAATGAACTAGCTAACTTCTCCACACTCCCCTTGTTCATCTGAGTTTCCACCACACATAAAATCATGGGAGAGTGACGCCTCACCAATTCACGGATATCGCGAACTGTCGCCGCTCCACCGAGGCCGCGGCTGTTTAGACTCAGGATACTCATTGGGACTGGCGGTCCTCCTTATTGGAGGCCGCCGCACCAGTCACGGTTTATCTTTCCTCGGTGTAGATTTTTTTGGGCGCTTCTGTTCCCTTGCCGACGGAGGCGGTGGTGGAGTTCCAGACCTCTCGACATAGCTCTTCCCCGTACCCTCAGGCGAAAAGTTTAGTTTTTTCTGTGCTCCTGCACCCTTCTCCGCCTCACTCGTATCCTTCTCCTTCCACTTCAAAAGCAAGGTACTCTCCCCTTCCGTCGTGCCTCGGATGATGAGCGCTTGCATGTATCGACCACTTGCGTCAGCCCACGTCCACGCCCACGCCCCCCATCCCTTCCACCACAACCAGGACTACCTCGTCCCGCTCGTCCCCCGCCACGTCCAGGCATCTCCTGGCGAGGTCCTTGCCGAGCTTGGCTACCCGAATTTCCAGCCTCGCTTCCATAGAGGCGAGCATGGTTCCATGGAGTGTTTGCAAGTAGCCAAGACCCAAAACCAACCTTACTTGGTAGGTGTTCACCCGATCCACATTCCTCCAGTTCATGCCCCAGAAGTCCACACACTCCACAAAAACGTGGAATCTTCTCATATTTAACTCTCATGATTACCGGGGCTCCTCCCTCTGGCTTAAACGACACAAACCTCGTGAGACTCCTTCGGACGTCAAGCCAAACACGGACCCGCACATAGTCTCCTGCCTCCAACCCAGTTCCATTCATATCCACGACTAGTACCTCTCCAATTTTTTCAGCCAATCCAGCGATCAGCTGCTTTTTGCGATAGAGCTCTGGTACATCATGTACTCTAACCCAAGCGTGAATCCTATTCAGTTCAATAGCAGCTGCCCTGCAGCTCCCATCATATTTTTCGATGAGCAGCCCTTGATCTCGGAAAAGCCATGGCCCCTGCTCCGTGATTCTCTTCCAATCTCCCAAACAGCTCGCTTGCACCAAGAACCGATTCTCCTCAAGATCGCGGAACGACACCTCCTGTGCCGGCGCCCACGCGAACCTCATCGTCTTCTTCAGAGACGTAGCACTAAAAGGACGAGGGGACAGCAAACGCATCACCGCCATCCACTTTTTCTCCTCCTTCAAGGCTTCCACATCGCTCAAAGACACAAAAACACCATCAATGTCCTCCCCTGACAGGTCGAGACTCTTCAACAGATCTTCCAGAGACGGCTCGGACTCCCCATGGGCAGCCGCATCCCCCGCCTCTTCCTTCTCCCTTGCCGTCGCCATATCCAAATCGAATCCAGGAACCCCAGACGAGCACACCCCCAAGGCCGGGCAGTTGAACTCGTCAACCCCTTGGTCAGCCCGAGGAGCGCACTCGCGGAGGGGAGGCAGATCGATCAGGTCGCGGACTCGCTGGCCCCCACCACCGGAGATCAGAAATCGCCGGTGAGGTCGGAAACCCTAGACGCTCGGCGGCTAGGTTAAGGGGCTTGATATGTATATGCACCTATATTCAGCTAGTAAAAATAAAAGCTATACTTCTTGTTGGGCGGCACAATAGCGGCCCATGAGAATAGAGCTTCAGGCAGAGCCCCACTCGCTCCCGTGTCGAGCGCTCAATAGAAAGCACCCGCGCATCTGTACTGGCCAATCAGGGATTCGAATCCAATTGATGAAGTCTAATCAGGACCTACAAAATGACCATCCCTAATGAGGACCGGATATAATAATTGCTTTTATACTTTGATGAAGTCTCTATTAGATATTTTACCAATGTATTGTCAAGTTTGGGTACATAATCCAAGGCCAGTAAAATATTAGGTAAATAACTAATTTTCTCCAACAATTTTTTCCACACCGATGGAGATGCCAGGAAATGGAGGACCTGGCGACAGCGGAAGCAACGAGAACTACGTGCGCTAGGACTCTAACGAGATCGAAACGCGCGGTGTCGCTGGATAGGGATCCTCGGCCGTCTCCTTCGACAGATGCTCATTGTTTCTATGGTAACCACCGCCCGCAACACAACCTTTCCCCTCGTTGTCCTCGCTCCATCTGCTCGCGCTTTGGCTTGATTTTGTTCCTCAATTTCGTAATCTCCATCGGTCTGTGTTTCCTCGCGTTTCAGGTGGTTGGTGGAATGTTTCTTATTGACATAATTTGGCTAATTAGTTTCTACGACTACGATGGGCCAAATTAATTTCATAGTTGATCAAGCTATTCAGTTGGTATTTTGTTTAAGCTGGCCTAACCCTAGCCGCCACCACTAGGATCCCCTCCCCTTCCTCCTTGTCTCACCATCGTTGGAGGGTCTGCCGACAAATACCGGTCATGCCTCAGGGGAGATGGTGGAGGGGCAATCTTTCCTGTTGAAGGCGGTGTGGCGCATGGCCATGGTTGTCGGGTGTGTGGGTGCATCAATTGCAGTTGGCATCCATAGCCGGTGGTTGATGGTGGGTGGTTAGGTAGAGCGCATGGCAGAACAGAGGCGTGAGCACGATAGCGGGACGGAGCTCAGCTAGCGGCGAGGTCACGGTGGGTGGGTTGTTCATGCACCCTTGCGGCTCAGATGCGGTTCCTTCCCGTCGATGGCACGTCTGGTCGCTTCCTGATGTGGTGCCGGTTTGCTCTACATGGAAGGGGTGCTGGAAGTCATGGGGTCCCGAGTCGTCTTCCTCTCTCTACCGGCCAGGCCTATGGGCTGCCCGTGTGGGGGATCTACGCGGTAAGTCCGGTTTGGAAGCCAACGACAGGTGGCGCGGGGGTTGCTACCTTGGGTTGAATAATGGTGTTTTGTCCCTAGTGCTCTTCCCTTGCCAAGTCGACATTCCACCTGATGTCGTCCCTCATGGACCTTGGTGTCGACGAGTTCCGTCTTCTCTGCCAGAGAACAACCTGGATTGGCGCTTGTCGCTCTTGAATTCTGGATCGGACGGGGTGTGTTTGTGCGCGCCTATATTATAAGACTATGAGTCTTCAAGCGGGCACTACGCATAGCTTTGCTTGTTTGTCGATGTCATGGGACATGTCTAAGTCTTGATTCCCATGGTATTGATAGAGGAGGAAAGTCATGGTGGTTGTGAATTGAGGATCGGAAGGTATGTCAGAAAGGAGTACTGGATGCGATGAAGAATATGTGTCGGGTGATGGTGACTTGTTGCAGCAGCATGGGCAAGAACGGGGAACAACACTAGAGGACTTAATTTTCTATGGTGCTCCTCGAGTACCGAGTCTTGATTTTCAGAATGAAAACCCAAGCTCTGATCTTGATTGCTTCTACCTCGCAATGACCTTGTTGAAGGCATTGTTTTTACGAAGTCGAGATTTCTCCTGGCTGAAAAGCAGAGATCTTTGATCGGGTGATGACAACCACTGTGCATTATTCCCTTTTTCGAGACGTCGCATTTGGAGAACATCTTTTGTAGTGTGTCCGTTGTCTTTGGTGGTTAGACTATTGCTGATGCCAGGGATGGAACACCGTGGCGGGGTCTTTCTTTCTTCCTTTTCTGGCTGTGTGTATCCTTAATTTATTCGGGAAATTTGGTGAAGCAGAAGCTGGATATAATTAGTATCTTCGCAATATAAATATCTCTCTTTATCAAAATTTTAACGGACATGTCCTAGCTAGGCTCAGAGTCATGTAGGCTTACACTATACATAGAACAAGTCCTGGCACGGCTCGATCTGATGCATTGCTTAGTTCATTTGGTGATGTGTGATTTGGTTGGTGCGTGCTGTAATGCTTGTGATTTCTGGAACTGCATATAATTTCTCTATGTTGGACCATTCTGATCGCGAGGATCGGTGCCGGTGTTTTGACCGTGGTGAGTGATGAGTGGGCAGGTCGTTGTGGTTTCTACGGATTATAAGGTAAAGTAGTTATGTTAACTCACCATTGATGGCCTCTCAAAGAAAGTCACCATTAATGGAAAATTTCCTTGAATTTCTAGAAATATGTAGGCACATTGTTTTGCTTTACTAAATAGAATAATAACCTTATTGAAAAGGTCAGTCGGAAACTTGGCTACTTTGGCTCCGCCCCTGCACCCCAGCCTATTTTATGCTCATTTATGCGCACGCATCCTATTCCCAGGCCTACAGATTAATGGAGCCAGGAAATTATTTTGTGAAGCTACATGCCTAGAAAGTGAATGTGGCTAGAAAAATGAAGTTGTAAGCTCTCCGTACCTTTTTCAAGATATTGACGAATATTTCCATTGGGAACGTACTCGAAGCAGAATAGCCTATTCCTTTCCCCTGCCATAACCAACTTTCCATCAAATTGCATCACCTCCTCTTGTGTATCCGCACAATAACCAAGAAATCTTACTACATTCTTGTGATTTGCGCTTTTTAAACACTTAATCTCATCCATGAATTGCTTATCAGTAACATTAAGGGCAATGGACCTCTTCACGGCTACCACCCCACATGGCAAATCTCCCTGTTTTACTCATGGTGTTAGGATTTCGCTGCACAAAGAAATAATCTAGAATTTTTACCACTTGCAAGGTAATCGGGAATTGATCATACCCGGTATACAACTCCAAAGCCACCACGCCCAATTTCGTTAGAAAAATTGCACGTAATCAACTTCAGAAGTCCATATGATAGCTTGATAGGCTCTGCAGTTGGATCACTTAATATACCCTCAAGGGCTTCCAGTTCCCATTCTTGATCATGATCCATTTCTATAACACAAGGATACCTCCTCGAATAAGACCAGATGGAGTGTAATATGTCTTCTACCTTCTTTTTTAGATACAAAAGTGTATATTGGTTCTTAATTAGTAGTACGAACTTGTACAAAATATTATTAGTTGCTCTACTTGAGAAATGGAGTTGTACAATAGAACTCACAACAGGTAATGGAGATATAACTTGGATTATAAACCTTTGCAACGAAGGACTAATACAAAAAGGAGGCTCGTGGAGCATTTCAAAAGTAGTCGGCGAAGAGATGGCGTACTAACCTGGAAGAACTGCTGGAGTATAAACTCTTTCCTCAAGAGGGGAAATTGGATCAATATTAGTAGGAGCAAGGGGGCGAGAAGGGATCTGATGGACCTGCCTCCTTTAAATGAACGAATGAAGGCAAGAAGAGATGGGATCAAGGTATGAGCGAGATCTGTTTGACTTTGGAACCAATATGTAATTAACAAGACGAAGCCTAAAGACTAGCCATTATATTCTCTTCGATCAAGGCTGAAAGGGTGGGTGACGAGCTCAACATGTGGTGGCTACTGATTAGCACGTTAAGGAGCATTTTAGTATCAGCCATTATTGTTGGAGAGGGATTAGTCAATGCTGAGGATGATGCTGATTGGTTACCACTTGTCGTGGTCTAAATCAAAAGAGTTTCATATTGCTCGACGCTTGCCGTTGTCTAAATCAACACAGTTTCATTCGATCAAGTTGTGTTGCTGAGCCATGTGAAGCCGGTTGCTTTGTTACGTTATACTAATCAATTCGGTTGACTAAAGTTGTGTGGAGAACCTGTCTTCAGACAACAAGAGTTACAGACTATATCAACCACCGATTGAGGATATAGTATATTTACATTTATACATTATACTATACTACATTACATTGAGCAGCTTCGTCCTATGTACATTAATGGAGCATTATAGACAATGAAAAACAAATAGTAAATATTACTAGTCTATATCAACGACTGCTGGTCTAGTATTATAGGAGTAATTCCTAAAAAATAAATAGTGTAGAACAGCTGGGTGGCCCCTGGCTTTGTTGTCGACAACTCATTAGCCAGACTTGGTGAAGTGTTGTATACCATACAATATGAAAATTGAAGCTGTTGGTCAAGTCAATATGAAAAGTGATTAAGCCAACTCATCAACCTTAAAAATGCCATTATATCAGTAAAATAATAATGAAGGGTGAGGTGAGGCCCCTGAAGAGGAGATGTGGACTGTGATTGAAGGCGTCAGAAGGCCCGATCATCATCTTCACAGTGGAACACAGAGCATGTGGCTGATCCTTCAACTTCTTGGGTCAGAAGGGAGGCCACTGCCCAAGAGAAAGTTGCTGGTCCATCAAGATCAAGTGACGGCGCCATTGGAGAAGAACATGCTCAAGGTCAATCTTCCAGTTACCATGGCATTGATGGCACCGGTGAAGAAATCGTCTAAATCACAATGATGTTTCCTGATGCCCCTTCTGTCCTTATTTCCCATTTGCCATGTTTGCTTTGCTTTTACGTGTGTGCCGATACTTTTTCTTCTTGTTGATTAATGGTGTGTCATGTGTGTGTTTGTTGGTGCCAGACCTTCTACTTTAATATCATTTCAGGTTAAGTCAATTAAAACGGTTTGCAATGTCTGCTCTCGTATGGAAGATTTATGGCAAAAAGTTTTCAGATTTATGTCTGATCTGGGTGTTCTGTTTTTTTCGGGCCTTCTTCCTTTTCATTAGATGTGCCATCACTGTGGAAGCATTATTCTTATGCGTATTCAAAACCATCATGCAGAGCAGCGCCATCTTCAGCCTTTTCAATAAAAAAAAAGTATGTTCAAGATCAGCCAGGACAGTGAAATGCCCAGTCTTATAATGAAGAATCCAGAGGGTACAACAGCATGTACAATTGACATATGATTGCCAACATCCGAACTAGTTCAGGAATGATGGCAAATCGTTTATTGGACTGTAAAAAATGTGACTTTAACTGGACCCAAATCGTTTATATGATATAAAAGCGCAAACCATATCGTGTTCTATGAAAGAGCAAGTTTAGAGCATCTCTAGCAGACTCTTTAAAAGACCCAAACCCCTAAAATAACCGCCATTTTACGGTTTTGGCCGAAAAAAATGGCTAGACCAGACATCTCAAACAGGATTTGCCCTTAAAATATTTTAAGGGGCAGCCTCCCCTCATGGCTGCGGGGGCGTCCCAGGCGGTGCGAGCTTCGGGTGAGCCCGGCCCGAGCTCCGGTGGTGGCCATGGCGGTCTGCCAGCGCAGCGGTGATGAGGTACGTGCCTTCTTGGGTTGCAGGTGTCCGTTGGCGATGGCGCCATGGCTGCTACAGCACTACGGAGCTAATGGGGACGATCGGCCTCGATCTAGGCCTAGCCGGCAGGCCGGGTCTGATTCAGGCATGCTCTAGCCCAAATTGTCACTACTGCGTCTGGACGATACTCACCTCAATTGATGTAGGGAAGTCCCCTCCCCCACGCTGTCGGGTTCCTCGATGCCTGCAAGCCCATGAGACCTACCTGTCCCTCACATCGGCGGCGATGCGATGTGTCATTGGTCGGGAGCTGTGGCTAGAGTTCGTGGATGTTGGGGTGGCGGCCCCGGAAGGTGAACTGCGCGGGCGGCTCTTCGGTGAGCGTCGTGGCAGTGGTGGTAGTTCGTCCCCTCGGTCATGTGGATGTCAAGGAGAGGGCATTGGGAGGCTTTGGTGTTGGCAGCGCCTCGGCTTCGACAGCCCCCAGATCTTGTGCCAGATGCCTATCTTGGGGGACAACAGGCATGACGGAAGACGGGAAGCGGTACAAAGGTTCTTCCGGGTGAAAGCTCAATGTTTCAGCACCATCGGCAGCGATACCTGCGGGTACCGTTATCCTCCTGGGGGCGCCGATGTGGCCACCTTTCTCGCGACAGGGCTTCGGGTGAAAACCCTTGACCATTGCTCTTGGCGGCGGCACGGTGTGTCGTTACCCTCTTAGGGACGTCATCATGGAGCCCTGATTTATCTCGGTCTCGACTCATTGTCTTCGATGGCAAGTTTAGGTTCTCCAAGTTTTTCATGCTTTTTTTGGTCTACTTTGTAAAAGGGGTATCCCCTCCATCTTGTATCTGTTCGGATGATGTGGTTTTATTCTATAAAGTTGGGCGAAAGCCTATTTCGGGAGAAACTCAAAAGTTATCGGAAGTTGGATTATGAAAGTGTACTTCATATCCCAAGAAAAAGAACAAATAACCATATGTCCTTCCATCAACCGGTTAAAATAATTATATGTACAAAAAATCGGTCCATGTTAATGAATAACACTGAATATTGCATACTATCCTGCAAGAACCTGCTGGCTTGTGTTAATTATAAGACCATATACAATACAATGTGCTTAGATGGGTGCTTAGCAAACTAAACCAAATCTTTTCTTAAGCACTCGTACTTATTTATGTAGGAGGGGTGCCTAGTTAGGCATGATTTATATGATGAAATAACAAAGCATACTTTACCTCATCGTTTATATATATATATATATATATATATATATATATATATATATATATATATATATATATATATATTAGACCCCCAGGTGCACAGTAAGTTATTCTGCACCCGGGTCGAACACCGAGCCGGACGCAGCGTCGCTGGTGCGGTCTAACCAGCTCCGTGCCGCCTGACGCTGATCGATTTATTACCGGGTCAAACCCTTTTTATTAGCTGACGTAATTGCAGATCGGTTTCCATCTTTTGGGTCGTGGGGTACTCGGGATCTTGCCCACTTCCTCAAATCAGTTCCTGGGTGCAGCCGTAGAGCCAGCTGCGGCCGGCCGGCGAGCGGCCACTACAGTACGCGGCGAGCGGCGACCGGCGAGCATCTGCATCTGGGGATTGCGGCAAGCGGGCTCGTCCAGTGGCGTGTGTCCTCGGCGGCGTCCGTAGAGGCAGGTACGGCCGGCCGGCGAGCAGCCATTACAGTCCTTGGCGAGCGGCAGCGGCGAGCGGCGAGCGGCGACCGGCTGCATCTGGAGATTGCGGTGACCAGGCTCAACCAGCGGCGTGTGTCCTCGGCGGCGCTGCCGTGGTCGGCGGGTCAGCGACGCCTTGCCAGGCTGCTGTGTGGTCACGTTCGCATCACGGTGAGCGGCGGACGGCATTCACACTGCCCCTCCGTTCTGGATGCTGTAGGCGACTACGCGGGACGGAGCGTAAGGTTGTTCGTTCCTACTCTTTTCTTCAGAAATTTTTGGTTACAATCATACGCCTCTATATAGTAGATTTGTGTAGCTATATTCTGCCGTCTCTTGTACTCCCTTTTAGGATAACGCATCCATACGGAAATTATTGCAATATAGAATGTGTGTAGCTGTTACTCTACTAACTCTGGTGCACGCTGTAGGATAATAAACCTGAATTAGAATTGTTTTACAACGACCATTACGTATCCTCTGATGCTGCTTACCATTGTTTTTCAGCCAGCCATCTCTTAACTCGTAATTGGATCCATACATGATGCTCTTTAACATTGTAGAACACTGTTGAAGTTACAAACATGTTTTTAATCAAAACAAATACTGAAATTTATGGAATAGACGCAATTTAAGTTGACCATCTTCTGGTTAAAACCATAATCCTTTTATGGACTATTTTCTTGCAATTGGAACTTGCGAGTAGTTTCTCAATTAGGCCTCATAGCTTATTTTTCTAGTTACATTTTTCTGTCATTTAGTTATTATTCGGCATCATAGCTGCACCTCAATTATTTTTGGGACTGAAATCATCCCAACCGTGGTGACAGGCTGCTTTGGAGATCTAATTTCCATATTTTTTTATCTTTCTAGTTGCGTGAGTGTGCTCCTTTTGCTGATTTTGGTGGTACGAAATCCATGATTGGCGCTGGCTTCTTCTTTATTTCCCCCCGGTTCTCTCCAGTACCGCCCCATCTCTACCAATTTGGATGAGTAAGTACCGATCTTTTATTTTTCCATTGTTCATTATTTTTTGGTGAGCAATTGGTCAGTTTTCTTGATATAATTTTTGTTGATGTTAATAATGAAACTTGAGATAAGTATTTCTGCATAATTTCTTAGTTATTGGCTGTAATGGTATGTCCAATCAAGTGTTAGTGAGCTCGCCAGGTTCTATGCAAAAACCTGAATTTGTATTTATGATAATCCTTATAACTGAGACTTTTGTTTGTGTTTTTTTCATTACAGATTGATGAGGATTACAGGCAAAACTCCTGATAGTGTTAAAAAAATCTATATAACAGGAAATCAGAATACCTCTACTTTTCACTTTGATGACTCTCAGGGTGCGCCGAAGGATGGTATGTGGTTCCATGTTAAAGATTCTTCTGCTGCTGGTGACGCTGCAGCGTCGTCTGTTGTTCGTGAGACTGCAGTCTCTTTCTCCCCGCCTCCTCAGCGAGCTCCACCAAGGCCATCAAATGTCTCTAGGAAGAGAAAGGAGAGAGTAGCAGAATTGGCGGATGATGATGATGATTTTGTTGGTTTTCCCCCAAGACCATCAGCTAGTTCCTCAAAGGCTACTAGAGTTGCTGTTGGGAAGACAAAAAAGTCCAAATCATCACATTCTGGACCAAAACATTCTGAGGTAATGTATGATGCATTTTTTTAGTTCAATTGTACTTCTTATGTTTCTTTTAAGTTTATATATTTTAGATGATGTATTATTTAGATTCAGTAAGTTAAATAATGTATTATTACACTGACAAAGAATAAGTTATACTATTCTGCTGTATGACCTCTTTTTTGCTAACTTGGCCTCCATAATTTATGATGCTTTGTGCTGAATATGCTTCTTCTGCTTGTCAGACGTTCTGATTTCTTATTGATGTTGTATTGCTTTTCTTTTGTTTTAATGTTATGTTTACATCTGGTAAAAGCAATTTACTTCATTTATGCTTATACAACCTAATTATCTTGACCTCCACTTTTATGTACAGGGTGTCCAAAATCCTTCTAAGAGGACAAATCCAAACTATAGGTCTGCACCTAACAAAGTTGTTGAAGCCATCAAAAGTCTGAATGACCGACAGAAAGTTGAGATCAGGGATTATCCCTTTGGGTCTTTACTAAATTTGAAGCTGAGAGGACTTGAGAATACCAAATTATTGGTTTTCCTTACGGATAGATTGGATCCTGATACACTTACCTTGGATATTGGCAATGGCAAGCTCCTGAAGATTACTAGACATTCTATCCAATGTGTCTTTGGTTTGCCAAATAGGGGTAAACGTATAGCTGCTCCTGATAAACATAAGCAAAAAGAGGCGTTATCCAACCTGAAGCGGGAACTCGGGATTGAACCTGGTTGTTACCTTAAGGATATGGTGCCTTTCTTACCTCGCTTGCAAGCCTATGGTGACACGCAGACTTAGAATAACTCTAGAATAAAACAGGGACACAGGACCAGCAAGTCCATTAACATATGGGTCAGTCTGTTAATTTCTTGACAATTTTTTTATCTCGGTGGATCTATTTATTCATGTAGAATATCGTTTTCATTAGTTCATTTAACAGTGTAATAAAATTATATTGGATGTTGCTCACTGCGATAAAAAATTATGAACACTAGATTGTACACTCTTACTTGATGGCGTACACTAAACCAGCTTTAACTATTGAAATAGCATAAACGTGCGTAATTGAAGCCACAATTATTGCGCAATAGGCATATTGAGAGGTAACAACACAAAAAATTGTAACTATCTTCCACGTCGTCCACTAGTGAGTGTCGACTCATGATGTACATTCGTCTATCTCGCGCAGCTGTTGTCCAGCCTCGTATTCCACTATTGAAAAAAAAACAAAATTACCTTTGGGTTAATTCAAACCATAAGCATAAATCCATTTTTAGAACTTTTTAAGTAAAATGTGAACAAAACTGACATATTGTGCATCTAGGAAGTGCGATACCCCCCGACCCTGATAGCCGGCGTATATGGCCAAGAGTTAGGTGTTCGTGGATAAATGTGCCAATGACAAAACGAATCTGGTCGCCTTGCTTAATGTTGTAAATGCTTACGAACATCTCCCATTCTCCTTCGATGTAGTATTTTCCCCCTTCCTTTCGTATATCGAATTCATACCACTCATGTGTTGGTTCCACCTCTAATTTCATCTCTCTTCTAAAACGGTGAACGAAGTGCTCCCCTAATGTGCAAGGTATCACCTACACATGTATAATTAATATTGAAGTATGTTAGTGATCAAACATTGTGGATAACAAATGTTACGGCTTACCATGTGAGTCTTGAATTCTCCTGATATTGTGAGTACATTGATGTAGTCCAATGAGAAATCCTTAGCACATACATCCTTCGGATATTTACAAACATTGCATATGGAGTCAAGATTTTGGCCTGCCATTGTGAATGATATCAACAAGCTTGGGTCAAACTTCTATTTATAACAATACGGTCGGGATCTGTTGCATTTCTAACCACCCAAATCTAG
Source organism: Avena sativa (assembly GCA_916181665.1). Taxonomy (NCBI): domain Eukaryota; kingdom Viridiplantae; phylum Streptophyta; class Magnoliopsida; order Poales; family Poaceae; genus Avena; species Avena sativa. Next base: position 338,422,520 of record OV702284.1, on the reverse strand, counting down.
CGTAAGGTGCGGTGCTTTCTAAATCACCATGTCGATACACTCTGAACTACTCGACGAGCATTCAGTCATGTACATTCTAAATATAGGATTTCTATAAGTAGCACACATACTCCTAGCCATTCATAGGTGATAGCCTACAATCAAAATATTTTTGTGTTCCTTGTAGAAAAGGATATTTTAAGTTGATTTTACTTTTTTCCCACAATCCTGAGTAACTAAAATAATAGCCAAATATCGCTGCTAAGACTATAGTAGTGCCAAACGTGGTTCCCAAAAATAAATTTCATTTACTTACATCATTTTGACTTTGCTAGTGGTTGACTCATAAATAATGTTTATTTACTCCCGTCCTTTTAATATTATTGACCTTCGATTAATACTCAAAACTAAGGTGCAGCTACCTTCTTATAGAAATATCCTGTCCTTTTGACTTTTAATATTTTATTTACTCCCGTCCTTTTTATTATCTGACCTAATTGCCGATCGGTTTCCATCTTTTGGCTCGTAACTTTCTTACGTTGCATGTGGGCGGATCCTTTGGCTCGTAACTTTCTTACCTTGCAGCTAGCTCCCGTCCTTTGGCTCGTAACTTTCCTACGTTGCATGTGGGCGGATCCTTCCGTGGACGCGCGCGGGAAAAAGAACCAACATAAATTTCTTATGTCGCATGCAGCAAGATTACATCGCGCGCTCGCGGGATGAACCAGGTGCAGACCGCGGGACGGGTGCGGCGCTTGATACGGGCGGGGTGCAGAATAATATTCTGCACCCAGGGAGTCAAATAGCGAGATATATATATATTTATAACTCTGCTATTCAAGAACCACTTCCTAAATAACTATTCAGGAACTCGTTGTTACTGTTCACGTGAACACCAGGAACCCCCTGTTAACTTCTAGGCGAATACGAGTTAACTTCTTTTTCTTTCTAAGTTAACTACCAGTATGTAACAGTAATAGTAAATGTTAACTTTCACTGTGTAAGTTAACTTTCACGATCATTCTTAACTTCCTCATGTGCGCAAGTTAACTACCTCTTCTATGCTAGTTAACTGCCTGGCGGAGCATCGATTTTTCATGTTTTCTGAAACTCTGTTATCCAAGAACTCGCTGTTACTGTTCACGTGAACACCAGGAACCCTCTGTTAACTTTCAGGCGAGCACGAGTTAACTTCTTTTTCTTTCTAAGTTAACTTCCAGTATGTAACAGTAATAGTGAATGTTAACTTTCACTGTGTAAGTTAACTTCCGCGATCATTCTTAACTTCCTCATGTGCGCAAGTTAACTACCTCTTTCTTAACTTCCACCTATGCAAGTTAGCTTCCGTAAACATTTTAGTTGTCCCGTGTGTACAAGTTAACCCCCTCTTTCTATGCTAGTTAACTTCCTGACGGACAATCGATTTTGTGTGTGTTTTTTCGTGGACTGAATGTTAACTTCCGCATGTGCAAGTTAACTTCTGTGACCCTTCTTAACTTTCTCGTCTGTATAAGTCAACTCCCTCTTTTCTACTAGTTAACTTCCTGACAGCACGCTGGGCGGAGGAGGCTGGCCACGCACGGGGGAGGAGGGCGCAAAGGAGGTTGGATACGCGCGGGGCGGAGGTGGCTGCGGTGGCGCGCGAGGAGGAGGGCACGGTGGCGCCTGGTGCGGAGGAGGCCGGCGGCGAGTAGGGCGGAGGAGGTCGGCGACGCGCGGGTGAGGTGAGCATGGAGGAGGCCGGCTACACGCGGGGCGGAGGATTCCACGGTGGCACGCGGGGAGGAGGGTGCAGCGATGCCTGGTGCGGAGGAGGCCGCGACAACGACTAGGCGGAGGAGGCCACGACGGTGACTGGTGTAGAGGAGGCCGCGACGGTGACTGGTGTAGAGGAGGCCGGCGGGCGGCTCCCGGGACGGAGGATGTTAGGAATAAGCACGTCGTAGTACGGGGTACGTATCCGAGTAGACACGGGTAGCCGAATAGAGTAGGAATTAGATGTCCTAATCCTACTAGGTTAGCTATACTAAATCTGCTATATATACGTGTGTAAGGCCCCTGTAAAAACACCACCGTGAGCTATCGGAGAAATAAAGAAAGAAGACGCACGATATGTGCGTTTAGCTATCTAATTGATTCTGTGTGCGTTCAAGCGATTCGTGTTGTGTGCGTGAGCTGTCGGCTAGGAAAGTAATCTAGCTAGGCTAGCTACGTACGTGTGCACTTGTCCGTCTCGCCGGAAATCGTCTCGTCGGAGATTTGCTTGTACGTGCGTATACTGTCGGAAAGCACTCGAAGTATTGAAGCGTACAAGTCGGGAAATTCTAACAATTGGTATCAGAGCCAAGGTTGTCGTCCGTGATCTGCTGAAAGTACTAGGAGGTCATGGCGATGGTGAAGTTTGGCGACAACTCGGCATCGGCACCGGTGACAGAGACGGTGGGGGCGGCTTTGTATCCGCGCCTCGATCGCAAGGACTACGGGCTATGGGCTCTCAACATGGAGGTGGCCATGGAGGCTCAGGAGGTTTGGGAGGCCGTCGATCCAGGAGGCGACGAGTACGTCAAGGGAGGTGCGAAGTACCGGAAGGATCGCCAAGCGTTAACGGCGCTCTATTCCGTCGTGCCGAAGGACGTGATGCAGCACCTCGTCGGAAAGAAATCGGCGAAGGATGCATGGGAGACGATCAAGATCTTGCATCAAGGTCATGCCCGCGTGAAGGAAGCGCATCTTCAAACTTTGACAAAAAGCTATGAAGATCTGAAGATGGAGGAGAGCGAGACGATTGATCAGTTTGCCGCCCGTTTCGTTATCCTTGTCAACGCAATCAGGGGATATGGTGAGAAATTGGATGAGATCAAGAACGTCAGAAGGTTCCTGCGTGCGGCGCCGACGCGCTACATGCAGATCGTTACATCGATCGAACAATGTCTCGACCTGAATACATTGACGGTTGAGGATCTCGTCGGAAGATTCAAGGCACACGATGAGAGAATCCGGATCAGCTTCGGTGATCCAGAACAGGTTGAGCACCTGATGCTCACAAAGCAGCAGTGGATGACTCTTTCAAAAGAAAAGGAAGGAGGCTCCACGAGCGGCAAGGAGAAGCAACGTCCAGCGAAAAAGTACATCGCAGGACAGGAGGACGAAGATGACGCCCCGCCGCGGAGGAAGTTTGACATAAAGAAAGTAAGGTGTCATAACTGCGGCGAGCTCGGTCACTTCAAGGCTGATTGCCGGAAAGCACCAAAGGAAAAGGAGAGGGCTCTCATCGCCCAGGAAGGAGATGATGGACCGATGATGCTGATGCTCGAAGTAACTGAGTTGAAGGATGAGGAGGATCCTCCATCACCGGCTATGGAGATTGTGGCGCAAGTGGATCACGATCTACCGTGTGTGCATCATGAGGAACAGAGTGCCGCGTTCCCATGTGAAGCCAAGTTTGAGGCAAGTGAAGCCTCGGAACTTGTTCATGGCGATCTATGCGTTGGAATCTCACCCGCAACTCCGTCTGGCAATAAGTTCTTCATGCTTGTGGTGGATGATCATAGTAAATACATGTGGATTGTGTTGCTGAAAAGTAAGGATTAAGCTCAACAAGCATTCGAGAAGATCAAGGAAGCCGAAGATTTCAAGGTGGAGGCAAAGATAAGAGCCCTACGCATTGATGAGGGGGGTGAGCTGCATCAAACTGTGTTGACCATGGCATGGAGCATGATGAAGAGTAAAGGCTTGCCAGGAAAATTCTGGGGTGAGGCAGTCAATACGGCTGTGTATTTGCTGAACATGGAATCTACTGAGAGTGGAGTTGGTACAACACCGTACAAAGCATGGTACGGATGGAAGCCCTCGGTTGATCATCTTCGTACTTTTGGATGTGTGGCGCATGTAAAGGCGGAATTGGCGGAGCAACGTATTCCAATGATCATGACAGGCTATGAAGGCTCAAAGACATACCGCTTGTGCAATCCTTATACCAATAAGGTGGTTTTCAAGGGAGACGTAATCTTTGAGGAAGGCAAGTCATGGAATTGGGGCTACAACGAACCGGAATATTCAACTTTTCACGTCACGTGGGATCTTGAGTATGAAGAAAATATGGATCAATCGAGCTTATCCTTGTCAGCAAGTTCGGGCCCAGAAGACATTGAAGGCCTAGGGGCAGCTCCAAGCGTCGACACCAGGCCAGAAGCACTAGGGATTCTCCCAGAAGACAAAGAGTTTGAAGAAAAGGCTAGTCTGTGGCCAGAAGATACGGAACTGGAAGGGTGTACAGATGCATGCGCAGCGATACCTGCACTTGTTTGCCCAAAAATTAGAGGAGGAGGGGGAGCTGAAGTGAGCCCAGCAAACAGGCCAGCAAGGCCAGAAGGCGATGGTCCAAGAGTGTGGACTGGTGGCCAGATAGATGGAGGAGACCCAACAATAGGGGGTGCAGATCTATTAAAAGGCTTTTCACATGGTATAGAAAAGCTAGAAGAAAACCAATTTGAACTACCTCCTACTTATTTGTTCTATTGCATCCAAGAGCACCGGCAAGTAGTAGATCAAATATGTGAGGCATCGATGAGAAAGTACTTCATCAAACCAAGTATAATGTCTCAAGGCGTGGACAAAAAGGACTGTCGGCGTGAAGGCATGGAGAAGGGCGCGGACAAAAAGGACTGTCGGCGTGAAGCCATGGAGAAGCCGACAAGAGCAACGACGGCGACATGGGTGCCACAAGAGACGACGAAAGCACCGTCGAAGATGATGGTTGAAGTGGCGAAAGTAAAGCCAACAGTAACGCCTACGCGAAGTAGCTGGCGTATTTGGAATCCAGGTCGGTGTAGAAGAGAGCACGTCGTGCTTAGGGGGTGATTGTTAGGAATAAGCACGTCGTAGTACGGGGTACGTATCCGAGTAGACACGGGTAGCCGAATAGAGTAGGAATTAGATGTCCTAATCCTACTAGGTTAGCTATACTAAATCTGCTATATATACGTGTGTAAGGCCCCTGTAAAAACACCACCGTGAGCTATCAGAGAAATAAAGAAAGAAGACGCACGATATGTGCATTTAGCTATCTAATTAATTCTGTGTGCGTTCAAGCGATTCGTGTTGTGTGTGTGAGCTGTCAGCTAGGAAAGTAATCTAGCTAGGCTAGCTACGTACGTATGCACTTGTCCGTCTCGCCGGAAATCGTCTCGTTGGGAATTTGCTTGTACGTGCGTATACTGTCGGAAAGCACTCGAAGTATTGAAGCGTATAAGTCGGGCAATTCTAACAGAGGATGCCGACGGCGCGGGGCAGATGAGGTCGGCGGCGTGGGGGTTAGACGTGACCTCGGCGACAAGTGGATTCACGGGCGGAGCGATTCCTCTTCTCTTACTTCCCGTGTGCTACTGCTACGGTCTGGGATTACACAAATTCACCGCCATGGCAGGAGTCTCTCATGCGTGGCAAGGGGCGAAAGAAAGAAAAAATCAGTTCTAGCACATGGTAGCGATTGACATGGCGACTGAGCGAAGAAAAAATCATAAAAGGGGCTTTAAAGCCAATTTCGCTTTCTGAAATCTCATGTGATGTTTGTTTCGGTGGTGTTTGGCGTTTAGATCCGGTCGAGTACGTTTCTGCACACGAATTTCAGCACCATGGCATGAGTACCCACTCACGAAATCATGCCTCTTTGCACGAATTTTGTTTTAATTTTATAGGGCAACTTTTTTTAGCAAGAATTTCACACCACGCCTAGAACAAGCACCACCGGCTGGAGCGACTCATCTACCTCTGGGGCCTCATCGCCGGCTGGAATCCTCAATCGAATATGGCCACCTCACCTTGACCTGGCATTTCATGAGCACCCCCTCTCCCCCGACCTCCACTAGTCGCTGAAATTAACCATCGTCTGTGTAGCTTAGCGCTCCCCCCAGCTGCATCCTTTTGCCGGCGGTGGGGCATGATAGGGACGGGGCGGAGCCTTGGAGCTGGATCTTAGCATGGCTGTTGTCATTGGAGTTTTTTTTTGTGTGGACAGAAACAGGCCCGCGGGGAAGAAGATGGCGGAGAACGTGCGTTGCGAGAGAGAGAAAAAAGATTCGGTTTGCTTAACTCCGTCAGTTTCGATGGAGGGTCAAAAAATCACTATATTTTAAAACTAGCTACCGACAAACGACAGTTAAATCATACCAGCAACAATTAAGGAAATAATATATTTGCTTGCAAAGATAACCACTTTACATATCCACTGATTTTTTTTAGAAAAACTGTTACTAGCAACAATTAGTAGGTATTTTATGGGAAGCCCAATATCAACAGTACCTGAATACATCGAGGAGAGCTTGGAGACATGCATCTCGAGCCAGCAAGGATATCCAAGGGAGATTTTTGCCAGAGATAGAGATGTTTCTTGGACACCGGCAAGCTTGCTGAGGTTAGCCACGAACCTTCGTAATGACAGGAGAAGCACATCGGCAGAAAGGAGAATTGCTGCCTTCCTATGCAATGATCCTGCCCGCCTCGAAGCCCCCTAAGCCGCCCGTAGACAAGGCCACCGGCTGCTTGAAGCTCTGATGAAACCATGGTGCCTCACCTGAAGGTCCGCTGCTTCCATACAGGATCTGGAGGTTCGGGAAACTAGCGTCGAGGCCGCTCGCCGTGGTCCAGGCCAACCACCATGCCGCAACACCTCCTGCACCAGCCACTCCCACGGTGCCGGCCACCTACAACACAGACGAGACAAATATTTGTGGACATGAAAAACAAAGGAATCCTTGGTTTGATGTGTCGTAAAATTGCGCTATGTAAGGATATTCAGGGACAGAGACAAGGGGGACGATCAGGGGGCAAATATCAAACAATGCAATTTAACCCTATAGTTCATAGACAAAATGTATTTGAACATAACTCAATGGCAATCACAAACCAGCAGCAAAATTTCCAGAAAGCTCTATATTTTAAAAAAAATCTTACTAGACTAATTGCATCAAGATCAGAAAGAGATTATGCATGCCCAACTTCAAGTAGCTCAATTTGCAAGGCCAGAAATTGCCAGTTAGTAGAACTTGTGATGTAAAACTAGGTTATCTATTTTCCTTCCGATCCCAGTAGAACTTTTGTTGTAAAATTAGGTTATCTAATATAATAAGCTTATGTATCTAGGCACCAGTTACATTGCAGGAACTATTTCTATGTCAAATCCCAGTATAGCTAAGAAGACTTCATTTCTCCTATTAGCCTTCAAAGCATTCTCCAAGTGTCAAAAACTCCGTAGGCCTGTTAATAGCATGACATAACTTCTTATTGCCAAATGTAAATCAACCATAATAAAGTTACAATGGGTATCACCAGCTAGCAAACCAATGGTGAAAGGATCAACTACTGCACGTGCCGAACTTAAAACATATTACCAAGGAAAAGAGAGAAACTGCAAAAAAAACAATTAGAGATGGCATACTTGAAATATATACATCTTTATTTCTACATATTAGGATATACCAATTTCCAAATAATAACTACAACTGATATCACATTAGTGGCATCATAGGTGAATATGGAGTACCATTTTCTCTTGCTGTATGTAGGTAGCAATTTTCCGTAACCTTTTAAAAGTAGTTGCTCATAAAGTAAAGTAGAGTTATGCTCAAGACATTATTACAGCTGAGTCATGGAGAGGTAAATGAACTGCAGTGATAAGAAACTAAAATAAATATGACTGAACCTTCCAATGGGATCATGATAATATACAAGACTAAATCAGGACTCATGAATCTTATTCATTGTTGCAATGGTTTTGTAGCCAGCATGAGACTTCAGCTTCTTAGTTACATCTTTGTCCATAGGGACATCTATGAAGCAATTATACTCACAAAAGCAGGACTTGTATTTCTGAAACTAACAACTGTGGTACACTAGGATCGCGCGTTGCAGATCAATGCTACACCATGAAACCCCGAATTAAATACTACCACACAACCTGGACTAATAAAAAACTCGCAGGATTCCGGCTTGAGCTCACCTCAGACGACACCAGGCTAGCTGCAGCATGAAAACACTGGCATTTGCTCATCCACGTAATATTGCCTCTAGATACTTGATCTTTTTCTCCAAGTCCCTCGCATACATCTTCTTCCTTCCTTCTGTTTCTTGTTAGATTCCTGAAAAATTACTACTCATTAGGCATAAACAAGGATTTTTTAAAATTACGGATCAGATCCAATGCACCCAAATCGGTATTGCAATATTTTAACCCCATCAGGAGTGTAAAGAGAATCCTGACTCTCTTGTGTATGGGCCTTTTTAACCCTATGTAACCTAATGAAAAGAAAGCCTCATATAAAAAAAATCATGTAGAAGCATTATTGTAAAATAAATAGTCAGGTTAGCAGATGGATTTTACATCATAGTTAGAAAAAAATGGGGACGACAGTGAAAGTTCTTCTAAAAATCTACTACAGTTTGGTAATGTAATATTTTCTCAGATATCAGTTTTCCAAAGAAAATGAGTTCAAGGGGTCAGGAAGAATAATTCATTGAAATAAGCATAAAAACCAACGTGTGGTATTTGTTTCATTCTTATTAATTCCTAATGTGGCTCTCAGGCCCTAATAAGTTCTGCAGTAGGAGAAATGTAATAATCTAGCGCACTGAGCCATGCATAAATAGAAAGGTCCATAATTAATTGACCACCAAATCGGAAAGGATGGATAAAGGGGAGCAAAGAGATTCACATAGGTTGGAATGGATTATGAACTCAAAGCCTGAACGAGAGAAGATGGAAAAAGGCTGGTACAGAAGAATTGCTTCAAATCCTTGGTGCGAGCAAGGAAGAATTTGATGCCATTGGTGATCATCCCCGATCCATATCTACAATCACCATAATCACACACAAGTTCAGGAACGTACCTATCCTTGTGATCATCTGAAAGTCGTTGCACATGGACGGATCTGGAGGTTGGGGCAATTGGTGGCGCTCAGGAAACAGAGGCGTGGGTTGATTACAACAGTTGGTGGAGTTCGGGGACCATGGCTGCTTCCGCCTGCCGGAGAGCAAGGTCGGGGGTGGCGGCGGAGGGGCGCTAGCGACGGAGCAGTAGGCGGTCGATGTAGGGGACCTTGAGACAGAGAAGGATGCGATTGATGCCGATGGCCTTCAACCACCACCCGTCGCGCTGCCATACAAGGGTGCCGATGCCACCTGCCACGCCACACGTCTGAACCACGCCGCCCTTGTCACCGATCCGGCCAGCCGACATTACTGCCGCCGATTCCACCGCCAACCACGACGGATCCGATAAGACCCATAGCGCGCAGACCACACCCGTCGTTCGCCGCCAGCCGGTCGCGACTCGCCGTGTTCAATCCCCAACTGCTCGCCGTCGTGAGAGCTTGAATGAAAAGAGGAAAAAATACGAGATCACGCGGTCAGCTCCAGACCCCACGACTGAACTGGGAAAAAACCGCCAGAGTAAAAAAAAATACAACGCGGCGTCTGCCAGCCACATGGAGAAGGTCGGGTGCGGCCTGGCTCGGTCAATCGACCCGGATGCAGAATAATTTATTCTATATCCAGACGGTCTAATAGAGTTTCTATATATATATATATATTTAGCACGCAGGATGTAAAATAGTTATTTTGTAACCAACGTATTTTTACGTTGTTAGATTAGAAAATTATGTTTTACATATAAATAATTATGTTCATATATTCACCACAACCAAAAAAAATTGACACAAAAATAAAGTTTATAATTCATTATAGTGTAAAAAACATTAAAACTATGTATTTTACATCGACAGCATGTAAACAAAACAAATTATGTTATTTCTAAATTTTATTATGCTCTTCTCAACTTATATAGTATACGGTGGTTCTTTAAAGGTTTTAAAGATAGAGAGTGGACAATAACTCATTCTGCATCCGGCTCGATTCGACCAAACCGAACTGCATGGTCCATCCATCGCAGTCGGTGCGGCCGCGCGTAGTCCCACCACAAGTGAGGTAAGTTTATTTTTTGACTTTTACATCCACGATTTATTCTCTCACAAATAGCTACCCACCCACGGCCTAATCGAGGGCACATGCGTGGCCTGGCGGTTCTCAACAGCTGGGTATATCGTTCGGTGGTTTCGGGGCAAGCCGACGACCTCGCCGGCGCGCTGCGTGCGTCGCTGCGGGAGGCTGTGCAGGCGGGCGGCCTTGCGGCGTGCAGCGCTCTGGGTGGCTTCGTCCCTGACGGCTTCTACTACATCTAGCACCGGCCACCACTTCGATCTTCCCCGTCACCGGCGTCCGGAGAGCCCCGCATCCTCCATCCATGGCACAAATAAGCCTCGCATCCCTCCATCCCCGCATCAGTTACCCGGCGGGCAGGGCCGGCTCTATATTTTGTGTGGCCCTTGGGCGAAGTTTAAAAGAGGGCCCCTACGGCAAATATCTATATATACACAAATAGATATATAGACATGTATATGCTTATTTTCACTTGCAAAAAGTTAACTGTTAATATCTAACCATATTTTCATAGTCTGAGATGTGTATAAACAATTATCAAGCACTAAAACGATGTCACATTATGATAGAAAGAATACAAATAGTACTAGCAAATATAACAAGTATTTCCTCTTAGTTTGATTACGTCAAATAAAATCATAAATTCCATTCGACAATCATGCTTCGGTGCTCCATCGACGAGCACGGGCGAGCAGAGTTGTAGGGGCGGTCGGCCGGAGCGTGTCGCTAGCAGCTTAAAGTCGTGAGGAACAGTCAAACGGGGGCAATGGATAAAGACTGGAGCAGTCGATTGGTTTTTACCAGAAAAACAACAGATGCAATTCTCAATTCACGCTAATTACCTTGCACGTCCGCGCCAACTTGTGCCAGTTTCCTTTTGGCCCATTAAAAAAGAAAGCAACCAGATGAGAAGGTACATATATATAGCCTATATTTTGGGCTCCTCCTTGGCATGGGCCCTTGGGCGCCGCCCAACCTGGCCTAGGGTCAGAGCCGGGCCTGGAGTTGGAGGTGCGGAGGCGGCGCAAAGATCATGTGCAGTAAAGCTCGTGAGAGGGGCTTTGATTCGTGCGGATTTGGGGGGCCTTTCTCCTCTTATCTTGCGGTCGCCATGATGAACTGGAAAAGGAGGACTCCCTGTGCTTCGTCGAGTCAGAGCACGTCGGGGTTTCTCCGAGCGGTCGGTGTTGCGCACGCTAGAAGTTGTGGTTCCTGGAGTTCCCAAGCGGATATCGTTGTTTGTTTTCGTTGTCCATGGCAGATCGATCCACTCTGACCGCGGGAACAATGGAGATCTAAGTATCTCCTTACTCCAGGCTGACGAGCCGGAGCATCTTCCTCGACCTCGTCAAGAGATCCACAAACAATATAGCACCAAGTGGAATGTGCCCCGTCGGTGGCACATGCTCCCGAGCCTTGAGGATTTGCAACGCGGTGGAGAAGAACAGTGACCCTATTTATTTTTCATACTTTTCCTAGACTATTTTCTGTATAAGATTTAGCCTTTTCTTCGTTTCCCCTATTTCTTAGGGTCCTTGTTGTAATTTGTTACCCACTGCTTGACTAACAGAGTTTCCAGGGCCTTCGGCCGACTGTCCATTCAAAAAAGAGAGTTGGTTTCGGCTCACAAGTAAGAAAGCAAGGTTGACACTAGTGCACTAAATTAACGGGACCGGCGTCTGATTTGTATGAACACCGGTGTACATCATATCATGCATTTGTCAAAAAACAAATCTATTGAAGAGTTAGTGCGCACGAGCAAGGTTTGTACCTATCTCTGTCGCCATCAGTATAGTTGATTTTTTTTGGAAATATGCCACCCTTACGTGATTATCATTATAAATAAGTACAACTAGCTTATAAATGATTTGGCCATACATGGGATACATGCTACCATGTGAGTAGGTACGTACTAATCTGTTCCTTTGTTCATCGCACTCAGAGGATGGTGGGATTTAATTTGTTTGATACCACTTCTTGAGTTCTCTGCTTTCACACGGCTGCACACTTTCATCGCAATGAGAGGATGGTGGGATTTTATCAGTTTGGTACCACTTCTTGAGTCCTCAGCATTTACACAGGTGCAATCTTAGTGCTTTTCTGTTTTTATTTTTTGAAAGGAAGTTTTTACCGCTTTTTATTCTTTGAAAGCAAGTGTTTACTGCTTTTTATTTTTTTAAAGCATTTTTTTACTTCTTTTGTTTCATGTTTAGTTACTGCAAAGGAAATTCACTCCAAATGTTTTTTCATCAAAACCAAGTAAAGATTTCAAGTCGGAAGTACCAACATATATCAGAAATTTCAGTTTGCAACTACCTGCTTCTCTATGGTGACAGGTGACTTGCAGAATACTACTTGAATTCAACAAGCTTCTTTATAAATTTATTATAGCTTAAATGAAACCTTTTAATCTGTTCAGAGGCGATTCAATTCATCATTGGCGCCTATGAAATAGTTTAAACTCACAAGCAAGCAAGGTTCACACTGGCACATTGATTCAAGGGAATCAATGTCTTAGTTGTATGAACACTTGTGAACACCATGTCATCCATATGTCTATAAACAAATCTATGGACAACTTAGTGCAAACGAGCAAGTTTGTACAAATGGTTGTGATGTGTGGCCGTCGTCATTTCAGCTATGAAGTGTTGGAAATATGCCCTAGCAGAAATAATAAAGATGTTATTATTCTAATTTCCATGTTCATGATTAATTTAAAATTCCATGTTCGAAGTGCATTAATCCTTGAATGTGATATTTGGAGATAACTGTGTTTGCATGCGTGGATCAAATAATATACACCAAACAGACCCCTACTCAGGCCTCTGGACAAGCTCATGAATTGTTTGACGATCTTTTTTTATCATGTATAATGTTAGTGTCACAAGGATGTCAAAAATTATGGGAACACGTCGTTCTCCTGTCTAGTCATCACACGATGCACTTGTGTTCGGTTCTCTTTGACCGCAAGATGTACATGGTGACTAGTACTAGCCATCGAGGTGCTCCAGCTGTCAGTATACATGGTGATTTCACAAGACAACCTAGACTACAATAGTTTATCTTGGACCTGGGGCTAACTCTAACAACAAGAAAAATACGTTGTGTATCACCGTTCCATGGCATGCATCTCTTTGAAGGTCCCAAAGGGCACACTGCTAGTAGTCGTTGATCTGGACTCTAATTAAACATCATAACCCTATGTTGGTGATAAGTGTGAGGTCATATATCAAGATGTCATGCAAGTCGTAAGCTAGTGTATACTCTATCTTTTGTCTTGTGCATGCAAAAGTCATTGCAGAATTTGTGTAGCATCCCAATTGTCTAACATTTGTAATGCTACTTGATCTAGTAATATAATGGCTACTCTCTACATAAAATTGTTGCATCATCATGTTATCATGCTCATGTCATCATGCCACCTTGCATTTGAGCATCATACAAAAACCCTTTTTGTTTTGGTTCTTATCTCATATGCATTAATATTTGTATTTGCCTCTTGATATTGTATTTGGTTCTTGATATATTGTTAAATGCCCAAGTTGAGTTGGGGGCATATCTTTTATTGACTCCACCACCCTTTCTTTCACCACTTTATAATTCCACCATCCAATTAATATGAGCTTGCATTTTATTTGAGTTGCTTCTAGCTCATGTGGGTTGGGTGGATCCCTCTCAAATTCTTGTGCTTGGCCTTACTCCACTTTTGGGGATGCACATAAATGAATGCCATGGGATTATATTTTGTTTTCACAAGGTTAAGACATGGCATTTAATATTTATGCATGGCCCATGTAAGTACCACCTTTTGCTTGTCCTTTGAATTTTATTTGATTTCTTTTGCATGGATCATCTTTTTCCCTTTGCTTGATCTTGTTTGTTTGGTCCAAACCATACCCATACCCCTAATCCAACCCTAACCCCCTCTCCCATCTCTTCCTCCCTCTCTAAACCCTACTCCCTACTCCAAAACCTACCCCTAATCACCTTACCCCCCCATCTAACCCGAGCCATCACCTCTCTAGCTAACCCTAGTTCCCCATCTAAGCCTAGTCCTTCCTCTCTCTCCCACCCAGCTCGGTCCCACCTGACCACCCCCCTCCCATGTGCTTTTCCCCTGGTCCCTCTTCTCTCCAAACCCTAGCCAAAACCGAGCCCCCCTTTTTCTCCCTTTGTGTATAAAGGTGGCACCCCTCCCTTCTCCCCTCTCCTTCCTTATCCCCAACCTCCCCAGTACTTCTCAGATCGAGACCAGGAGCCCCAGGCACCCCACCTTCCTCCCTCCTAACTCTACCAGATGGCCATAGCCACCACCTCGCAAAAACCCTAGCTGCCTCAGCCTTATCTGCGATCTGCGCGTCCTGCTGCTCCCCGAGGCCCCCAGGAGCACCGACGAGTTCCCCTGCATCTCCTTCGGCGGCAAGCACCAGAAGGAGCGACTGGAAGGCCACAGAGCGCCGTCGCCGTCGCCATGGCCGGGGGAATCTGAAGCTCCCCGTCGCGAGCCCGCCGCCAGATCCCTTCCTCCCCGAGCCTCGTCAACCACGCCGTCAAGCTGCTGGTGAGCCCCGCTACCCCCAGACAAGGTTCTCTCCCCTCTCGCGCGCCGTAGCCCCGCCGCCTTCCGACGAACGCTCTGCGTGCACGCCGCGTGTCGCGCCTGACCGACAGCAGCATCTGCAGCAGCTCGTTCCGCCTCTGTTCGTCGCCCCGCCCCGCGCGCTGTAGCCCTCCTCTGGCGATGCCACCTGAACGAAACCTGTAGCCCGTTTAGCCCTCTCCAATTTTGGTCTTTGCGGCATTCCGTAATTCCCAGTGGGTTGCTCGCCAACGTCGACCAAACCCCGGCCGATCATCGGTACCCTGCAGAGCGGCGCGCCGCTGCAGTTCCGACAGCCGCCGTTGTTTTGTGCTTAGACCCCTGCAGAAATTCCCGCCTAAACCCGCAGTCCCCCGAGCCCCACCGTCAGCCGCCCTGCTCGTTTCGCAAAACAGCCCCTCAGCTTTGAAGTCTCCAACCCGCAGCCCTCTGGATCGCACACGTGTCACGCCCCGGCTGGCGACGCGTGCGTGCGTGGCCCGCTCTGCCCTGGCCCGCCTGTCATTCTCTGCGTCTAGCCAGAGCCCGGTGTAAAAAGCTTCTGTGCGCGCGTGGCAGTCCAGTCAGCGCCGTCCCCACCTGTCACTGGCTGGGGGTAGGTCCTGGCAGAGTACCAAAAGTTCAGAAGATGTTCTTTTTCCAAATTCAAAATCTTTTCAAATTCAAAAATCAATTTCAAATCTGTTTCCACCTAAATGAATTCATAACTTTCAAATGGATGGGAATTTGAATTCAAACTTAATATGAAAAATATTTTATTTTTGAATGTTAATTCAAATATTTAATCAAATAATTTCAGAATTAATTTAAATAGTCAACCTTTGACTTTGACCCTATTTAATAATTTTGACTTTTAATAAATTTAAACTCATAATTCCAAATAATACAAATAATATATGATTTTGAATCAGAAAAATGCGAGGAATTCAAATATGCCATTCAAAATATTATTTGAACACTTTAAATTTCAAGTTGAATTAAATTACAACAAAATGCCCCTCACCTTAATTAATTAATAACTTTTGTTTTATAACTCCAAATTTAACAAATGATATGTCTAAAATGATCAGCTCGACGAGACCTTTCTGTTTATGCTATCCATGACTTCAATTGCAGCATGCATCATATAAATATATAGTATACAGCAACTACTATGATAATAAAATGTGACCAAAACCCAATAAAAATGTTATTTCTTGTATTCTACACCTCACCCATGCCATGCTACATTATTGCCATGCAACTTGTGCATCATTCATCATGGCATGATTGTTTGCTTGACGCATTTTATTCCTATGCTTGTGCACTTTATTTATATTGGCCCTTGTTTGTTTGGTTCTTCTTCGAATAGACACTGAGCAGGGGATATATCAAGAGAACCAGGAGCACTACCCAGATCCGTCTCTCGCTTCAACTGAGTTGCCAGGCAAGCACTACCACATGCTTGCATACATACAGTACCTATTGCCTCTATCTTATTCTTGCATCATTGAGTCACGATTGCATTAAACTGAATCCCAAGTATTGCATAGCCTTTACTTTTAAACCCCACCAAGCTTGTTTCTCCATCCCATGAGCCATTACTGCAGGAGTTGTTTGAGCCATGCGAGTCGTAGAACAACATGTGTAGGGTATGTGAGTGTCTGTTGGATAACGAGGTACCTAAACAACTTAACCTGAGTAGTAATGGGATAACTAATGAAAGTGGCACCGGTGAGCAATATCTGCTATTTGGTTTTTCCTGCTCACTTGTGTCCCGTAGGACCCCGAGTACTTGAAACCTGTTCCTTGAATATTCGCGCTATCCACATCCGGGAGGCTTATGGGACCCCCCTGAGCCAGAGCTTGATTCATTCTTATTTCTTGGGGCCACAAACTAGTTTGAGGTTTTATTTACGATCCTGTACTTATGCCATGCTTTACTGCTTTATTACGATTGTGCGAGGAGCACACTGTACTGTTTAGGATCGGGACACGATTCCGCGGTGTCGACAAGCTCAGTTTTGGGTTCCCAGTCGTTCACAGCCGTCCACCCAAACCTCGGGTCCGTCTCGGAGTCAGCTAGCTTCGTTGCGGGTGTACTCCAAGGGGTGGCCCCCTGAAATATTTCTGAATCCTGTGATTGCTTTGTCGTGAAGGCCTCGTTGGGTTTTGATTTGGTTTTTCCGAGGTTGATCGAGTGTGTGTTGCTATTTGTGCACTCCTGCAGGGTAAAACTTTCTGAAAGCCGTGTCCACGGTTATGGACGACTTGGAGCACAGTTTCTCGATCATAGACAAGCATAACTAAAGTACCGCTTTAATCTGACTAAGTACTTGACTAGTAAATAGTGCAACACTCATGGAATGGTTAATAAAATTGCCAACGGATGGGGGTTGTTCGTCCGCTTCCTCGTTGGTAAGCGAGGAGGAGGATGGATCTGGGGATAATACTGTTATAACTGTTGTCATTAATTCACGGACATCCGTCTATCTTTGGTTAGGCGGATGGCTAGCGAGTATCTATAGAACTGTTAGGGTTTATCTTTTGCTGCAATTGCGTCACCCCAGGTTGTGTCCCCTTTAGAGGCATAAAGACTTGCTGAGTACCCCTAGGGTCTCACACGATAAATTATTGGTTCAGATGAACATGTACACTCGCAGGACGGATACTGGGTGGAGGAGGCTGATGATATGGGCAACGATCGTTCGGTGTAGAGATTCCGGGAACGGGGATCCGTGAGATCTGTGGGCGGGATGTGCTTACTTCTGGGCATCTTATGCCGATTTGCTTCTTATCCGTACTCGGACCTTGTTTGCCGCTTCCGCCTGATACTCTGATGTGTGATGTATGAGGAAATATCCTAAACTATTATATCTATCTAGGTCATTTGAATCTTGCCGTATGGCGTTGCTATATTTCCTTTCTTTCTAGATGGAATGGCTCTGATGTACTATTGTATGGTGGCTTGCATACATACTCATTTGTGTTTGTAGTTGATCCCTTCGCCTGCCGATTACGCCGCCCGTACTTGTCCCGATAAATGGAAATGGTTGGGACGGCCGAAAGGTCTACCCGTGAGTGGCTTTTGGGCCCCACCGTACTATTTCAACCATTTCCGCTCATCCAGGCTTGTATCTAGGAGCGTAATTCACCGAGGTAGTTACAATTGGTATCAGAGCCATCCCGCCCTTCAGGGTCTCAGCCAAACGGTCGTTGTCAGTCTAGCAAATATTTTGGTAATTATGTATACTAGGGAAAAACAAAACGCGAGAGTAGGACTGCTTCCATTTTTCTTCTTACCCACCCACCCACCCTTTTCTAGTAAGGAAGTGTAACGTTTTCAATCCTCTTCTCAAAATCTCAAACTAGGATTCACGTGTTCTGGGTTTCCGTAGTACCATAGGTTGTGTGTTGTGTGTGTGTGTGTGTAATTCTTTGTCTATCTGTTGCATCCAAGTTGTTATCTAATCAGCCTTTGGTTATCAACTGTTGGTACATTCCATACCGACAGGCTTTTGCAAACCGACGTGATCTGTCTTACTCTTTGTTATCCGACGTTATCTTGTTTGGGGTGTTCATTTCCGTAGTTACTAATCTTTAGGTTCAACGTGAGAAGAAGGGGTTAGGATATGTGTTCCACTTGTTCATGTGCGGAGTAATGATTTGAGTGCGGGATGGAGTCGCGACCATACTACTACTCTTATCATTCGCTTTTGTATATTGAATTGGTAGAGTCACTAATCTTGATTCGTTAAGTGATTTTGCGCATCTATTGGTATTTTAATGCCGAAATTTGTGGAAAATTTTTCTTTGATATATTTGTGTACCACACTCCTTTTCAGTCGTGTGCGATATGCTTAATATCTTCTAGGTGCTTTGAACTTTGTTGATATTTTAATATCATCTTAGTAAATTGTATCCTTTAATCTTGGTTAATTCCATCTTGGTACTATTTTGGATTATTATTATTCTCCATTATAGTACTGACTTGTGTTTTATATCAATCACAGGATGGCTCCACCACGTCGTTCTGATGAGGACATTCCACCGGAACTGGGGTCCGCATTGTCAAACATCGCCAATGCCTTGGCAGCAATGCAGCAGAACCAACAGCGTTTTGAGGAAAGTGTTCGGAGGAATGAGTTTGCTCCACTACCTCCACCTCCCAAGCGAGGAGACATCAAAAGCTTCCTGAAGTTCAACCCTCGCCAATTTGATGTTTCTGATCGACCACTGGATGCGGATGATTGGTTGCGTGAGATGTCAAGGCTACTCGAGACTGCTGATGTTCCTGAGCAAGAGTGGGTAAAGTGTGCTACTCACCTTCTGAAGGGGGATGCAGCCCTCTGGTGGGAGAATTACCTGAAGGCAAACTGCACTGGTTTTCAGCCTACTTGGGAACGGTTCACTGGGGCATTCAAAGAGCAGTATCTGTCAGAAATTGTCATGGAGAGGATGAAGGAAGCTTTTCTCAACCTTAAGCAGGGAAATGATAACGTCAACACCTACATCAGGAACTTCATGAATCTTTCTCGTTATGGTGGCGATGAGATATCCGATGACAAGAAGAAGCAAAAGAGGTTCAGGCAAGGGCTCAATGCATCGATTAAATATGTAATCACACATGCAAGGCCGGCATCTTTTCTGGAACTTCAGCATACAACTCTGCAGGAGGAAGCAAGTAGGCAAGTGTTTGAGGAGTCAAAGAAACACAACCGTGATGCACCAAGCTCTTCAGCTATGTCAGCTCCTTCTAAGCGGCGCGTCTGGGTTCCTAACACCCCACCGTCGCTCCCGGCTCCACCAAGACCTGCAAGCTACGCGTCAAGGCCACCAAACTTTATCACTGCTGCTCCCAGGGGCTACACCCACAACTACCCTGGAGCGCCTGGCGGAGTCCCTGGCTACGTTGCCCCACGTCCACCTGGTGCTTGCTTCACGTGTGCAGACCCTGGGCATCTGAACTGGAATTGTCCGTTGAAAAACAAAGCTCTTCCTCCACCTCCTCCAAGATCTGCGGCAAGCTCTCCTATGGTTCGTGCACCACCACCTCGGGCTCTCAACATCAACACCAAGCCCGGGTCTACTGTTGCTCGTGCCAACTGTGTCAACGCCGCTCAAGCTGAGCATGCACCTGGAGTTGTGATGGGTATGCTATCCGTTTACTCAGTCCCTGCACGAGTTTTGTTCGATTCTGGTGCATCGCATTCATTTGTTTCTCACAAGTTTGCAAATGAAAATGAGTTAGTTATGGTTCCTCTTCTCAAGCGGTTAATGGTCCTTTCTCCTGGAGCAAACATGAGGGCTGTTCATATCAGCCATGGCAATCAAATTGAGATTGGTGGCTCTTCGTTCTCGGCATCCTTAATTGTTCTGGGCAATTCTGACATTGATGTCATCTTGGGCATGGATTGGTTGACAGCAAATGCAGCTGTGATTGATTGTGCTGAACGCTCGGTTTCTCTGAAGATTCCTGAAGGCCATATAGTCTTTTCTCCAAGTCTGACTCCTGCTATCCAGCTTTTCTCTTTGGCGGCTCTGAATGATGATGCTATGGAAGCTATTCAGAGTGTACCGGGTGTAAACGTAAGGTAGTCGCGGCTGTTCCTTCCTTTTTTTTCTCCTCAGATTTGTTTTCCTAGTTTAAGCCATACTGCTTTCATGTAGATGCGTGTTGTCTATTAACAGTGTCTCTAATCAAAACAAATACCTAATTTTAAGGCATAGTTTCATTCTGAATCCTATTATAGTATCCTATTATAGTTCTCTTACTACTCATGATCTTTGGATTTGTTGATGACTGATTAGTATCCTATTATAGTTCTTTTACGGAGGCGCTAGTTTTCTAAGTCATCTGCACGTTGGTTCAGACATAATATTCTTACGTTATGCAATTTCATCATGTCAGTGCGGTTCACGGACTCACTCCGAATACCCGATCGAGCTTCGTTATTTTACATCGCATGCATGGTAATTTTACAATACCTTGTAGACGGGGTGGTGGATGGCAAATAACATCGCATGCATGGTAATTTTACAACACCTGGTAGGCGGGGTGGTGGATGGCTGTCGCACGGACAGTCTGGCTCGCGCTCGGGTCCGGTGGGGTGTAGTCTGCACCCAGTGAGTCAAATAGCGCGACTATATATATATATATATATAAATATATATATATATATATATTCTAAATTGAGATAAATTTGCGACTTTTTTTAGGATAGGGCAGTAGGATAGATTCACCGAAAATTGAATAAAAGACATATACAAGGGCGACTGGTTTAGTAAATCTTACCCCCAAAAGAATAATTTGGAGCATTAGGAGAAAACAAACGGTACAATTTATCATCTTCCCAATCGGTACCGCGGCATGGAGCAGCGCCTTCCCTCTCCAAATTCAGCATCACGAGCACGTCCTTGAATTAATCCCTATAAGTAAATAAGAATCTGTAGCAACACAGTGCATGTTTTTTTTTGGAAATGGGCGCTTTATTACTTAACAGTAAGTTTACACCCGGCCTCTAGCTAGGATGCACACAGCCGATCAAGCACACAGTCTCGGACCAAGGCAATAAAAACGGGATTACAAAATAATGTAAATGAAAACATAGTTCTCCAAACTAGCTAAGGAAGATCTATCCGCAGCGCTTTCTGCCATCCATGCCGGGAAAAGATATCCCGCGCCGTATCCTCCAACCGCCTATAACCCTCCGCAAACAAGTTGTAGAACTCCATTCGTTGTAGAGAAGTTCATGATCGGAGGACAGTCGTAGCTCGATAGATAACCTGCAAGGGAGAAGATATAACATTATTAAAAATCTTGTCATTTCTACATAGCCAAAACGACCAAATAATGGCAAACGCCCCCATCCTAAATAAAGTCTCATATTTATCCTCAATCTCATTCATCCAGTTGCCAAATACATTGACTACCGATCGAGGAGGAGATAAACCAGAGGCTATTTAAATGATTGACCATATAGCACGAATAAATTTACAATGGAAGAATAGATGGAGTATTGTCTCATTATGGTGACAAAATATGCATTCAGTGCTACCATGACAATTCCTCCTAATAAGATTATTTTTTGTGAGAATCACCTCTTTACGAAGATACCAAGCAAATATCTTCGTTTTAAGGGGTATCCTCATCTTGCAAATTTTACTATTGTCATCGACTGGAATATTAAGTTGAATCAAAGCTCTATAAAATGAATCAACAGAAAATTTACCACTACGTAGTAATTTCCATTTGAATTCGTCCATTCCCTCGGATAGCTGTATCCTGGAATCTCACTAAAAGATTATTCCAAGACACCAGTCTAGGAACTAAGAGACTTTTTCTGAAAGACACATTAGGAGAATTGGTTTCCATTACCTCGGCGAGAGTACGATCGAGTATAGAGCTGGATATTGTTCACGAAGAGAATTTTGGCCAAGTCATTTATCTTTCCAGAACCTAATCTGTGAACCATCCATAATATTAAAAATGCCAAACCAGAAGAAATGCTTTTTGGAAGCCATTAGCCCAGTCCAAAAGTGTGAGCCACCTGGTTTCCAAACCAGTTTAGACACCGCTTTTGAGCCAACATATTTCCTCCATAGAATGGTTTGCCATACCCCTTCTTCGGTAAGAACTTTGTATAACCATTTACCCAGTAATGCAGTGTTTTTGACTTTTAAATCATGTATGCCCAATCTACCATATTCTTTGGGTTAGCAAACGACATTCCATTTGGCCAGTCGATATTTCTTTTTCTTACTATCCCCCTGCCAAAAGAATCTTGAGTGAAAATAGTCCACTTTTTACAAGACACCTTTTGGTAACTTGAAGAATGAGATCATATACAACACCATGTTGGTGAGTACTTAATTAATGAGTACCAGTTTTCCACCGAGGGATAGCAATTTACCTTTCCAACTATTAAGGTGATTCTAGAGTCTTTTCTCGACGAGTTTCCATTCAGCAATCGTGAGATGCCGATAATGTATCGGTATTTCCAGATAATTGATTGAAAATTGCCCCTGACCACATCCAAAGAGATCGGCATACATATGGGCCTCGTCTTTAGCCTCGCCAAAACAATACAAGTCACTCTTATGGAAGTTTATTTTCAATCCAGAGAGCTGCTCAAATGCTGATAGTATTAATTTCAGATTCTTGGCTTTCTCCATCGGCGTATTGAAGAATAGATAGTCCACCATCAACAAGATGTGAAACCAATGCTTCAATTTGGCAATCAGTCTTTGCTCTCTCAATAAGGATAGCCAGCATATCTGCCACTATATTAAATAGTATAGGCGATAGTGGATCCCTTTGTCTCAGCTCTTTTTTGGTCTGAAAGTAATTACTTGTGTTATCGTTGACATTTATGGCAACACTTCCACCAGACACAAAAGACTGTATGAGAGCGTACCACTCTTCTAAAAAACCTTTCATACGGAGTGTTTGCTGTAGAAAAGACCAATTAAATTTATCATATGCCTTCTCAAAATCAATCTTGAACAATACGCCATTTAGTTTTTTTGAGTGCAGTTTATGTATCGTTTCATGCAGGATTACAACTCCATCTAAGATGTTTCTTCCTTGTATGAAGGCAGTTTGAGAAGGGAGAACAACATGATCATCCACTGAATTCAGTATAATCATAGCAACCTTTGCAAAAAAATTAAAACTAACGTTAAGAAGTCAGATTGGACGATACTGCTGTATACGTTCTGCGTTGTTAACCTTAGTTAGTAAAATTATGTTGCCAAAATTTAACCTGAAAAGGTCTAGCTGACCAACTTGCAAAAACTCAAACAAAAGCATCAAATTCACCTTGATAACTTCCCAGAATTTTTGATAAAACTCAGCTGGAAAGCCATCAGGCACTGGCGCTTTGTTATGTTTCATTTGGAAGACAACTTTCTTAATCTCCTCCTTAGTATAAGGGCAGTCAGAAAGTTATTTTTCTCAGTAGAAACCTGAGGAATATCCTCCGTCTGGGACTCATCCAACAAAAGGAATTTTCTGGTGGTGCTCCAAAGAAGGATTTATAGTAGGTGGTGCATGTAGGATGCTGAAACGAAAGATTGATACATGTTGCAGATTGAAACCAAGTTCGCAAAGGAGAAACCAAAGTCAGGGAATCACTGCTTTGAACCGATCGATCACCGGCCTTCGCTCCTACGTGCCACCGCTATGATGTAGTCATTGGTAGTTTTTCAACAATTTCTTTATAGGAAGAAGCAGGGAGAGCCACTCCTGCCTCGGAGGGAGGCCCAGTGTGATCACCTCGACGGGCGGCATGCTCACTGGTGTCGCCGCTCTGAACGTCAGAGGCGGCGTCAGAAGAAGAAGGGTCGCAGCAGCGTGGCGGAATCCGTGTGCGAGAACGAGGGAAATTAAGTAGTAATTGAGAGAGAAGAAAAGCAGCGAACGGGCCCAAGCTCACATCTATTGGCCCATTCGATTGTGTTGTCAGTCCGATTAACCAGACAACACCTACATCGTCCTGCAGAGTAGCGGGCCAGGAAACGTTGGGCCGAGCGGGACTCGCTAGGTGCCGGTCAGATTTCTCCCAGCTACACTCCGTGGAACAATCGGGCGATCTGCAACGTCCAATAGCACTATGGTACGGTTGCAGGCTTCAAATAGCTGAGGATGCGCCTAGATCGACCACCCATTTTACTATTTCTTAATGAGAAAGATGGTGGAATAATCAAGAATGACTACTCCCTCTGTTTCAAAATATAGATTCACCTAGGTTTAGAGTGAATCTAGACACTAAAAGAAATCTAGATTTATTTTTTTCACAAATCTAAAACGTCTTATATTTTGAAACGAAGGGAGTAGATGAGACAAAAGAGAAATACAGTATCATCCTACATATTACCTACATACTCATCTTCCAGCAAACTTGTGAAGAATAGAGAAGGGTGGTTGGGGTGTGTGCTAGCTGCTCTCTCCATGGCAGTCTTTACGGCCTTATACTCGAATCCATATGATCTACATCGGACAATGGTGAGGCAGCGGAGGTTCTTGATTCCAAAGTCCAGAGACTCGGCTTCAATTACCCGACGATAAATAATCTCCAGTTGTTCTAGCTTGGGCATGGATCCTGTCCCAAAAATCAGATCAACCGAGCAATATCTTGCATTATAATTAAAGATCTTCAAGAATCGGAACCCAAATTCACCATTGATTCTGAGCCTTTCTTTTGAATCTATTCCTTCATTTAGATGCAGAATGAGCAGAGTGGGTAGGGCGCCAAGAATGCAGAGATCATTCATCTTTACTCCCTCCACTTCAAGCTGTAGTTCTTGGAGGTTTCTGAGGGAGCTTACCCATTTCGGCACCTCTGGGACGGCTGAACGCCTGGTAATAAGTCTCTCGATGGTAATCAGACACAAAGGTTCCTGTAAGAGGCTGCTGCCATCATAAACAGTAAGAGTGCGAAGGTTCTGGGTGCCTAGCTTACACAAGGAAGAGGCAATGGCTTTATTGAAATCTCCATGAACAACATTGGTACAATCAAGTTGTAAACCAAGGACCAGATTCCTCAAATTCCTTAGATGGCCAAGGCCCCACATGAAGTCAAGTGGCTGTCTAGAAGCGATGACACTTTTCAATTTCTCCAGTGCTTGCATCTTTGCTATCCCATCAGGAAATTTAACATCATCATCAATAAGTAGATGTGACAATTTTCCCAGATTAACAATAGATGCAGGTAATTTACTCAGAAAAGTGTGTCTGAGTTCTAGCATCTCTAGGCACCGTAAGCGACCGATTTGTTCTGGGAGCATTCTTATTGCTGTATTTTTGAGGTTCAGGCATCTCAGATGGAACAACCTCGCTATATTTTTAAAGTGGTGTCTTTCCAATTGGTGGCAGTTCTCAAAGTTCAGAACACGCATATGTTTGAACTCCTGCAAAGAAGGGATTTCCACGGAATCTCCAAAAACATTAAGTGACCGGACATGGGACAACACCAGACCTCGTGTTGGTATAGTTGAAATTCCTTGCTTAGCACCCTGTAGAGAGAGTCGACGAACGAATTTGCTTTGTGTACGAGTTGCTAGAATGGGAACATCGAGCAAAGTAACAAAGTTCTCTTGTACCGACTTGTGTATGATGAAATCAAGAATTGTGTCATGAACTCGGCAAGACTCCACTTTACCACATCTATTTGTCTCCACGGCTTGAATCAAACTCCTATTGAGAAGCTCATTAAAGCACTTCTCTCCCATCTCATGGATCGTGTATCTGTCTTCTTTGTGAATGAATCCTTCACCAATCCATCCCCATATCAGACGACTCATGCCAATAACAGAATCTTCCGGAAACATACTTATATATAAGAGACAACTTTTAAGATGACAAGGCAAATCCAAGTAACTAAGGGATAATATCTTCATCATACCTTCAACAATAGGATTTCTTTCAAGTGCATGACCAATTGAATCTTTCACTTGATTCCATCGATCCTCTGTTCTTTCCTTGTTAGCCAACAATCCTGATATAGCAATGATAGCGAGAGGTAACCCATCACATTTTTCCATGATTTTATCACAAACTTCTTCAAGGTGTGAAGGGCAATTTTCTTCGCAGTTGAATATCCTTCTGTCAAATAACTGCCTGGAGTGCACTATATTAAGGGGCCTTATATTATAAATATGGCCACTGAATGATGAACAACATGAATGGGCAACACTGTTCACACGAGTAGTGGTCATTATTCTACTACTAGAATTACTCATGGGAAAGGCTCGCTTAATGACATTCCATGTATCCACATCCCATATATCATCGATGACAATAAAGTACCTGCACATGTGATTTCACACTAATTCTTTAAATAAATGGAAAATCGATCATATTGAAAACATAAAGAAGATAAATAAGACATCAGGCACAAGTATTTGCATATATTACATGATGATTATAGTTTGGTACAATTTGGACTGAGCGATAGCACAATTTTAAACGGTAGGAGTTAACTCAAAAAGATACTTAAATGTTCTAAACATATTCTTTCAATGTTGTCGAAGGGACATCGACCAATGTGGTAGTTATAGGTTCATCGTTAGAAAGCAAGAACCTAGGGACAAACATGAAGATTCGTTGATATAAAATGAAGATGAAGTAAATATACTTAATAAAAAAGGTTGATGTCCCTCGAATGTTATTTATTTGACTTTCTTTCTCTTTAAACTCACTTAAACCCTTAAACTAAGTTTTCCATTTTTCTCGTAACCAGTTCCTGATTCACGTTCAAGTGGGATCAACAAATATACATGAGGATACGTCTCATCGGAGTTTGTCTCAACAAAGCTTCATAGTGATATGTGAGCATGATTGGAGAGAAGCTAGAAGGAGATAACATGGATGAACCGGGGATATATATATATACACCATATGTAATACCTTTCAATTTTCTTTGAATTATACATACCTTAGTTACATATACCTAAGGTATATATTACATATAGAGAGAAATCAATGTAAATCACAACCCTTGTGTCAAAATGAAATAATCATGGATCCCACATTGGTCAAACCACCATCCATATTATTGAAACCATTGTGTGAAGCCAGGAAATTATGTTTTAAAAACTTAAGGGAGCTCAAAATAAATTAGGAAGAAAATTGAGCCAAGTCGTTATTAGAGCAAGGAAAATTGTCGTTTGTATATACATAAAGTATGGATGGAGTATGTGTTACGGGCCTCCTCTACTTTTTATGCGAAGTATGTCATGCTCCCAAAGAGTATTATCATTCAATACAGAAAAGAAGACAAATAGTGTCCGGAACCGTGAGCATTAAGGATGGTTGAGATGGGGGCATTCAATGGCACAGGTAGAAAAATAGAAATTATACCTATTGTTTAGCAGGGAATCATTGATCTTGATGATGAGTTGTTGTATGCTCCCTGCTTCGGTGTTAGCATAACCTTGACCACTAACTTCACCGAGAATAGTTCTCAGGATATTCGTCATGTCTGGATTTCGTGATACGGATAAGAAGGCCGTACAGTTGAATTGACCTTTGAACTCTTGATACACTAGGTTTGCAAGAGTTGTCTTGCCCATTCCTCCAGATCCAACGATCGAGACAATCTTCAATTTCTTTTGTGTTGATACACATTCATCTTGTTCAGTCAACAATTTGATTATCTCGGCCTTAGGTTCATCAATTCCAACCAGCTTCGAGACATGGTCAAACATTGCAAGAGCTCTAGGGTCAACAGTTGCATTATTGGTGTTAGCGATGCCCAGGTTGTACCTTTTATTCCTGTCTCCCACCTCAATTACTTGCTTCTTCATGTCCTTGATCTCCTTGCCAATTTGACGATGAGTCTTTATCTTCCCCAACTTTCCCATTGAGTGCTTGATCTTCTCCATGAAGCCATCTGGCGTAGATTCGCTGTCATCACTATGCATGAAGTCGTCGATGGAGTCTTCCATGTCGTAGGAGAGCTCCCGCACCGCCGTCATCCACACCTGATCTTGCAGGTTAGGATTCTCCTCCTCCGACATCACGAGGAGAAATGCATGCATGGCGGCGAGCTCATCCGTTAGGAACCTAATCTCACCGCGCACCCCCTTGAGACGCTTGTACTTGTCCCCCATCAGAGCACCCAGCTTTTGTAGGACTGGTTTCAAGGCTCCCGTCGCTGCGGTCACCAGAGCCGCCTCCATGGTCTTGTGGCGTGGTGTCAATGACCACAAAAAAGAGAGAGTGTGAATTTGAAGTTTAGGTCGAACGGGGGTGCTCCCAACATCAACCTTATAGAGTTATAGCTCACTTCCAAAATAGTCACGCTTTTAAGGGCGGTCATTTTCATGTAGCACACATGCATTGTTCTTTCCTACTGAATGTAGTTGAATAATAGAAGTATAGAACCTTGTGTTGTGGGCAAAAGGAAGAGACACGTTATTGCTTAGTTATTTCAGGTTATGGGTGCTAGCTAGCTAGCTGTTGAGTGCTACTAACCATGGTACAACGATAACATCTAGAGTACATAAAATTAAAATATAGTATTTGAAAAGGCTAAACCAAGGCAACTAAGAAGCTTGGAAAAGTCGCCAAGCGCAGGCTTATCACTTGAGTAAAAAAACACAGGTCTTCTTTAAGCAGTCGAACAAAGTACGTAAAATTATAGGACCTCCTTTTTGCTCATCAACTGATTTCATCGGGAAAAATTGATATTTAGGTACTACATAAGTGGTCCAAATTAGGTACTATATGGTTATTTGACCTTTCTTTAGTTGAATATAAAATATTCCAGCTGCGACTATTTCCTTCTGATTTTCATGTATCCATAAAATCGCATGTGTGCAGAATGCAATTAGTCGGCATGTCATCTCTGTCACATAAAGCAAAGAAGCAATGGAATTAGCAAAACCGTTTCATTAGCCAATTTATTATATGTATTGTCGGGGTAATAGTGATTGGCCACGAAGACAGAGTTGCACAGGTTTATTGTTTTTGCCTGAATTCTAACATTTCCTTCCTCTGTTTTGCTGAGGAGGCAGCAGCCCGATTCCCGAACGTTTGTGTTTTCAACCTACTTTAAAATCCCAACCTTGTAAATTTATCACCTTTTTTTTCTGTTGATGTAAAGGTTAACACCCAATCTGTATCTAGGGGCGCATGAATTTCACAGTCCACACCAACGTGCATGGAGGGCTGTTCAAACGTGCGACTGCATGCGGTTTTACAACATCAGCTCAACCAAAGTGTGGTGCTGCAAGCCTACAAACCATCCTCCTAAGGAACTACTAGTGCTTAGACTTTAGAGTCACGGCTACAAACCGGTACGGGGCAAGCAGGCGACTAGGAGGCGGCGGAAAACCTATCTAGGGTTTGGTACTCCCGCCGGTGATGTCGCCGGTCTGCCCCGCCTCCGCTGGCCTCAGGACCTCGAAGGTGTGGTGGACCATGTCACTAGAGGAAAAAGGGCCATCCGTTCGCCACCCCTCGGAGCATTAGTCCTGGTTGCGCCACCAACCGGGACTAATGCTGGCACGCGTCCCGGTTGGAGCGGGCACGGGGCCAGGGGCATGGGTCCCGGTTGGTAAGGGGGCATGCGTCCCGGTTGGATCCACCAACCGGGACTAAAGGTTTGGCCACAGCCACGTGGCGTGGCACGCACCTTTAGTCCCGGTTGCTGGCTCCAACCGGGACTAAAGACCCCTTGCCCTCTATAAATGCAACGCCCCAGCCCCCTCTGCCTCCACTCTGTTTTTTTGAATGGTGTAAGGTGTGAGGGTGTGTGCTAGTTTTTTCTCATGCATGCATTGAAGGTGTTTGTTGAAATGTTTGAGTGAAAAATCCAGTTGAATTTCTCATAGAACAAAAATATAGAAGGTGTCCGAGACGCACTTGAGCTTTCTCCTCTTTATTTCCCTCGATCGAGGTTAGCAATCCTATCTTTTCTAGGTCATTGATACAATTCATGTGTCGGTGTGAATTGGTTATTTCACTATTTATGATGTCCTGTTTTTTGATAAACTTACTTATATGATGCAGATGAACGGTCGGGAATGGATGTACGGTGACCGGCGGGTAGCCGGGTATATCAAAGGCGTGGATAAATTTATCGATGTGGCTACGGCAAACAAAGAGAATGGATTTATACGTTGTCCATGTGTTCAATGTCGGAACAACAAGGAGTACTCTTCCTCGAAAATCATTCGCGGCCACCTGATTATGAAAGGTTTCATGCCCAACTATAATTGCTGGACCAAGCACGGGGAAAGAGGGGTTATGATGGAAGATGGTGAAGAAGAAGATGATGATAACAACTATCATCATATGTTTCCTGAATACGGTGATACTGCTATGGAAGACAATGGAGAGGAAAAAGGTGAAGAACGGGCATCAGATGAGCCGGCTGATGAACTTGGTAGGGTCATTTCTGATGCAAAGCGAGACTATGAAACAGAAAATGAGAAGTTGAAGTTAGAGGGCATGTTAGAAGATCACAAGAAATTGTTGTACCCAAATTGTGAAGATGGCAGCACAAAGCTCGGTACCACACTGGAATTGTTGCGATGGAAGGCAGAGTGTGGTCTAACTGACTCCTCATTTGAAAAGATGCTGAAAATAATGAAGCCGAAGTTTCCAAAACATAACGAACTTTCCGAGAGTACCTACGAAGCAAAGAAGACTCTCTGTCCTCTGGGATTAGATGTGCAAAAGATACATGCATGCATTAATGACTGCATCCTCTACCGCGGTAAGGAGTATGAGAATTTAGATAAATGCCCGGTATGCAACGCGTTGCGGTATAAGATCAGACGAGATGACCCTGGTGATGTTGAGGGAGAGCCCCTCCGGAAGAGGGTTCCTGCTAAGGTTATGTGGTATGCTCCTATAATACCAAGGTTGAAACGCATGTTCAGAAACAAAGAGCATGCCAGGTTGTTGCGATGGCACAAAGAAGACCGTAAGAAAGACGGGGAGTTGAGACACCCTGCTGATGGGTCACAGTGGAGAAAAATCGAGAGAGACTTCCCAGACTTTGCAGGTGACGCAAGGAACTTATGGTTTGGTCTAAGTACGGATGGCATGAATCCTTTTGGGGAGCAGAGCTGCAGTCACAGCACCTGGCCCGTGACTCTATGTATCTACAACCTGCCTCCTTGGTTGTGCATGAAGCGTAAGTTCATTATGATGCCAGTGCTCATCCAAGGCCCGAAGCAACCGGGCAACGACATTGATGTGTACCTTAGGCCATTAGTTGAAGAACTCTTACAGTTGTGGGGCAAACCAGGTGTACATGCGTGGGATGAGAACAAACAGGAGCCATTTAATCTACGAGGGTTGTTATTCGTAACCATCAATGATTGGCCTGCTCTTAGTAACCTTTCAGGACAGACAAACAAAGGATATAAGGCATGCACCCACTGTTTAGATAAGACCGAAGGTACATATTTGCATAAATGCAAGAAGGTTGTGTACCTAGCGAATCGACGATTTCTTCCGACCAATCATCCCGTAAGAAAGAAAGGCAAGCATTTTAAAGGTGAGGCAGATCACCAATCATCCCGTACTGAAGAGGAGACTGCGGCGATCGTTGATGCGGAAACGATAGCGTTTTTCGCTAAGCTGAGGCGGCCGAAAGAGCCAGAGTTCCCCAGCACCAAAGAAGAAAAAGCCAAAGTGTTGAAAATTCTAAAGACTCTTCATCAACCCGAGCCAAAGCTGTCATCAGACTATGAGCGTTCTATTCTCAAGTCACATGCAGCACAAAAAGCCTCGAAGAGCAGTACTGATGCAAGCGGGAAATCTGTTGCCCAGCTCGGAGAACAAGCAAAACAGACTTGCGCCCCTCTCAAGGTGATTTCTCAAACCAATGTGGGGTCGAGCAAATATGGGGCCGAAGAGCAGTATGATCCAGAGGTAGTTGCACAATACGGAGAAGCTGCCGCTGCTCAAGGTATGAGTATTGCCCAGTACTTATCCCAGTTAGAGTTCTTCCCCGTGAGTGAAGTAGCATACCAATACCAGTACGGAAAACCTCTCGTCAAACCTGAGGAGGTAAACAATCTTCCAACAAAAATGCGAAGATTGCATAACTGGTACTTGCATGCCACAAAGGCCGGGGCTAACTGGATAGTGCTGAGGGTTACAAAAAAGCATCATGGGAAAGAAAGGGATGACATGATATCCATTGAATTTGATGAACTATTTCAATTATTCAATCAAGACGCCTTGGACAAATCGATCATGAGTGCCTATTGTCTGTAAGTACTAATTCTGTAATTAACTTAGTCTCCATCTATATTATTTTGTTTATTGCATGTATATAATCATACTTTAATATGCAGAATGAAGATTCTCGAATGCAGCAGAGGACAAATCTATGACATTGGCTTCATTGACCCATATTGGGTTCATGAAGCTAATCTCAAAATAAGCCCCCAGGATACGGAGGATAATATAGTACACGCGTTAAGGTTTCAAGAAACCAAAAGGGAAATACTATTTCCTTACAACTTCCAGTGAGTGTTATTGTCTTGTATACACTTTCTATTTCGCTTACTCGATGTTAAGTATATAATTGATTAGTTCTGCATTCGCAGGTACCACTATATTCTGTTAATCATTCAACTTGACAAAGGGCGTGTACTAGTCATGGACTCGAAACATAAACCCCTTGAGACGTGGAAGGACATGCAGATACTTCTCCAGCGGTAATTCTAATCATTACGACACTATATCGGCAACGTTCGTGAATTTTATGATATCAAGTACTTAATAACTTATTTTATTCGTTTTCTACGCCGGGCAGCGCTTGGAAACGGTTCACCAAGAAGGCTAGGGGTGTTTGGAAAGAGGAGCTTACATTTCAACCACTAGATGTAAGCACCACTAGCTATATCCGCGCATCTCTTTGATTCTAGTTTTGATACAGTTATTATCATGCTTGATTATTATTTTGATTGAACTCTGTTGTCGTAAAGTGCCTGACGCAGGGACCAGGTAACAATCTATGTGGATACTATGTATGCGAGTTCATCCGGCAGACGTGCGATGAGAAGGGCAGAAATTTAGAGCAACTCCACGTACGTAAACAATTTCTATAGTTTTTAATTACAATCAAATTGTGTTTAGTTTCATATTCATATAGGCTGACTCCTTTTTTAAATCAGATCGAACGTCTACGGGACGGTCTTCTGCCAAAGGATCGCATACGAGCAATACAGGAGGAATTGGCGGGATTCTTGGATGCAGAAGTCCTAGACCCAAAAGGGGAATACTATTCGGCTGTGTATAGACAATAGGGATTGTAAAAATAGCAACTTTCAAGGAATTGGCCGGTAGCATCGAATAGCAACTTTTGTATGTAGTGCATGAACTCGATCCGTGTATTGAATGTAAAATGTTGTCATGATGATCTTGTGTAATATAAGGTTCCTTCATTGATAAGTGCAAAACACTAAATAAACAATAAAACAACCTAAATGAATTCTCTGCCGCGGCACAAAAAGTGGCGAAAATGCTGCCGCGGCAACAAAATGTGCCAAAATGAATTCTCTGCCGCGGCAGAGAAATGGGCCAAATCTCTGCCGCGGCAGCAGGTTATTAGTCCCGGTTCGTGTTACGAACCGGGACTAAAGCCCCCCCCCTCGCACGGAGCAGATGCCACGTGTGTGGCCTTTTGTCCCGGTTGGTGGGGCAACCGGGACTAAAGGTTCGGGCTTTAGTCCCGATTGCCCCGTCCCGGTTGGGTAACCGGGACTAATGCCCCTTACCAACCGGGATGCATGGAGCTGTTTGCACTAGTGATGCATGGCCCCTCGCCGGTGGGAGGTTTCTCGTTCTTTGTTTAGGTCTTTTTACGGTGTCTTTCTCAGGATGTTGAGGCTGCCGCTACATATTGAAGTCAGAATAAAGTTCTCCCCGTCATATCCTCGCTCTAGCGGTGAATCTAGCACCGACGAAGGACACGTGGAGTCGTGTGTCCGGTGGATCTCCTGGGATCTGGTCCGTCTTCGTGGTTGTTGGTGTGAGTTCAGGTCAGTCTCTTCTGATTTACGGATGTCATCATTGGCGATGGTTGCTGCTCTAGTGCGTTGGTCTTTTGGGGCCTTAGCACGTTGACTTCCCGTCTGTCTGCTATAACAAGCTTTGCCCGGCTCCGGTGATGGAGGGGCGAGGACGGCGACGCGCCTCGGCTCGTGCTAGTGTTTGTAGTCGTCGCTAGGTGGTCCTTGAACCTATTTGTAATGTTTATTACTTTTAGGATTCTTTATACTACTGTTGATGATTATTAATAAATTGGTGGAATTTCGCAAAAAAAAGGAACTAGTGCTTAATTAACATGACCCAATGATACCGACTCAGGAAACAGCTACAACTGAGCTCATTTTCGCCCAGCAAAACTGAGCTCATTTTCACAAAACCACGATAGATAGACATCAGCTTCAGTTTTCCAAACGAAATAGGCATATATTACATAAACTGGGCAAATATAGTACTCTAGGTTTTCTCGTAGCTAGTGGGAAACAGATAGTTAACTGATGAGAGTGGGGGATACCCTAAATTAATGTTTTCAATGTACGGCCGGCTGCACATTTTGATGATGCCGTCTCAACTTAAATATAACTGATGATGCTTTTTCATCATGGACCACCGCACTACTACTCTCTTTCCTCTCTTTGGAGCTAAGCATCTCGGTCTCGGGTTTCATAAACAAATACTAATCGTGAATAGAGGGAGTGTACTTTATTTGTGTCAGTTCATGGTTTCAGATCTCTGTATATGGGCGGCTACACATTTTGATGTCTTCTCAACTTAAACAACTCATGGTCTTTAGAATAGACCAACGCATTTACTGGGGGAGTTGGCAAATGGATCTTAGGTTAATTTACAATCTTGGTTTATGAAAACTTTAGCCCGAGCAACGAGGGACGCACATGGTGGCACTTGCAAAGCAGGAAAAGAACTACTAGTCCTTGCCATTGCTGCAAGGAGCGTCCGCTCCACCTACACTGCTACCACAACAACCCATCTACACAGACATACCTTAGCGAGCTCTGAGCTAACTTTCCACACCTGTGAAACCATGGAGGCGGCTCTAGTGAGTGTGGCGACGGGGGCCCTGAAACCTGTTTTGGAGAAGATGGGCGCTCTGTTGGGCGAAAAGTACAAGCGTTTCACGGGGGTGCGCAAGGATATCAAGTCCTTGACCCGTGAGCTCACTCATATGGATGTGTTTCTCATGAAGATGTCGGAGGAGGAAGATCCCAGTGAGGAAGATAAACTTTGGATGAATGAGGTACGTGAACTGTCCTACCACATGGAGGACTGTATTGATGACTTCATGCAAAGTGTCAATGACAAGGATACAAATCCAGATGGCTTCATAGAGAAGATGAAGCATTCACTAGGGAAGTTGGGGAAGATGAAGACTTGTTATCGGATTGGCAATGATATCCATGATCTGAAGAAACAGATAACTGAGGTGGCTGAGATGAATAAAAGGTACAAGACTCCTGTGCCCTTCCCCACGAGCATGAATGCAATTGTTCAACCTGGAGCTCTTGCTATGTTTGAGGATGCATCAAAGCTTGTGGGAATTGATGAACCCAAGGCTGAGATAGTCAAATTGTTGACTGAAGGTGCATCAACACAAGAACAAACTAAGTTGGTATCCATTGTTGGAACTGGAGGATTGGGCAAGACAACTCTTGCAAACCAAGTGTATGAACAGCTCAAAGAAAAATTCAAGTGTCGGGCTTTCTTGACCGTGTCCCGAAATCCAGACAAGGTTAATGTGCTCAGAAGACTTCTGAGTGAAATTACCAGTATAGATTATGGAAGAACTGAATCGGGTGACATACAAGAGCTCATCAGCAAGATCAAAAAAATTCTAGAAGGAGAAAGGTACAATTTCTATGACATGTCTCCTTATGATCCTTAAATATACATAACAAAGAAAGTTATTTATATATAAGTACTATCTAGCTTTTCTTCATTCTACATCTCCAGATTTTTAGATCCACAACTAGATAGATTTTTGTCCACTCCTCACGATCACCTCATCTTTCGATCAGCCTCCTGTATGAACTCTTGCATCTTTGTGAACATTATTGACTAAGTCTAGATATTTTCCATAGCCATGCCTCCTGTTTAATTGCTTATTGTCCAGCCCTCAGTAATCTGCAAAACTAATCAACATGGATTTTTTAACTTGCATTTTTTACACAAGTCAATTATATTTGTAACGTATCTAATTTAAAACTTTTCTCTAATTTTTACTTATATATTTTTATGATGTCATTATGAACAAGTTTTTATTATGTTGTTGTTGTGAACAAGTTCCTTTATGTATTTGTTACCTCATTGTACATTTTTTTATTTAAATCACGCTTATATAACCAATGACTCCATGTGTAGGTATTTTGTTGTTGTTGATGATATATGGGACATTGATACATGGGATGTCATTAAGCTTGCATTCCCTATGACTAGCTCTGGTAGCATCATAATCACAACTACTCGTATAAATGATGTTGCCAAATCATGTCGTTCATCATTCGGCGGTGATATTTATGATATAAAGCATCTTGATGAGGTCCATTCAAGACAACTATTTCATAGAAGACTGTTCGGCTGCAAGGAAGATTGTCCTTCACACCTTGAAAAAGTTTCTGATCAGATATTGAAAAAATGTGATGGGTTACCTCTAGCAATTATTACCATGTCGGGTTTGTTGGCTAATAGAGAAAGAAGAGAGGATTTATGGAATAAAGTGAAAGATTCAATTGGTTGTGCACTTGAAAGGAATCATGGTGTTAGAAGAATGATGAAGATATTGTCACTTAGTTACTTTGATCTGCCTCATTATCTAAGAAGTTGTCTCTTATACATGGTTATATTTCCTGAAGACTTTATTATTGAGAAGAAATATCTGATAAGGAGATGGATTGGTGAAGGATTCATTCACAAAGAAGACAACTATACAGTATATGAGATAGGTGAGAGGTGTTTTAACGAGCTCCTCAATAGGGGTTTGATTCAAGCCTCGATGATAAATTCATATGGAATAGTGAAGAGTTGTCGGGTTCATGACATGATTCTTGATTTCCTTATATCCAAGTCCATTGAAGAGAACTTTGTTAGTTTACTTGGTGTCCCTGTATTGACAGTGAAGACACAAAGCAAAGTTGTTCATCGACTCAGTCTGCAAGTCAGCAAAGAAGGATATTCAGCAATGCAAACATCAGATGTGGTGTTGTCTCATGTCCGATCACTTAATGTGTTTGGATATACTGTGGAAATCCCTTCTTTGGATAAGTTTAGATATTTGCGTGTTCTGCACTTAGAGAAATACAAACATTTGAAAGATCAACACCTTGAAAGTATAGTGTGCTTGTTCCATCTGAGGTACCTGAACCTCAAAAATACAGGAATAACTAAGCTTCCAGAACGAATTGGGCGTTTAGGGTGCTTGGAGATACTGGACATAAGATACAACAATATACAGAAACTACCTGCATCTATTGTGGATCTCGGAAAACTGGTGCATCTATTTGTTGACAGAACATATGGTGCCCCTTATGGTGATGGTGATAAATTTCCTGATGGTATTTCGAAGATGCAAGCACTGGAGATTTTGAAAAAGGTAAGGGTCTTGCAGCAGCCGTGTGACTTCCCATGGAGCCTTGGCCAGCTAAAGAATTTGACCAACCTGTCCCTCGACCTTTCTGCCAATGAAGATACACATGTAGTTCAGGAGTGCGAGAAAGCTCTTGTCTCTTCACTGTGTAAGCTTGGCAACCAAAACCTCCGCTCTCTGAGCATTCAGGATGGGAGTAGCCTCTTACAACAACCTTGGATCCCTGCACCGCTTACCCTCAAGAAACTTAGTACCTTCGACTCAGCTGTCCCGCAGGTGCCAAAATGGGTGAGCTCTCTCAAAAACCTCCAACAACTACGCATTGAAGTGAACGGAATCAAATATGATGATCTTTGCATCCTTGGAGCCTTACCTGCTTTGCTCATTCTGCATCTGATGAGTAGTGAGAAGACAGATGGAAAGCTCATAATCGATGCTGAAATTGGTTTCCAATTCTTGAGATTTTTTAGTTATAATGCACACTGTTGCCGTGTAGGTCTAATGTTTGCGGAAGGATCAATGCCCCATCTAGAAACACTTGAGCTTCTTGAATTTAGAACAAATCAAGATGAATCTCTCGACTTTGGAATCGGGAACCTCCCTTCCCTCATTAATGTCAAATATAGAGGTGCAATAGAGGAGATTGGAGCAGTAGAGACTGCCATGAAGAGAGCAGTTATCGCACATCCCAAGCACCCTAGTCTAGTCTTTGAGTACTATCAACACGGTTGCGTCACTTCAAGACCAGGCCCCAATGGTAGAATCATAAAAATAGTCATGGTGGGGATACCGTCTCGATTTATGTAATACTACCATAGTCTTATTGCATTTATTATTTTGTACAATCTCAATGTAAAAATATTTATAATATTTATTTGGAATTAGTTTTACAAGTTCTATGTAGTACTATGATATCAACACAATCTCTTTCATCATTAATTGCAGTGACACATAAGTATTTTGCATAGATGTAATGCATGATACCACCTTATGGTAATGGTGTTAAATTTCCTGATGGGATTTCAAAGATGCAAGCACTGGAGATTTTGAAAAAGGTCAGGGTCTTGCAGCAGCGGTGTGACTTCCCGTGGAGCCTTGGCCAGCTAAAGAATTTGACCAACCTGTCCCTCGACCTTTCTATCAGTGAGGATACACATGTAGTTCAGAAGGAATGCGAGAAAGCTATTGTCTCTTCATTATGTAAGCTAGGAAACCAAAACCTCCGCTCTCTGAGCATTCGGGGTGGGAGTAGCCTCTTACAGCAACCTTGGTGCCCTGCACCGCTTACCCTCAAGAAACTTAGTGCCTTCGCCTCGGCTGTCCCGCAGGTTCCAAAATGGGTGAGATCTCTCAGAAACCTCCAACAACTACGCATTGAAGTGAACGGAATCAAACATGATGATCTTTGCACCATTGGAGCCTTACCTGCTTTGCTCATTCTGCATCTGATGAGTAGTGAGAAGTCAGATGGAAAGCTCATAATCAATGCTGAAATTGGTTTCCGATTCTCGAGATTTTTTAGTTATAATGCACACTGTTGCCATGTAGGTCTAATGTTTGCGGAAGGATCAATGCCCCATCTAGAAACACTTGAGCTTCTTGAATTTTGAACAAATCAAGATGCATTTCTCGACTTTGGAATCGGGAACCTCCCTTCCCTCATTAATGTCAAATATAGAGGTGCAAAACAGGAGATTGGAGTGGTAGAGACTGCCATGAAGAGAGCACTTATCACACATCCCAAGCACCCTAGTCTAGTCTTTGAGTACTATCAACACGGTTGCGTCACTTCAAGACCAGGCCCCAATGGTAGAATCATAAAAATAGTCATGGTGGGGATACCATCTCGATTTATGTAATACTAGTACTCCCTCCATCCCGGTTTAAAGGACACAATTTGCAATTCTCTGGGCCCTAGGTGTCATCTAATTGGTCCATTTAATAGCATGAAGTAGAACATGCATGAGGAGAAAAATAGTTAGGAAATCGTTCACATTTGTTCACACATGTGCATGCAAGCAGTTTATTGTTTTCACACTAGAGTAATTATAGAGTTTAAATGCTTTTGTGTCTAAGTATTTTGGGATTGCATGATTTGCAAATTGTGTCCTTTAAACCGGGACGGAGGGAGTACCATAGACTTATTGCATTTATTATTTTGTACAATCTCAATGTAAAATTATATATAATATTTATTTGGAATTAGTTTTACTAGTTTTATGTAGTACTATGATAACAACACAATCTCTTTCATCATTAATTGCGATGACACATAAGTATTTTGCATGGATGTAATGCATGATACCACCTTATGGTAAGGCAAGTACTACGCGTCCCCCGGGGGATTTGTGTTTTTTATCCCCCGGGTCCCTAGCCAACCACGTGTCTCTTTTTGTTTCAAAAATCCCGCTTTTGCTACAGACATACTCGTTTTTGCTACAAATAGTCCTGGTTTTGCTACAACGTAGCAAAAAACGGTTAGATCCAGAAAATAGAAAATTAGACTGGACCTCACCGGAGAGTTCGCCGGAGACATCGCCGGCGACCGTGTAGCAAATAAGTTATGTTAATGTAGCAAAACGGACCTCACCGGAGACTCGCCGGAGACCTCACCGGAGACTTCGTAGCAAATAATTTACGTTATTGTAGCAAAAACATAAAACAATTGTAGCAAAATGTTTTTTCTAATGTAGCAAATGGGATATCGTCGAAGACATCGCCGGAGATTCCAGCCGGAGATATCGTAGCAAAACAGTAGAGATTGGTTGTAGCAATAAGGTTGTGCGAAAGTAGAAAAAAATATACGAATATGTAGCAAAAAAATATGATAAGGTAGCAAATGCTTGTAGCATCGACTGACAACATAATTAGCAAAACCGGTCAACATAAGTAGCAACATATGCCTGCTAGAGTAGCAAACACTGACACTGGAGACCGTAGAAGCAACTCGGTCGCCTTAGGTAGCACGTTGGCCATGTCCGCTTGTCCCGCAGCTGCTCCGTCGCGGGTGGAGGAGGTAGAGGGCTGCGATGCAGCACAGAGAGGCGAAGGGGCAGTGAGGTGGAGCAGCAGCAGCGTCGCGGGTGGGCGGCGGCGCAGCGAGGCGGAGGGCTGCGAGGCGGAGCAGCGGCGTCGCGGATAGGCGGCGGCGCAGCGAGGCGGAGGGGCAGTGAGGCGGCACAGCAGCGTCACGGGTAGGCGGCGGCGCAGCAAGGCATCACGGCTGGGCAACGGAAGACGGAGGTAGGTGGAAGAATGAGCCAGGGAAAAGATAAGGCTGGTCCTACTGTACATACGCGACTAGCGAGCGGTGGTGCGACCCGGGGGATAAAAGTAAGCAATCCCCCGGGGAGCCCAATCATTTTCCTTATGGTAATGGTGTTAAATTTCCTGATGGGATTTCGAAGATGCAAGCACGGGAGATTTTGAAAAAGGTCAGGGTTGCAACAGCGGTGTGACTTCCCGTGGAGCCTTGGCCAGATAAAGAATTTGACCAACCTGTCCCTCGACTTTTCTATCAGTGAGGATACACATGTAGTTTAGAAGGAGTGCGAGAAAGCTATTGACCAACCTGTCCCTCGACCTTTGTTTCAGTTTAAGGGAGGTGGGAAGGGGATGGATCCACTGCAGATCAAGTATCACATAAGTTGTCCATACAGTAAAAATAAGGGCGTAGCGTGTTGTTTGAGGCACAACTTGTTTAGGCATAGAACTGCGTTTCTACAACCAACCCAAGTGCGTTGATACAGGCGGCGCGTACAAAATGGTTTGTCGTCCTCCTTGGCTTAGCAAGCATCCATGGAAACTGACAAGATATGTACAACCAAGACTCAGAGTTTCACACAAAGGTTTCTTTTTGATAAAGGACATATATTAATATCGAGAAGATACAAATTACACCCAGGTACTCTGGTTTCCTCTGTTCGCCGAGGCCGAGGGACGATGCATCGCTGGCTCAACGAGGTGCCAAGGGTTCAGATACGTGCCAGTATGTATATGATCGACTTTTTTATTTTTTACGTCAACAGCAGGACCCCTGCTTTTATGCATCTACACTCAACGCACTACAGGAGAAGCTGAATACGCCGACAGCCGGGTCCCGTCGGCGTAGGCCCTAAATGCCGTCGGCGTAGGCTGGCCCGACGGCTGCCGTCGGCGTACAACCCCGTAGGCGTAGCCTCTCCTCCCGTCGGCGTAGAAAAGCCGTCGGCGTATATTGCTACGCCGCCGTCGGCGTAGACCATATGGGGCCCACCTAGATGACTAACGGCCGTTTGGCTACGCCGACGGCTTTACCGTCGGCCTAGATTTTTTCAATTTTTTCTAATTTTTTTTTCAAATTTTTTTTCAAATTTTTTTTTTCAATTTTGTTTTTCAATTTTTTTAACATTTTTGTATTGTTTAACTTGTTAATCTCACATGGACATTTTTAATTCTAAGTATACTTAGTCTCAAGTCAAATTACACAATTAGTCAAACTTCCCAACCGGTCACATATCCTAATACTACTCTAGCCCCAACACGCTTAACTTCTTCATTCTTTCCACATGAGCTTCCGACAAAAAAACTAGAACTTGTTGTGAATATTATCATATCAAACATATTAACCATTACACTATAATGTTAGACATATTTCTTTTTTTACATTCATACAATTTTTTGAGTAAACAACAATAAATAAGTAATAATAATCTTGAATTCAAATAAAAATAAAACAAATTTTATTTATTTTGCTTTTTTATTTAAATTTGAATAATTCATATCTACAAATCCATAAATCACAATTTGACAAATAATATATCCAAATCGATCAAAAAAATGAGAGGAATCCAATTATGACATCCCTATCATCTATTTAATTATATATCATAAATTTTAAATATTAGACCAACTGAAACTATGTCAAGATTCATGAAACACCCCGTTTTTGACACTCGAAAAATAAAAAATGGCTTTTTGGTGCGACGAAAAGGAAAACTTCCTCCTGCAATATTGTTCGCCATTCTATGAATACACGAGTGCATAATATGGACACATTAGCGCAAATTATATCACGGTTCTAGCAATAACATTGGTCATTTGACCCGAAATCCAGAAAACCTCGATTGAGATAGGTCATTTTGTGAAGGTTTTTTTTTGAGACACGATCAATATATCAAGTTTTATATTTTTCCATGCAACTATGTCACATAATACGACACCACGCGAAGGTTTTGCATTGTTTCGATCGTTTTTGAATTTTTTATGCCCATTTCACACTATCGTCAAACTTCCTAAATCGAGAGGCATGATGATTCTTAGCTCGGGGATGAGTCTCACAAAACTTGAATTAGATCTATGATGAAATAGCATATTGTGAACCTAAAAATAATTTTTACAAAAAATCATGAGCAATATATCATGTACCTGTAGATCAAATCTAACTCATTTCCTACCGATTCAGCAGGAATTTGTCTTTTTCACGAGAGGTGAACGGAAAGGTTTGAGATACCCCGGTTGGGAAATTGTCCATTCAATATGGTCTAGTATTTTTAAAAAATGTGGTATTATCATTTTGAAACTTTCATTTGGTGGTTGCTTCACAAAAACACCCTGTTTTTTGCACTCGAAAAATGAAAATGGCTTTTCGGTGCGACGAAAAGGAAAACTTCCTCCTGCAACATTGTTCACCATCCCATGATACACATGTGTGCACAATATGGACACATTATCGCAAACTATACCGCGATTATAGCAATAACATTGGTCACTTGACCTGAAATCCAGAAAACCTCGATTGGGATAGGCGATTTTGTGAAGGTTTTTTTAAGACTCAATGAATATACCAAGTCTGGTATTTTTCCATGGAACTATGTCATTTAATATGACACCACGCAAAGGTTTTGCATTGTTTCGATCATTTTTTATTTTTTTATGCCCATTTCAAACTATCGTCAAACTTCCTAAATCGAGGGGCATGATGATTCTTAGCTCGGGGACGAGTCTCACTAAACTTGCATTAGATCTCTGATGAAATAGCATATTGTGAACCTAAAAATGATTTTTACAAAAAATCATGAGCAATATATCATGTACCTGTAGTTCAAATCTAACTCATTTCCTACCGATTCAGCAGGAATTTGTCTTTTTCACGAGAGGTGA
Organism: Avena sativa; assembly: GCA_916181665.1. NCBI lineage: Eukaryota > Viridiplantae > Streptophyta > Magnoliopsida > Poales > Poaceae > Avena > Avena sativa. Next base: position 338,378,713 of record OV702284.1, on the reverse strand, counting down.
ACGGAAAGGTTTGAGATTCCTAGATTGGGAAATTGTCCATTCAATATGGTCTAGTATTTTTGAAAAATGTGGTATTATAATTTTGAAACTTTCTTTTGGTGGTTGCTTCACAAAAACACCCTGTTTTTTGCACTAGGAAAATGAAAAATGGATTTTTGGTGCGACGAAAAGGAAAACTTCCTCCTGTAACATTGTTCACCATCTCATGATACACATGCATGCACAATATGGACACATTATCGCAAACTATACCGCGATTAAAGCAATAACATTGGTCATTTGACCTGAAATCCAGAAAACCTCGATTGAGATAGGCCATTTTGTGAAGGTTTTTTTAAGACTCAATGAATATACCAAGTCTGGTATTTTTACAGGAACTATGTCATATAATATGACACCACGCGAAGATTTTGCATTGTTTCGATCGTTTTTTAATTTTTTATGTCCATTTCAAACTATCATCAAACTTCCTAAATCGAGGGGCATGATGATTCTTAGCTCGAAGACGAGTCTCACTAAACTTGCATTAGATCTCTGATGAAATAGCATATTGTGAACCTAAAAATGATTTTTACAAAAAATCATGAGCAATATATCATGTACATGTAGTTCAAATCTAACTCAGTTCCTACCGATTCAGCAGGAATTTTCTTTTTCACGAGAGGTGAACGGAAAGGTTTGAGATTCCTAGGTTGGGAAATTTTCCATTCAATATGGTCTAGTATTTTTGAAAAATGTGGTATTATCAGTTTGAAACTTTCTTTTGGTGGTTGCTTCACAAAACACCCCGTTTTTTGCACTTGGAAAATGAAAAATATGTTATATGAAAGTATTTGTATTATTTATGTATTTTTTTGAATAAAAATATATAATATTTGAGTTTATATAGATATATCTTATTGTTCTGCAAATTTTGATATATTATATGTATTTTTCTGAATTTAAATGATTTAGTTATGATTTTTCTAAGATTAATATGGCAAAAAAAGAAAAATAGCTACGCCGACGGCTTTGCCGTCAGCATAGGTCTTGCCGTCGGCGTAGACTTGACGCCATTGCTCTGCCGTTAGCCCAATAGGCTACGCCGACGGCAGCCGTCGGCCTATTTATTCTACGCCGACGGCAAAACTGGGCCGACGGCCCGTCAAGCTACGCCGACGGCCCCGACATTTTGCCGTCGGCGTATAAAAAGGCCGTCGGCCTATTTAGTTATTCCCGTAGTGACGGTAAACACCACCAAAGAAATCAAAACCTAAAAACTGCTCCGTGAAAATCTGGAGGCTTAGCAACAAAAAAAGAGCGCAAGCTTAGCAACTTTCTAAATAGTGTAAGCATACTGTTAATATATGTAGGCCTTTTTTTGCAAAACACATAAAAAGCATTGCCTTTCAATTCATTGATGAAAAAAAGAGTAATGTAAAAGCATATATGTAGGCCTTTTTTTTATGAAAACGCAAAAAACATTGCCTTCTGTTTCATTTGATGGAAACGATGGTAATGTACAAGCATATATGTTTCATTGCACTGTATTAATGGTCTCAACTTTATCTAAATATAAACACATCTGGTCTAAATATTTAACTAGACATTAATACCATTAATACAGATTAATAGCGGTACGTACATCGAGCGACAAGGGACGGAATGACGGACCTGAGCGGAGCTGTAGAGCCTCGGGCGAGCGCTGAGAGGGAGAGCAGCGGCGGCGGGGCTCCTCGTCTTCACGACCAGATCGCGCAGCGCCATGGAGTCGGGGCGGCGAGATCGATCTCCACGATAGTATTCGGCAGATAGGGTTTCTGTTAGTATAATTCTGATCATGGTTTGTTCCAGATTAGTCCTTCAGAGTTGTTAGCTGTGTGCGTACATTGGCCAGGTTAGGAGGTAGTTCATGTACCTGAATTAGTGGAGTGCATGCGTAGGTGGGTGTGTACGTGCTAGTGTGGCCGGTGTGGCTGTCCGGGTCTCGCATGAGCAATGGGCTCACGATGGAGGAAAAAGCGGATTGCCAGAGCATGTCGTGCGCCTGCCTAGCAGCTTAGGTATAAAAGCTCCCCCGTGTACTGAGCTGAATAACATGATCAGAGAGCCAGTTGAATAGAGGATTTGGACGTTCGAGCGTCCACGGCGGCGCTCCATGCGCCGGCCGGCAAAATTTCCTGTGTGTTTCTTCTTTCTTCGTCTACCTCTGTCCGTGAGCGAGAGAATGAGAGAGACAAAGAGGGTGCAGCCTCGGGCTGCACCAACAGTTTCATTCTCCGTGTCTCTCTCGGTTCGGCTTGGCTTGGGTTCCTCTGTCGATCTCCTTCGGTTTTTCTCGGAGCTCCTCGAAGAGACCACACGTGTCCCAACTGGTGAGTCCAAGATGAAATCTACGGATTAGGTCGTGTTAGAATTCATCATCAATACTCTAAATCGATCCGAGTAGGATTCCATCCTAGTCCGTCGTGTGTAGTCAGATAGTTTAATTATAGCTGATATATATAAATAGACAGGTGCAACCCCCCTGAGCGTGTGCGTTAGAAAGAGGATCCAGTCATTTTTGGCGGCAGGAGATAGGCCAAACAGGTCTGCCATGGGAGCACTATGCATCTCGATCGTTGGCGCGCCGCCTCTATTATTCCTTGCCCGGCGACGCTGACACCATCGGCTCCACCAACGACTGGCTCGTGGTTCGCTTAAGCAATAAGAGTGCCACCACCGAGGACATACAATCTAGAGAATACATCTTGCACAACCTCTTCTTGAAGAAGACTGTGCCGCTGCCCGAGCTAGATGCCGTGATGGGCACCAACAAATCTAAAGTCTACATGTTCCTCATGCGGTCAGGTGCCGAAGACCTCATCGCCGTGATCACCAACAACCTAGCGCATGCTTTCATGTTGATCCGCCCAGGGAAAGGTGTGTGGTTGCCGCCGCCGCAAAGGACACGTCCCTACATCTATATCATCGACATTGCTTTCCTCCAAGGGAAACTCTATGCCATCACTATGGGAGAGGACCTCGTTCCCTTTGATCTCGCACTAGATGGTGAAGGAAGACTGTTGGTCACCATGGGAAAGCGCCTCATCAAACAACCGCCGTATTACAATGATCAAGGTGTGTGTGGAGTGGTGCCGATGACGAGGATGATGATGACAAACAGGTGGCGGTGGCACCAAATGAAGAGGAGGTTGACCAGGCACCGAACCCAAATCACAGCATTGGCATCATCCATGTCGGGGATATGGCCCCGGGTACCCCAGAGTTGAGGTATAGAGAGAGCTCCTAAGAGTAGTAAACACTTCTATAAGAGATATGAGGCATTAAAAGAGAAATATAAAAAGGGAAGAGAAGTCCTGGGCCGACATAGACATATCTCGGTCTAGTCTTCCTCTCTCCAGGCCGAATTACGCCTCTCTGGTCCTATTAGGCCGAATACACTAATTAACCCGTCTGGGCCAAAACAGCCAGGCCGGCCCACCACGTCGAATCCCCTCCGACACCAGCGCATCTCCCGCCAGCGTCGTGGCGTCCCCGCACCGAACCTCCTCCTCACCACCTCGCTCCTTCGACGCCGCCCGGGTGGGCCGGGAAGGAGGAACCTCGGCCCACCACGGGACTCTCTCCAACCTCGCCAACATACCAGACGTGCAGCAGGTAACTCCCGGGTGGGCCGAATGAAGGCAAGCTCGGCCCACCACGGGGCAATGCCGCCAGCTCCACCTCACGTAGCCACACCCGGATGGGCCTGGCGGGAGACAATCCGGCCCACCACGGGATTCTCCCTCAAGTTCTTTCTACTCAGGCCCCCGGGCCGACTCCAGGAATAACTCGGCTGGGCCGCAGCCAGACCTCGGCTGGGCCACCAGGTAATTCGGCTGGGCTGCTCTCTCTCTCCCAGGCCGAATTACTACCCTCCCAGGTCGAGTTCCCCCTACACCCGAATCACATGGGCCAAATTATAACAACCTGGACACCCTTGTACTTCTCTGAACGATGCATTAGCCACCACATCAACGCTCCATCGAGTCAGGGAGAGCACTATAGGTACCGTGGCAGTCTTGGGACATCCCTGGCTCAGACTGGCACATGGTATAAGGAATATGCTCTTGGCATCCAAGAATATGCTAAGGAATATGCCCTGGCATCTCCAAAGATGCCAAGGCATATGCTGAGCATCTAGGAAGATGCCAGGAATATGCTACACAGATACTAAGCGTGGGCAACAAGTCTTGTCCCCTGGGCTCCCCTTTATAAGGAGCACCAGGGTGATCGTTCTAAGGGAGGCCCCGAAGGGCTCCTCCCCTCTCTGCACAATAGCAGCTCTCTTTCTTCTTCTTCCTCCACTCTCACAGAGAGATCTAGATAGAGGCATAGGAGATACAGCTCAAGGAGCATGATTGTAGCCACAAGTATGGCAAGATTATAAGAGATTAGATGTAGAGGAAGATGTGTTATCTCCACATGAGAGTCTCAATCCTAGATACAATGTATTTGTCTTTGTTCATACGAGTGCGGTCTTCACCACATCATCCCTCCCCGGATTTTTCCACGTCCATCGGCCCCAACTTTAGCCTACCTATGGCATATACCGTGACACCACCACGACATTTGGCGCCCACCGTGGGGCACTTTAGTGGCGTTGGTTGGGTTTCCATCCGGACGGGAGCATCTTCATCAACTTCTTCCTCATAGGGCTCATTCAGCTCCTCCAAGCGAACAGAGAACAAAGAGGTAAGCGCAGAGGCTCTCCAAGGCTGACTCATCAAAGCAGGTAAGACTCAGCAAGAAGGACTCAAGCACTAATCCAAGCTTACTATAAGTACCAGGTAACTCAGCAGGGCAGGTATGACTTAGCAAGACTCACTCAAACACTTCTCCAAGCATACTGCAAGTGCCAGATAACTCAACCACCTACACTCAATCCTTCACCCCGGGGAGAAAATAACTTAACCCGGGGACTGGTCAACTTATCCGTAGAGTCACCTCTGGATTAAGAGAACATTATGTTGATTTAGATCTGTATTTGAGCCAGCTTATTTATAACTCGGATAGAATTTGAATCAGCTTATTTATGATTCAGATAGATTTTGAGTCAGTTAATTTATATTTTGGATTGACCTGTAACTCAGCTCACCAGCCAGCTTATTTATAACTCGAATATTTTTTAATCACCTTATTTATGATTCGGATAAGATTTGAGTCAGCTTATTTATAACTCGGATAGAATTTGAATCACCTTATTTATGATTCGGATAAGATTTGAGTCAGCTTATTTATAACTCGGATAGAATTTGAGCCAGCTTATTTATGATTCTGATAGAATTTGAGTCAGTTTATTTATGCTTTGGATTATCCTTTAACTCAGCTCACCAGCGAGCTTATTGATAATTCGGATATAATTCGAGTCAATTTATTTATGCTTCGAAATAACCTTAAACTCAGCTCAGTAGCTTGTCTCTGATTCGGACTAACACTTGATTCAGCTTGCTAGGGTATATTATAATTCGGATTTGTATTCGGACTCGGCGTACTAAGCGTATCTCTGATTCGGGCCGAAGCTTGATTCAGCTCGGCAGATTGCCAGGTTATGTCACGACTCGGATTGATGTTTCATTATCTTGCCAGGTTATCCCATATCTCGGATGACTATTTGCCAGCTTATCATATCTCAAATCTATATCTCATATCAACATCTCAAATCAGATCTCTCAGTGGTTAGCCCTATTATCATATCCCAAAACTTAATCTCGGATCTATACCTCGGATCCATATCAAAGGCAAATTAACATCATCTCACCAAATCAAGTTATATCGTGGCAAATAGATAACTCGGATTTGAAAACAGATGACTCGGATGTGAGTCATATACCTCGGATTTGAGTCAGATGACTCAGATTTGAGATGTAAGTCAAAATTGAGTAAAGTAACTCGGAGTTGAAAACAGATGACTCGGATTTGAGTCATATACCTCGGATTTGAGTCAGATGACTCAGATTTGAGATGTAAGTCAAAATTGAGTAAAGTAACTCAGATTTGAAAACGGATGACTCGGATTTGAGTCATATACCTCGGATTTGAGTCAGATGACTAAGATTTGAGATGTAAGTCAAAATTAAGTAAAGTAACTCGGATTTAGAATGAGATAACTCGGATTTGAGTCGTATACCTCGGATTTGAGTCAGATGACTCAGATTTGAGATGTAAGTCAAAATTGAGTAAACTAACTCGGATTTGGAATGAGATAACTGTAGGGTTTCATAGCATGGAAAACAAAAATTTTCTATCGCATACAAACAAACAAGCCAAGATCTATCTACTAGATTGTAGCAACGAGTCGATGGAATAACTTACCCTCGAAGATTCTAAAGTGTTTAACGAGAGCGGATTCTCGTGGGTGATGTAGTCGTACTCTTCCCGATCTCAAGATCGTGTAGACGATCCTTCCGGCGCTGCGTTCCGGCAGCGCTGCCGCAGTCGGTCACACGTTCGGTACTCGACGAAGACCTTCCTCTCCCTTGTTCCAGCAGACAGCGGAGGTTGTAGCACTCTCCTCGCGATTCCGGCAGCACAACGGCGTGGTACCGGAAGTAGAGGGGAGATCCCGCAGGGCTTCGCCTTAAGCCGGAGCGAGTATGGTGGAGTATGAGAGAGAACTATTAGTGGTCTAGGGTTTAGACACACCAATTAGAAGGCTCTAATCCGAAGGCTAGTGCAATTAGAAGCTCTAAACCAAAGCGTCTCTAAACCGGAGTCTAGGGCTAGGATTTAGATTAGAGGATAGGAACTTGTGTGTCTAGAGGAGGAGGCCCTGCCCCTCCTTTTATAGGTGGGAGGGGCGGCCAAGGGGAGGGAGTCCCTCCCCAAGTCGGCCTTGGGTGGCGTGCCGGCTTGGAGAGGAGGGACTCCTCCCCCAAGTCGGTTTCAACCTCCTCTTGCTTGTTTCCCACAGTTTCCTGTTTTAGCCGTTTGACTTTCAAACTGGCCATTTGATTTTTCAGTTTTAGGATTCAATTTAATCCTTTATTTGGAACAGCGAGAACACTTAGTACATGATGCAATCATTCCAATATGTAATGACACATTCATGTACCCCTTCCCCCCGGAGTGCCGGACATTCCGGAACCTTCTAGAACATTCCTTATGAAAACACCGGAATCATTCCCGAACTCCGAAACGGGACTTTCCTTATATGAATCTTATTCTCCAGACCATTCCGGATCACCTCGTGATATCCCGGATCCCATCCGAGACTCCGAACAACATTCGGTCTCTTTCTCATAATACCATAACTACTCAAACAACGTCGAATCCTTAAGTGTGTCTCCCTACAGTTCGTGAATTATGCGGACATGATCGAGACACTTCTCCGAACAATAACCAATAGAGGAATCTGGAAATTCATATGGCTCCCACATATTTCTACGATTACTTTGCGATCGAATGAACCACTTACATACGATACCAATTTCCCTTTGTCTCACGATAGTTTACTTATCCGAGGTTATGATCGTCGGTATCTCTGCATACCTAGTTCAACCTCGTTACCGATAAGTACTCTTTTCTCATTCCCGTGATATGTGATCCCTTGTGATCCAGTCACATGCTTGCAAGCTAATTGGATGACATTCCACCGAGAGGGCCCAGAGTATATCTATCCGTCATATGGATGGACAAATCCCACTCTTGATCCATGTGTCTCAACCAATACTTTCCGAACACTCAATGCCACCTTTATAGCCACCCAGTTACGGTGTGGTGTTTGATGTCATCAAAGCATCCATCCGGTAAAGGTGATATGCATGATCTCATGGTCGAAGGAATTAGGTTACTATGTATCAGAAAGCATATAGCAATTGAACTATTGAAATGACTTGATCTTTATGCTACGCTTATCTATAGGAGTATGTCCACCATATCATTCTCCTAACGATATGATCTTGTTGTTGATAACATCTCAATGTTCATGATAGGGAAACCACAATAATTTATCAACCAACAAGCTAGTGAAGTATAGAGGCTATACTAGGGACTTCAAATTAAGTTTACAAATCACACAAGTATCAATGTTTCCTTGTTAATACTATTATAGCATGAATGTAAACATTTATCATAAACACAAAGATATAATAATAACTACATTTATTATTGCCTCTAGGGCATATCTCCAACAATAACTCGGATTTGAGTCATATACCTCGGATTTGAATCAGGTGACTCAGATTTGAGATGTAAGTCAAAATTGAGTAAAGTAACTCGGATTTGGAATGAGATAACTCGGATTTGAGTCATATACCTCAGATTTGAATCAGATGACTCAAATTTGAGACATAAGTCAATTTTTGAGTAACATAACTCGGATTTGGAAACAGATAACCCCGACTATAATTTACCCAAAGAGGTTATGACCAGTGCCGAAGAAGGCCAGAAGTCCAAAAACTTACCCAAAAGGGGTTATGACCAGTGCCCAAGAAGGCCAGAAGTCCAAAAACTTACCCAAATAGGTTATGACCAGTGCCCAAGAAGGCCAGAAGTCCAAAAACTTACCCAAAGGGGTTATGACCAGTGCCCAAGAAGGCCAGAAGTCCAAAAACTTACCAAAAGAGGTTATGACCAGTGCCCAAGAAGGCCAGAAGTCCAAAAACTTACCCAATGAGGTTATGACGAGTGCCCAAGAAGGCCAGAAGTCCAAAAACTTACCCAAAGAGGTTATGACCAGTGCCCAAGAAGGCCAGAAGTCCAAAAACTTATCCAAAGAGGTTATGACCAGTGCCCAAGAAGGCCAGAAGTCCAAAAACTTACCCAATGAGGTTATGACTAGTGCCCAAGAAGGCCAGAAGTCCAAAAACTTACCCAAAGGGGTTATGACCAGTTCCAAAGAAGGCCAGAAGTCCAAAAACTTACTCAAATAGGTTATGACCAGTACCCAAGAAGGCCAAAAGTCGTAACTTACCCAAAAGGGTTAAACGGGACCGCGCCCATAAAGACTATGTTATACAGACTTACCCAAAAGGGTTATGTGACCAAGGGATATATGACAAAGAGATTATATGTCAGAAAACAACTCTGGGAATATTTTAATATAAAGCCCATGAGTGATTCTACGAATCCCACATGGCCTCGGGGACTAATGTCGGGGATATGGCCCCGGGTACCCCAGAGTTGAGGTATAGAGAGAGCTCCTAAGAGTAGTAAACACTTCTATAAGAGATATGAGGCATTAAAAAAGAAATATAAAAAGGGAAGAGAAGTCCTGGGCCGACATAGACATATCTCGGCCTAGTCTTCCTCTCTCCAGGCCGAGTTAGGCCTCTCTGGTCCTATTAGGCCGAATACACTAATTAACCCGTCTGGGCCAAAACAGCCAGGCCGGCCCACCACGTCGAATCCCCTCCGACACCAGCGCATCTCCCGCCAGCGTCGTGGCGTCCCCGCACCGAACCTCCTCCTCACCACCTCGCTCCTTCGATGCCGCCCGGGTGGGCCGGGAAGGAGGAACCTCGGCCCACCACGGGACTCTCTCCAACCTCGCCAACATACCAGACGTGCAACAGGTAACTCCCGGGTGGGCCGAATGAAGGCAAGCTCGGCCCACCATGGGGCAACGCCGCTAGCTCCACCTCACGCAGCCACACCCGGATGGGCCTGGCGGGAGACAATCCGGCCCACCACGGGATTCTCCCTGAAGCTCTTTCATCTCAGGCCCCTGGGCCGACTCTAGGAATAACTCGGCTGGGCCGCTGCCAGACCTCGGTTGGGCCACCAGGTAATTCGGCTGGGCTGCTCTCTCTCTCTCCCAGGCCGAATTACTACCCTCCCAGGCCGAGTTCCCCCTACACCCGAATTACATGGGCCGAATTATAACAACCTGGACACCCCTTGTACTTCTCTGAACGATGCATCAGCCACCACATCAACGCTCCATCGAGTCAGGGAGAGCACTATAGGTACCGTGCCAGTCTTGGGACATCCCTGGCTCATACTGGCACATGGTATAAGGAATATGCTCTTGGCATCCAAGAATATGCTAAGGAATATGCCCTGGCATCTCCAAAGATGCCAAGGCATATGCTGAGCATCTAGGAAGATGCCAGGAATATGCTACACAGATACTAAGCGTGGGCAACAAGTCTTGTCCCCTGGGCTCCCCTTTATAAGGAGCACCAGGGTGATCGTTCTAAGGGAGGCCCCGAAGGGCTCCTCCCCTCTCTGCACAATAGGAGCTCTCTTTCTTCTTCTTCCTCCACTCTCACAGAGAGATCTAGATAGAGGCATAGGAGATACAGCTCAAGGAGCATGATTGTAGCCACAAGTATGGCAAGATTATAAGAGATTAGATGTAGAGGAAGATGTGTTATGTCCACATGAGAGTCTCAATCCTAGATACAATGTATTTGTCTTTGTTCATGCGAGTGCGGTCTTCACCGCATCATCCCTCCCCGGATTCCTCCACGTCCATCGGCCCCAACTTTAGCCTACCTATGGCATATGTCGTGACACCACCACGACATTTGGCGCCCACCGTGGGGCACTTTAGTGGCGTTGGTTGGGTTTACATCCGGACGGGAGCATCTTCATCAACTTCTTCCTCATAGGGCTCATTCAGCTCCTCCAAGCGAACAGAGAACAAAGAGGTAAGCGCAGAGGCTCTCCAAGGCTGACTCATCAAAGCAGGTAAGACTCAGCAAGAAGGACTCAAGCACTACTCCAAGCTTACTATAAGTACCAGGTAACTCAGCAGGGCAGGTATGACTTAGCAAGACTCACTCAAACACTTCTCCAAGCATACTGCAAGTGCCAGATAACTCAGCCACCTACACTCAATCCTTCACCCCGGGGAGAAAATAACTTAACCTGGGACTGGTCAACTTATCGTAGAGTCACCTCTGGATTAAGAGAACATTATGTTGATTTAGATCTGTATTTGAGCCAGCTTATTTATAACTCGGATAGAATTTGAATCAGCTTATTTATGATTCAGATAGATTTTGAGTCAGTTAATTTATACTTTGGATTGACCTGTAACTCATCTCACCAGCCAGCTTATTTATAACTCAAATAGAATTTGAGTCACCTTATTTATGATTCGGATAAGATTTGAGTCAGCTTATTTATAACTTGGATAGAATTTGAATCACCTTATTTATGATTCGGATAAGATTTGAGTCACCTTATTTATAACTCTGATAGAATTTTAGCAGCCTTATTTATGATTCCGATAGAATTTGAGTCAGTTTATTTATGCTTTGGATTATCCTTTAACTCAGCTCACTAGTGAGCTTATTGATAATTCGGATATAATTCGAGTCAATTTATTTATGCTTCGAAATAACCTTAAACTCAGCTCAGTAGCTTGTCTCTGATTCGGACTAACACTTGATTCAGCTTGCCAGGGTATATTATAATTCGGATTTGTATTCGGACTCGGCGTACTAAGCGTATCTCTGATTCGGGCCGAAGCTTGATTCAGCTCGCCAGATTGCCAGGTTATGTCACAACTCGGATTGATGTTTCATTATCTTGCCAGGTTATCCCATATCTCGGATGACTATTTGCCAGCTTATCATATCTCAAATCTATATCTCATATCAACATCTCGAATCAGATCTCTCAGCGGTTAGCCCTATTATAATATCCCAAAACTTAATCTCGGATCTATACCTCGGATCCATATCAAAGGCAAATTAACATCATCTCACCAAATCAAGTTATATCGTGGCAAATAGATAACTCGGATTTGAAAACAGATGACTCGGATGTGAGTCATATACCTCGGATTTGAGTCAGATGACTCAGATTTGAAATGTAAGTCAAAATTGAGTAAAGTAACTCGGAGTTGAAAACAGATGACTCGGATTTGAGTCATATACCTCGGATTTGAGTCAGATGACTCAGATTTGAGATGTAAGTCAAAATTGAGTAAAGTAACTCGGATTTGAAAACGGATGACTCGGATTTGAGTCATATACCTCGGATTTGAGTCAGATGACTCAGATTTGAGATGTAAGTCAAAATTAAGTAAAGTAACTCGGATTTAGAATGAGATAACTCGGATTTGAGTCATATACCTCGGATTTGAGTCAGATGACTCAGATTTGAGATGTAATTCAAAATTGAGTAAAGTAACTCGGATTTGGAATGAGATAACTCGGATTTGAGTCATATACCTCGGATTTGAATCAGGTGACTCAGATTTGAGATGTAAGTCAAAATTGAGTAAAGTAACTCGGATTTGGAATGAGATAACACAGATTTGAGTCATATACCTCAGATTTGAATCAGATGACTCAGATTTGAGACATAAGTCAATTTTTGAGTAACATAACTCGGATTTGGAAACAGATAACCCCGACTATAATTTACCCAAAGAGGTTATGACCAGTGCCCAAGAAGGCCAGAAGTCCAAAAACTTACCCAAAAGGGGTTATGACCAGTGCCCAAGAAGGCCAGAAGTCCAAAAACTTACCCAAAGATGTTATGACCAGTGCCCAAGAAGGCCAGAAGTCCAAAAACTTACCCAAAGGGGTTCTGACCAGTGCTCAAGAAGGCCAGAAGTCCAAAAACTTACCCAAAGAGGTTATGACCAGTGCCCAAGAAGGCCAGAAGTCCAAAAACTTACCCAATGAGGTTATGACCAGTGCCCAAGAAGGCCAGAAGTCCAAAAACTTACCCAAAGAGGTTATGACCAGTGCCCAAGAAGGCCAGAAGTCCAAAAACTTACCCAAAGAGGTTATGACCAGTGCCCAAGAAGGCCAGAAGTCCAAAAACTTACCCAATGAGGTTATGACCAGTGCCCAAGAAGGCCAGAAGTCCAAAAACTTACCCAAAGGGGTTATGACCAGTTCCAAAGAAGGCCAGAAGTCCAAAAACTTACTCAAATAGGTTATGACCAGTACCCAAGAAGGCCAAAAGTCGTAACTTACCCAAAAGGGTTAAACGGGACCGCGCCCATAAAGACTATGTTATACAGACTTACCCGAAAGGGTTATGTGACCAAGGGATATAGGACAAAGAGATTATATGTCAGAAAGCAACTCTGGGAATATTTTAATATAAAGCCCATGAGCGATTCTACGAATCCCACATGGCCTCGGGGACTAATGTCGGGGATATGGCCCCGGGTACCCCAGAGTTGAGGTATAGAGAGAGCTCCTAAGAGTAGTAAACACTTCTATAAGAGATATGAGGCATTAAAAGAGAAATATAAAAAGGGAAGAGAAGTCCTAGGCCGACATAGACATATCTCGGCCTAGTCTTCCTCTCTTCAGGCCGAATTAGGCCTCTCTGGTCCTATTTGGCCGAATACACTAATTAACCCGCCTGGGCCAAAACAGCCAGGCCGGCCCACCACGTCGAATCCCCTCCGACACCAGCGCATCTCTCGCCAGCGTCGTGGCGTCCACGCACCGAACCTCCTCCTCACCACCTCGCTCCTTCGACGCCGCCCGGGTGGGCCGGGAAGGAGGAACCTCGGCCCACCACGGGACTCTCTCCAACCTCGCCAACATACCAGACGTGCAGCAGGTAACTCCCGGGTGGGCCGAATGAAGGCAAGCTCGGCCCACCACGGGGCAACACCGCCAACTCCACCTCACGCAGCCACACCCGGATGGGCCTGGCGGGAGACAATCCGGCCCACCACGGGATTCTCCCTCAAGCTCTTTCTACTCAGGCCCCCGGGCCGACTCCAGGAATAACTCGGCTGGGCCGCTGCCAGACCTCGGCTGGGCCACCAGGTAATTCGGCAGGGCTGCTCTCTCTCTCCCAGGCCGAATTACTACCCTCCCAGGCCGAGTTCCCCCACACCCGAAGCACATGGGCCGAATTATAACAACCTGGACACCCCTTGTACTTCTCTGAACGATGCATCAGCGACCACATCAACGCTCCATCGAGTCAGGGAGAGCACTATAGGTACCGTGCTAGTCTTGGGACATCCCTGGCTCAGACTGGCACATGGTATAAGGAATATGCTCTTGGCATCCAAGAATATGCTAAGGAATATGCCCTGGCATCTCCAAAGATGCCAAGGCATATGCTGAGCATCTAGGAAGATGCCAGGAATATGCTACACAGATAGTGGGCAACAAGTCTTGTCCCCTGGGCTCCCCTTTATAAGGAGCACCAGGGGGATCGTTCTAAGGGAGGCCCCGAAGGGCTCCTCCCCTCTCTGCACAATAGGAGCTCTCTTTCTTCTTCTTCCTCCACTCTCACAGAGAGATCTAGATAGAGGCATAGGAGATACAACTCAAGGAGCATGATTGTAGCCACAAGTATGGCAAGATTATAAGAGATTAGATGTAGAGGAAGATGTGTTATCTCCACATGAGAGTCTCAATCCTAGATACAATGTATTTGTCTTTGTTCATACGAGTGCGGTCTTCACCGCATCATCCCTCCTCGGATTCCTCCACGTCCATCGGCCCCAACTTTAGCCTACCTATGGCATATGCCGTGACACCACCACGACATTTGGCGCCCACCGTGGGGCACTTTAGTGGCGTTGGTTGGGTTTACATCCGAACGGGAGCATCTTCATCAACTTCTTCCTCATAGGGCTCATTCAGCTCCTCCAAGCGAACAGAGAACAAAGAGGTAAGCGCAGAGGCTCTCCAAGGCTGACTCATCAAAGCAGGTAAGACTCAGCAAGAAGGACTCAAGCACTACTCCAAGCTTACTATAAGTACCAGGTAACTCAGCAGGGCAGGTATGACTTAGCAAGACTCACTCAAACACTTCTCCAAGCATACTGCAAGTGCCAGATAACTCAGCCACCTACACTCAATCCTTCACCCCGGGGAGAAAATAACTTAACCTGGGACTGGTCAACTTATCGTAGAGTCACCTCTGGATTAAGAGAACATTATGTTGATTTAGATCTGTATTTGAGCCAGCTTATTTATAACTCGGATAGAATTTGAATCAGCTTATTTATGATTCAGATAGATTTTGAGTCAGTTAATTTATACTTTGGATTGACCTGTAACTCATCTCACCAGCCAGCTTATTTATAACTCAAATAGAATTTGAGTCACCTTATTTATGATTCGGATAAGATTTGAGTCAACTTATTTATAACTTGGATAGAATTTGAATCACCTTATTTATGATTCGAATAAGATTTGAGTCAGCTTATTTATAACTCGGATGGAATTTTAGCCAGCTTATTTATGATTCCGATAGAATTTGAGTCAGTTTATTTATGCTTTGGATTATCCTTTAACTCAGCTCACCAGCGAGCTTATTGATAATTCGGATATAATTCGAGTCAATTTATTTATGCTTCGAAATAACCTTAAACTCAGCTCAGTAGCTTGTCTCTGATTCGGACTAACACTTGATTCAGCTTGCCAGGGTATATTATAATTCGGATTTGTATTCGGACTCGGCGTACTAAGCGTATCTCTGATTCGGGCTGAAGCTTGATTCAGCTCGCCAGATTGCAAGGTTATGTCACGACTCGGATTGATGTTTCATTATCTTGCCAGGTTATCCCATATCTCGGATGACTATTTGCCAGCTTATCATATCTCAAATCTATATCTCATATCAACATCTCGAATCAGATCTCTCAGTGGTTAGCCCTATTATAATATCCCAAAACTTAATCTCGGATCTATACCTCGGATCCATATCAAAGGCAAATTAACATCATCTCACCAAATCAAGTTATATCGTGGCAAATAGATAACTCGGATTTGAAAACAGATGACTCGGATGTGAGTCATATACCTCGGATTTGAGTCAGATGACTCAGATTTGAGATGTAAGTCAAAATTGAGTAAAGTAACTCGGAGTTGAAAACAGATGACTCGGATTTGAGTCATATACCTCGGATTTGAGTCAGATGACTCAGATTTGAGATGTAAGTCAAAATTGAGTAAAGTAACTCGGATTTGAAAACGGATGACTCGGATTTGAGTCATATACCTCGGATTTGAGTCAGATGACTCAGATTTGAGATGTAAGTCAAAATTAAGTAAAGTAACTCGGATTTAGAATGAGATAACTCGGATTTGAGTCATATACCTCGGATTTGAGTCAGATGACTCAGATTTGAGATGTAAGTCAAAATTGAGTAAAGTAACTCGGATTTGGAATGAGATAACTCGGATTTGAGTCATATACCTCGGATTTGAATCAGGTGACTCAGATTTGAGATGTAAGTCAAAATTGAGTAAAGTAACTCGGATTTGGAATGAGATAACTCGGATTTGAGTCATATACCTCAGATTTGAATCAGATGACTCAGATTTGAGACATAAGTCAATTTTTGAGTAACATAACTCGGATTTGGAAACAGATAACCCCGACTATAATTTACCCAAAGAGGTTATGACCAGTGCCCAAGAAGGCCAGAAGTCCAAAAACTTACCCAAAAGGGGTTATGACCAGTGCCCAAGAAGGCCAGAAGTCCAAAAACTTACTCAAAGAGGTTATGACCAGTGCCCAAGAAGGCCAGAAGTCCAAAAACTTACCCAAAGGGGTTCTGACCAGTGCCCAAGAAGGCCAGAAGTCCAAAAACTTACCCAAAGAGGTTATGACCAGTGCCCAAGAAGGCCAAAAGTCCAAAAACTTACCCAATGAGGTTATGACCAGTGCCCAAGAAGGCCAGAAGTCCAAAAACTTACCCAAAGAGGTTATGACCAGTGCCCAAGAAGGCCAGAAGTCCAAAAACTTACCCAAAGAGGTTATGACCAGTGCACAAGAAGGCCAGAAGTCCAAAAACTTACCCAATGAGGTTATGACCAGTGCCCAAGAAGGCCAGATGTCCAAAAACTTACCCAAAGGGGTTATGACCAGTTCCAAAGAAGGCCAGAAGTCCAAAAACTTACTCAAATAGGTTATGACCAGTACCCAATAAGGCCAAAAGTCGTAACTTACCCAAAAGGGTTAAACGGGACCGTGCCCATAAAGACTATGTTATACAGACTTACCCAAAAGGGTTATGTGACCAAGGGATATATGACAAAGAGATTATATGTCAGAAAGCAACTCTGGGAATATTTTAATATAAAGCCCATGAGCGATTCTACGAATCCCACATGGCCTCGGGGACTAATGTCGGGGATATGGCCCCGGGTACCCCAGAGTTGAGGTATAGAGAGAGCTCCTAAGAGTAGTAAACACTTCTATAAGAGATATGAGGCATTAAAAGATAAATATAAAAAGGGAAGAGAAGTCCTGGGCCGACATAGACATATCTCGGCATAGTCTTCCTCTCTCCAGGCCGAATTAGGCCTCTTTGGTCCTATTAGGCTGAATACACTAATTAACCCGCCTGGGCCAAAACAACCAGGCCGGCCCACCACGTCGAATCCCCTCCGACACCAGCGCATCTCCCGCCAGCGTCGTGGCGTCCACGCACCAAACCTCCTCCTCACCACCTCGCTCCTTCGACGCCGCCCGGGTGGGCCGGGAAGGAGGAACCTCGGCCCACCACGGGACTCTCTCCAACCTCGCCAACATACCAGACGTGCAGCAGGTAACTCCCGGGTGGGCCGAATGAAGGCAAGCTCGGCCCACCACGGGGCAACGCCGGCAGCTCCACCTCACGCAGACACACCCGGATGGGCCTGGCGGGAGACAATCCGGCCCACCACGGGATTCTCCCTCAAGCTCTTTCTACTCAGGCCCCCGGGCTGACTCCAGGAATAACTCGGCTGGGCCGCTGCCAGACCTCGGCTGGGCCACCAGGTAATTCGGCTAGGTTGCTCTCTCTCCCAGGCCGAATTACTACCCTCCTAGGCCGAGTTCCCCCTACACCCGAAGCACATGGGCAAAATTATAACAACCTGGACACCCCTTGTACTTCTCTGAACGATGCATCAGCCACCACATCAACGCTCCATCGAGTCAGGGAGAGCACTATAGGTACCGTGGCAGTCTTGGGACATCCCTGGCTCAGACTGGCACATGGTATAAGGAATATGCTCTTGGCATCCAAGAATATGCTAAGGAATATGCCCTGGCATCTCCAAAGATGCCAAGGCATATGCTGAGCATCTAGGAAGATGCCAGGAATATGCTCACAGATACTAAGCGTGGGCAACAAGTCTTGTCCCCTGGGCTCCCCTTTATAAGGAGCACCAGGGGGATCGTTCTAAGGGAGGCCCCGAAGGGCTCCTCCCCTCTCTGCACAATAGGAGCTCTCTTTCTTCTTATTCCTCCACTCTCACAGAGAGATCTAGATAGAGGCATAGGAGATACAGCTCAAGGAGCATGATTGTAGCCACAAGTATGGCAAGATTATAAGAGATTAGATGTAGAGGAAGATGTGTTATCTCCACATGAGAGTCTCAATCCTAGATACAATGTATTTCTCTTTGTTCATACGAGTGCGGTCTTCACCGCATCATCCCTCCCCGGATTCCTCCACGTCAATCGGCCCCAACTTTAGCCTACCTATGGCATATGCCGTGACACCACCACGACAATCCAGCAGTGCTTGATCATCAGCACGGACCTCCGTGGAAGCCACGCTGATTCTCCGTTGGCTAAGATCCAATGCAGGATCATCAGACCGCGGGTGAGTTGACGACGGCGGCCTTTGGCTAATTTCATGCATGAGGTTCTTCAGATCAGCTAGGTCCTGCTCTACCCTGGAGATCCGGTCTGCCTCCCGGTCCTTCTTTCTTTGACGGCTTCTGTAACTGGCATCCTACTGAGGAAACCCTTTCTTCCATGAGACACCGGCGCCTTTGCCTCGTGTTCGTCCTCCCTTTTCAGGATTCCCTAGGGCGCGTGTCAGCTCGTCGTTCTCTCTCTCAGGATGGAACAATCCCAATTGAGCATCGTTCATTGCTTGAATAAGGTCTTTGGAGGGTTTTAGAATTTTATCATGAAATAATGTCTTCCCTGTTTCTGGGTCCAAGGATCCCCCGTGCCCGTACCACCAGTGCTTTGACCTCTCGGGCCATCCATCTGTACCAGGAGAGATGCCTCTAGCCCTCATATCCTTCTCCATAGTTTCCCACTTAGGGATGGCACTCTTGTAGCCACCTGTCCCCATTTTATGATGGTATTTCTTGTTGGCAGCATTTAACGCGTTCTTTGCAGACTTTGCCTTTGCTTTATCAGATTGCTTGTACTGTACAAATCGGGCCACTGTTCTCTCAACTTCTCGTTTACTCCTGTGAAGTCTGGAGTTTTCTTTTTCGTGACATATTTCGCGTATAAATTTTTCTTGTGGTTCCGGTACAGTTCAGCCATCTTGCTTAGTGCCCACTCCTTGACTTTCGCTCTATTTTCAAGACCAACCGTCCTTGGTATAATACCATCTACCTCAAATTCCTCATACTCTAGAGGTAGTATGAAATGCGCTATGAGCTTCTGCCAAAGGTCATCTTTGGCATCATCGGTGACATAGCTGTTGGATTCTTCACCGGGTTTCTTTGACTTATTCCATTCTTGGATGGTGATCGGCAGGTTATCCCTAAAAAGCACCCCGCATTGATTTATAAACATCCTCCGGTGCTTCTCTGGAGCAATCGGTTCACCATCATCAGCTATTTCTTCGATGGTGAACCTCTGATTACCATCCAACTTTTTGTTCGGCCCTCGTTTCGTTCGAGCTGTCGATTGCTTCGATCCGGTGGGCTAAAAGAAGAAGAGAGGGTGATCAATATATATCTAGATCAGTTAATGAATAGAGGTAACACGAGACTCTATATATATATATATGTACCTCGCCGGATCCTGTCGAGGGGCCATCATTATTGTTGTTATTTGTATGCCCTTCGTCCATCTGGTCTTCCCCTTGGTTTTCCTCTAGTCCATCACCGAATGGATTCAGATATGAGGATATCTCTTCCTCGAGCAAAATATCTTCGGCCGTGCCCGTAATAAGAGGAATTTCACCTCTTATCATGCCCTGAAGAAAACCTTCACTGATGCGACCAGGATCTTCGGATGGATCCATGACTTAATTATCTTTAACAAAAAGAGAGTTAAACAGGTTAGAAAAAACAATAATCCTAATAACTAAAACAATATAATCCTAATTATAATAACTGAAACAAAAAAATAACCCTAACCGTAATCCTAATTCTAATCTTAATAAATAAAACAAAAAAAAATCACTAAAACAATAATACTAATTGTGGTAAAACAATATAATCATAGCTAATAACTAAAACAAAAAAATAACCCTGGCTAATTATAATTAAAATAACCCTAGCTAACAATATAATCCTAATCCTAGCTAATTATAATTAAAACAATAATTAAAAAAATAACCCTAGCTAATTATAATTAAAACAATAACCCTAGCTAATTATAATTAAAACAATAATTAAAAAAATAACCCTAGCTAACAATATAATCCTAATCCTAGCTAATTATAATTAAAACAATAATTAAAAAAATAATATAAAACAGATTTGTATTTAAAAAAAAGAGAAAAGGAAAAAACAGAAAAAGATTTTTTTTTTGGAAAACCAGAATATTACTACTACTAATAATAATAATAAATATTACTACAAAAACCTAAATATACTACTAATTAAAAAAAATATAATTAATACTACACTAACTATACTAACTACACTAACTACTAACTAATTAGGCACCTTATATAATAAGAAAAATATCTAATTAATACTAGACTAAATAACCACCTCCGGCGAGGTGGGCGGCCGGAGGAAAAACGGCGTGGCGAGGCGGTGCGGCACGACGGGGCGGCGACACGGTGGGGCGGCGCGGCACGGCGCGCAGAGGCTCGGCGATGCGGTGCGGCACGGCGGGGTGGCGCGACACGGCAGGGCGGTGACACGGCAAGGCGGTGTGACACGGCACGCGGAGGCTCTGCGGTACGGCGGGCCGGCCGGAGACAAGGGCGGCGGCGCGGGAATCGGGCAGCACTTCCCTTGTTCTCTGCGTCGGCGCCTCGTCTTCGTCTTCGTCGTTTGCTAAGTGCGGGTGGGCACAACCAGGGGCGGGCAAGAGTATATAAAGGGACCCCGCCTTTAGTCCCGGGCTAAGCCACCGCCCGTGACTAAAGGGTTTTTTCGGCCGCTTCGTTTTCGCGCGCGCACTCACCATTTAGTCCCGGGTCCAGCCACGACCCGTGACTGTTTTTTTTTAATTTTCTTTTTTAATTAAAAACTAATATAAAAACTTTGAAAAATCATATCTTTTATTGTAATAATCCAAATAAAACAAATAATATGTATATTATTATCAGAAAAATATAAAGAATTTTAATATAATATCCATTTATCTGTTTGCATCATTTATAAATTATTTTATTTGTAAATTTTCTTTTTTAATTCAAAACTAATATAAAAACTTTGAAAAATCATATCTTTTATTGTAATAATCCAAATAAAACAAATAATATGTCTATTATTATCAGAAAATATAAATAATTTTAATATAATATCCATTTATCTGTTTGCATCATTTATAAATTATTTCATTTGTAAATTTTCTTTTTTAATTCAAAACTAATATAAAAACTTTGGAAAATCATATCTTTTATTGTAATAATCCAAATAAAACAAATAATATGTATATTATTATCAGAAAAATATAAAGAATTTTAATATAATATCTATTTATCTGTTTGCATCATTTATAAATTATTTCATTTGTAAATTTTATTTTTTAAATCAAATCAAATATAAAAACTTTGGAAAATCATATATTTTATTGTAATAATCCAAATAACACAAATAATATGTCTATTATTATCAGAAAAATATAATGAATCTTAATATAATATCCATTTATCTGTTTGCATCATTTATAAATTATTTCATTTGTAAATTTTCTTTTTTTAAATCAAATCAAATATAAAAACTTTGGAAAATCATATCTTTTATTGTAATAATCCAAATAACACAAATAATATGTTTATTATTATCAGAAAAATATAATGAATCTTAATATAATATCCATTTATCTGTTTGCATCATTTATAAATTATTTCATTTGTAAATTTTCTTTTTTAAATCAAATCAAATATAAAAACTTTGGAAAATCATATCTTTTATTGTAATAATCCAAATAACACAAATAATATGTCTTCCACCCGCCACAGGCCCCACACCGTCCCGGCATCGTCTTCCAGGAGAACCCTCTCCCGCCTGCCGTGAATCCGAGGCTGGAATGGCCCCTGGTATATGCCATGGATGGGCTTTGGAACTCCAGAGTGGCAGGTGACGATGACGATGATGATGACGATGACGATGAAGACCCTGAAGCTGCGTACTATAGGACTAGGCATGATTATGACTAAAGGGGGCGGCTTTAGTCCTGAGTGTTAGCTAGTCCCGGTTTGTCCTGGTTTTTAATATTAATAAATGTCTTGAGTGTTACCTAATAAATAGAGGGAAATGCCTATATAAAGAGAGGGTTCATCTTTAGTCCCGGTTGGAGAAACCAACCGCGACTGAAGGGATTGCGGTAGACTGGGTCAGGCAACACTAATAATAGGGGTGAGTGTCGACATTATGTCGTGCGGCTTGTACCTTGTCTCGGATGGTGTCACCAACCGGGACTAAAGATGAACCTTTAGTCCCGGTTAGAGACACCAACCGGGACTAAAGATGAGTCAGCACTAATAATAGGGGTGAGTGTCGACATTATGTCGTGAGTGTCGACATTATGCCGGGCTGCTTGTACTATAAATAGGCATCCTTGTGAGTCCAGTCCTCCAGCCAGTTTGAGGCATCTCCAAGATGGTTTTAGAGAGCAGGGACACCACTACGGCCAGTTTCAGGGAGATGCCGACGGAGCCCAGTCCTCCGGCATCTCCGAGAAACTGGTCATAGAGGCACTCCCTAATATGTGAAATTAGTTAGCTCCCAGGCGTATTGATCTAGTTAGAGAAGTTACAAGCTGCAAGATGATTTTTGAGAGTAAGGACACCACTACGGCCAGTTTCAGGGAGATGCCGACGGAGCCCAGTCCTCCGGCATCTCCGAGAAACTGGTCATAGAGGCACTCCCTAATATGTGACATCACGCGTTTGGAGATCAGATCTTAATGGTAAGTATGAATCGGTACTAAAGGTCCTCCTTTAGTCCCGGTCCAGCCACAAAACGGGACTAACACACTCAAGATTGTTTGCAGACAACACTATAAAAATGGACACATGCATGGAACATCTTCACTCATAAAATGTTACAATTATTACATATCATTTCTTCGCTTGTGTTCCTTTATGATCCCGTCGTATCCATGGAGCATCTTCATTCATTAACATGATGGTTGGGTCATCCTTCACTCAAAAAATATTTCCTTCTCTTGTTTGGTAAGAGCGTAGCTGGCATGACCTTGAAACCATTCTGGATGCAGGCCATCTGGGTCTTTCATACGTTGATGGTCCTTTCGTGCTTCCGGTGTATCTTTTGTCTTCCCATACACGCCCAAGAAGCCTAGCACGTTCACGCAAAGATTCTTCATCACATGCATCACATCGATTGCAGAGCGGACCTCTAAGAATTTCCAATATGGTAGCTCCCAAAATATAGATTTCTTCTTCCACATGGGTGCGTGTCCTTCAGCGTCTTTCGGAACAGATTTTCCTCCAGGACCCTTTCCAAAGGTTACCAGTTGATCCAAATCTTTGACCATATCAAATATATCAGCACCAGTACGCTCCTTAGGCTTCGTCTGGTGACATGCCAGACCGTTGAAATGCTTGCCTTTCTTTCTTAAGGGATGCTTGGCCAAAAGAAATCGACGATGCTCATTGTATATATTCTTCTTACAATGTTCCAAATATATACTTGCAGTCTCATCTAAGCAGTGTGTGCATGCATTGTATCCCTTGTTTAACTGTCTGAAAGGTTACTAAGAGCAGGCCAATCATTGATTGTTACGAAAAGCAATGCTCGGAGGTTAAATTCTTCCTGCTTGTGCTCATCCCACACGCGTATCCCGGGTTCGTGCAACAACTGTAAAAGTTTTTCCACTAATGGCCTTAGGTACACATCAATGTCGTTGCCGGGTTGCTTCGGACCTTGGATCAACACTGGCATCATAATGAACTTCCGCTTCATGCACAACCAAGGAGGAAGGTTATAGATGCATAGAGTCACGGGCCAGGTGCTGTGACTGGAGCTCTGCTCCCCAAAGGGATTCATGCCATCTGTACTTAGACCAAACCTTAAACTCCTTGAGTCATCTGCAAAGTCCGGGTACTTTCTATCGATTTTTCTCCATTGCGACCCATCAGCGAGGTGTCTCAACATCCCGTCTGACTTACGTTTCTCTTTATGCCATCGCAACAACTTGGCGTGCTCTTTGTTTCTGAATAAGCGTTTCAACCGTGGTATTATAGGAGCATACCACATCACCTTGGCAGGAACCATCTTCCGAGGGGATCGCCCTCAACGTCACCATGGTCATCTCGTCTAATATTATACCGAAGTGAAGTGCATACCGGGCATGCATCCAAATTCTCGTACTCCTCACCGCGGTAGAGGATGTAGTCATTAGGGCATGCATGTATCTTCTGAACCTCTAAACCTAGAGGGAAGACAACTTTCTTTGCTTTGTACGTACTGGCGGGCAATACGTTATCTTTTGGAAGCATATTATTCATCATTTTCAGCAACTTTTCAAATGAGGAGTCAGGTATAGCACACTCAGCCTTCCATCGCAGCAATTCCAGTGTGCTGCCCAGCTTTTTCAGACCATTTTCGCAATTTGGGTACAACAACTTTTTGTGATCCTCTAACATGTGATTGAACTTCTCCCTATCCTTTTCAGTTTCACAATCTCTTCGTGCATCGGCAATGGTCCGACCAAGATCACAGCGGGTTCATCATGTGTCTCTTCTTCATCCTCCCCTTCAGCATCCCCCATGAAAGTATCTTCGTACTCATGGAAACCATGATAGTTGTCATCCTCCTCCTCTTCTTTATTGTCTTCTATTATAACCCCTCTCTCCGTGTTTGGTCCAACAATTATAACTGGGCATGAAGCCGGACTTCAACAGGTGGCTGTGAAGGGTTTTTGAGTCAGAGTAATCCTTCTGATTCCTACATCCATTACATGGACAGAATACAAAACCATTGTGCTTGTTTGCATCAGCAACACGGATGAATTCATGCACGCCATTAATGAACTCGCCAGAGCGTCGGTCCATTCCCGGACCATCTGCATTATAGTAAAAGTATATCAAAAACCATTACACAACATGATAAAATTATTACAAGTTATATTGTGAGGTTCTAGAGCATTAATTTTGAATTTTGAAAAAATTACATGCACCAATTTGTGAATTGGAGAAAACAATCAACATGATAAATGTGGAGTTTTTTATTATTGTTCCATCAGTGAAAACCTCATTCCATTCTAAGCTCTGAAACTCTAAAATTACACATTTCAATTTTCAGTAACTATGTGCCTAATCAAAATTTGTTACACATATATATCAAAATCCTTCTAGCTACTTCTAGAGCATGCATGCATTCGATCCATATCTCTATACTTCTAGAGCATTATATAGAGCTAAAGTAGCAATACGAGATGAAAGAATGAAGTTCTAACATTTTAAAGCTTCGGATTTAGGTGTTGCAAACTAAATCTTGACAAATCTTGAGAAAAAAAATGGCATGAACTCTCTTGCTTTCTTTGAGAAAAATGGCCACCATATGTTTTAGGGCAGCTGGTCAGGGAGCTGTATATATAGTGATGGACAATTAGTCCCGGGCCGTGATACGACCCGGGACTAATAGTCCCCGAAAAGAGTTGTTGCCACGCTCCAGCTTATTAGTCCCGGGCCTACGGGCCGGGACTAATGCTCTGGTCCGGCCCGAGACTAATGCTTATGTCCATTTCTAGTCGTTGGAGGCCTCAGGACCGGGACTAGTGCTAGCACTAGTCGCGGTTCGTGACGGGCCGGGACTGCTGGGCTTGTTCTGATCGAACCGAAGATGGTTTTTCCAGTAGTGCTGCTTCTCATGGTTAGGCATCATCAAGAAATGTACCCACCCTCAGCAGGTGTTCCGTACGTTACTCTAGGGGTCGAAGTCCTTGAAGCGGACACCGATGCCGGTGCTTGGATGCCATTGACTGGAGGTCTTGGCGGCGGCCGAGCACTCTTTATCAGTCTCAACTTCTCCAAATGTGTCACCGCTCCTTGTGGAGAAGTGGAGGAGGATGTCATTTATTTCATGGACACCGGTGAGATTTTCAACCTCAAGTCCGGTACTTCTAGCCCCTCACAGTTGTGTAAGTCTTTCGGGCAAAAAACGTGGCTCTTCCACCCAGAATTGGCGGTTTAATGGTGGAATAGTATTCC
Organism: Avena sativa; assembly: GCA_916181665.1. NCBI lineage: Eukaryota > Viridiplantae > Streptophyta > Magnoliopsida > Poales > Poaceae > Avena > Avena sativa. The sequence continues at coordinate 338,352,474 of OV702284.1, read as the reverse complement.
ACCTACGAACAACAATAATTTTATGTAAAAACCAATTTGCATGATTTAGTCTATTTTCCCTCGCATATATTTGTGTGCTCCATTTAACCCCTTGAATTTTCTGTGTACATATAATACTCTACTTTGTTAGCAGTTTCTTTTTATGCTCACCACATTGCCACATAAGAGTCCGGCAAAAATGATGCAAAATCTGAAACAACAATCAGGGAGCTACTATTTTTAGTATGTAGATTCACTCAGGTTTGGAGTGAAATCTACACACTAAAAGATGTCTAGATACATTTTCTTTATAAATCTAAAACATCTTATATTTTGAAACAGAGGAAGTACCTAATTAACACGACAGAAAAAAAAAAGAAAAAACACGACCAACTACAAACACGATCGACCTGGTTAATTAGCACCCTTCCAATAATCGCCTGATCCATTCTGTAGTCAGCAAAAGCTTAGCTGCTATAAATATACACACGGTAATCCAGAAGATCGCCAAGTACTTAATTTCTGGCCACGAAGACGACGTAGTAGTAGTCGAGGATCCAAGTTAGGCCAAACAGTCGACCATGGGAGCATATATAGTGCAGCTCTTGGGCCTCCACAGAACGACCTTTGTTTGCGTCCATAGAACGAACTTCGGCGCCGCCTATACGCTAGTCCTACCATGACCTACGGCCAGAGCTTCTATATATAAACCTTGCTGTCATCGTTCCTTGGTCCGGGGCATCGACGCTGTTGGCTCCACCGACGATTATGGGTCGCCATGCATGCATCCAAGTAAGCGAGGAGCCCAGCAAATTTTTGTTGAAAAATCCCTTCTTCAAGATGGCTTTGCCGCTAACGGAACTGGACGCCATCATCGGCCACGACAAACTTATCATCTACAACTTCCTCAAGCGGTCAGGTACCGATGACCTAATCGCCGTCATCACCGACAACATGAGGTATGCTTTCATGGTGATCCGGACAAGGAAGGGTGTGATAAATTGAATCTGTAAAATTCATTTAATAGTGTTCAAATTTCCAAAAAATCATATAAAAAGATCTCTGTTTAATTTGAGGAATCTAAAAAATTCTTAGCTTGGGATGAGCGTCGCTAAACTTGCCGTGCATCTTTGATGAAATAGCATATTGTAAACATAAAAATGATTTTCTCAAAAAACTATGAGCATCATATCATGTACCTGTAGTTCAAATCTGATGCATTTTCTACCGAGAAATTTGTCTTTTTCACGATGGGTGGACGAAAAGGTTTAAGATATCCGGATTAGGACATTGTCTATGCAAGGTAGCCTAATATTTTTAAAAAATGGGATGGTACCATTTTGAAACTTTTATTTGGTGGTTACTTCACAAAACACCCCATTTTTTTATACTCGAAAAATGGTCTTTTGGTGTGATGAATAAAAACTTCCTCCTACAATATTATACGCCATCCTAAGATGCACATGTGTGCATAATATGAGCAAATTATCATAAAATCGATCGTTTGGTCTAAAAATTATGAAACCTTGAACATGATTTGAGAAGGTTTTTTTGAGATATTTGCATATTTTAAGTTTGATATTTTTTCTTGCAACTATGTCACATAATATGACAGCACATGAAGGTTTTACATTATTTGGATTGTTTTGGAATTTCTTATACCACTTTTAAACTATGGTCAAAACGGCGGGCATAAAAATTCTTAGCTCAGGACTAGACTCGCTAAACTTGCAGTGGATATCTAATGAAATAGCATATTGTGAACCTAGAAATAATTTTTCCAAAAAAACTATGAGCATCAGATCATGTACATGTAATTCAAATCCGATCCGGTTCCTACGGATTCGGCAGGAATTTCTCTTTTTCACGAGGGGTGGATGGAAAGGTTGACATCGTCGCTTCGCCGTTACGGCCGGACCCTGTGCCGATAGCTGCCGTCGGCCTATATATCCCTACCTACGACAACAGACGGTTTGCTCGACTGTCCACCTCGGGGCATACGCCGACGGCCTCGTCAAATGGCCGTTGGGGCCTTGAGCCGTTCCTGCAGTTACTAATTCATGTTAATTTAGTCATATTGACACAAAAGCATTGAAAATGAATGGAGCCGTCCAAAGTCGAATGCCAAGCCACACATTCGCTCGACAAGTCGAGCTACATACCTTACATTTTTAAAATTATTGTTAATTTTTTTGAACGATATTGTTAAATGTTTTAAACCAAGACAATTTTCCTTTGAACGAATTCTATCGCTTTGTTTGGATGCACGGAATTGATTTCAGGAAATGAATTAGGTGGGAATTCCAAATCCTGTCAGGAAAGAAAATGGCTGCCAATCCGAATTCTGTTGTTTGGGTGGTTTGAAATTTGTTGTTGTTGGAACCAGAAGATGCTACTCAATTCCAATTCATGTTTGTATGAACAAACCAGAACAAGCGCATGCATGCATATATTAGAATGTATATGTTATTTTTCACATATACTAACATTAAAATAATTTGAACAAGATCACAAGAAACACATATGTCACACAAAATAGTTTGCAATTTTATGATGGTCTTTCCACCAGAGAGAAAAAAGACTATCTGCTCCATCAGATCGCTCACGATTAAGTGTTACCAGCACCGAGTCCAATTAAAATTGATGTATAATTGCGTTGGCATTTACATTTGCAAAAACAAAGAGAGAAGCCAAAAAAGAAGTATGTCATAATAAAGGCACGGCGTTCAGATATATGGCCGTATATATGTCCGGTTTCCGGCGTTCTTGGGCACCGCCGCCACGACACGCACTGCATCGCTAGCCGAAGGCATCCGGTTTCGCGTGCGGGGTCATTTCCACATGGTTTCCGAGTTCTGGAGCTCTGAATCGCTGTGAAGTTGTTTCGCGTGCGGGCGAACACCGCGCGGAATTGGTCCACGTATTCTGTGACTTAATTCCTATCCCATTCAAACGTTTGAATTAGGCATCTTTATTGGGCCGACGCATCCCGTATAAGTGTGTTCGAACCTGTCCGCGCGGAAAGCGGGGTGTGCGCCGCGTCCCAGCGGGCCGACCTATCCGGAAAAACGCGTGTCTCGACCTATTCGTACATCTAAGCTGGACAACTTTTGCGTCGGCCAGAACACACACGAACTCGTTCATTGGACGACCCGTCAGCCACCACTTACTGACAGCATTAATTCAGACGTAGTCTGCGTCACCGATTCAGGCGCAACCGCGACACCAATTCAGAGGTGCTGCGCTGAAGGCTGACCAACGGCAGCCTGCGCGCATCAATGGCGACGAGACGGCATGCTGACCCACTGGGCGCCGCCTGTGTTCCCGCCATTGATGACGAAGGAGCGGGAAGCTGCACGTGTTCACGGGTGGCTAGGCTATTTAACCATGCGCCCTCGGTGATGTCCTCCTTACCTCTCTCCATCGCAAAACTTAGCCACCACCACCACCACCAACGATGAAGACTCTGTCGTGGCTGAAGAGGAGCAAGAACGACCACGAAGCGTTTGGCTCTAGCATCCAGCGCTCTCGGCTGCTGGCCTTCCTCCACGGGACGTCCTTGCCGCCTCCGCCGCGTCTAGAGGAGTTCCGAAGCTAGCCCGTGGGGGACTACCGCCACCTCGGGAACGCCGCACCCGGCGGTACTACCGCGTCGGGGAGTGCGAGCGCCGGTGGAGGGAGGGTCGCAACATCCATCACAAGGATGTCTCCCTCCCCACCGGCTGGCACCTCAACCGGGACCGTGTCCCGGTGCCGCCATCGCCCAAGACGGGCAGAGGGCTGGTGGAGGAGATCCGCCACCGGATCAGCAACCTTCCCCGGACACAACGGTGGGAGAGGGGCTACCACTCTGAGGCGTACTGGACTAAGTTCCTCAAGTGGGAGCACAAGGTGCGGCGTGCTGCCTGCGGAGGTCTACTAGATCCCCAACATCGACTCAGACGATGAGGGCGCCCACAACCACTCCGACGCCAACCTCGGTAGCGAGGACGACAACGACAATGAGGACGACGACGACATCATCGTCAAATAGGAGACGAAGGATGACGTCGCCGTGAACCAGCCCTCGGAGTACCACGAGGTGCTGGCGCGGGGATGCGACGAGGATGCCTTCACCGATCAGGCCATTGCGGCCAGCTCGCGGGAGGAGGAAGCCTAGTGACACGTCTACGAGGTGGCCCTCCAACTCACCGGCATGGTGGTGCAGACGAACGCCCAGCTGCCTCCACCGTTGCCGCTGCCTAGATGGGCGCCTCCAACGCGTCGGAGGTGGGGATGGAGCTGGCACACCTCCAAAATGGTTGGGCGCTGTGGCCTGGACAGATGATCAACCCGTTTGCGCCCGCTCCCGCTCCGGCCCGCCGTCGGAGTACATCGAAGTTGACACGTAGATGGACGAGGCGGCGCGGGTGCGCGAAGATCAGTAGTTAGGGCTAGTAGTTTAAATTTCGTTTTTATATTTTAAATATAAATTAAGTACGAACTTCGCTAGTTTATGCCGCGAACTATTTGTGTTTGAATTTGTATAAAAAAATGACGCGACGTGCGCAAACAAATGGGTCACGCCACTGAGCAAAGCTGTCCGGACTGGCCGGATCCTTTCTCAAATCAACCGTGGCCCGATCCAAACGGATACAAACCGACCATTTGGGATGATCACGGCCCGGTGGAGATGCCCTTACATACTCAATTCCAATTCTGCGATTCTAGGCCCAATTATATGCAACCAAACACAGTGCAATATATATTGAAAGGTTTTTCTTTTTCAACCATGATAACGCGTAGCATACGTCCACGTAAGAGAAAAAACAGTATGCTAGTCAACGCCGGCCAGAGGTAAAGGTCCTTAATTAATACTGCAAGCCGATCCCAGAACGGATCACGTCGCGGAGATGTACGTACGTACGGATTAGGCCGTGTTAATCCGAGTAGGTTTCCATCGATCGTCCTAATCCGTCCAGTAGTCAGCGAGCTTAGCTGCTACTACAAATATACACGATCGATCGAGCGGGCCTAGCTAGCTAGGAACAAAGTCGTACTACCTAGCCATGGGAGCATTGTGCAGCTCTTTGGCACGGACAGAACGCCCTTTGGCAACACCGACACAAGGCACGTCCTATGATGACCTGCCGCTGGAACTCCAGGACCTCGTCATCGCCGGGCTACATGACCCTGCCGACCGTGCCCGCGCCCGCGCCGTCTGCCGCTCATGGCATGCCGCCGTGCGCCGCCACACTAGTCCCCAACCATGGCGGCTACCTAGCCCAATGACCCTCACTTTCTGGCGCCGCCTACATTCCTTGCCCCACCGCCCTAAAACCGTCGGCTCCACCGACGACTGGCTCGCCGTCCGCTTAAGCAAGAAGCGCATCACCACCAAGGATGGACAACACTCTAGCACTTATATTTTGCTCAACCCGTTCTTCAACAAGACCGTGCCGCTGCCCGAACTAGAGGCCGTGATGAGAAACCATGAATCTGAAATCTACAAGTTCCTCATGCGCTCAGGTGTCGATGACCTCATCGCTGTCATCACCGACAACGAGGCGCATGCTTTCATGGTCATCCGCCCAGGGAAAGGCGTGTGGTTGCCGCCGCAAAGGACACGTCCCTACATCTATATCATCGACATTGCTTTCCTCCAAGGGAAACTCTATGCCATCACTATGGGAGAGGACCTCGTTCCCTTTGATCTCGCACTAGATGGTGAAGGAATACCGGTGGTCACCATGGGAAAGCGCCTCATCAAACAACCGCCATATTACAATGGATACGGTGTGTGGAAGAGTGATGATGATGACTGCAACGATGATAATGGTGATGATGCTGACAATGAGGAGGACGAAAACAATGAGGAGGAGGAGGAGGAGGAGGAGAACGTAGCAGCTGCACCAAATGAGGCCCCAAACCCTTATGGCAATCGCATCTTCACTAGACGCCATCTAATCGTATCATGCGGGAAGCTGCTCATGGTGAGGCATCATCAACAAATGAACCCATCCTCCGGTGTTAAATACCTTACTCTAGGGGTAGAAGTCTTTGAAGCCGACACCGACACCGGCGCTTGGATGCCGTTGACCGGAGGGCTCGGCGGCGGTCGAGCACTCTTTATTAGTCTCAACTTCTCCAAGTCTGTCGCGGCGCCTTGTGGCGAGGTGGAGGAGGATGTCATTTATTTCATGGACACCGGCAAGGGTTTCAACCTCAAGTACGGTACTTCTACCCCCTCGCGTTTGTGTGAGTCTTTCGGGCAAGCAACATGGCTCTTCCACCCAGAATTGGTGGTTTAGCTATGGAATAATATTTCACCCATGAACAACACAAATTAGGTTTAGTCTATTTTCTTTTGTATACCTTTTTGTGTTCCATTAAACCCCTTGAATTTTCCGTGTACATATAATACTCTAGTTTGTTAATTGATATTTATTTTTATGGGAGCGGCTAGATCCGTGCATGAGAATGTGTTATGTCTCAGTCAGCTGATGTCACCCTACTATTTATGCTAATTATCAATCGCAACTTATAAATTTTATAGTAATTCTCAGCTACAATCTAGTTGCAACTCATTAAACTTTTAGTTACAACTAGCTAGTTGCAACTCTTGTAAAACTCTCCTGTTGCATGAATCGCAAGGTAAATCTAATGATGAGAGAGATGACTGAGACATAAAATGTTTTTTGGTTCCCGAGAACTAGCAAATCCGTATTTTATTCTCACCACATCACCAAATTAGAGTCGGCTGGTAAAAATGCTTTATTTGCTTTAATAAACAAATCAATACAAAATCTGCAACAACAATCTAGCTACTACAACAACTTACATCCATGAATATGTGCCTAGTTTTTAGTTTAGACTAATACTTACATACTGCTGTTAACTAGTAATTTAACCTCCATCCAAAAAGGATGACATAGATTTTTCTAAATTTGCATGTATTTGCGTCTAAGGTTCAAAACGGTAAGAAACGAAAGCGGTATTTTGCAAAAACAGAATGGAAACAAAATATTCTAAACAGAAACACATATGTATCTGTGTCGGGACGGAAAGGGTAATTAGTTTAGCAAACTAATTAACACGACTAGCTAGAAATCACCAAAAAATAGTAACACTCCGTTGCTACAAGTGACACGCGGCCAATTAAGCAACAAATAAAGATAGGAAAGATAGGATACGTTACACTAAGTACTACCTCAGGTTTTATAATATAAGGTGTTACACGTAGGTAGTACACACTTCCTATGTTACACTTTTTTCATAAAGCTAAAACATCGGAGGGAGTAGATGATCGCCACCAGAACGAGAGAGCTAGCTAGCTAGGCAGCAGTTTGATCTATCTATCTGGAGGTGGAAGAGGATGAGAGACTTGATTGCTTTTTTAAGTTTTCTCCAAGGTCCTCGGTGCTTATTTCTGGTTTTCAATGTAATTTTTATTTTATTGGGTCTTTTTGTACTCCCGTCATTCACAGCAGCAATATATTCAGGTGCTTTCGCCCCCGTTCACCGTTCAAAAAAAATAAATCTACACGGCGATCGATAGATGCGGCCATGCCATCCTACGTGACAACTTTGCTGAGAAATAAAGCACCAAACCAAGACGAACGAGACCGAGCGGCCTCCCTCCCTCCAAAAGGTGAGTAGGTCGTCATCGCCTCTTTTGCTGTTCCGATCCACCTCCGTCGCCTCAACCGAACTTGACAAGTCGGGCAGATGTCTCGTGTTTTCCAGGCGAATTCTGGTCCATAGTATTTCATCACGCGCGTACTTTCTTTATTCGTTTAGAAATATAAAATATTTTTGTGTTGTGAAGGAAATCACTTTTTAGTGTCTAGATTTATTAAAAACTACACACTAAAATATGTCTAGATACATTAACTTCATAAACCTAAAACATCTTATATTTCCAAATGGAGGCACTACCATTCATGAGTCGGACCTCAACGTACGATTCAGGATGCAGGTGGCACTGTCTGCGGGAGCTCCGCATATGCCCGCACAGTCCCGCGACAGTTAAGTGGGTGTCCCGTGGAAGCCCGCTAAATTTATGCGGGTATCTATCATCCCACGTATGCCCACATATGCCCGCAAATATTAAATTATATATTTTTCTGATCTTAAAATAGATGTCAAAAGTTTGTCTAAATTTGGACATATCTATATACTAAATAGTGTCTAGATACGTCTAAATTTAGACAAATTTTCGACATCTATTTTAAACATAGGAGTACTTCTATGGAAAACAAAATGGTATATTATAATGTAGGGGGTTAAGCCATGGACGAAGCTAGCGTGCTCACGAGGTCGAGCCCGCACTGATCTGTTGCATACTTGCTATCGGTGTCGCCACCTTGGAGCCGAGAAGGTGGGTGATCATCCTAGGAAGGTGGCGCGTGTACATAACCCTGCCCACCAACATGGTCGCGGGGATCGACTAAGACGACGGATGTCATGAGCTCCAAGTCCAGGAACTAGATGCCATGTCGCGCAACTGGTACCCTACCTAGCATTCGCTGGCCAACATCAATGGAGCGAGCCATGATAGAAATCCCAGCGCCAAACTAAGTCGCAAACTGAAAACAATGCGGGATAAATGTGGGATGTGGGATATCCCTCTTAATTTTTTGCTTACCCGCCTCTTAACCTTTTATGCAGGCTTGGGAAGCGGGTCCCGTGGGCAGCCCATACCCACCTACACCCTGATGTACGATACAAAAAATCTTGAGCATTTCATCATTTTAGAAATATGTCATATCTTTAAATATGGAATAATTCATATCTTTACATCTGTAATTAGATAAATCATATGTCTAAATTGATCAAGGAAAAGGAGAAGAATCCAAACATGAAATCCCTATCATATTTTTAGCAACACGTCTTTTTAATAGTGTACTGCAAGGTTTTCTAAATAAAATTCATTTAATAGTGTTCAAAAGATCATATAAAAAATCCATTTTGAATTTGGAGATTCTAAAACTCCTTAGCTCGGGGCTGAGCCTCGGTAAACTTGCAGTGGATCTCTGATGAAAAAGCATATCGTGAACCTAAAAGTATTTTTTTTAAATCATGAACATTAGATCATGTATCTGTAGTTTAAATCTGACCCACTTCCTATCAATTCGTCAAGAATTTGTCTTTTCTACGAGGGGTGCATAGAAAAGTTTAAGATAGTCGGGTTGAGACATTGTCCCTGCAAGGTTGTCTAGTAATTTTGAAAAATGGGGTGATACTATTTTGAAAGTTTTATTTGTTGGTTACTTCACAAAACATCCTATTTTTTATACTCGGAAAATGTAAAATAGCTTTTTGATGTGGCTAAAAGAAAAAACTTCCTCTTGCAACATTGTTCGTTATCCTAAGATGCACATGTGTGCATAATATAAGCATATTATCATAAACTATGCCACGATTTTAGCCATAACATTGGTCGTTTGGCCTGAATATCATAAAACCCAAAACATGATAGCTCATTTCTATAAAGTTTTTTTTAAAGATATTTGAAATATTCTAAGTTTGATATTTTTCTTTGCAACTATGTCACCTAATATGACATCACGTGAAATTTTTATATTGTTTGGATCGTTTTTGAATTTCTGCCCGTTTTAAACTATGATCAAAATGGCGGGCATGAAGATTTTTAACCCGGGGCTGAGCCTCACTAAACTTGCAGTCGATCTCTGATGAAATATCGATCATACTGTGAATCTAAAAGATACTTTTTCCAAAAAATCATTAGCATCAGATCATGTACCTGTATTTTAAATCTGACGTACTTTCTAATGATTTAACATGAATTTATATTTTTACGAGGGATAGACTGAAATATTTAAGATACCTCGGTTGAGCTATTGTCCATGCAAGATGTTCCTAGTATTTTTGAAAAATGAATGGTACCATTTTGAAATTTGTATTTGGTGATTGCTTCACAAAACACCCCGTTTTAGCACTCAAAATATGGAAAATGTGTTGTATGAAAGTATATGTAATGTTTCAATTGATTTTTAGTCAACATAAATGTGTTATAATATTTAAGTTTAGATAGATCTTTTTTTCTACAACTTTTAATATATTATTTGTATTTTTCTGAATTAAAATGATTTAGTTATAATTTTTATAGGATTAATGTGGTAAAAGGAGAAAAGAGCTGTGGAGACGACTTTCCCGTCAGCATAGGTGTGAGAGCTGAGCCCAGGCGCCTACGCCAATGGCTTCCGTCTGCCTATCCCTTCATACGTCGACGGCAAACCTGCGCCAACGGTCGGTTTGCTCGGCTTACCACTAGAGGAAAAAGGGCCATCCGTTCGCGACCCCTCGGAGCATTAGTCCCGGTTGCGCCACCAACCGGGACTAATGCTGGCACGCGTCCCGGTTGGAGCGGGCACGGGGCCAGGGGGCATGGGTCCCGGTTGGTAAGGGGGCATGCGTCCCGGTTGGAGCCACCAACCGGGACTAAAGGTTTGGCCACAGCCACGTGGCGTGGCACGCACCTTTAGTCCCGGTTGCTGGCTCCAACCGGGACTAAAGACCCCTTGCCCTCTATAAATGCAACGCCCCAGCCCCCTCTGCCTCCACTCTGTTTTTTCGAATGGTGTAAGGTGTGAGGGTGTGTGCTAGTTTTTTCTCATGCATGCATTGAAGGTGTTTGTTGAAATGTTTGAGTGAAAAATCCCGTTGAATTTCTCATAGAACAAAAATATAGAAGGTGTCCGAGACGCACTTGAGCTTTCTCCTCTTTATTTCCCTCGATCGAGGTTAGCAATCTTATCTTTTCTAGGTCATTGATACAATTCATGTGTCGGTGTGAATTGGTTATTTCACTATTTATGATGTCCTGTTTTTTGATAAACTTACTTATATGATGCAGATGAACGGTCGGGAATGGATGTACGGTGACCGACGGGTAGCCGGGTATATCAAAGGCGTGGATAAATTTATCGATGTGGCTACGGCAAACAAAGAGAATGGATTTATACGTTGTCCATGTGTTCAATGTCGGAACAACAAGGAGTACTCTTCCTCGAAAATCATTCGCGGCCACCTGATTATGAAAGGTTTCATGCCCAACTATAATTGCTGGACCAAGCACGGGGAAAGAGGGGTTATGATGGAAGATGGTGAAGAAGAAGATGATGATAACAACTATCATCATATGTTTCCTGAATACAGTGATACTGCAATGGAAGACAATGGAGAGGAAAAAGGTGAAGAACGGGCATCAGATGAGCCGGCTGATGAACTTGGTAGGGTCATTTCTAATGCAAAGCGAGACTGTGAAACAGAAAATGAGAAGTTGAAGTTAGAGGGCATGTTAGAAGATCACAAGAAATTGTTGTACCCAAATTGTGAAGATGGCAGCACAAAGCTCGGTACCACACTGGAATTGTTGCGATGGAAGGCAGAGTGTGGTCTAACTGACTCCTCATTTGAAAAGATGCTGAAAATAATGAAGCCGAAGTTTCCAAAACATAACGAACTTCCCGAGAGTACCTACGAAGCAAAGAAGACTCTCTGTCCTCTGGGATTAGATGTGCAAAAGATACATGCATGCATTAATGACTGCATCCTCTACCGCGGTAAGGAGTATGAGAATTTAGATAAATGCCCGGTATGCAACGCGTTGCGGTATAAGATCAGACGAGATGACCTTGGTGATGTTGAGGGAGAGCCCCTCCGGAAGAGGGTTCCTGCTAAGGTTATGTGGTATGCTCCTATAATACCAAGGTTGAAACGCATGTTCAGAAACAAAGAGCATGCCAGGTTGTTGCGATGGCACAAAGAAGACCGTAAGAAAGACGGGGAGTTGAGACACCCTGCTGATGGGTCACAGTGGAGAAAAATCGAGAGAGACTTCCCAGACTTTGCAGGTGACGCAAGGAACTTATGGTTTGGTCTAAGTACGGATGGCATGAATCCTTTTGGGGAGCAGAGCTGCAGTCACAGCACCTGGCCCATAACTCTATGTATCTACAACCTGCCTCCTTGGTTGTGCATGAAGCGTAAGTTCATTATGATGTCAGTGCTCATCCAAGGCCCGAAGCAACCGGGCAACGACATTGATGTGTACCTTAGGCCATTAGTTGAAGAACTCTTACAGTTGTGGGGCAAACCAGGTGTACGTGCGTGGGATGAGAACAAACATGAGCCATTTAATCTACGAGGGTTGTTATTCGTAACCATCAATGATTGGCCTGCTCTTAGTAACCTTTCAGGACAGACAAACAAAGGATATAAGGCATGCACCCACTGTTTAGATAAGACCTAAGGTACATATTTGCATAAATGCAAGAAGGTTGTGTACCTAGCGAATCGACGATTTCTTCCGACCAATCATCCCGTAAGAAAGAAAGGCAAGCATTTCAAAGGTGAGGCAGATCACCGGAAGAAGCCTGAACTCCCTGCTGGTGATGATGTATTTGGTATGGTCAAGGACATAGAAGTAATCTTTGGAAAGGGTCCCGGCGGTCAATCAGTTCCGAACGACGTCGCTACAGGACACGCACCCATGTGGAAGAAGAAATCTATATTTTGGGAGCTGCCATATTGGAAAGTCCTGCGTGTCCGCTCTTCAATCGACGTGATGCACGTGACGAAGAATCTCTGCGTGAACCTGCTAGGATTCCTAGGCGTGTATGGTAAGACAAAAGATACACCTGAAGCACGGGAGGACCAACAAATTATGAAAGACCCAAAGAACATGCATACAGATAACAGGACGGATAAAGGGCGTCACTTAAGTCGTGCCAGCTATGCTCTTACCAAAGCAGAGAAGGAAATCTTTTTTGAAGTCCTTTACAGTATCAAGGTGCCGTCGGGCTTCTCATCTAATATAAAGGGGATAATAAATATGGCAGAGAAAAAGTTCCAAAACCTGAAGTCTCATGACTGTCACGTGATTATGACGCAGTTGCTTCCGATTGCATTGAGGGGGCTTCTACCGGAAAATGTTCGAGTACCCATTGTGAAGCTGTGTGCATTCCTCAATGCAATATCTCAGAAGGTAATCAATCCAGATATTCTGCCAAGGTTACAGAAGGATGTGGTACAATGTCTTGTTAGTTTTGAATTGGTGTTCCCACCATCCTTCTTCAATATTATGACGCATCTCCTGGTTCATCTAGTGGAAGAGATTGCCATTCTCGGTCCGGTATTTCTGCACAATATGTTCCCCTTTGAGAGGTTCATGGGAGTCTTAAAGAAATATGTTCATAACCGTGCTAGACCAGAAGGAAGCATCTCCAAGGGATATGGAACAGAGGAGGTCATTGAGTTTTGTGTTGACTTTATTCCTGACCTTAAGCCGATTGGTGTTTCTGACGCGCGGCATGAGGGAAGACTAAGTGGAAAAGGCACGCTGGGAAAGAAAGCAATGATATGTAGGGATGGGGATTCTTTCACTAAAGCACACTACACAGTTCTACATAATTCCACCTTGGCAGCTCCGTATATGGAGGAACACAAGAATATTGTACGCTTTAAAAACCCGGGGAAGCCTGAATCATGGATTACAGATGAACACATGAAGTCTTTCGGTGGTTGGATGCGGACACATATCTTGAATGACACCACTGTTGGAGATCAGCTATACTTGTTGGCCGCGTCACCATCTTCTACTGTATTGAATTTCCAAGGGTACGAAATAAATGGGAATACATTCTACACGATCGCCCAAGATAAAAAGAGCACCAACCAAAATAGTGGTGTCCGCTTTGATGCAATAGACGAGAATGGACAAAAGGACACATATTATGGTTACATAGAGGAGATATGGGAACTAGACTATGGAGTCTCTTTTAAGGTCCCTTTGTTTCGCTGCAAATGGGTCAACCTGAATGGGGAAGGGGTAAAGATAGACCAGTTGTACAGAATGACAACAGTGGATCTCAACAATCTTGGTTATAGAGATGAACCATTCGTCCTAGCCAATGATGTGTCTCAGGTTTTCTATGTGAAGGACATGTCCTCCAGACCGAAAAAATAAAAAATATGCAAACGAATACATCATATGATGAGCCAAAGCGTCACATAGTTATTTCAGGGAAAAGAAACATCGTGGGAATCGAGGACAAGACAGACATGTCAGAAGATTATAATAAGTTTGATGAAATTCCGCCCTTCACAGTGAAAACTGACCCAAGCATTCCGTTAAGTAAAGAAGATGCTCCATGGTTACGTCTGAAGCGGTCATAAGGAATGACATATGCCAAGAAGTTCATGCTCATATTATGTAACTCTAGTTCATGTCTTTCGCGGTTTGTGGCTTGACCGAAGGATATCTTTCGCGGTTTGTGGCCTTTAGTCCCGGTTTTGTAGTCTCAGTTTTTAATATTAACAAATGTCTTGAGTGTTAGTCCCATTTTGTGGCTGGACCGGGAGTGCCTCTATGACCAGTTTCTTGGAGATGCCGGAGGACTGGGCTCCGTCGGCATCTCCCTGAAACTGGTCGTAGTGGTGGCCCTGCTCTCGAAAACCATCTTGCAGCTTGTAACTTCACTAACTAGATCAATACGCCTCGGAGCTAACTAATTTCACATATTAGGGAGTGCCCCTATGACCAGTTTCTCGGAGATGCCGGAGGACTGGGCTCCGTCGGCATCTCCCTGAAACTGGCCGCAGTGGTGTCCCTGCTCTCGAAAACCATCTTGCAGCTTGTAACTTCACTAACTAGATCAATACGCCTCGGAGCTAACTAATTTCACATATTAGGGAGTGCCTCTATGACCAGTTTCTCGGAGATGCCGGAGGACTGGGCTCCGTCGACATCTCCCTGAAACTGGCCGCAGTGGTGTCCCTGCTCTCGAAAACCATCTTGCAGCTTGTAACTTCACTAACTAGATCAATACGCCTCGGAGCTAACTAATTTCACATATTAGGGAGTGCCTCTATGACCAGTTTCTCGGAGATGCCGGAGGACTGGGCTCCGTCGGCATCTCCCTGAAACTGGCCGTAGTGGTGTCCCTGCTCTCTAAAACCATCTTGGAGATGCCTCAAACTGGCTGGAGGACTGGACTCACAAGGATGCATATTTATAGTACAAGCAGCTCGGCATAATGTCGACACTCACGACATAATGTCGACACTCACCCCTATTATTAGTGCTGACTCATCTTTAGTCCCGGTTGGTGTCTCCAACCGGGACTAAAGGTTCATCTTTAGTCCCGGTTGGTGACACCATCCGGGACAAGGTACAAGCCGCACGACATAATGTCGACACTCACCCCTATTATTAGTGTTATCTGGCCCACTCTGCCGCAATCCCTTCAGTCGCGGTTGGTTTCTCCAACCGAGACTAAATATGAACCCTCTCTTTATATAGGCATTTCCCTCTATTTATTAGGTAACACTTAAGACATTTATTAATATTAAAAACCGGGACAAATCGGGACTAGCTAACACTCAGGCCTAAAGCCGCCCCCTTTAGTCATAATCATGCCTAGTCCTATAGTACGCAGCTTCAGGGTCTTCATCGTCGTCGTCATCATCATCGTCATCGTCACCTGCCACTCCGGGGATCCTTAGCCCATCCATGGCATATACCAGGGGCCATTCCAGCCTCGGATTCACGGCGGGTGGGAGAGGGGTCTCCTGGAAGACGATGCCGCTACCGCCGGGACAGTGTGGGGCCTGTGGCGGGTGGACTCGTGGGCACCGTAGACGAGGATGGTCTCCCCCGGCGATGTAGCGCATCACTTCGATGATAGTACGGTTCTCCCACCACAGACGACGGCCGACTTCGTTGTGGTTCACCGGTGGCGGGCCATCACCCTCATACCTGGCGAGCTCCCTTTCCCGCCTATTAGCGAAGAAGGCATTCCAAGTGTCATAGTTGTCGGGATCCCACTGGGGAACCATCCGCTGCTCCGGCGTGAGCTCGTGGTAGAAGTGGTTTGTGATGGCCGCCTGGCGTGCGGAACCTTGAGGGACAGGAGGGACAGGAACCCCTCCAGCGCTCAGCATCCAGCCGGCGGGCAGCCGGTACCCCGGTGGACAAGGGTAGTTGGAGGCGCACAGCGCCTCGGTCTCCTCGAGGGTCAGAATGGCCCAGTAGGCGTTGTCCATTGTTCTAAGAAAGGAAGGTGTGGATGTGTGGATAGCCATGACACGATCACCCTAAATATAGAGGGAAAGGGCGGGAAAACTTGGCGTGAAGCTTTGGGAAATGGCGGGAAATATCTTTAGTCCCGGTTAGTGACTACATCCGGGACTAAAAGCTCTAGTAGAAAGGAAAGGGCGGGAAAACTTGGCGGGAACAGGTGGGAAATGGCGGAAAATATTTTTAGTCCCGGTTTGTGACTACATCCGGGACTAAATGTGTGCCAAACAATGATCATGTTTCGAAAAAACCTTCACAAAATGACCTATCATGTTCGAGGTTTCATGGCTTTCGGTCCAAATGACCGATGGTATGTGCTGAATCACGGCATAGTTTGTGATGTTGTGCCCATATTATGCATGTGTGTGGACATTGGTATGGAGAACAATGTTGCAGGAGGAAGTTTTCCTTTTTGTCGCACGGAAAATCCCTTTTCCATTTTCCGAGCGCAAAAAACGGGTCGTTTTGTGAAGTAACAACCAAAATGCCGTTTCAGAATGCTACCGTCCTATTTTCCTAAAATAATAGACCACCTTACATGGATTATATCCCAACCGGTACATCTCAAACCTTTTCGTCCATCCCGGGTAAAAAGGACAAATGTCTGCCGAATCGGGAGGAAGTGGGTCCGGTTTGTACTACAGGTACATGATCTATCGCCCGTGATTTTTTGAAAAAATCATTTTTAGACTCGCAATATGTGGTTTCTTCAGAGATCCAATGCAAGTTCTAACGATGCCCGTCCCCTATCTTCATGCACACCGGTTCGACCATAGTTAGAAATTCAGATAATTCAAAACGGGCATAATAAATTCAAAAAAAATCCGAACAATGAAAATCCTTCGCGTGGTGTCATATTATGTTACATAGTTGAAAGGAAAAATACCAGACTTGGTATATTGATCATGTTTCGAAAAAACCTTCACAAAATGACCTATCATGTTCGAGGTTTCATGGCTTTCGGTCCAAATGACCGATGTTATGTGCTGAATCACGGCATAGTTTGTGATGTTGTGCCCATATTATGCATGTGTGTGAACATTGGTATGGAGAACAATGTTGCAGGAGGAAGTTTTCCTTTTTGTCGCACGGAAAATCCCTTTTCCATTTTCCGAGCGCAAAAAACGGGTCGTTTTGTGAAGTAACCACCAAAATGCCGTTTCAGAATGCTACCGTCCTATTTTCCTAAAATACTAGACCACCTTACATGGACTATATCCCAACCGGTACATCTCAAACCTTTTCGTCCATCCCGGGTAAAAAGGACAAATGTCTGCCGAATCGGGAGGAAGTGGGTCCGGTTTGTACTACAGGTACATGATCTATCGCCCGTGATTTTTTGAAAAAATCATTTTTAGACTCGCAATATGTGGTTTCTTCAGAGATCCAATGCAAGTTCTAACGATGCCCGTCCCCTATCTTCATGCACACCGGTTCGACCATAGTTAGAAATTCAGATAATTCAAAACGGGCATAATAAATTCAAAAAAAATCCGAACAATGAAAATCCTTTGCGTGGTGTCATATTATGTTACATAGTTGAAAGGAAAAATACCAGACTTGGTATATTGATCATGTTTCGAAAAAACCTTCACAAAATGACCTATCATGTTCGAGGTTTCATGGCTTTCGGTCCAAATGACCGATGGTATGTGCTGAATCACGGCATAGTTTGTGATGTTGTGCCCATATTATGCATGTGTGTGGACATTGGTATGGAGAACAATGTTGCAGGAGGAAGTTTTCCTTTTTGTCGCACGGAAAATCCCTTTTCCATTTTCCGAGCGCAAAAAACGGGTCGTTTTGTGAAGTAACCACCAAAATGCCGTTTCAGAATGCTACCGTCCTATTTTCCTAAAATACTAGACCACCTTACATGGATTATATCCCAACCGGTACATCTCAAACCTTTTCGTCCATCCCGGGTAAAAAGGACAAATGTCTGCCGAATCGGTAGGAAGTGGGTCCGGTTTGTACTACAGGTACATGATCTATCGCCCGTGATTTTTTGAAAAAATCATTTTTAGACTCGCAATATGTGGTTTTTTCAGAGATCCAATGCAAGTTCTAACGATGCCCGTCCCCTATGTTCATGCACACCGGTTCGACCATAGTTAGAAATTCAGATAATTCAAAACGGGCATAATAAATTCAAAAAAAATCCGAACAATGAAAATCCTTCGCGTGGTGTCATATTATGTTACATAGTTGAAAGGAAAAATACCAGACTTGGTATATTGATCATGTTTCGAAAAAACCTTCACAAAATGACCTATCATGTTCGAGGTTTCATGGCTTTCGGTCCAAATGACCGATGTTATGTGCTGAATCACGGCATAGTTTGTGATGTTGTGCCCATATTATGCATGTGTGTGAACATTGGTATGGAGAACAATGTTGCAGGAGGAAGTTTTCCTTTTTGTCGCACGGAAAATCCCTTTTCCATTTTCCGAGCGCAAAAAAGGGGTCGTTTTGTGAAGTAACCACCAAAATGCCGTTTCAGAATGCTACCGTCCTATTTTCCTAAAATACTAGACCACCTTACATGGACTATATCCCAACCGGTACATCTCAAACCTTTTCGTCCATCCCGGGTAAAAAGGACAAATGTCTGCCGAATCGGGAGGAAGTGGGTCCGGTTTGTACTACAGGTACATGATCTATCGCCCGTGATTTTTTGAAAAAATCATTTTTAGACTCGCAATATGTGGTTTCTTCAGAGATCCAATGCAAGTTCTAACGATTCCCGTCCCCTATCTTCATGCACACCGGTTCGACCATAGTTAGAAATTCAGATAATTCAAAACGGGCATAATAAATTCAAAAAAAATCCGAACAATGAAAATCCTTCGCTTGGTGTCATATTATGTTACATAGTTGAAAGGAAAAATACCAGACTTGGTATATTGATCATGTTTCGAAAAAACCTTCACAAAATGACCTATCATGTTCGAGGTTTCATGGCTTTCGGTCCAAATGACCGATGTTATGTGCTGAATCACGGCATAGTTTGTGATGTTGTGCCCATATTATGCATAGTTTTTCTAAATTCCAAATTGATATTAAAAAAAATAAGTTAATTCATTTTTAATTGTAAATGGTTCATATTTTAAATGGTTACATTAATTATTTTTTAAAACAGAAAATGTTTTTGAATTATTTATTTAAATCCAAACACTTTTTATGTTTAAAATTTTTCTAAATTCCAAATTAATATTAAAAAATATAAGTTAATTCATTTTAAAAGGTTACATTAATTATTTTTTAAAAATAGAATATGTTTTTGAATTATTTATTCAAATCCATACACTTCTTATGTTTAAAGTTTTTCTAAATTCCAAATTGATATTAAAAAAATATAAGTTAATTCATTTTTAATTGTAAATGGTTCATATTTTAAATGGTTACATTAATTATTTTTTAAAACAGAAAATGTTTTTGAATTATTTATTTAAATCCAAACACTTTTTATGTTTAAATTTTTTCTAAATTCCAAATTAATATTCAAAAATATAAGTTAATTCATTTTAAAAGGTTACATTAATTATTTTTTAAAAATAGAATATGTTTTTGAATTATTTATTCAAATCCATACACTTCTTATGTTTAAAGTTTTTCTAAATTCCAAATTGATATTAAAAAAATATAAGTTAATTCATTTTTAATTGTAAATGGTTCATATTTTAAATGGTTACATTAATTATTTTTTAAAACAGAAAATGGTTTTGAATTATTTATTCAAATCCAAACACTTTTTATGTTTAAAG
The DNA here is from genome assembly GCA_916181665.1 of Avena sativa. Lineage (NCBI taxonomy): Eukaryota > Viridiplantae > Streptophyta > Magnoliopsida > Poales > Poaceae > Avena > Avena sativa. Next base: position 338,332,644 of record OV702284.1, on the reverse strand, counting down.
TTTTTGTAAATTCCAAATTAATTATCATTTAAAAAACAATACAAATTTAAACCCCAAAATAAAAAATAAGACGGGAACAGAGAGAAAATACCTGAAATTTTTTGAAAACAGGGGAATATGTCCCGGTTGGAGCCACCAACCGGGACTAAAGAGCCCCTGCGCGCCAACCCTTGGTGTGCTGAAAATATTGGAGTATAGGTCCCGGTTGGTGGCTCCAACCGGGACGTATAACCCTTTGGTCCCGGTTGGAGCCACCAACCGGGACATATTCTCCCCCCTTATACACGACGCCCGTTCCTCTCCTTCCCCTTCTCCATTCTCTGCTCCGACGTGCGCGCATAGGAAGACGTCGCCGCCCCGCCGTCAGGCTGCCCAGCGTCGCCTCTGTCCGCCGTCGTGCGTCGCGGTGCGTTCTCTCCCTCTTTCTCCCCCTCGCGTGCGTTCTCTCCCTCTCTGGCAAACGGAATCGTCGCCAACCTCGTCGTCTTCCCCGACCCCGACAAAGCTCGCCGTCGTCGATTAGCTCACCTTCGGCCTCGCCTGGATTCCAAGACCCCACGTCGAGCACCGTGGTGAGCTTCTTGTGCTCAGGGCACCCTCCGTTTGCCTCCTAGATCTTTGTAGCCACCGCGTGCCGTTCGTTTGTGAGCTCCGTCGCCGCCGCTCGTCGCAAGCCTCACTCGGGTGACCCTAAAGGGGCGACGCCACCACTATGTGGTTCCCCTTGTCACGATCTTTCCAACGCACCCCTCCGCGCGTGCTGGGGTGGCCCAGATCGTCGCCGGCGACCACCGCCTGACGCCTCCCGCGCCGTCGCGTCTGACGTGGCGCCTACATGGCCACGGGGTGGACCCAGATCAGCCTAGGGCCCCCTAGTCAGTGGTTGTGGGTAGGAGCAGCCCCGGTGTAGAAAGTTAGGGATAGGGTTGATGACGTCAGGGTGATGCAGTAATGGCTTAATCCTTTTCAGAAATGTTTAAAAATAGCAGAAATTAATATAATTTTGTAAAATCAATAACTAATTCATATTTAATCATAAAAATATGTATAATGTATCAAAATGTTCAGAAATTTGAGAGCCATGTGTCTAAGCAAAAATGTTTTCTGTTTTCTGTTTTGTTTAAATTCAGAAATGGTTTAATTAAATCCATAAATTGATATAATATTGTAAATTCAATAATTAATTATTTATAACTCAGAAAAATACAAATAATATATCAAAATGTTCAGAAAAATGAGATCTAACTATTTAACCTCAAGTTTCTCCCACTTAGAACAAATCCACCCCTCTCATGTGTTCCGGAGTTTCTCCGAGTTAGGGTTTTTACCCCACGGAACCCCGATTAAATCGTCGAGCATTTCTTAGGGTTACATTCCAATGCAAATTAACTTGTCATATCATCATACTTGCTTGAGCATTGCATCGATGCCATGTGTTGATTGTTTCCCTTTCTTTTTGGTGTTTGGATTATTAGGTTTATTATTAGTTAGGTATTATTAGGTTTATTAATTAGTTTGGTATTATTGGTCTTCGGCCCCACTGGTCAGTCACTGTGGGTAGCCCCAGACCCGATTCATATTTTCAAGCAACTTAGGTGCATGTGGGTTCGACGATGTGCCTATCTACTACACGGTTTCCCTTTCTCTTCATTTTTATTATTGTGTATGTATATATTAGGGTTTCTCTGAATTAGGGTTTATATCTCTCAACACCGTACTTAACTTTATCCTTTAGCCGCTTTGACTTATTCGTTTTTCCACCTATGCAGAAAATATGGACCCACATGTCAGAGACGAAGAAAAGGAAGAGTTGATCCAAGGTGTGATCCGTGGGGAAGATAATTTAGACGTATCAACGTTTCTGAACAACTCCGGTGAGGGTGATCCTCTTTTTACCGGAGTAGACAACTTGTTTGAGGTTGAAGGTGTTGCCTTCCGCGAGGGAGAAGGCGATGCCTTGTGTAATCGAGAAGACGACCGCTCCGGCAAGGTGCATGTAATATAAATCAATTCATTAATTAATCATCTGCTATCTATATAGAAATAGTAACGACGATCTTTCTTCTTTTAGCCCTCCGGATCGAAGGAATCTACTGAAAAGAGCAGACGAGGCCCAACCAAAAAGTTGCAAGACCATGAGAGGTTCAGGATCGAAGATGTCGCTGTAGACGGCAGACCGACAGCTCCCGAAGTTGTCGCAACCAAATTTGTGGCACAATGCGGAGTAATCGTTAGGGACTTAATCCCGATCACCATTAGAAATTGGAATAGGCCTGCTAATGCGGATGAAGAGGGAACATGTTTATTTGTCCCTAACCACGCCAAAGATTTACTGTGGAAGAGGCTCATGGTTAATTTCAAACTACCGAAGATAGAGCTGGATCCAAATGCGGAGGATCCAGTTGAGGACGCCTTACAACATGGGAGAGCCATGGAGGCTAAGGTCAGGGAGTGGGCTTTGAAGAAGATGGCCCAGTGTTTCACCAACTGGAAGAAAAGATTGCACCTTGACTATGTCGTGAAAAAGAAGACTCCCGATTTCAAGAATATTCAGTTTGAGAAGATAAAACCATTCTGGGATGAGTTTGTGGAATACAAGAAATCAGAAAAAGCTAAGAAAATGTCTGAAACGAATAAGCTGAATGCTGCTAAGAAGAAGTATCACCATACTATGGGGCAAGGTGGCTACAAGGTTGGCATTCCTAAGTGGGAGAAACTTGAGCAGGAACTGCGTGATAAAAATATCACCCCAGAGACAGACGATTGGGTAGAACGTGCAAGGAATTGGTTTTACGGGCATGGGGGCACGTTGGACTCGGAAGGGAGGTGTATATATAACATACGACATAAAGAAGACCCCTTGCCAATCGAGAGGATGAGAAAAGCAGTAAAGGCTGTTAAAGATGGGGACTTCATTCCCGATAGAGAGAATGATGAGCTCACACTCGCCCTTGGAAATAAGGAACATGATGGATGAACACGAGGCACAATAGGCTCCCAATCATGGAGGACTGGGTTTCCCGAAGAGAGGAAGAAATATCCTGATAGAAGCCGTCAGAGGAGTAAGGACAGGGCGGCAGTTGAAGCAGAAAGTCAGAAAGAGCGAATGCGTTTAATTGAAGAACGATTAAAGCAACAACAAGATGAAATTAACTCACTTAAAGAGCAAAGTACTACCGGACCATCTCAGCAGCACACTGCATTCGATGCTACCGGCCTATCGAATAATCGAAAAAGCAGTGTGGCTTCCACCGAGGTCCCGGGTGATGACAATGGCAATGCCGATGATGCACTGACGATGGCTCCTGTTGGCTACCCAGTGGATGATATCACAGAGATGACACACTACGAGCTACATGTCAAAGTTGTGAACATATTAATGAAGGTGGCGGTCGGCTATGCCTTACCAATTGGACCCACACCAACTTACCACAGTCGCCCGGTTCCAGAGGGCTACGCTGTTGTCGGCGTGGATGAAATCATGCCCACCTTTGAGGTTTTGGATCTTCACTACCCTGCTGGTGAAGGGGATGTGACTGTGCTGGGTGACGCAAAAAACGTCACCATTCTATGGCCGAAGGATTGTATCGTGCTTCGAAATCACACGCCAAGGCCATCTTCGCCGCCGCCTCCCCGTCTCCAGCGAGGTCGTCGCCGCCGCGGCAGCCGTCTTCGTCGCCTCACCTGGCTCCGTCGCCTCACCAATCTCCGGTGCAGCCATCGTCGGCGCCTCAGGATAAAAAGCGTAAGCGTACCGCTACTGTGCGTCGTAAGCGATCGCCGAAACGTAAACAAGAGCCTCTTCCAAAAGTACCAACGGTTCCTCCCAAGAGAGCTTATGACTGTACTGAAGAGGAGACTGCGGCGATCATTGATGCGGAAACGACAGTGTTTTTCGCTAAGCTGAGGCGGCCGAAAGAGCCAGAGTTCCCCAGCACCAAAGAAGAAAAAGCCAAAGTGTTGAAAATGCTAAAGACTCTTCATCAACCCGAGCCAAAGCTGTCATCAGACTATGAGCGTTCTATTCTCAAGTCACATGCAGCACAAAAAGCCTCGAAGAGCAGTACTGATGCAAGCGGGAAATCTGTTGCCCAGCTCGGAGAACAAGCAAAACAGACTTGCGCCCCTCTCAAGGTGATTTCTCAAACCAATGTGGGGTCGAGCAAATATGGGGCCGAAGAGCAGTATGATCCAGAGGTAGTTGCACAATACGGAGAAGCTGCCGCTGCTCAAGGTATGAGTATTGCCCAGTACTTATCCCAGTTAGAGTTCTTCCCCGTGAGTGAAGTAGCATACCAATACCAGTACGGAAAACCTCTCGTCAAACCTGAGGAGGTAAACAATCTTCCAACAAAAATGCGAAGATTGCATAACTGGTACATGCATGCCACAAGGGCCGGGGCTAACTGGATAGTGCTGAGGGTTACAAAAAAGCATCATGGGAAAGATAAGGATGACATGATATCCATTGAATTTGATGAACTATTTCAATTATTCAATCAAGATGCCTTGGACAAATCGATCATGAGTGCCTATTGTCTGTAAGTACTAATTCTGTAATTAATTTAGTCTCCATCTATATTATTTTGTTTATTGCATGTATATAATCATACTTTAATATGCAGAATGAAGATTCTCGAATGCAGCAGAGGACAAATCTATGACATTGGCTTCATTGACCCATATTGGGTTCATGAAGCTAATCTCAAAATAAGCCCCCAGGATATGGAGGATAATATAGTACACGCGTTAAGGTTTCAAGAAACCAAAAGGGAAATACTATTTCCTTACAACTTCCAGTGAGTGTTATTGTCTTGTATACACTTTCTATTTCGCTTACTCGATGTTAAGTATATAATTGATTAGTTCTGCATTCGCAGGTACCACTATATTCTGTTAATCATTCAACTTGACAAAGGGCGTGTACTAGTCATGGACTCGAAACATAAACCCCTTGAGACGTGGAAGGACATGCAGATACTTCTCCAGCGGTAATTCTAATCATTACGACACTATATCGGCAACGTTCGTGAATTTTATGATATCAAGTACTTAATAACTTATTTTATTCGTTTTCTACGCCGGGCAGCGCTTGGAAACGGTTCACCAAGAAGGCTAGGGGTGTTTGGAAAGAGGAGCTTACATTTCAACCACTAGATGTAAGCACCACTAGCTATATCCGCGCATCTCTTTGATTCTAGTTTTGATACAGTTATTATCATGCTTGATTATTATTTTGATTGAACTCTGTTGTCGTAAAGTGCCTGACGCAGGGACCAGGTAACAATCTATGTGGATACTATGTATGCGAGTTCATCCGGCAGACGTGCGATGAGAAGGGCAGAAATTTAGAGCAACTCCACGTACGTAAACAATTTCTATAGTTTTTAATTACAATCAAATTGTGTTTAGTTTCATATTCATATAGGCTGACTCCTTTTTTAAATCAGATCGAACGTCTACGGGACGGTCTTCTGCCAAAGGATCGCATACGAGCAATACAGGAGGAATTGGCGGGATTCTTGGATGCAGAAGTCCTAAACACACAAGGGGAATACTACTCGGCTGTGTATAGACAATAGGAATTGTAAAAATAGCAACTTTCAAGAAATTGGCCGGTAGCATCGAATAACAACTTTTGTATGTAGTGCATGAACTCGATCCGTGTATTGAATGTAATGTTGTCATGATGATCTTGTGTAATATAAGGTTCCTTCATTGATAAGTGCAAAACACTAAATAAACAATAAAACAACCTAAATGAATTCTCTGCCGCGGCACAAAAAGTGGCGAAAATGCTGCCGCGGCAACAAAATGTGCCAAAATGAATTCTCTGCCGCGGCAGAGAAATGGGCCAAATCTCTGCTGCGGCAGCAGGTTATTAGTCCCGGTTCGTGTGTTACGAACCGGGACTAATGCTCCACGCCCCCTCGCGCTCTGATGCCTCCACGTGTGCCCCATTTGTCCCGGTTGGTGGGGCAACCAGGACTAAAGGTTAGAGCTTTAGTCCCGATTGCCCCGTCCCGGTTGGGCAACCGGGACTAATGGCCCTTACCAACCGGGACGCATGGGCCCTTTTCTACCAGTGTACCGTCTCGGGAACTACGCCGACGGCCCCAAAAATTGCCATCGGCGTAGCGTCTAGCCGTTGGCGCCTTGACTTGTTCTTGTAGTGGAGCTACCAGAGAACATTTGCAACTAAAATGTTTTTAGTCGCACAATGTTATAAAGAGATAGATTGTTAAGTCAGTGGTGAATCTCCTAGCCAGATATGTTCCGAAAAGGTTTCTTCTCCCATTTTCTACATCAGAAGTTCCTCCGTTGATAAACCCCCATTCACTATTATTAAACCCTTGCAGATGTGAGAATCAGCAATTAGCCATGACAAAACGAATAAGGACAGAATGTGACACAAGTTGGAGTTTCGTCCCCTATAGCTAGCCTTCCCGTGGGGAGGAGGAAGAGATGGAGCGACACTAGACGAACAATCGTCGTTGATCTGAAGCTAGCGCTATAGCTCGCGGGTGCCCCCTTTTGGCCCACGCACTGAGGAGTACCGAAAAATCTAGGTTGAGACAATTAATGGCTGCAATTACTCGTAAGTTTCAGTTGTGAGAGGACAAGATTTAAATGGTAGTACTCCCTCCTTCATGGTTTGCAAGACGTCTAATTAAATTCGGATTTTTCCAAAATTGTAACGTTCCTAGGTGCATAAGAATTAATTGTTGATTAATGTGGCAGCTTTCCTTTCAACTTTCTATGCATGCAACAGTCTCCCACCAATGCATGCGCCTTAACCGCTCACTAACAAGCCTAATTTTCAGCCAATACGTTCACGCCTAGGTCCGTGACATTTTTATAGAGTGCCCTGCAAACCGTGAAGGAGGGAGTATGTTTTAATATTTCTAACAAATAATAAAGTTTTGGTCAAAGTTTAAAAAGTTGTATTTAGGAAGAAACTAATAATAGCTAGGCTGGCTGGGCATGTTCACATGGAGGAAAAAAACTATATATATGTGTGTACCATCGATTAAAGTTTTTCGATCCACAAAAAATTGAACTCCGATGGATCCAGCATTCAGAAAAGTATCCGATCGATACATGACGAACCACGTAATGTGATCAAAGTGTGTGGTGTCGAAGTAGGAGTAGGAATTAGTTTTTGGCATTCTGTGTGGACGTACCACGTGTGAGGTGGGGGGAGTAAGAAGTAATTAAGGTGCCATACATTCTACATTAGCTAAATATATCCGTCCATATATAGGTAGACACAAAACTATGTTGACGGAAGACCAAGCAAAAGGATGCATGCATGCAAGAGACTAGCTAATAATTAATTATGATGGGTCAACAAGCAGGGTGCATGAAGGCCCTATATAAATCCAGCCACCAATCTTGAGCGGTTGACCTATTATATATACACACAAAAAGTTTTGTTGTATCCAATCCAAGAAATCAAATAATAAGTGAGCGAGGTAGCAATGGCATCACCCGGAAGGATCGTCGTCGTCGTGGCTTTGGTGGTGTTGGTCGCCCTTGCGGCCGTCGCCGTGCCGGTGGCATCACGGCCGCCGTCATCGATCAAGGAGGAGACCACCAATGCAGCATACGACGATAGCAAGGGGCCGGCCGCTAAGGAGGAGGCTTCTGCTGCTGCTGCACCTGCACCTGCCGAGTCGAAGAAAGATAAGTATGCTGACGCCAATGTTTCTGATGCTGCGTCCAAGGCGCACATAGATGCTGCCGAGAAAAACATGCAGGAGGTGACGGTGGCCGACTCGCCCGAAGCGGCCGCCGTTGCCAAGAAGGCCGCGGCTAAGAACGTGGACGATGCAATGGTGTACGCCTCCGAGAGTGCCAAGGCCGCTCCACCCACGGCTGCGGGTGCCAAGAAGGCGGCTGCCCACGCCATCGTCTCCGACGCCGCGTCCAAGGCCCACATGGACGCCGCCAACAAGAACATGGAGGATGCCGCGGCCGCCAGCTCGCCTGAAGAGGCCTCCGCTGCCAAGAAGGCTGCCGCTCATAACATTGCGTCTGCAATGGTGTACGCTTCCCTGGGTGCTCATGCCATTGCGCCGGCGCCAGAGGACGGTCCTGCGGCCGTCGGCGGCTCCGAGGATGCCGCTGCCAAGTACACCAACGCCATCGTCTCCGACGCCGCGACCAAGGCGCACATTGCGGCGGCAGAGAAGGCCACCAAGGAGGCCGCGGTCGCCGTCTCGCCCGAGGATGCCGAGAAAGCCAAGAAAGCCGCGGCCGATAGCGTAGCCTCGGCCGTGGAGTTAGCCCTCAAGGGCGCGGCCACCGTTGCGCAGAGCACCAAGGATGCCTCCACAGGCATTTCTGCCAAAATTGCTGATGCCGCGTCCAAGGCCCACATCGACGAGGCCGACAAGTACATGCAGGAGGCCACCGTCGCGGACTCGCCGCAGAAGGCCGCCGTGGCTAAGAAGGACGCTGCCCAGAGCATTGCCTCTGCAATGGCCTACACCATCCAGGGCGCCGCAGCCGTCGCACCTACGGCCGCAAACACCAAGCAGGACGCATCACCAGCTGTTGCCGCCGCAGAGGCAACCACCACCAAGAAGGATGCTGCTCCTGCTGCTGCTGCTGCTGCTGAGTACAAAGCGTGAGGCCGGCCGGGGCGCTAGCTAGCTCCATATATATCCTCCACCATGCATGCACCATCCCCGTATAACTATTGACCATGCACATGTATAGATATGTATGTACATGTGCGCAGAGATGTGATCGTCAGTAATTCCTCTTCATTCATTTGATCAAGAATATTTAGTAGTCTGGTGTGTATCCTTTTTGCTCATCTAATCAATAATAATTGTTTCATAGTATTTCTTTCCGGCCTTGGTGTCTCGATTATTGAGAGTGTGCGAGGAGAAATGTATTATGTCAATTTCTATCATCATGGAATGTATAGTATTACATTTGGAGTGGTTCAGAGTTTGTCCAACTGAATACTGTATATGACCAAGGACACACCATATATGTCTTACAGCAACCACAAGTATTATTGTAAACTACTGCATTGAAATATGTACCCCACGACAGAAGATACAGAAACATATATGTGCATATGTGATGGTGTCATTATGCGCATGCATGGGCCTCCCGCCGTATACGCCCGACGGCTCTGTACTAGGGGGGTTTCCCGCCGTATACGCCGACGGCGTCCACGCCGCCGGATTCTCCACCGGCGGTGTTGAGGCCGGTCAGGTCGAAGTTGGCAAAGATATTATTACAAAGTTCGTCCAACTCTACCATGGTGGCCTCATCGGCGACCTCGACGTCGTCGTCGTACATCTTGTGGAGGAGGGCGACATGTTGGTAGTGATTCTTCTTCTTCTCCTCGATCCACTCCGGCGGCATCAGATCGAGCCTGGCCATACGGTTCAGGTTCTAGATGGCGTCACTACAGGAGAAGCCGAATACGCCGACGGCCAGCGTAGTACCTAAATCCCGTCGGCGTAGGCTGGCCCGACGGCTGCCGTCGGCGTATGGCCATCGGCATACGGGTCCGTAGGTGTAGCCCCACTTCCCGTCGACGTAGAAAAGCCGTCGGCGTATATAGCTACGCCGACGGTCGGCGTAGACCGTATGGGTCCCACCTAGATGACTAACGGCCGTTTGGCTATGCCGACGGCTTTGCCGTCGGCCTAGATTTTTTCAATTTGTTTTTTAATCTTTTTTAACATTTTTGAATTGTTTAACTTGTTAATTACATATGGATATTTTTAATTCTAAGTACATTTAGTCTCAAGTCAAATTATACAATTAGTCAAACTTCCCAATCCGTCACCCATCCTAATACTACTCCAGCCCCAGTACGTTTAACTTCTCCATTCCTTCCACATGAGCTTTCGACAAAGAAATTAGAACTTGTTGTGAATATTATCATATCAATCCTATTAACCATTAGACTATAATGGTAGACGTCTTTATTTTTTTACATTGCATACAATTATTTGAGTAAACAACAAAGAATAAGTAATAATAATCTTGAATTCAAATAAAAATAAAATAAAATTTATTTATTTTGCCTTTTTTCATTTAAAATTGAATAATTCATATCTACAAATCCGTAAATCATAATTCGACAAATAATAAATCCAAATCGATCAGAAAAATGAGAGGAATCCAAATATAACATCCTATCATATATTTGCTATTTTTTTGAGACACAATCAATATACCAAATTTGCTATTTTTCCATGCAACTATGTCACATAATATGACACCCCGCCAAGGTTTTGCATTGTTTCGATCGTTTTTGAATTTTTATGCCCATTTCAAACTATCGTCAAACTTTCTAAATCGAGGGGCATGAAGATTCTTAGCTCGGGGCTAAGCCTCACTAAAATTTCATTATATCTCTAATAAAATAGCATATTATGAATCTAAAAATGATTTTTGCAAAAAATCATGGGCATCATATCATGTACCTGTAGTTCAAATCTAACTCATTTCCTGCCGATTCGGTGGGAATTTGTCTTTTTCACGAGGGGAGTACGGAAAGGTTTGAGATACTCAGGTTGGGAAATTGTCCATTCAATATGGTCTAGTATTTTTTAAAAATGTTGTATTATCATTTTGAAACTTTTATTTGGTGGTTGCTTCACAAAACACTCCTTTTTTGCATTCGGAAAATAAAAAATGGCCTTTTGGTGCGACGAAAAGGAAAATTTCCTCCTGCAACATTGTTTGTCATCCCATGATACACATGCGTGCACAATATGGGCATATTAACGCAAACTATACCGCGATTCTAGCAGTAACATTGGTCATTCGACCCGAAATCCAGAAAACCTTGACTGAGATAGATCATTTTGTGAAGTTTTTTTTGAAACATAATCAATATACCAAGTTTGGTATTTTTTTCATGCAATTATGTCACATAATATGACATCACGTGAAGGTTTTACATTGTTTCAATCGTTTTTGAATTTTTTATGGTCGTTTCAAACTATAGTCAAACTTTCTAAATCGAGGGGCATGAAGATTCTTAGCTCAGGGCTGAGTCTCACTAAACTTGCATTAGATCTCTGATGAAATAGCATATTATGAATCTAAAAATGATTTTTGCAAAAAACCATGGGCATCATATCATGTACCTGTAGTTCAAATCTAACTCATTTCCTACCGATTCAGTGAGAATTTGTCTTTTTCACGAGGGGTGGACGGAAAGGTTTGAGAGACCCAGGTTGAGAAATTTCCATTCAATATGATCTAGTATTTTTGAAAAATGTGGTATCATCATTTTGAAATTTTCATTTGGTGATTGCTTCACAAAACACCCCATTTTTTCCACTCAAAAAATGAAAAATATGTTATACAAAAGTATTTGTATTTTTTTATATTTTTTTTCTAAAACAAATTTGTAATATTTGAGTTTATATAGATAGATCTTATTTTTCTGCAATTTATGATATATTATATGTATTTTTATGAATTTAAATGATTTAGTTATGATTTTTCTAAGATTAATGCGGCAAAAAAGAAAAATGGCTAGGCCGTCGGCGTAGACTTGACATCGTCGCTCTGTCGTTAGCCTAATATGCTACGCCGACGGTTCCGTTTACACCGACGGCTGCTGTCGGCCTATTTATCCTACACCGACGGCAAAACTGGGCCGACGACCCGTCAAGCTACGCCGACGGCCCCGACATTTTGCCATCGACGTATAAAAAGGACGTCGGCGTATCTTGGTATTCCCGTAGTGCGTGGTGGTTGTCGTAAACAGAGGCTCCTCGACGTCTGCCCCGCCGGCCTTGTGGTCCGCAGCCATATGTAATTCTGTGATGCTAGAAATACGTGCATTCAAGGGGTGCAAAGAGACCACGGTTGCAGCTGGATGAGAACCCCACGCCACGCCGGTGTCTGCCTAATCATTCACCACACAATTTTGACCATGGGCAGGGCATTTCTGCATTCCGTATAGTTAGAATATCGTTGATCCAGTTTATATTGAAAACCAGACCAAAAAGCCGAACATTACCATTTTATGAGGTAATTAAGGGGGAAAACTGCATAAGCACGGAGGACCACAACCACACGAAGCTAGTCCACCAAGGGGCGGCACGTGGCAAATTAGACCGACGGCAATGTCGTCGGCGTATAGCTTCCGGAGTTAACGGTCGTTAGCTGCGCTAAGTAGGACCCACGGGGCCTACACCGACGGCTCCGTTTAGCCGTCGGGCAAGGGGCTACGCCGACGGAGATGTTGTAACATCCCAGCATTTAGGAACCAACAAAGACTAGATTTACAAATCTGTGAACTTGCATGCATTCATTTGTAAAATTGTGGGTAAATATTTCGCCAAATAAAAATCTAAAGTGATCCAGGTTTCTTTTATGCTTTGGGATTAGGTATAGTCTTGGAGGATGATTGTTATAAACTTTGATATGGATCTTTGTGGGTCAGTGTGTTTTGGGGAAATGAAATTTGAATTCAAACTTGAGTGTTGGATTTATAATTCAAAAGGATTTAGAATTATGTTTGAGTATTATGATTTAGTCAAGAGTTAACAATTAGTTATTCAAACACTAAATAAAGAACACAATCAATAGGATGGATATTTATTCCATAAATTCTATTCAAGAAAGAAGTTACAAAATGTAACTTATAAAAATGATCAACAATCTTTACAATAGTAATTAAATAAAAGAAGAACTTTTATATATTGAATAATAATACAATCTTTATTACAAAAGAATAAAATAAAAATTACAAAAGAATAAAAGAAATATTACAAGTGACTATCCTATAAAGAAAAGAAACCCTAAACTAAAGTCTTGAATCTTCAAGTCTGGTACCTGCAAATCAAACACAAACTAAAATAAAGAAAGTTAGGGATTAAAAAAATGTTTTACTCTCAGACTTGACAGTGAGTTGCACTATTCAAGGTTCATCATTGAGTAATATTTTAAGGGGCAAATTTCACCAATATGAAAGAATATATCTTTCATAATTCAAGCCATAAGCCAAATAAACAGCAAGGAGGGGCAAGTTTCACCAGATAAGTGAATGTAACCAGATAAAAGTAACTTTCATATTCATAGCATATCCACAAGGTGCAGCAGGCACACAAGCATCACACACACCAAACTGCATGGTGTATGCTGTCAGCACGGCAGCAACAGCTCCAACACACAAAACTACACAGCACAGCCGTGGGCAAGCCAACCCCACACCATTTCCTTGTTCATACACACCAAGAACAGCATCCCAGCTAAACTAAACCATATCACACCAACCAAACCCTGGATCACATCACCAAAATGGTGACATAAGGAGGGGGTAGATCAGGTGGATAGCAAGATCAAGATCAAGCCACCAGGACCAGGAGGTGAAGAGCTAGATCAACGACAAGCCTAGGAGATGTAAGTATCAGGAGGAGCACCAGATCAAGGTAGACACACAACCACAATATCCACAACTTGCAACCCCAACAACACCCAAGTGTGGTGAGTATCATAAAACACCCATATATTCTGTTCATCTTAGTCCAACAGAAAAGCATGTGATGTTTTACAAGTTAAACCTCTCAGTGATCACCCAAGTGGGGGTGAACCTATCATAGAGGAAATTTGAAATATAAAGGCCAGTAGTAAGATCTACCAAATCCACCAGGACCTCAGACCAGCATCATAGGTCCTGGTAATCATAAACAACTCATATATTCCAAAATGTTCTCAAATAGCCTATAAAATTTGGGCACATCTCATGATGGAGTAGCACCTCAGATTTTATAAACTATATGCACCAACATTAAGCTACAAGCAAACCAATCATTTTAGCCCACTAGGATCCAAGGTTCAGTAAACAACCTTGATACTTAAGCATATCTATGAGGGACAGTAGGATAGGAATTTAATTCCTAAGCGTTAGACCAGCATCATAGGCATTGATCTTTTAAATAAAAAAGCTTATTATCTTTAACAGACATCCAATCTTAAGCACTACTATAGTAAAAACCCAGTGGTAGAATCACTACTTGTGTGCCATCCTAGGATGGTGTCACAAGAACCAATTCTAAAACAAGCCAACAATCATTCAGCTTTCATAAATAAACCAATAAAATAATCACTATCATTTTCCTGGAAAGAACAACCAGGAATCAGGATCAGGTTTATATGTGCAAACTGTTACTATAAGAAACTAAGTAACTTCAATCTACACATCTCCACTGACAGTGCTACTATCAGTACTGGAGTACTAACAGTAGAGAAACTCACTAAGCATCAACTTAACTAACCAGGTTTCACAATTAAATCATCAGCTTAACCAAGCTTTATCACCAGTTAAAGGAAACACTACTGAACCACCAGCATCAGATCAAGAATATCATCAGGTAATCAATTCATGACAGAAATCACTGAAGTACAATGAGCACAATCTTCACTAGGCATCACTACCAAATCAAACCATCATCTTACAAGCACAAAGAGGGATGAATCCTAGAACCAGGGAAGAACCCTAGAACAAATATGAACCCTAATGAGGGATGGCCACTAGTTACACACATATGAACTCAGAGGAGGTAGAGGCACGGGTGATAACCCAAGGACCAACTCACCTGTGGTCCTCGCTGTAGATTAGAAGAGGAAGCAGAGGGTCGTCGACAAACACGGCGGCACGGGGAGCACCCCAAGGGGGCGCTGTGACCCACACCACGCCACAGCGGCGACCATAGCCTTGCCTGAAGGCGAGGAACACCACCACAGCGCACGGCAGCAGCGACAGCGACAACACCAGCATCACCCCAAACCCTAGGGTTCAGGATGGAGCTACTCTGGCCACAGGGGAGCTCTAGGTCCAAATCGAATTGGACAGGAGGGTGGAGCATGGTCAACAACCTCGCCTTGCACCACGGCAGCGGCCAGGGAGGACCATGGCAGCGAGTAGCGCATGGCGGTGGCGCCATCGACCACGGGGTCGAGGAGGAGAAGAGAGAGATGAGCTCGAGAGAGAGTGACAGGGAAAGTGGGCTGGATTGCGCTAGGACCCTTCGAGGTGTTATTTTGACTCTTTCCAATTGGGCCACAAGGGCCCAATAAATCAACACAGGCAGCCCATTTACCAAAAGACAGCTTTGATAAATAGGAAAAGACCAAAATGCCCCTGAATTAAATAAATTCTAGAAAATAAAATAAAAATCCAAAAAATATAAATAAAATATTTTTGGATTCACAATAATCCAACCTATCCAATAAATTATGAACTAGAATTTTAGGCATATATTTTAATTAATAATTTTGTACTATATTTATTCCTTTGGGAATTTTACAAAATCATTGAAGGTTGGTAAAAATAAATAAAAACCACTTTCCTTATATATTAATATTGTAGTATTTAAAAAAAAACTAAACAAATATTTAATATCAATTTTTGGTATTTAATGATAATTCTTAAAGGAATTATTAAGTAAATAAAATGCAAATAAAATGAAACAAAATAAAAGAATACAATATTCAATAAATATTTAAAAATTAATAATTATAAATTCTTTATTATTAAAAGAATTTTTATAACTTAAATAATGGGGGAGAATACACACAAAGCTAAATAATGCATTACATTACTTTGCATAATCATTTTGCTTCTTTAAATATTGTCCTTACCAGGCAATAATGATGATTTTGTAGACATAGAAGCTCAAGGTCCAGTGCAAGCTTCACTACCTTGCAGTCACAAGGCAAGTTCATCAGTTGCTCATGTTCTTTGAAGAGTCTTTATCAAAGTACTTGCAAATTGTGTGTTATCATCTATATTATAGAAAAAGAAATGTTATTTTCTCAAGATAATAAATCTTACATATCATCCTAAGTGATGATATGATGGAGCAATAGAACTTAGGTTTCTAATTGCAATAATGATGAACAATTAGGGATTAATAACCCATGACATCAGTGATTCTAGCGTCGTATATTACGCGTTAACCATAAGATTTGGAATGGGACGGAGAAGTCAGCTGTATCCTTTTCCTCTTATATGGAGGCAAGACGACCTTAAAGAGATGTTGTGATTCCTTGTGCGGATCCAACATATGGGTGGGCACCCTTACTCCCCACACTTTTGGTGTCTAGATTATCCATGAATGGTGTTTAGGGATATAGTCCATGTAAATGGTACTATTCCGGGCATCACTAGATCATAGAGTCTTCGGGAACTCATCAGGGTTTTAGCCTGCCGGAAAGGGGGCTTAACGGAGATGAGCCATCCCCAAAGGATCGTGCAGACATATGAGGTCGCAGAGAGGACAGTGATTGGCTTGGACCAACTACTGGGCCCCACATCATGGAATTGTGGACGGGAAAGTACGACCGGTTGTGCAACAAGGAGTTGATCTCTCATGGGAAAAGTAACGCACCTCTGCAGAGTGTAAGAATTGTAACTTGTTACTCCCTGTTCCGGGAAGGAGCTGCGAACGTGGCAGGAAAGGAACTCCATGAAAGTTCTAGTCAACCTGTGAAGGCTGATGGTCATAGATTTTTATAATAAAATCAATCTTTGAAGAAAGATTTACAAAAATTGCATAATGCCAAGGACTTATAGTCCGAGGTGGTAGTTAGAGCATCAAACTTCCTACCTTATATATAATAAGCTTGCTGGATAACGCTGTTACTCATCTTTTCCTTTGATCCCTTGCTTAGACTCTAAGAATCCCGAAGATACTTCAGTGTATGCAGCTGAGAGCCAGGAGGAGGTCTTCTATGAAGAGCCCAACCTTTATGGAGCCATAGAAGGGGAAGACTATGATATCGTCTACGGAGGAGAGTTCCAGAGTCCGAATAACTACTCTAGTTCTAGTAACCACTTGAGCCGAGCAACATGAACAATATATAGCAATAAGTTGTTGAGCTTAATTTGGAGGTTAAGTTTTAAGTTTGAAACTTCCGCTTGTCAAGCTTCATGCACTAGCCAACGCAACCAAAAGTCCGAACTGATGGAAAGGGCTAGTGCAATCCACTTATACACTTCAACACCCCTCTCACGTGTGACGGGGAGAAGTCAGCACGTGCAACCAGAAGAAAGCGACGGCGCACGAAACTCACGTATAGCTCAAGAGGCCTATACGTGGACATAGAGGGGTCAACAGCAATTTTAGAATAAATTGCGAAAGCCAGGACTCGAACTCAAGACCTTAGGCTCTGATACCATGTCAAGCTTCATGCACTAGCCAACGCAACCAAAAGTCTGAACTTATGGAAAGAGCTAGTGCAATCCACTTATACACTTCAACACCGCTGAAACACTTATATCTTGGTTTGTAAGTTGAATCCTTTGGGAAGTCTTGAACTTCCGATATTGTAATAATAATAATGTGTGTATGTTTGTAATATGGCCCGTAATGTTTCTGTTGTACCACTCTGAGGAATGTGATATTTACGGAACGGTGTTCTATGGATGTCATGTCAACGACTATAGTGTACTACATATGCAGTGGTATGCTGGGTCACCGCAGATGTGTATGCTAACGGGGTGAACGCATACGCCTACGGGCTGATACGGTGACGCGTATACACCAACGGTGGCCGTTCGTCGACGGAGATGTGTACGCTGACGGGGTGAACGCATACACCTACGGGCTGGTACGGCGACGCGTATACACCGACGGCACCGTCGGTGTAGCCTATGCCGACAGGGATCTAGGGCTACGCCGACGGGGCCTAGCCATCGGTGCTAGGCTCATTTCCCGTAGTGCCTATCTGGTTCGGGGATGCTGCCTCGACAACATACAAATTAGTTTAGCGAATGGTTTCAATCTTGGTCGTATAATGCACATACCGGACCACCAGCAGAACCACGCGGCCCTTGCCAACGGCAAGGCGATGCCGGCCAACGGCTGCCTCGCCCTCACGAAGGTGTTCGGCCGTGTGGTCTGTCTGCACAAGTTTCGCTCGAAGACGCCTGCGTGCTATGACGGAACAACCGACTAAACTAAGGTAGACAGAAAACTAACCGGGAGATTCGTGTATACTTATATAGGATACCTAAACTAGGAAATAATCAACCGGTCTCAACTTTAATCCGGACAAGTTTTGATTAGTCCTAACTAACATCAACCCACTCCCGCTGGCGTCATCAGGTCAGGTTTAGCCTGCTCATTATTAGATTCAGGTTCCGGATCGAAGACCGGGTCGTCGATCGTCGCCTCATCGATCGGCATCATCATCAACTTCTTTAAGGCGCTAGAGCCCCACCTCCTCGTCGGTCTTCTGCTCTGCAGCCGCCATAGTCTTTTGTTCCGCCGGATTATGTGCATCGGCCTCCGCCGCCGCCGCAGCAGCAGCAGCATTGTGGTCCTCTTCTCGTTCGTCGGCTATGTACGGGTGGGATTTCCCGCCGTATACGCCGACGGCATCCACGCCGCAGGATTCACCACCCGCGGTGTTGAGGCCGCTCAGGTCGACGTTTGCGAATATATTATTACAAATTTCGTCGAACTCTGCCATGGTGGCCTCGTCGGCGACCTCGCCGTCGTCATCCTCCTGGTCGTCGTCGTACATCTTGTGGAGGAGGGCGACGTGTTGGTAGTGATTCTTCTTCTTCTCCTCGATCCACTCGGGCGGCATCAGATCGAGCCTGGCCATACGGTTCAGGTTCCAGATGGCGTGGTGGTCGTCGTAAACAGAGGGCTCCTGATCCTCGACGTCCGCCCCCGCCGTCTCGCCGGCCTTGTGGTCCGCAGCCATCTGTAATGTGGTTGTTAGATACCGAATTTGGATTAGGGAATTTGGATTGCAATCGAGGCGGTGGATATATATACACGACCTGCAAGACAACCCCTAGGCTTAGACGGAGTCGGAAATCGAGTCCGTCAAGGATTCCGTTGGGTCTACTTTCAAGATCCTCTTTCTTTCGTAAGCACCTACTACGTATTGTTGCTCAGCAGGAGCAGGATACGCTTAGCCACAAACGACAATTGAACTAAGACAAGGCTTGTAAAT
The DNA here is from genome assembly GCA_916181665.1 of Avena sativa. NCBI lineage: Eukaryota > Viridiplantae > Streptophyta > Magnoliopsida > Poales > Poaceae > Avena > Avena sativa. The sequence continues at coordinate 338,313,675 of OV702284.1, read as the reverse complement.
GATTGATTTTATTCTTTTTTTTTTGCGGGTAGATAGCTAAAATTGGAAGAGTGACAAGCAGTTGGAAATTACCCTGGTGTTGTTGTTCAGCATAGAAATTACTGGCGATAGGAGATACATAAGATGAGTTGAGAGCATAAAACTAGGCGCGCGCGACCCCGGACGATGGCAATCCCACAGTCATGCTTCCACTGCTGTCACGTGTCTTTAAAATCGTCCCAAATCCCCTTTTTGCTGTAAAACACCCTTTTTTTTACATATGTCCCCGCTTTTGTTTTCTGAAGAAAAAAAGGTTCGTTTCAAATATAGAACGACTCGCTGGAGACCTCGTCGGAGACCTCGCCGGAGACGAGCATGCAGCAAAAAAAGTTATGCTAATATAGCAAAACCAACTTCGGCGCAGACATTGTCGGAAAAACTCGCCGGTGACTCTCGCTGGAGAACTTGTAGCAACAAAAAAATTATAATATAGAAAAAAATGTCTTCATCAAATACATGGGCAGAGAATTTAGCCGTGAGAGCTTGCTGGAGAACTTGTAGCAAAAGCCAGGCCGGCCTCCGCTGGCAACAACCACGGCCGCCCATGGTAGCGACCAAAGGCTACCCATGGAAGCAAGCTTGGCCACTGCTGGCAACAACCACGCCGCCCTGGCGATGACCAAGGCTGCCCATGGAAAACAAGCTCAGACACCGCTGGAAACAAGCTCGGCCACCGCTAGAAGGCAAGTTCGATCGTTGTTGGTAGCAACCACGACCACCCGTGGCAGCAAGGTCGGCTGCCCATGGAAGCAAGCTCGGCTATGGAGGCCCAACGTGGTGGTGGTTGGAGGGCCGGCGACGCGCGAGGGAGTGGTGCGGCGACGGAGCCCCTCTACGATCGGTCGGCGCGTGGGAGGACCTTGCCGATGTGCCGAGCACTGATACATCCATTTTGAATCACTATTCTATATCATAATTTGCCTCTATTTATTGATATATTTCATATTAAGAGATGTTACTTATGTCACTTTCATCTATTTTTGCATGTTGGATGATTCTTGGAGGATGGACTGCCGGAGTTATGATTCTAATGGAAAAAGCGGTGTTTTGATGTAATTTCGCGAAGATCAGAAAGATACCAGGAAAACTACAGAAAAATATATTTTCCCGAAAGACGAAGGATGCCAGAAGGGGAGGCGGAGTTGGGCCACAGGAGGCCCACACCCCCTGGCACGGGCCACCCCTGGTCGCGCCTACAGGGGGTGTGGCCACCCTGGCCAACCTCTGGCTCCGCCCTCTCACCTATGTCTTCTCCACGAAACCCTAAAAGTCAGGAGAGTGACCACAGAAAGATTCCGTCGTCTCTGCGGGGCGGAAACTACAAAGAGAGAAAGAGATCTCTGGGAGAACGATTTCTATCGGGGAAATTCCTTCCCGGAGAGAGGAGATCGTCGCCATCAACACCGTCATCAAGCTAGACTTCATCGGGATCATCATCATCATCCACACCATCATCTCCACCAGCACCCTCATTACCACCTCGTACAACTGTAACAATTGTGTTGAATCTTGCATAGTTCTTAGGGGAAACTTTTCCGGTGTTGATTACTATTGTAGTTCATGCTTGTGAGTGAAATCATTGAATTATCATTTACGTTTAGATTGTTATCCATCATTATATCATCTCTGATCTTGATCCATATGATTTCTCGTGAGTAGTTCGTTTAGTTCTTAAGAACATGAGAGAAGTTATGTTGTTAGTAGAGGAATTGTGTTGAGATATTATTCAATGGTTTAATATTTAATTTGTGGTACTATTATTCTAGTGGTGTCATGTGAAAGTCGACTACATGATACTTCAAGATTTATGGGCCTAGAGGAATGCATTGTTTATTTGGCTACTAATTATGGTGTTGCCGGAGTGACAGAAACCTGAACCCCCGTTAGGAAACCTTTGCACAAGGGAGTGTAGGATCTCAGAGTTTAAGGTTGTGGTTAGGTTTTTATCTTAATTGTTTTGTTGTAGTTGCGGATGCTTGCAAGGGGTTTAATCATAAGTATGTATTAGACCTAGTAAGGCCAGTACTGTTACAATAGCGAAAAGAAGATAACGAAGAACAAAAACGAAAAACACAGCAAGGGGACACATATTTAACGTGGAAAACCTCTCTAACAAAGAGAGAAAAAACCACGGGCGCCAGCCAGCGAAACTTCACAGGAGTGTTTACAAACGTCGGGGATTTCACAGATGCAACTCATCCCAAACCAGCGGCTTATAAGGGGTTTATATATTGGTGGAAACCTAGGTCTTCGACGATCCATACTGTACGGGCCTCGCTCCACTCGTCAGAAGTTGGCCTATACTTTGTAGAATTTGGATCAACACATAACAAGTACATTAGCATAGGTTTACCCACACAACACTTACCCAACCAAAGGATACTATTCAGCTATATGAAGCGAAAGCACTTGACAGTATTCCAATGTGTCCTCGAGAACGTTTGGTCCTCATAAGTAATATCACCGGCTTGTCCTTTGCTAAGAAAGGATTGAGCCACTTGTTGCAATTATTTGCTGTCTTTATTTACTTGCACTTTATTTCTTTGCTTAATCAAAAACCCCTAAAAATTTGTTTGCTAGTATTTACAGAGACTTTCTGAGCCAGTATCACTAGTCATCACCTTCTGCTCCTCGTTGGGATCGACACTCCTATTTATCGAAAGTACTACGATACACCCCCTATACTCGTGGGTCATCAAGCACGGAGCTGGATGCGGGGCGGGCGAGGCAGATCTCGAGCGGCCGAAGCTGCTGGAAGAGAGGAGTGGTGGCGGCGGGCTCCATCTCCGGTGGCGCATGCGGCACGACGCTGGTGCAGGGTGGAGGCGGAGCAGCGGGGCGCGCCCATCGCTTGCTCACGGCGCCGACGAGAGTTACAGGAAATTTCTCGGGAGGGGATAAGGATAGGGAACCGTGGGTGGGTCCCAGGCCGTGCGGCAAAAAAACTGCCTACTTGCGGAGCCGATCGCGACCCGGACGATGGTCGTCCGAGGGATACAGATCATTTTTCATAAAACTACCACTTTACATATCAATTTTTCCAAATGATATCAGGTGTTGTTTCAATTGCAAAAAACTAACAGATCGGAATCAAGTTTTTCCAATAAGCACTAATCCACGTTTAATCACGAATTGACACCAAAATAGACAGCAGGACCACATGTAAGGAGAAAACTTGCTGACGTGAATTGGACCCACCTGTCAGCTCTATTAAAAAAATAGTCAAAAAATAAAAATAAAAAGTAGGACGCGTTGACCCATCTCCCCCCATCCATGTCGTGAGGCAGCTCTCTCCCATGGCCGCCACTGCCCTCCCCTAACTCTCTCCCATGGCCACCGCCGCCCTCCCCTCCCTCTCTCCCATGGCCACCGCCGCCCTCCCCGTTCGAGTTCCATCGATCCTCCTCCAATGCGTTGGCGCACCTGCTCGACCAGGCCACCGCTGCCGCAGGCCACGGTGCTTTCCTCGGCTTCACTGCTCAGGATGCCACCGCCCGTGCACTTTGCCGCCTCGGCCAGCTCCTTGACCGTAAGTTTCTGAGTGAGTTTAGGTTCAAGACGTGGTGGAGCACCATGCGCGATGGCGACCGCAGCCATGTCGTGCAGCCGGAGACGTGGTGGGTTCTCCTAGACGCTCCCGAGCTTGGCCCCGGTGAACTCGTCTTCGTTCTGCCCCTCGTGCAGGGCAGCTTCCGCTCCGCTAACTTCACCACCTACGGAGCCGACGACAAGGACGATGGTGTCGTGCTCTACGCCTAGAGCGGCTCACCGGCCGTCACGGGCTCCGACTTCTGCCGCACCGCCTACGTGCACGCCGGCACCAACCCCTACGTCATCATGAGCGACGCCTACCTTGCCGCCAGGTGCACCTCGGCACCTTCAAGCTCATTGAGGAGAAGGCCTTGCCGCCCATGGCAGAGCGCTTCGGGTGGTGCACCTGGGATGCCTTCTACCTGGGACCGGACGCCGGAGTGCCGGCTCGCTTCATCGTCATCGACGATGGCTGGCAAAGCGTGAACTGGGACGACGATCCTGCGCACGTCGACGCGACGGGGCTCGTCCTTGGTGGCGACTAGATGACCGCGCGCCTCCACCACTTCGACGAGTGCAAGGGCTTCCACTGCTACAGGGAGGGCGACCTCCTCCGCCTCCCGGCGTAGGTGTTCTACAATAAGACCATTCCCAAGGCCATGGGAGAGAGGGAGGGCGGCGGCCATGGGAGAGAGGGAGGGGAGGGCGGCGGCATCCATGGGAGAGAGGGATGGGAGGGCGGCGGCGATAGAGGCAGTCAATGGGTCAACGCGTCCCACCTTTTTTTATATATTTTGACTATTTTTTAATAGAGCTGACAGTCAGCAACTTTTCTCGTTACATGTGGGTCCTGCTGTTAGAAACGGTGTCAATTTATGATTAAACGTGGATTGATGCTTTTTGCGAAAACTTGGTTTTGATGTGGTAGATTTTGCGATTAAAATACCAACGGGTACCATTCAGGAAATTTTAACATGTAAAGTGATAGTTTGTGACAGTTAAGAGATACATAGAGGGATACAATACAATCGGATCGGGTTGTGGTTCAGCACACAAGGTACGGAAACATGACAATTAATCTCAACCAGGGCTTCTGACAATAGTGTAGGCAAAGTCATCATTTATTGGTGTCTTGGGTCGGCGATTGAGCAGAAGCAGCAGCGATGCGCTCTTCTTCTAGTTCCTTGAACAATTCCTCGTAGTGCGTCTTGCAGAGGGCGAGGTGTGTGCGGTGGTCCTTCTTCACTTCCTCGATGAACTCCGGCCTCATCAGCTTCATCCGGCCCATCTTGTTCAGGTTCCGGATGACGTGGTCGTCGCCGGGTTCGTCTGTGAAGAGACAATCGGCGTCCACGTCCTTGGCCACCGTCATCTGATCCGCCGCCGACATCGCCGCCGCTTGAGCCACCGTCTCGCCGGTCTTGTGATTCACCGGACCGCGGCTGCTCTCCGTCTCGTCTTCCCTAGGAGCCATCGGTGTTTAGCTACTGATCGTCTGATCGAGCGAACGCTTTCCAAGTTGGATTGGGAATTCTGGTGTCGTCGATCGTCTGGATGGATCTATATAACCATCATTTTTAATCTGTTGGATTGAGCAGAGACTGGGACGGAGTCGGAAACCGAGCCCGTGTAGTATAATCTGTCTCTGTCAGAGTACGCCAAAAAAAAAAAAAAGATCACACCGAAATACGTTCATTCAAGGGGTACGGTGCAAAGAGACCACGGAATTGCAGCTGGATGAGAACCCCACGCCACGCCGGTGTCTGCCTAATCATGCACCACACAATGCTGACCATGGGCAGGGCATTTCTGCATTCCCTATAGTTAGAATATCGTTGATCCAGTTTGTATTGAAAACCTGCAGACTAAAAAAACCGAACATTGCCATTTTATTTATGAGGTAAATAAGGGGAAAAACCGCATAAGCAAGGAGGACCACTACCACACGAAGCTAGTCCGCCAAGGAGCGGCACGTGGCAGTTTAGACCGACGGCAATGGCGTATAGCCCCCAGAGCCCAGAGCTGATGACCGTTAGCCGCGCCAAGTGGGACCCATGGGGCCTATGCTGACGGTACGTACACCAACGGCTCCGTATAGTAGTCGGGCTGGGGCTACATCGATGGGGATGTGTATGTTGACGGGGTGAACGCATACGCCTATGGGCTGGTACGCCGACGTGGATCTGGGACTACGCCGACGGGGCCTAGCCGTCAGCGCTAGGCTCGTTTTCTGTAGTGCCTATCTGGTTCGGGATGCTGCCTCGACAACACACAGATTAGTTCAGCAGATGGTTTCAATCTTGGTCATATAATGCACATACCGAACCACCAGCAGAACTGCGTGGCCCTCGCCAACGGCAAGGCGATGCAGGCCAACGGCTGCCTCGCCCTCACGAAGGTGCTCGGCCGTGTGGTCTGGCCGCACAAGTTTTACACGAAGACGCCTGCGCGCTACGGCGGAGCGACCAACCCGTGTGAATTCTTATAGCTCTATCATGGCGAACTATCTCCCCCCGTGCCTAAAGGAGATGACCAACACTTGGCCGATGAACCTTCCGGAAGAATCCATCGACTCGTGGGCCGAGCTCAGCTCCCTCTTCATCGCGAACTTCAAGAGAAGCTACGAACACCCGCTCACGTACTTCGACCTCCGCCAGGTGTGCTAGCAACCTGGAGAGACCCTCTTCAAATTTTTGCGGAGGTTCAGCCGAGTCCGCAACAAGATTCTCAAGATCTCGGACTCCAACGTCATCACCGCCTTTTCCGAGTGCGTCAAGGAAGTTAAGATGAGGGAGAAGATCGGCATCCGAGGTGAGAACCTTACCACGACTGCCGAGCTTTTAGTCATGGCTTAGAAGTGCGCCAAGGAGGAGGCGGGCCGGATGTTTGGCCTCACCGAGGCAGAAATCACCCCCAAGGCCTCGAGATCATCCAAGAGCAAGGACAAACACTCCAAGCGCAAGACCGCCGTAGTCCTGGCTGCAGAGTCCGACCAAAAGATCCCTCGCGAGGAGCGCGACGAGGGGGAGCGGGACTATAGCGCGTACTGCCACTTCCACCAGTTGTCGCCTCTGGAGTGTCTCAGCCGCACGAATACCTAGATATGGCCCCGGGCAGCAAGGGTGAAGCGCGTGGGGATCTTTACTCTTGTGGACCAATCGTCACCCTTGAGGACAAGTACGAAGTCGGCCACCTGCTCAGGTCTGGCCCCGTCCTTATCCTTAGTCACAAGCGGTGGAAAGGCCGGAGGCGAGAGCGGCGCACGTCCCGGGCTGCTTTCAGATGTAGCGCTACAATCACGGTAGCCACAACTGGGGTGCACCCGACCATGTCAACGCTTGAGAAGACACCGCAACATCCGCACACCCCTAGAAAACTTCCCCGCAGACTGCCACGTCCGTGCTTCACCGGGGGGGGGGGTCTTCGGTAGAGAAACGCTTGGGCACCATCGAGAAGAACCGGGTCCTGTCTATGCTAAGCGATAAAGGGAATGGAGGAGCAGAGGAGATAGAAAGGAGTGAAAGGGCAGCGCACCCGTGCCCCAATATCATGAGACCCATCGAAAAGACACATCGCTGCGCTGGGCAGGCGACATTAACCACTGGGCCCCACACGCCGTCGCATCGCGGGAACAACTCCCGGGGCAGAGAGGACACTCCCGAGATCAATGGTGGAAGGCACGCGCCCATTTCAAATCTACGGCCAGGATAAGAGCACGATGGACCCGTTATGACCAAACAGGCACCGGGACCCATCAATTGTTCTAGTCCCCTTACCCCTTCCTGCCAACCAAAGGACATGTGAGAGCCAAGCGCCCAGGGATTACTATCGGGGTCCTGGAAACAAGAGTGCCACGTCCTGACGATCGATAGGTCCATCATTTGAGCAGAGCCATCTTCAGGAGACTATGAAGCCTCTAGAAGTTAAGCAGGTTGATCCCTCGCGGGGTCCTTGCGAGGGCGTGACCTTGGGAGTAAGCGTCATGAAGAAGGGACCGCGCGTGGTATCTCACCACGCCGTGGAGCTTTAGATACCTTAGAGCGTACCCAGGGTCAAATTGGTAAGCCCATCGCAGAGGCATCAGGGAGAGCGGGTCACGACAAGGGACGCGGCGCTCCTGCGTGCGCACTCCGGTACGCCTTGTTAAAGAAAAAGCTGGTCTACCCCCTTTGGTGTGAGTGGAGGACGGGCGACCTTAGCACTGGCAGTCCTCTCTTTTCCGTTTTGGTGCAAGGAAGAGAGTTGGAAGCGCTAGATGGAGACAAGCGGCGCTAAATAATCTCACTTCACAGAAGGATGGAGAGGCCCCCAACGTACAAGACTTGGTCCAGGCAAAGTAGCCTTGTAGACCAGAACTTTGGAGAGTGGCAATATGGTGACCCTTCCCGCCTAAGAATTGGGGGAAGAGGCCTGACGCCTCTTTATAAGGAGACCTTCCTACCTTAGGGCCTGTTTGTTTGGGCTGTGGCTGGCTGGCTGTGGCTGGCTGTGCAGCTGTGCAGGGAAAGCTGCTGTGCAGGAAAAGCTACTTTTCTGAGTTTGACTGTTTGGCAACTTGGCTGGTTGTCTGGCTGTGTGCTAAGAAATTGTCTGTAATGCCCCTGTAATTAATATAACACGTAAACTTCACTATTAAAGTACATAAAGCATATGTTTATATTACATACCATATGTCACATATTGGTTTGTCCAAAATACATATCCAACGATTAAACAAATAAAGATAGTCGCATAATGAATATAGATACATCCACACCGATCAAACCGATCATCTTCTTCTAGCATTGTACAATGCAGTAGCGATGCGATCACGCATTGAGTTCATGTCTACCGTGTGTAGTCCACTCGGGGCAGTATCACCGACTGATGTTACTGATTGCCTTTGGACCTTAGGAAGGTAGTCCTCATATGCATCACACCGATCAAACTGCTTGTCGCGTAAGTTGGAGTCTCTAATAAAATTATGAAGTGCTATGCAAGCAAGAATAATTCTTTTCTGAGTAACCAGACCGTACGAAGGAATATACTTCAATATGCGCCACTTGTTTTTCAAGATACCGAAGACACGCTCGATAGCATTCCGGAGCAATGAGTGTAGATAGTTGAAAATCTCTTCCCTATTTGTTGGTCTCCCTTCTCGACGAAAATCCGGTATGTGGTATGTCTTCTGCTTGTAAGGAGCTAAGAACCCTTTTCTATTTGGATAACCAGAATCAACAAGGTAATATGTATCTGCACATGAACGAAAAAAAATCAAACATCAACAACAATGCATTTGTAACTATGTGTGTACCATGTAGACAAAGATATAGAATATTGCCACCAGGAGGGGTCGGAAACTCTATTGGATACTTCTCAACGGAGCGTTGTAGAATGCGTGTATCATGCGCCGAACCAGGCCATCCAGCAACAACAAAGGTGAATCTCAAATCGAAGTCACATATCGCTAGAATATTCTGTGATGTGTAACCATGCCTTCCTGTATGGTTAACCACCTCTTCTGCAGGTACTTCAACTAGAATATGCGAGCCATCTATGGCGCCAATGGCATCTTTGAAATGAGGCCAGAAGCGTGCATCTTGAAGTCTTGGATGCACATCCTTGAACTCTCGATCTACTGGCTTTATGTTATCCTTACCCAACTTGTACAAGCAATCCAAAACCATGTGAAACTTCCTATGAATGGTTTCAGTTGAACGACAAAAATGGTTCTCAACTTGGCTAAATGGCTGTGGTCCTCCAACCATCCATAGAAACATAGCTAGGCATTCAACAGATGGCATGCCTCTAGTTGACTTCAACCCATAGCTTGAAACTAGAAGATCGTGCAATGCATGAAACACATCAGGATACATTCTAAACATTTTGTAGCATATTTTCCTATTTCCAAGTTGTTCATTCACCCATTCAAGACCAGTTTGTTCCGGAACCCTCCTAGGTTCTTTATTCAAGTACTTCTGACTATAGAGATTACCATAATATCCCAACACGGCAAGGTCATGCACCATTCCGAGCAACTGTAGTGTCTTTTCTAGTTCATAGTCACGATCATCACCACCACCATCCATCTACAAAATAATTAGAACATTTCAAAATCAGCAAATGCTTCACAAAATAATTACTAGACATGCAACAATCAACAAATGCTTCACAAAATAATGACTAGATATGCAACAATCATCAAATGTTTCACACAACAATCAGCAAATGCTTCACAAAATAATGACTAGACATGCAACAATCATCAAATGTTTCACACAACAATCAACAAATGTTCTACAATGATCATAAATAGTCTCGACAAAAATAGAGAAAAAATAATAACAAGTAGTCTCCAACGGATACATAGTAGCCACAAGTTCTGTAATGACAACAAAGCAATTATACATCTACTTGTCCATCTCATCATGTGTCCTATGGAGCCAATCGAGCCTCCCCGCAGTTGTTGCAAATGCTGCGAACACCTCTCTATGATCCCTGTTCATAGCTAGCTTGCCAGCAGTGTACATGATAGCAGTTCCTTCACTCACTCCACAATCTCGAACCATTCCTAAAAACTCTTTCATAGTTGGGACCTGATCATCCTTACTGCTAGAACTTCCTTCAGTGTGCCTTCATACAATTGTGTTCAGTGCATTGTTGTAAGCCGAGAAAAAATCCGAGCCCACATGCTTGCGTTTCCCTGTTCCCATTTCATTCTCTACATGCTTGCGTTTCGCTATTGCATTGTTGGAAGGAGAGGTATCATCATCAAGCATTATTGGAGCCTCATTGCCATTTCCTTCTTCCTGACCTGCAATGGCAGCTGATTGTCCTGTGACATGTGCCTTCCTAAACATAACATCCTGTTGTTCCAAGTTGGGAGGTGGCCCATTCCTAAATTTTGCATGGTCAGGACAAATATGTAAATAAGAACATAATAGAGAGATCAGTCTGATGATCATAATAACAAATACAAAGGAAAGACGAGTATAAAAGATAGTAACTTACAGCTATGTGATTCTTCCACCAATCATCATCTGCATCCATAGTTTTTGTTATAGGATCCCAACCAAGCCCGGTCGCATTTTGCAGTTCCATCCACCCCGTGTAATCCTTCTTTAAAGAATCCCATTTGTTCTTGAATTGTTTTTGCGTTAATCTTTCCCCTTTTTTTTCGGCAAATTTGTCTCCAAGATTTTTGTACCCCTTTCTACTCCAGCAACCCCCATCCCTATTGTTGCCGTTCACTTCCTCCATACAAATGTCATAGAAAACTCTAGTATGGTATGGATCCCAAACCATCTTCGACATTTCAGCAAGACCAACACGTAGCAATACTACAACAAGCAACATAATTTCAGCAAGACCAACACATTATTAGCAGCAAATAACCTCACATTACTAGCAGCAAACATCATCAAATTGTACATCAGTACCACAAATGACATCAAATTTTCATGCAACACCACATCAAGAAATACATGTATGAAATTATATGGCAGTACAACATCTAACAATACCAAATTTTATAGCACAGATTAGAAGTACCGCATCCGAAATCACTAAAAATTTGCTAGAACTATGGCATCCCACATCATATTAGCAGTAGCACAAATTAGCAGTACCTGCCTTACCTTGGACTGGAAATGGTCGGCCCGGGGGCGAGATAAGACGTCAGCGGCGGCAGGCAGCAGGTCAGGCGGCGGCGGGCAGCAGGTCAGGCGGCGGCGGCGGGCAGCAGGTCAGGCGGCAGGCAGCAGGTCTGGCAGCGGCGGCGGGCAGCAGGTCAGGCGGCGGTGGGCAGCAGGTTTAGCGGCGATGGCCAGCAGGTCTGGCAGCAAGCAGCAGGGCACGGGAAAGTGGAGGACGAAGGCGAGCAGGGGAGGTCCGGCGGCCGGGAGGTGGGCTGGCAGCGGCGCTGGTGGGAGTAGGGCGGCGAGGAGGGGAGTTGGGCTGGTGGCGGCGCTGGGAGATCGCTCGGGAGGAGATCGCGATAAGGTACAGGACGGGTCGAGCAGTCTTTTTTTTTTACTGGGATAGTTTCGGGTGGCATCTGCTGTAAATATGGCTCATCCATATGTCCAAATTAGAAAACGGTTCGCTGGACTTTGCGGGAAGCTGCGGGAAGCATCCAATGACGTGATTTGCCCGCGATGCCTATTTTGTAGAAGTACTTTGTCAAAAACCTAACGCACAGCTGACCGTTTGTTTCATTTTTCTGGCTTTTTCAGTGGAGAAGTGGTCAAAAGCCCAAACAAACACCCCCTTAGAATGGGTCGATCGCAGATATCTAAAATTCTAGACATCCATCCACAATTGTACCCTCGTGAAGCATGCGAGCAATACAACAAAGAAGGAGTAGGGGCTTTACCTCCTCACGAGAGTCCCGGACCTGGGTAAAAAAACCCGTGTCCACTCTCTGTCGTGCTTTTGCTCCGTCGCCGCCACCGCCGAGACTTCTTAGAGAATGTGTTAAGCCCCCTCACGAACAGAGGGCTCGTTGGACCCTAGTTCCTTCGTGGGACACATTCTTCGACAGTCGGCGCCGGGATTGTCCCCTTCCCGGCCAAAATGTCACCGGAGCTTGGTTCCGCATCCCCGCCGGACTTTCACGTCGATGCGACGCCATCAGAATCGACCCCTGCGATGGCCCTGATGACGCGAAAATTTTTGGGCACCACCGGTGTAGCACAATTGACGGTAGCAGCCGCCAAGACGACCTCCAAGGCCACAAAGACGACGGGGAAGCTCGGCCAGCCGCCCCTTGCTCCAGGTGCTGAGCGGGCCGTGGGCACGGAAGCCGACAGAGGGCATGATAGCGCATTCGCAAGTGGTAGAGGGGAAGAAGAAGAGGAAGGACGCGGCGGCCTCCACACCAAAGCCGGCGACCACGGCGACAAAGGGCAAGCCCAAGACTATGAACTTGCGAGAGAGAGAAGTTGTCCAAGGAGAGGAAGGATGCCGACCGCAACATCTTGTCCATGAACCAAAACACATTGGATGCCATGGCTAGAGCATATTGGGAGATTGCTTGTGTGAGGATCTTGGCTCGAGAGCTAGGTGGTGGTGGTGATGGTGGTGATGGCGGCCGAGATGCTCTTTGAGGTGGCCGAGATGGTGAACTCGCTTTTGGATCTAACATGATCAATTTAATGTATTTTGGATAATATATATGCATGTTTGTAATATGGATACTTGACATGTGGTGTGGAGATTTGAAAGTTGTGATAATTTTTTAACTTCTCTAAGTTTTTGGGGATCTAATCCGGCGGCCGAAGTTTAGAGGAGAAAATATACTTCTCTAAGTTTTTGGGATCTTTTTCTCCTCTAAAGGAAAGGGGATAGGTTACAGATGCTCTAATGACCCCATTCTTCTGCGACGGATATAGTGCTTTTAGTTTTTTGTGAGTTTGAACTATGTTAAAACATTTAATGTGTCCTAAATACTCCCTCCATACCGAATTATTAGGCTAAATTAGCAAAACTCAAGGACCTAGGTTATTTCTGATTGGCCATAAAAAAGGAGAGAGAAGAGATAATTTTGGTCTGATCAATGGTCAATTAAAGCTTGGTCAGTTTAGTCCAACATTGAGAGATAACCATGTTGGCATGCATGGCTGTTTCTCCTTCTTCCCGTCTCGCATGCAGTGTCTCAGGCAAGGATGTAGTATATTAAAGAGTGAATTCTACTTTTTACCCTCTAGTTAAGCATTTGTTACACTAATTATCCCGTTGAGTGAAAAATAATCTCGATTACCCTTTTTAGAAGTTTAAGATCCTTATTTTCTGATGTGTGTCTATTCAGCAAGGTGTAAAGTGTTGACCGGGGTTTACAAATATCAAGACGGCGACAAAAAATTGGACAAATGGATAAGAGAAATATGAACACGATTGTCGATGCTGTCCTCGGATCTTCACACATTTTATCGCGCTACCTCGGTGTATCATGCGGGTCATATCTAACAAAAACATACAAAGTGCTAAACTGGTGTCGTGTTTTAAACCTCTTAAATGAGATATTTTCGAAAAAGTTTTACTAAATAAGGTAATTAGTGTCACAAATTCATAACTAAAGGGTAAAAAGCGGAATTCACTCTATATTAAAGGGGACAGGATCGTGGGGAGATCGGGAAGAAAGAGGCCATGCAGGGAAGTTATTTGAGGCAACTAATATACAATTTAGCCTAGTTTTACGGCATATCTCTAGAAGCTCTATTAGCCCAACAATAACCCGATATGGAGGGGTACCAAGCATAGTATCAACCTCTTGTACTCCCTTCGTCCTAATAAAATATAAAATGCCTAAGGTTTAGTCAGAAGTTAACGTTTTCTAAGTTTGAGCAAGATTATAGTAAAAGATAAATATTTACAATACCAAATCAATATCAATAAATTTATCAACATCAAGAATATTTTATTTATGTGTCCATTCCATAATATAGATTTACATATTTTTTAAAATATTTGGTCAAAGTTACCAAGATATGACTTTTGACCAGTTTTTAGGCACCTTGTTTTGGGACGGAGGGAGTATTTGACCGCCGTGCGACAAATTAAGCCAGGCCATGGTCAACAATTACCAAGCATGGCCGCAGATAAAGCATATGGATAATTCAATCTTTGTATGACAGAGACACAGTGATACAAGCATGATAATTCAAGGAGATTTTGACTTAGACCAAAGTGCGGCAAAAACATCAAACCGTATATGCTGTGGCGAAGGACACATTAATTATTGGGTACAATTAAGCAAAACGAACAATGACGACAGGCAGCTGTAAATTATATAGTAGCATTGAACTAGCCCGCGATAGAATCATAGTAGAAGATATGAAACATGTGCATTATCTGATGGTGTCTTGAGCTTGACGATTCAACAGCCTAGCATGGTAGCACTCTTCTTCCTGTGGGTACACGGCGCCAGCGGGGTACACGGCCGGCGACGGCCTACTCAGCCATCGGCGGTGTTGAGGCCGCTCAAGTCGTCGGCCTTCTGATCCGCAGCTTCTTCTTCTTGCGGGTACAGGCCGACGGGGTACACGGCGACGGGGTCCATGCCTCGGGATTCACCGCCGACGATGTTGAGGCCGCTCAAGTCGACGCCTGCCCAGAGCCGTTTGTTCCGTTGGGCGGCGGCGGTGCCGTCATCGTCGTCGTCCGAGTCAGACTCGATTTCTCCGTTCTGGAGGGCGCGGTAGACCCTGTCGTGGAGGGCGATTTCTTCGTAGTGCATCTTCCTCAGCTCCTCGATCCACTCCGGCGTCATCAGATTCAGCCTGCTGATCTGGTTCAGGTGCCGGATAAACGAGTCGTCGTCGTCGTCGTCGTCCCTCGCCACGGCCGGGTCGGTTTTCTGATCTGCAGGAGCCGCCGGAAGCTCTTCTTCGGCCTGAGGATGCGCATCGGCCTCCGAAGCCATCGGTGATAAGTAGATCGGATTAGCCGCTCGACCAAGTTGAACAATATATAGGTTGGTGTCCCTCCGATCGACCTATGCTATGTACTCCGTATATATACAACGACCAACGAGTGTCCAGGAGACCGAGTCGGCTTCATCATCTCTAACCGATCCTACTACCTGACATACCATACCTTGATCGTTCAGCTCGGAATAGATATAATTTGGCAAATCATGTCTCTTTTGTGCACTGCACGCTCGATCGATCAGCTCGAGTAAGAACATCTATTGTCATTCATCTTTCGCGAAGGCATCTATTTTTTTTCGATAAAGGGTAAAAGGTTTAAGCATCACACATGGCCTCTGTATAACTAGGATGTACGCAGTGAAAAAGTCCACGGTTCAAAACAAAAACAATAAAATAGAAAAATTATAAATTATAGTGAGAAATTATGAAACGCCTAATAAGATGCAGAAAGATGACCAATCCGAAGATTTTGCTGCCATTTATGATGGGTAAATAAATCCCGCACCATATCCTCTAGCCGTTACGCACCTTCATTAAAAGGTCCTGATACTCCACACGATATAGGATCGACTATGTACGTAGAATGTTGGTACACCGATAAATAACCCGCAAGAGAGAATAATTTATATCGTTAAACACTTTATCATTCTTACATAGTCATAGTGACCATATAATAACATCTCCTAAACAATGCAGCAGTACAATCCCCAAGAGTCTTGTCTGTTTCTGATCAAATCTCTCTTGAAAGTCACCCTCGGAGGAAACGGTTCCATCACAATGACAATCGTTTCATCCTTATGCATGTCGGACAAAAAGAACACAACGCATGCTATTGTTCTTGGAACGTAGCATTACCAAGTTACTAATCTTACGAAAATCATATCTAAAACCCGGCCGTTCTTAATAGAAAATGATCTGAAGCCTAATAAATTTGTAACATTCCTTGTAACCTAGCTCTAGTCATATGTGTCTGAGATAGAAAAATAACCTTCGGTTTCAGCCGTCCCATAAGAACCAGGAGTGCATGAACCGCCGAGGATTTTCCTAACCTTTGACAGTTCGAGCTTATGATTTGCATCGCGCCTGGACTGGACAAGACACTACCTATCATAGCCTAAAGCCCTGAACCAAACAAGCAAGATCGCGATTATCATACAAGCAAACGCGTTCAGAGATCAACTCCAATCAACCAGAACCATCATGTACATCCACCTCAGGCCTTCTTATTCACAGCCAAACCAAACAACCAGATCGCAGATCATCAAAGCCCCTCAGGCCTTCTTCACAGCCTTCTTGGTAGCGATTCTTCTTCACCCTCTCGATCCACTCCGGTGTCATCAGATTCAGCCTGCTCAATACGTTCAGGCTCTGGATAAGCTCGTTGTCGTCGTCGTCGTCGTCATCGTCGGAGCACTCGTCAACGTCCCTCACCACGGCCGTGTCGGTTTTATGATCTGCGGGAGCCGCCGGAAGCTCTTCTTCGGCCTCAGGATGGGCATCGGCCTCCAAAGCCATCGGTGGGGTAACTGCTGGTTAGTAGATCGGATTAGCCGATCGACCAAGTTGAACAATAGGTTGGCGTCCTCCGATCGACCTATGCTATGTACGTATATATACAACGATCTACCAACGAGTCGGATTCATCATCTTTAACCGACCGTACTACCTGACATACCATACCTTGATCGTTTAGCTCGGAATAGATATAATTTGGAAAATCACGTCTCTTTTTTGCACTGCACGCTCGATCGTTTAGCTCGAGCAAGAACATCCATTGCCATTTTTTTTTTGATAAAAGGATAGAAGGTTTAAGCATTACATCCGGCCTTTGCATAATTAGGATATACGTAGCTAAAAAAATCTATAGTTTCAAACGAAAACAATAAAAAAGCGAATTACACATCATAGTAAGAAATTGTAAGACGTCTAAGGTGCTCAAGGAGTACCGATCCGAACATTAGGTTGCCATCCATGACGGATAAATAAATCATGTGTCCTATCCTTCGGCCGCTACACACATCCGTAAAAAAGTCATGGTACTCCGCATGATATAGGGCCAACCATAAACGTAGTGTCTTGGTACAACAGTAAATAACCTGAAAGAGAGAACAATTTATATAGTTAGACATTTTATTATTTTTGCATAGCCACAGCGATCACATAATGGCAATCTCTCCTACCCTAAGTAGTAACTTTTACTTCTGATCTATACCATGACCAATTCCTAAATATGTTGGCATCATAAGGTGGTTGGATAAATGACCATGTAGACCTAGCAAAATTGCATTATGTAGGATTCCCATGCCAATTTTGTCTAATTAAATTATCTTGAGTAAGGATAACAACCCTACGAAGATACCAAGGATTTTTTTTTGTTTACTAGAGATATATTTATCTTCCAGATCATCCTATTTTCTAAACCTGGTATGACCGGCTGGAATAGTGCATTCTATAATCAAGGAACTAATGGAGAATGGACATTCTCAAATAAATTCCAACAAAATTCGCCAGTCTCGGACAACAGTTGGATATCTGCTGGGAGAGAGGTGGGTTAGGGTTAGGGTAGGGTTGGGGCTGGGAACGCATGAAGGATGAGGTGAGAATTTTTTCCAGAGAGAATGGATGAGGTGGTTTGTGGGATGGGTTGGCCTCCTCACCTTGGGTGTTTCAGCGCGTTGGATCGAGATGGTGTGGATGTATGAGATCGGTTTCCTGGGACTGATCCGTGGGTAGGTTAGTCCTCTCTTCTGATTGGCTGGATACGGGTGTCCATGGATATCGACCATTGAATCTTAGGGCCTCATATAGAAAGCTCGAACCAGAAACGCCATAACTTTCTCAAACCATTTCTGAAGAAGATGAAACCATTTTTTTACAAGATCATGAAAAGTAGTGTCCAACAAAAATCCCCTAAGATTCTTGAACTTTGTTTCATGCACTACCTCCTGTAGCGAGACCACTCCCTCTTGGAGTTGTCTACCCTTGATGAAAGCTGATTGTGTCCTAGTGATAGTGCGGTGTGCAATCGGAGCGAGACGCATGGCATATGCTTTGGAAACGAACTTAAAGATCACGTCGATGAGCACGATAGGGCGGAAGTGTCTGCTATCGTATGCTCCTGACACTTTGGGAATGAGGGTAAGGATTTCGGAGTTAAGGCAAGCGAGATCCACCCTCTTAAGTGCGAAGTCATTCGGAATAGCCAGAATGAAAGACCTAGTCGGGTGCCAAAACTTTATGAAGAACACTAATGGAAAACCGTCCGTCCCTGGAGTGGTATCCGTCTTCAAACTAGAGAGGACCGCGTCCATCTCCTTGCCAGTGAAGGTAAGAATCAAGCTAGTCTTCTCGTCTTCCGAGACTCGCCCCTGCTCATCCCCGAGATCAGGTGTGAGGCTGAAGAAACTCGCCCCCTGAGTACTCATTATGTCTTTGTAGAACTCCAGGACATGTATTTGGTGTTCCTTGGGTTCCATAATGATCCCCTGATCCGAAACCAACATCGAGATGGCACATTTCCTCCTTCGGCCATTGGCAATTGCGTGGAAATATGAAGTATTGGCATCCCCCTTAAGTAGCCAGTCCACCCGGCTGCGCTGGCGCCAGTACTCTTCCTCCACCCTATCCAGGTGGGTGAGCTGACTCTCAAGGTGGTATCGCAAGGCCCAACCCTCATCATTGAGGCCCTCCGAATCTGCGAGCAGGTCCAAGTGTTGCACTTGTGCCAGAATCTCTTTTTGAGGTCTCGATCCTCCTTCCCCGGGTTGCCCCCCCCCCCCCCCCCCCCCCCGCCCCAACCTTTGAGAAATTGGCGCAAGCCGGCCGAGACCGTTTTCCATCTATCAATAGGGTCCAAGAGCATCCCACGTAGGGACTCAAGTTCTCTCCACTTCCCCTAGACCAAGTCCCCAAACTCTGGTCTCACCACCAAAGCCGATGGCTATTATTCATGCACGTAGAATGCTTTTAATATGCTAAAAAATAGAATGTTTTAAATTTCCCTACAAAAACATACTAGAATGTTTTTAATACTGTATTATTTCCCCAAAAGTAATACTAGAGCATTAAATACGGAACAATATCGGGACATGTCTCTCCAGACCAAAGACGGGCACAGTGTGCGTGTCCAAGGAAGAGGCGGCGGTTGAGGCCCAAAAGAATCCTTGACGGACTCGATTTCCGACTCCGACCGTGTATATAGATCACCGCGCGCACCCAGCGATTCCCCAATCCAACTTCTCGATCGACAGCACAAGATCATCTAACCACCGATGGATCCGATGGCGATGGAGGTCGCAGATCAGGTGACGGCCGGACGACGACTGCCGCTTCAAAGATGAGCCCGAGGACGACGACGACGAGTTCATCCAGCACCTCAACAAGATGGGCAGGATGAAGCTGTCCACGCCGGAGTTCATCGAGGAACTGAAGAATCACCACCGCCAACACCTCGTCGTCTGCGAGAATTTCTACCAGATATTCAGCAAAGGACCAAGAGGACCGCGATGCTGCTGCTGCTCAAGCGCCCATGACATCGATGAATTCTGAGCTAGTGCGCCTAGTGTAGTAGTATACAGTTTAAATGTACGTTTGCGTGTATGTACTTGTTTATAACTATTTTGGTATACTTAAGGATGATGTTGACAGAGTGCTAATTAAGAAACGTGCACTCTAATGAATATACCGATCGACATAGATCTTGAGTTTGTGACTGTCTATTTTTATTTTAAGTAGAAGGATCCATTACCATGATACAAAGTAAAAGATTCTAGAGTATTATTGCTTATCTATCGCATTGCTTGGCATACCTGGTTTTGAGTTAATTCAACTTGTTTCAGTTCTTGTGTTGTGAATGAAATATGATAGTATCATTTTAGTGATTGTGTTGTCAGATAATTTAAAGTGTTCTGGCACGTATATTCCTACTATTAGAAAGACGAAGAAAAAAATGCAAACCATTGGACCCAGAAAAACCATACCGATGAGCCATATGTAAGGAACTAGATCACCGTTGAAGTATTAAATTACTTCTGCACCATATGCTAGGGTTGGTGTATGCGATTGAAACTTGTTAGATTATTAGGTATAATTTTCATAATTAATTTTAAAATATAAAACTTGACTATAACAGCTACCGACATGTAAAACTCTAACATACTAGATGTATTAATCAACACGAACAGTAGCAGAGTGCACATACAAAATCAGCCGTAGTACAATAATAGATCAGACCACGATATACGTACGGATCGGTTGCCGATGAAATCGCGTTGGTGTAGAGGTTGACTTGTGAAAGAAAACTACGGCGCGTGCGCGCGACGGGACGAGCGAACATCGTCGTCGTCGGATGAGCACACGTGACTCCACCTTATAAGGTGATGTAACTCTTCTCCAACTTTCTATGTGGAACTAAACCCCTTGCCACGCACACGTGTGAGCTATCACCAACTTGGGTCAAATCACATATGGGCATTGAGAATTAGATAAAAACTGAAATATCACATGGGCCAAACAATTTAGCCCATATTTCTAACAACTCTAACATACTAGATATATTAATTAACACGAACATTGGCAGTGCAAACTCTACGAAAGCCCAAGTAAAAGAAAATATCTAAGCGTAGGACATGTACTGATCGTTTCTAGATGGAGAAGCCAATGATGTGGAGATTGCCGAGACTTGTTTTGAAGAATAGGGCATTGAAGACGACACACACATGGTCCGGCTTGATGATCAGGAGATGCAGCGTGATGACAAACTTCAGCACTCGCATGGAGCGCTTCCTAAAAACCTTATCCGCCATCTCCTATGCAGGATCACAAAAGGGAGTGGTTCTGGAAACCTTCTCTCCCATTCGCTGGTGCATGTCGGTGCTTGGTGCGGTGATCCAACGCACAACTACATGTTATAGTGGGCAAGTCGTTGATATAATACTTATAAAGTACCGTCTCACAAATATCATATCTCTCAGGGTGGCACAACAGAGTCACTGCGGGTCCGCAACTTATACATATTTATTATAGTCAACCAAAATTGTACACATGCTTCGGAATTCTCATCAGTCCATTGAGAATTTCTTCGATGAAATTACAATCTTTTCGTTTGCAGATTACGGTCTAGTTCTTGGTGCAAACGTACCAAGAGATATTTTGCTCGTATATTCGCTTCTAATTTTTCCTTGTGTTGTAAGTCACATGTGAGTATGTGGCAACCAAGTTAATTTCAGTCTTCATATTACACATGATTTTGTACGAGCCTGTCTTTTCATATACAACTTGAACAGAGCAAAACAACATACGCTCACAATAATCTACTCGATCAACTTGATCAGTTACTTCAGTCACAAACAAAGACAATGAAAAAAGCATTCCATGACATTACAATTGCACCGTAATTACAGCATAGAAGTAGCCCACAATAGAAGATAGAGAAACAAGTGCATTTGATGATGTCTTCAGCTTGAAGGGGCAGCAGCAGCAGCATCATCATCATCTTGGTCCTCGTCTTCATCCTCTTCTCCGGGTTGCAGAATAGTAGGGTACATGGCGATGGCATCCATGCCGCGGGATTCCCCACCGACGGTGTTGAGGTTGCCCCAGTCGACGGATGCCTAGAGCCGTCTGCTCCACTCCTCGTACTCGGCCACATCGGCCTCGTCGTCCGACGAGATGTCTCCGTTCTCGAGGGCATCATAGGCCCTGTTATAGAGGGTCGATGTCTTCGTAGTGATTCTGCTTCATCTCCTCGATCCACTCCGGCGTCATTAGATCCAGCTTGCTCAGTAGGTTCAGATTCCGGATAAACGGGTCGGCCTCGTCATCAGAGCACTCGTTCAGGTGATTTTTATACAAATATGACCCTCTCTAAATTGGCATTGTCAAAAATACCCACCTTCGAATGTAATTGTCAAAACTGCCCTGGCGGGATGTGAAAAAGCTGCCACGTGGCACATCCCGCCACTGTGCATGGCGACCCTATCCTCCCGCCACGGAGAGAGGCGGAATGGGTATCCCGCCCAAGGCGGTGGCGGAATGGAGCCTGACCAAGTCGATGCATGGCGGGAGGCGATTCCAGCCCAAGGGGTTGGGGGGTGTACTTCCAGGCATAACTGTTGCTGCCTAGGCGTCCCATCGCTGCTCCCTCTGGCAAGCAATATGCACTGTAGTTAAACAACCCACTAGCTTTTTTATTGCGTCACGGATGGAGTGCATTTTACTCTCTATCGGTGCCCCTCTCTCCCATTGATTGCATGCGTGTAACAACAGCGGGTACTAGTAGTAGAGTTTAGGATGGAGCTTTCAATGTATGAGTAGTTTGGTTCAGCAAACAGATCAAGATTAGTAGCACTTTCGGATCCTTGTTTATTTTCACTAATTGCTTTACTTGATCAACCAAATAGGATGCAACCTACCCCACCACTTCCGGCCTGGGCCATCATGCATGCATGGTAACGGGGGAATGATAACCAAAGAAGACGTCGGGAACATGGGCATAAGACGTCGGGAACATGGGCATCCTTCCGCTAGAGGGAAGCAGCCCTTCCGCCAGCCATCAGTGTGGCTCTTCTCCTCCCGCCACTAGGAAGGACGGGAAGGCCCTTCCGTCTCTCCCTGCGGCGTGATGTGAGCTCCGCCACGCGCAGTGACGGGTTGAGCCACGTGGCGGCTTTTCCACATCCCGCCAGGGCAGTTTTGACAATTACATTCGAAGGTGGGTATTTTTGACAATGCCAATTTAGAAAGGGTCATATTTGTATAAAAATCCGTTCAGGTCGGCCGCCGCCGCCGCCGTCTCGTCGACGTCCGCCACCGTCTCGTGGTGCTTCTGATCCCCAGCCCCCGGAGAAGAGTCTTCTTCTTCCGCCTTCCGTTTGGACAG
This sequence comes from Avena sativa, assembly GCA_916181665.1. Lineage (NCBI taxonomy): Eukaryota > Viridiplantae > Streptophyta > Magnoliopsida > Poales > Poaceae > Avena > Avena sativa. Next base: position 338,290,818 of record OV702284.1, on the reverse strand, counting down.
CACATCGTCCTCCGCAGCCATGGGTGGTTAGAAGATCGATCAAGTTAGACGATCGAATTATGTATATACACCGACCAAGACGATCGAGCTAGTAGTACGAGTTGGAACTTGGAAGCCAAGACGAGGTTGTGACGGAGTCGGAACTCGATAAGAAACCGGGTCCTTCATGCCTACTCTCTCACAGCCAACCCTACTTGTTCTGATATAGCTTGATAACACACATATATAATGTGTAAAATCACGTCTCTTTATTTTGTGCACTGCTCAGTGATAGCTCGTGGATCAGCTCCGGCGGCCAGAAACGCATCCGAGCTCGCATTCCATATGTACAATAATACTCTCCGTAGTAATAGTTTTCAAAAATAATATATGGATTAGATTAATGGATATTAAACGTTTCCTTTCAATACTAGCTGTTTAAACAAAATCAGAAGTTAACAATTTTGTACTGATTGTTTTGACAATTTCCTGTGATATACTATTGTTTCAAAAATGTTTTCCAATATAATTCGTAAATATTGAGACAAATTTCAACTTTCAGAAACGTTTTACTTGGGTTTCACATATACGTAAATTATTTTAGTTATATTTCGATACTGATACGTCTGACGGCAATCACACTTCCAAGGATTAGAATGGCGGTTATTTGTTTGGTAGGAGGCTCCGCACAGAAGGTAATGAACAAGATGAAGACAAAGATCCATCAAATTTTATTCAACGTGTGATCATAAGATTGTAGAAGACTTTTACAAACTCCGTAACATAGCCGGATAAGTCTTTTCAATTACCGACTCTGTACTTAGTTAGCCGGATCCATCAAATTTTATTCAAGCTGTACTTAGCTATCGACTCTCTAACATAGCTAGATAGATCTTTTCAGTAACCCTAGATCTTTCCGCCTTTGTAAGCCGGACCTACGGGGCCTTTAGGGCATAGCAATCACAATAAGCACACAACCAACTCGCATAGGCGAATCTCTTTTATAATCCGATGTAACATCTCAAGGGAATATACCCGAGAGGCAACAATAAGGTGGTTATTATCTTATTCCTTGTTTATGATAAATGTTTATTTCTCATGCTATAATTGTATTAATCGGAAACTTTAATACACGTGTGTTTAACAAATAAATAAAGAGTTCCTAGTTATGCCTCTCATATAAACTAGCTCCTTGATTAACATGATGATCAAGGTTTTCTAATCATTGACATTGGATGTTGTTAATAACGAAGTTACAACATTGGTGGGATGATGTGATGAACATTCATCCGAAGTATAGTAATACGATCAAAGTCATTATGTTTAAATTACTATAACATCATTACAAATAACTTTAGTCCTTAGACCATGAGATCATGTCAATCACTAACATATGAAGAGTGTCTTGATAACATCAAAAGTCACACTATAACAGGGTGACTATAAAGGTGGGTTCAGATACTCCGATAATGTTATATAGAGGCTCATGGATCAAGAGTGGGATTTTTCCATCCAAATGAAGGAGAGATATACTCTGGGCCCTCTCGGTGATATCACATTTATATAGCTTGCAAGCAAGTGATGGAGATCACTAGAATATTATATCACGAAAACGAGAAAAGAGTACATGTCGGTAACGAGATCAAACTAGGTATCGTTGAATGTATGAGAGTCAGTACGGATCTCCAGGTCCCACTGTTGATTATTGAATTGAGAGGGGTCTTGATCATGTCTACATTATTCGCGAACCGTAGGGTGACACACTTAAGGGATACCGACACTATTTGGAGAAAATAAGATGCCAGAGAAAGAAAAATACATTGAAATTATTTCAATGGAAACCGGAATTGTTTCGGGTGAAATTGCTGAAATTGGTTCTGCATGTGAAATTTAAATGTTGCAAGGGGTTTTATGTGAATGTTTGTTACTTAATGTAATTAACAAAATTATAAATAAAATAAATAAAAGAGTTTTATTAAATGAGAGCTTGCATTAAATTTGGTGAAAATTTAATGAAGATGAGTGAAATTTTGAGTGGAGGCTTTTTATGGGAGTGGGAGCTCCACCCACATAAATGTGGAAGAGGTAGGGCACCCACCATGGCTGCCACCCATGGCCTTTGGGATGCCCCCCTTCCTCCTCTCATCTCACACCTCCTCGTGAAGGATCTCTCTCCATCTCTAGTATTATTTCTCTATGGTCTCGGACTAGCGAGATACATGTTTCCGGTGGTTTTTTTGGATCGAGGATTTGCTACTTCCACTGCATTGCTGGAGCAAGGGCGTGGAGGTGGTCGGGGTTCCGAACGTGTGTGCGATCACGGATGCTCCGCTAAGTTGCGGGGCTGTCGGACTTTTACACGATCTTGAGATCAGCAAGAGATTAACTACATCACCAACAAGTCCATACCCGTAAAGCTTTGTCGGTCTTTAAGGGTCTTTAAGAGTATTATATATGTAGGTGCATGGGAATTCTGCTATGAAAGTCAAAAAGATTTATAATTTAAAACGGAAGGTAGTATGTCACTGCTTATTATTGTGCAGGCAAGGATGGTGCATGTGTAGCATCCGAAGCTTTAATTACATGCATATATATAGATGGACATATGGAGTATTACAAGTGATGGATAAATAGAGCGAGGTACCGTGCAATTATTCAGCATTATTAGTACATATAATAAGTAGTATAAATATGAAGGAGAGGTGCACGGCCGGCCTGGAGGTTCGATCAGATGATTGGGTACACCGGGAGCGCCGCAATGCCGCAGAGGCCCAATGGCGGCGAGTCCCTGAGGAGGTAGATGAAGCCCTTGTCGCCCCACTTTTCGCTCCACGAGTTCTTGCCGATCCAGTACTTGGTCCCATCGGGCTTGGTCCCGTAGCCGACGAGGGCCAACCCATGGTTCTGCGCCGTCTGGCACGCCCCCTTGGTGTAGACACCGGACATGGAGCAGCCGGCGTCGTACACGCCGTCGAGGTAGTGCTGGAAGCAGGGGTCGCTGTAGTCGAAGGATGCCGCGACGGGCTGCTTGGCCACGGCCTCCATGAGCCCCGCCTCGTTGCCGGGCGGCCTAACAGTCTTGTAATCGCGGAGCGTCACGGCGACCGGCTTGCCCGCCGCCTGGCACTTGCCCTTTTTGCCCGTGTAGGGGTACGCCGCCTCCGTGGTGATGCCGCCCTTGTTCTTCTCGATCACCCATTTGAAGGCCTTGTCCATCCAGCCGCTGCTGCAGCCGTGGTTGAGAGTGTCGCAGTCCACCAGCTGCTGCTCCGACAGCACCGGCGGCGGTCCGTCAGTGCTGATTGCGTGCGCGCTCTCCATCGTCGCCACCGTCGTGAACGCCCAGCAGGACGCTGCATTAATTATCCACAGGCACGCAATTATACTAGTAATATATCAGTGGCGGGCGTGTGCATGAATAATGAAATAAATAAGAGTATATATAGTAGATATCGGGATGCATGCATGATGTTAGTACTAGTACTTACCACATGATGCCCCTTGAAACTTGGGTGGCGTAACGACGCCTTTGGCTCTCCAATCGACGCTTGCAGGCACCACCGCCGTCAGGTTGGCACGGCGCGGCGGCGGATCTTCGGCGTCGACGGTGGTGCCCTCATGGACGGGGCCAGCGCGAGTCGTGATAACCATCGTCGACTCCGACGTCGACGGGTTGCTGCTGCTGCTGTACATGGCCATGAACTCGTCGTGGGTGAGGTCGGTGAACGGGGTCTCGCCGAGGCGGTAGCTCATCCGGCTGTCCCGGTTCGCTGCCTCGATGAACTCCATGTTGCTCCGGTACACCTCGAACCGGTGCAGCTTCTCCTCCTCGGTGGCGTACGACCGGCCGTGCGCCGCCATCCACCCATGGAACCTCCCTAGCATCAGCAGTGCCTCGCCATCCAACCCATGCTGCTCCTGCTGCAGGGAAGAGAGGGAGGGGGTGAACGCGGCTGCTGCCACCAGCAGCAGAGCGAAAGGTATGGCAGCCATGTTCGACGTCGATCGATATGGCGCGCGGATGGATGTTTAGCTAACTTATGCTGCTGCTATTTATCATAGAGGCTGGGCGATGTATATTACAGAGATCTCACTCATGGAATTGTATGTCTTTTTCACTAGAGTAGAGTGGGCAACATGTCACATGCTGGCAATAAACGACCGCCCAAGACACTAGACCTCGATGTTTAGCTACCTTCGGGCCTGGTGCTGCTATTTATTATAGAGGCCCGGCCTGGCCCGGCCGGGCTATGTCTTTCATAGTGGTTGGTTTTAGACATTTTGTCTATGCGACAATATAATTAACGAGAAAAAAATTGAGTTTGTATTTTATCTAAAAAAATATTTTTTGTACGAAACTATATACAAAAAACATGGTTAGGCCAATCAAATGGAACACAGCTATTTGGCCACCGAGCTCATATGCACCTTTTATTCGAATTTGATTTTTGTCAAAATTTGAAATGCCAAAAAAAATCAAAAAAATGTGCACATAGAACTCCAAGTTTTTGGTGCGCGCAAAGTCGTTTCGCAAAAAAAAACATTTTGGATGACTTGTGTAAGACAAAAAATGGTGCTAAAGTAACGTGCTACAAGACAACTTTTTATCTTTTTTGCATAGCACACAAAACATATCGGCTTTTCCTGAAATGACTGTGCGTGGACCTAAAACATGAAGCTACGCATGAACTTTTTTTGAAATTTTACAAAATTTTGAAATATGTTATTTTTGTACCAGGTGCAAATACACCCAGGTTCAAAAGTGGATTTTCAAATAAAATTCATGCATGTCATCTAAATCATTAAATATGGAGACACCACTTAATTATTTCTAGAATAATGTGTTAAGATACACTCCATTGTAAATTGCCTTAGGCTGGTCATAGTGCTAAATAACTTAGACTAGTAACTTGCAGATGTTACTAGTCCATGTTATTGTTACTACCTTTATTATTGATAGTAACATATAGGTAGTGTCATGCAAGGCCTAATTAGTTAGATTATATACTCATATGATCTTGGTATGTGTAATGTTACAGTAACTACTCCCTCCATCCAGGTTTACTGGGCTACTAGCAGAACTAAAAAAAATTGCTACTTAATTCATGGTTTAATTGCCTCGATTCCTAGAAACCAGCCTCGTGACAACCTTTTGTACATGACTCTATGAGACTATCCTATGCATGACATTGCATGTAACAGAAGATCTGCTATAGTAATTAATAATCCCGTAGTTAATGAGAGGAAATCAGCGATTACAACCTGTCTATGCAATTTTTCTCCACCAATAGAATCCCACCTTGGTCAGTGCTGCTCCGATTAAGCCCAATAAACCTGGATGGAGGGAGTAGCTAAGTTACTACCTTCCTCTATTTCTTCATTAATTATCATGCCATGTCATCAATTTGCTTAGTTGGCATTGCATATACATGCATGTTACTAGCTAAGTTACTCCCACTATGACTAGCCTTAGGCTAGTCATATGGTCATAGTGGGGGTAACATTATTAGTAACTAAGAGTCCAACTTAACACTTTTGCTTATGTGTTAATGAGTTAATGAAAAGAGAGATAAATAGAATAACTAGCTATGTTAGTGTAAGATCATATATATCAAGACAAAATGAGTCTACAATCTAATTAATGTGATATTGCATGTTACAACATATAAGTTATTTTTCACTATAAAAATACAAATCTAGACTACTAACATATACATGTTATTATTTTAAATTACTATGTACTATGACCAGCCTTAGATCTCACTCATGGAAATGTCATTTTTACTAGACTAGAGTGGGCAACATGTCACATGCTGGCAATAAACCGCCCAGGGCACTAGATCTGGATTGCATCATTAGATACAACAGAATTAAATTGAACGACCATGGTGGGTAGAGTGTACACCATCATTACTAGGAGAGGAGTCTATATCAAACACATGTAAGAAAAGAGTCCTAATATATAGCGCACTTAATTTTTCTGAGATTGTAAATAAAAACAAAATGAAATTATTAGCAATTGTGGTATACAACAAGTACTACGTACACAAAATAAGATCGTTTTACTTTGTTGTACTCCTTCATCTCACAATATTTGATGGTTTAGCTTCTTGTACTATTTTTTTTAAACAAGCGAGAAACGAGAGGTATGAGCCAAGTCGACAATGGTTTTGCGGTGCACACTCTGGTTTGCGGGATCCAGCACGTGCTGAAGTTGATCCGATGAGCTTAAGAGGTGTGCTTCGGTCCCCCACCCCTAAACTTAAGCTACATGGGCCGTCTTATTTTTTTGACCGGTCGAAACCCATATCGAGATCACGTCTATCTCTATATATGTGTACTCGGTTGAACTGGGTATAATCCACGTTTCGATCGGCTGATCCCACCTCCTATTATCGCGATCTACGTCTTTGTATGTCATATTTTAATATTTTTTGTTGTTGTTATATAACTTCTAATTTTCGCCTTCCGCAGACACATGAACATACGTATATGATGAGTATACGTCTAAAAGGACCATACGGAGTTCGGGTGGGTTCGTACGATCTTCTAAACAATCGAAATTAAGTTTTTGTTTATCAAAATTTGAAAGAGGGAGGAGGAGGGGGTGGGGGACCGAAGCAAAAGTGTGAGCTTAATTGGTGGAGGAGTTAGAGGAGTGATCGAGAAGGCTTTGGAGCGGAAGCTAGTGGTCGGATCAGATCGGATCAAGAAGCAGAGGGATTAACAAAATAGCATTGGATGCCATCTGATACCATGTACTCTCTCTGTTTCAAAATATTCAAAATATAAGATGTTTTATATTTGGTAAAGAAAACGAATCTAGACTTATTTTAGTATGTAGGTTCAATCAACTTTGGAATGAATCTATATACTAAAAAAAGTCTACATTCATTTTTTTCACAAACCTAAAACATTTTATATTTTAAAACGAAGGGAGTACAAGGAAGAAACAACAGAGATGCGAGCCAAGTCGACAACTACTGCATTAACTCATGATGTGTAAGCACCACTTGTTGGGTGGGGGCACCATGTTGATGGGTTAATTAGGGAGTAGACGGCCGTGGCAGCGGATCCGGCCAGCACACATGAGATAGGAGGGCATGGTGGGGGTGAGTGCAGGCGAGAGATGAGTCCAGATAGAAAGAAGGTGCTTGGCAGAAGGAAGAAGATGTGCTATCCACCATTGTATGGAGATATAGTGGTCCAAAATAAAACTCGGGTTTGGGGAGGAAAAAATGTTCCGTGTAGTATATATAAACACACAAGTCCTTTTAAAACACTACTGGAAAAAGGGTCTTCGGTTCGATGTGAAGAATGCCAGCAATTCAAGAGGAGCTGGCGGGATTTATGATGAAGGACGTCTTTGATGTACATGGAGAGCATTATGCGGTTGACGTGGAACTCGATTTGCCTTACTGATCTCCATGTAGTTGATATGATATATATATATATATCATCAATAACCATGTAATTTCAAAACATTTCTTCCTTTTGATATATATATCATCAATGGATGCTTGCAAGGAATCGATTAATCATATAGATGCATCAACGTGTATTGTGTATGGACTAGCGTAGAATATGTGTACTGAAATATATGTTTGAAATTATAGTGAAACACAAAACAAAAAAGAAACGAAATGGCAAAAAAAAAAACACAATCTCTGCTGCGGCAGAGAAACACACAATTCTCTGCCGCGGCAGGAAACCTTATAGTCCCGGGTGGTGTTACGGCCCGGGACTAGAGGGTTTCCGTCCCCACGGCGCTGAAACAGCCACGTGGCTGTTATCAGTCGCGGGCCGTAGCGAGCCGGGACTAGAGGGAGGGAGGGGGGTGGCTCTAGTCCCGTTTTGGCAGTCCTGGGCCCAAAACCGGGACTAGAGCTAGTTGCAGCCCGGGACTGGAGGCCCTTTTTGCAGTGAAAATACTTATTGTTTTACCATGACAACTTTCTGGTACTGCCCCTACCTAATAAATGCACAGTCATTATGATAGAATTGTCCATTCGTTACCCTTTAATTCCTTTTTCTGCGAATCAGAGCTTATATTAATCAATCAGCAGCATTACAATCCTTTATGTTGAGATATGTGTTGTATTTGTTATAGGTCCCCGTGTATTTCTAGGGTTGTACCTGTAATATTGTCAATATATATATGAGTAGCCGGTCCTATTGGTGCTGGCGTTCTTCCATACCTTTCCACATGGTATCAACCTAAATACAAGGATTTGATTTTAGTTGTAATAAAACGGATGCTCATTCTTGTGAAGAATGTCGTCTAGATAAACATGTTCGTCTTCCGTTTAATTCTTCCCCCACAGTCGCGTCTTTTCCCTTTGAACTTATTCATAGTGATGTTTGGACCTCGCCGGTTCTGAGTAATTCTGGTTATACCTATTATCTTGTGATTTTGGACGATTAGTCGCATTTTGTATGGAATTTTCTATTGGAGATATGCCCTAGAGGCAATAATAAATATAGTTATTATTATATCTTTGTGTTTATGATAAATGTTTATATTCATGCTATAATAGTATTAACAAGGAAACATTAATACTTGTGTGAATTGTAAACTTAAATTGAAGTCCCTAGTATAGCCTCTATACTTCACTAGCTTGTTGGTTGATTAAATGATTGTGGTTTCCATATCATGAACATTGAGATGTTATCAACAACAAGATCATATCGTTAGGAGAATGATATGGTGGACATACTCCTATTGATAAGCGTAGCATAAAGATCAAGTCATTTCAATAGTTCAATTGCTATATGCTTTCTGATACATAGTAACCTAATTCCTTCGACCATGAGATCATGCATATCACCTTTACCGGATGGATGCTTTGATGACATCAAACACCACACCGTAACTGGGTGGCTATAAAGGTGGCATTAAGTGTTCGGAAAGTATTGGTTGAAACACATGGATCAAGAGTGGGATTTGTCCATCCACATGACGGATAGATATACTCTGGGCCCTCTCGGTGGAATGTCATCCAATTGGCTTGCAAGCATGTGACTTGGTCACAAGGGATCACATATCACGGGAACGAGAAAAGAGTACTTATTGGTAATGAGGTTGAACTAGGTATGCAGAGATACCGACGATCATAACCTCGGATAAGTAAACTATCGTGAGACAAAGGGAAATTGGTATCGTATGTAAATGGTTCATTCGATCGCAAAGTAATCGTAGAAATATGTGGGAGCCATATGAATTTCCAGATTCCTCTATTGGTTATTGTTCGGAGAAGTGTCTCGATCATGTCCGCATAATTCACGAACCGTAGGGAGACACACTTAAGGATTCGACGTTGTTTTGAGTAGTTATGGTATTATGAGAAAGAGATCGAATGTTGTTCGGAGTCTCGGATGGGATCCGGGATATCACGAGGTGATCCGGAATGGTCCGGAGAATAAGATTCATATAAGGAAAGTCCCGTTTCGGAGTTCGGGAATGATTCCGGTGTTTTCATCGGGAATGTTCTAGAAGGTTCCGGATTGTCCGGCACTCCGGGGGGGGGGAGGGGAGGGTACATGAGTGTGTCATTGAATGATTGCATCATGTACTAAGTGTTCTTGCTGTTCCAAAAAGATGAAAGTCAAATTGCCAGTTTGAAAGTCAAACGGCTAAAACAGGAAACTGTGGGAAACAGGAAACTGTGGGAAACAAGCAAGAGGAGTTGGAACCAACTTGGAGGAGGAGTCCAGCTCCTCCAGGCCGGCGCCCAGCCCTAGGCCGAGTTGGGGAGGGACTCCCTCCCTCCCCTGGCGCGCCAAGGACCCTCCACCCATAAAAGGAGGGGCAGGGCTCCTCCTTGAGACACACAAGTTTCCACCTCTAATCTCAGGTTTAGAGCCGTTTGGTTTAGAGCTTCTAATTGCTTTAGCCTGCGGTTTAGAGCCTTCTAATTGGTGAGTCTAATCTCTAGACCACTAATAGCCCTCTCTCATAATCCACCATACTCGCTCCGGCTTAAGGCGAAGCCCTGCGGGATCTCCCCTCTACTTCCGGTACCACGCCGTTGTGCTGCCGGAATCGCGAGGAGAGTGCTACAACCTCCGCTGCCTGCTGGAACAAGGGAGAGGAAGGTCTTCGTCGAGTACCGAACGTGTGACCGACTGCGGGAGCGCTGCCGGAACGCAGCGCCGGAAGGATCGTCTACACGATCTTGAGATCGGAAAGAGTACGACTACATCACCCACGAGAATCCGCTCTCGTTAAACACTTTGGAATCTTCGAGGGTAAGTTATTCCATCGACTCGTTGCTACAATCTAGTAGATAGATCTTGGCTTGTTTGTTTGTATGCGATAGAAAATTTTTGTTTTCCATGCTACGAACCCCTAAAGTGGTATCAGAGCCGTGTCTATATGTAGATCTGTTGCACGAGTAGAACACAATGGTCATTGTGGGCGTTGATGCTTTTATTGTAGATTGCTTTTTGTGTACTTTGCATCTTGCGGTATGTTGGGATGAAGCGGCCCGGGCTAACCTTACATGAAATCGTTCATGAGACTTGCTCCACGCTTGACATGCAACTTGTATTGCATAAGTGGCTTTGCGGGTGCCTGTTTCTCCTAGCATAGTTAAGATCCAATTTACAACGGGTAATCAACAATGCTAGTATCAATGTTGTGGTTCTTGTTCGTAAGTTAGAACGACACTTATTGAAAGCCCCAAACCACGTAAAATATGCAAAGAAAGTAGAAGCGTCTAACTTTGTTTTGCAGGGGTGTGCAGTGATGTGATATGGCCATGATTGTGATTATATTTGATGTATGCAATGTTCCTTATTGTAAGTTGGCAACCGGCAGGAGCCATATGGTTGTCTTTAATTTATGTTAAGACCCGCGTGTCTATTCAAAGTAGTTGTAATAGTTGAAGCCGGTGGACGACAACCATGGTGAAGCGTCATTGACCTTGATGCAATGCCGGTGATGATGGAGATCATATTCGTGTTTGAAGATGGAGATCGGAAGCACAAAGAAGAAAGGCCATATCATATAACATATTATGAATTGCATGTGATGTTAATCCTTTATGCATCTTGTATTGCTTAGTAGACGACGGTAGCATTATAAGATGATCCCTCATGCACATGAATTTCAAATCATAAAGTGTTCGCCCTTAGTTAGCACCGTTGCTAAAGCTTGTTGTTTCGAAGCACCACGTGATGATCGGGTGTGTTAGATTCCGCAAGTGTATACAACGTAAGCAAGCCAGATTTGCTTATGCGGTGGCTAAGGTTTGATCTTGACGAGCCTAGCATGTACAGACATGGTCTCAGGAACACGGATTACCGAAAGGTAAAGCATGAATCATATAGTAGATATGATGAACATGATGATTGTTCGCCATTGAAACTATATCAACTCTCGTGATGATCGGTGTTGATGTAGTGGATTTGGTTCATGTGATCACTAAAACAATGTGAGGGATGTTGTTTTGAGTGGGAGTTCACCTAGTTTAATTTCATTAATTAATTTGAACTCAATTTGTCATAAACTTAGTCTAAACTATTGCAAATATGTTGTAGATCAATGGCAGCCCCTACCATCAATTTTAATGCGTTCCTAGAGAAAGAAAAGTTGAAAAACAATGGAAGCAACTTCGCGGATTGGTTCCGCAATTTGAGGATTGTCCTCACAGCTGGTAATTTGACCTATGTGCTGGATGCACCGCTGGGTGACCCACCTGCAGCTGATGCTCCCGATGAAGTAAAGAATGTTTACCTCGCTCGGAAGAATCAGTACTCCATAGTTCAGTGTGCTATCTTATATGGTTTAGAATCGAAGCTTCAGAAAAGGTTTGAAGAGTCAGACCCATATGATATTGTCGAGGATCTCAAATTGATTTTTGAGACTCATGCGGCAATTGAAAGCTATGAGGCTTCTGAAAAGTTCTTTAACTGCAAGATGGAAGAGGGCAGCTCCGTCAGTGAGCATGTGCTTAAGATGTCTGGGCACGCAAACAAACTTCAAAGCTTGGGTATAGTGATTCCTAATGCTTTGGGGGTTTACCGCGTCCTCCAGTCATTGCCACCAAGTTACAGGAACTTTGTGATGAACTACAACATGCAGAACATGAACAAAGAGTTGCCAGAACTATTTGCTATGTTAAAATCTGCAGAAGTGGAGATCAAGAAAGAGCACCAAGTGTTGATGGTCAATAAGACCACCAAATTCAAGAAAGGCAAGTCTAAGCAAAAGGGACACTTCAAGAAGGGTGGTAAGAAAGTTGCCACGCCGACGAAGAAAACCAAGGCTGGACCAAAGCCTGAAACTGAGTGCTTTTACTGCAAGGGAGAAGGTCACTGGAAGCGGAATTGCCCAAAGTACTTGGCGGATTTGAAGAACGGCAACATCAAGAAGAAAGGTATATCTGATATACATGTTATTGATGTGTATCTCACTAGTATTCGTAGTAGTTCCTGGGTATTTGATACTGGTTCGGTTGCTCATATTTGTAACTCGAAACAAGTGCTGCAGAATAAACGGAAGCTAGCGAAGAACGAGGTGACGATGCGCGTGGGAAACGGATCAAAGGTTGATGTGATCGCGGTCGGCACGCTACCTCTTTATCTACCATCGGGATTAGTTTTATACTTAAATAATTGTTATTTAGTGCCTGCGTTAAGCATGAACATTATATCAGGATCTTGTTTATTGCGAGACGGTTACTTGTTTAAGTCAGAGAATAATGGTTGTTCGATTTATATGAGTAATATGTTTTACGCACATGCACCTTTGATAGATGGTCTATTCTTATTGAATCTCGATAGTGGAAATACACATATCAACAATATTGAAGCTAAACGTTTGAAATCAAGCGATAATTCGACCTATATGTGGCACTGTCGTCTTGGTCACATTGGAGTGAAGCGTATGAAGAAACTCCATTCCGATGGACTTCTTGAATCACTTGATTTTGAATCACTTGATAGATGCGAAGCATGTCTGATGGGAAAAATGACTAAGACTCCATTTTCTGGTATGATGGAGCGAGCTACGGACTTATTGGAAATTATACATACCGATGTGTGTGGTCCAATGAGTGTAGCATCGCGCGGTGGTTATCGTTATGTTCTTACCTTCACGGATGATTTGAGTAGATATGGGTATATCTATTTCATGAAACATAAGTCCGAAACTTTCGAGAAGTTTAAGGAGTTTCAAAGTGAGGTAGAGAATCAACGTAACAAGAAGATTAAATTTCTACGTTCTGATCGTGGAGGTGAATATCTAAGTTACGAGTTTGGCGAGCATTTAAAGAAGTGCGGAATACTTTCACAATTGACACCGCCGGGAACACCACAGCGTAATGGTGTGTCCGAACGTCGTAATCGAACTCTCTTAGATATGGTTCGTTCTATGATGTCACTTACAGATTTACCGCTATCATTTTGGGGTTATGCATTAGAAACAGCCGCATTCACTTTAAATAGGGCAACGTCTAAATCCGTTGAAACGACACCGTATGAATTATGGTTTGGGAAGAAACCTAAATTGTCGTTCCTTAAAGTTTGGGGATGCGAAGCCTATGTAAAGAAGTTACAGCCGGACAAGCTTGAACCCAAAGCGGAAAAATGCGTCTTCATAGGATACCCGAAGGAAACTATTGGGTACACCTTCTATCATAGATCCGAAGGCAAAATCTTCGTTGCCAAGAATGGATCCTTTCTAGAGAAGGAATTTCTCTCGAAAGAAGTGACTGGAAGGAAAGTAGAACTCGACGAGGTTGTCGAACCTTCTCTCGAAATTGCGAGTAGCGCAACACCGGAAGAAGTTCCTGTGGTGCCTGCACCAATTAGAGAGGGAGCTAATGATGGTGATCATGAAACTTCGGTTGAAGTTGCTACAGAGCCTCGGAGGTCAACGAGAACTCGTATCACTCCAGATTGGTATGATTCCGTTATGAGTGTCATGTTGGTGGACAACACCGATGACCCCGAGACATATGAGGAAGCGATGATGAGCCCAGATTCCAATAAATGGCAAGAAGCCATGAAATCCGAGATTGGATCCATGTACGAAAACCAAGTATGGACTTTGGTGGACTTACCGGATGGCCGGAAGGCTGTCGAGAACAAATGGATTTTCAAGAAGAAAACAGATGCTGATGGTAATGTTACTGTCTATAAAGCTCGACTTGTCGCAAAAGGGTTTCGACAAATTCAAGGAGTTGACTACGATGAGACTTTCTCACCGGTAGCAAAGCTAAAGTCTGTGAGGATTATGTTAGCAATCGCTGCATATTATGATTATGAGATATGGCAGATGGATGTCAAAACAGCATTCCTCAATGGAGACATTGATGAAGAGTTGTATATGATGCAACCCAAAGGTTTTGTCGATCCTAAAGATGCTAACAAGGTATGCAAGCTTCAACGGTCCATCTATGGATTGAAGCAAGCATCCCGAAGTTGGAATCAGCGTTTTGATAAGGTAATCAAAAGTTTTGGTTTTATACAAACTTATGGAGAAGCTTGTATTTACAAGAAAGTGAGTGGGAGCTCTGTAGCATTCTTAATACTGTATGTGGATGACATATTGTTGATTGGGAATGATGTAGACCTTCTTAATAGTGTCAAGGAATATTTGAATAATAGTTTTTCAATGAAGGATCTTGGCGAAGCAGCTTACATATTAGGCATAAAGATTTATAGAGATAGATTGAAACGCCAAATATCATTGTCACAGAGTACATATTTGGACAAAGTTCTAAAGAAGTTTGGAATGGAAGAAAGCAAGAAAGGGTTCTTGCCCATGTTGCCCAATACGACCTTGAGTAAAACTCAAAGTCCAACATCGGCAGAAGATAGAGAAAGGATGAGTAAGACTCCCTATGCCTCAGCCATAGGATCTCTAATGTATGCCATGCTATGTACTAGACCCGACATTGCATATGCTGTTAGTTTAACTAACAGATATCAAAGTGATCCAGGAGTGGATCATTGGACAGCGGTCAAAAACGTCCTTAAGTACTTGAGAAGAACTAAGGATATGGTTCTTTCTTATGGAGGTGATGAACAGCTCGTTGTTAATGGTTACACCGATGCTAGTTGGAACACCGATCCAGATGATTCTAAATCACAATCTGGGTACATATTTATTTTGAATGGTGCAGCAGTTAGCTGGAGGAGTGCAAAGCAAAGCGTTGTGGCGAGATCTTCAACTGAATCGGAATACATGGCTGCTTCAGAGGCTTCACAAGAAGCGATATGGATGAAAGAGTTCATTACAGAGCTGGGTGTGGTTCCAAGTGCGCTGGACCCAATGTCTATCTACTGTGATAACATGGGCGCCATAGCCAATGCGCAAGAACCAAGGTCACACAAGAAGCTGAAGCATATCAAGCTGCGTTTTCACGCTATTCGAGAACATATCCAGGATGGGGATATAAAGATTTGCAAAGTACACACAGATCTGAATGTGGCGGATCCGTTGACTAAACCTCTCCCGAGGGCAAAACATGACCAACACCAAACTGCCATGGGTGTTCGGTATATTACCATGTAATCTAGATTAGATGACTCTAGTGCAAGTGGGAGACTGTTGGAGATATGCCCTAGAGGCAATAATAAATATAGTTATTATTATATCTTTGTGTTTATGATAAATGTTTATATTCATGCTATAATAGTATTAACAAGGAAACATTAATACTTGTGTGAATTGTAAACTTAAATTGAAGTCCCTAGTATAGCCTCTATACTTCACTAGCTTGTTGGTTGATTAAATGATTGTGGTTTCCATATCATGAACATTGAGATGTTATCAACAACAAGATCATATCGTTAGGAGAATGATATGGTGGACATACTCCTATTGATAAGCGTAGCATAAAGATCAAGTCATTTCAATAGTTCAATTGCTATATGCTTTCTGATACATAGTAACCTAATTCCTTCGACCATGAGATCATGCATATCACCTTTACCGGATGGATGCTTTGATGACATCAAACACCACACCGTAATTGGGTGGCTATAAAGGTGGCATTAAGTGTTCGGAAAGTATTGGTTGAAACACATGGATCAAGAGTGGGATTTGTCCATCCACATGACGGATAGATATACTCTGGGCCCTCTCGGTGGAATGTCATCCAATTGGCTTGCAAGCATGTGACTTGGTCACAAGGGATCACATATCACGGGAACGAGAAAAGAGTACTTATTGGTAATGAGGTTGAACTAGGTATGCAGAGATACCGACGATCATAACCTCAGATAAGTAAACTATCGTGAGACAAAGGGAAATTGGTATCGTATGTAAATGGTTCATTCGATCGCAAAGTAATCGTAGAAATATGTGGGAGCCATATGAATTTCCAGATTCCTCTATTGGTTATTGTTCGGAGAAGTGTCTCGATCATGTCCGCATAATTCACGAACCGTAGGGAGACACACTTAAGGATTCGACGTTGTTTTGAGTAGTTATGGTATTATGAGAAAGAGACCGAATGTTGTTCGGAGTCTCGGATGGGATCCGGGATATCACGAGGTGATCCGGAATGGTCCGGAGAATAAGATTCATATAAGGAAAGTCCCGTTTCGGAGTTCGGGAATGATTCCGGTGTTTTCATCGGGAATGTTCTAGAAGGTTCCGGATTGTCCGGCACTCCGGGGGGGGGGGGGGGGGGGAGGGTACATGAGTGTGTCATTGAAGGATTGCATCATGTACTAAGTGTTCTTGCTGTTCCAAAAAGATGAAAGTCAAATTGCCAGTTTGAAAGTCAAACGGCTAAAACAGGAAACTGTGGGAAACAAGCAAGAGGAGTTGGAACCAACTTGGAGGAGGAGTCCAGCTCCTCCAGGCCGGCGCCCAGCCCTAGGCCGAGTTGGGGAGGGACTCCCTCCCTCCCCTGGCGCGCCAAGGACCCTCCACCCATAAAAGGAGGGGCAGGGCTCCTCCTTGAGACACACAAGTTTCCACCTCTAATCTCAGGTTTAGAGCCGTTTGGTTTAGAGCTTCTAATTGCTTTAGCCTGCGGTTTAGAGCCTTCTAATTGGTGAGTCTAATCTCTAGACCACTAATAGCCCTCTCTCATAATCCACCATACTCGCTCTGGCTTAAGGCGAAGCCCTGCGGGATCTCCCCTCTACTTCCGGTACCACGCCGTTGTGCTGCCGGAATCGCGAGGAGAGTGCTACAACCTCCGCTGCCTGCTGGAACAAGGGAGAGGAAGGTCTTCGTCGAGTACCGAACGTGTGACCGACTGCGGGAGCGCTGCCGGAACGCAGCGCCGGAAGGATCGTCTACACGATCTTGAGATCGGAAAGAGTACGACTACATCACCCACGAGAATCCGCTCTCGTTAAACACTTTGGAATCTTCGAGGGTAAGTTATTCCATCGACTCGTTGCTACAATCTAGTAGATAGATCTTGGCTTGTTTGTTTGTATGCGATAGAAATTTTTTGTTTTCCATGCTACGAACCCCTACATTTTCCCCTACGCTGTAAATCTGACATCCCTGCCACTCTCACCGCCTTTTTCGCATACGTCTCCACCCAATTCGGCCGCCCCATCCACGCCTTGCAAACCGATAACGGCAAAGAGTTCGACAACATCACGATCTGCACACTTCTCGCCTCCCATGGCGCCATCTTTCGTCTCACGTGTCCTAACACTTCCCAACAAAACGGCCGTGCTGAACGCATCCTTCGTACTCTCAACAACTGCGTGTGCACCCTTTTGTTCCATGCTTACATGCCTCCACGGTTTGGACGGATGCCCTCGCCACGACGACCCTTCTCGTAAACATCCACCCCTACCGCGTGCATTGGCAATACATGACGCACCATCTTCTCTTTGGTGTGCCACCCTCCTACGATGATCATCGCATCTTCGGTTGCCGCAGCTATCCTAGCATCGCCTCCACCACCGCGCATAAGCTCGCGCCGCACTCTCTCCCTTGTGTGATTCTCGGCTACCCAGCCAATACCAAGGGCTACCACTGCTACGACCCGGTCTCGCATCGCGTCTTCACCTCCCGGCATGTTTACTTTGTCGAGTTGGTGTTTCCGTTTCAGCAGGACCCTTTAGCGACTCCATCGACGATGACCCCGGCGCCCCCTGGCCCTCCTGCGGCCGGCCCTCCGCGTCGACGAGTGACCGCGGTGGCCCCTTCCGTGCCTGCCCCGCCTGGTCCCTCGGCGCCCGCGCCCGCGTCGCCTTCTGGCTCGCCGGCCGTCGTGGCTCCGCCTTCGCCCGAGCACGCAACGCTGTCGTCTGAGTCGCCCCCAACCAGCGGCCTCCTCCTCGCCGGCTCCATCGCCGCCCGTCTCGTCGTCCGTATCGTAGCCCTCTCCGGCTGCTGCCCCATCGGCGAACGTTGTTGCCCCTGCGAGTGTGCTCACCCACGCGCATGCGGGTGTGTGTCGGCCGTCCACCCGCTACCCCACCGATCAATACGTCTGCATGGTGTCTACGTCCAAGCTCTCGCCGGTTCCCACCTCTGCCAGAGCCGCCTTGCACGACCTGAAGTGGCACGCCACCATGCAGGAGTAGAACGACTCCCTGCACCGCAATCAGACCTGGGAGTTGGTCCCCCGTCCTCCTCATGCCAATGTCATCACCGGCAAGTGGGTCTTCAAGCACAAGCTCGACCCGGATGGCAAGCTGAAGCGCTATAAAGCGTGTTGGGTGGCCCGGATGCCGTTCCGGTGTCGACTTCACGAATACGTTTGCCCCGTTATCAAGCCGGGCACGTTCCGCACCGTTCTGCACGCATGGCCGGTGCACTAGATGAACGTCTCCAACGCCTTTCTCCACGGTCATCTCTCCGAGCAGGTGTACTGCTAGCAGCCTATCGGCTTCGTCGACGCTGAAGACGAGGTTTGATCTCATCAATGCCCATTGTTATGGACTTGGGTTTTGGAGAAGATGGGGATGCTGGAGATCATGGAACGGTTAGCAAACAAGCAACACGGGGACACAAAGTTTACCCAGGTTTAGGCCCCCGGAGGGAAAACCCTACTACTGCTTGTCTGCTCTTGATTACGGCGGAACCGAAGGTTACAGGGGTGCGCAGATGCAATCTGGCGTGGAGGTGTGTATGCGAAAGTATGAGTCGAGAGATCTAGGTCGTGCCCTCCTGGCCTTTATATAGACTTAGGCAGGTCCCGGGCATAGTCCTAGTTGGTTAAAGGTTCTAGGATTTTACCCCTTTGAATTTCCTATCTACTCTAGTCTTGCTCTCCAAGGATCCGAAGGTATCATGGGCCTGGGCCACCCGAAAGTCTTCATGGGCCGGCGTACATCTGCCGTGGGCCTTCCTTGAGCTGGACCAGGTATGCTGAGATCACGTACCCGTACGGTATAACCATGTCAGTAGCCCCCGAGTGATCAGTCGAATCGTAGATTCGGCTGAGGACTCTTCAATCCTTCGGGTGTAACTACGTATTAACAGTATGTGTGTAGGGATTGTTGATGCGTGTGCCTGACTCACCCGATGGATCAGGATCAGTTAACTGTCTTAGGACAAAACAACACGATCTTCCTCAGGTTCGAGTCCCCCAACTCGAAACTGGAACATATGCTGGCGTAATTCGACTCAGGTCGTGGAGGACTTACATGAGGGGAATTCCAGTGAATTTAATTGATGTACCCAACGCGTCCATCAGGATTTTTCATCGCGCCTGTTAGCATGGGTTTTTACTAGCAGAGCGCAGTCGTGTGCGTTGCCAGGCCATCAGATTATATCTGTAGGTCTTATCTTTGTGTCGCAGACACAGCATCCGAATTTTTGTCACCGCGGAGGTGTTTCGGGTGGCCAAGGAGATCATTGCTCACTCAGCGTTTTGTTGGGGCAGAGTTGCCGAAAAGTTTTTGCATGCTGATCCGAAAGATCGTAGTCGAAGAATTCATAGGGTGCGCGACCAACGCTCCCTATGGGAGTAGCCCCCGAGTGTCTGTTCGAGCGGAGACTTTAGTTCAAACATCGTTCAGTTGTTAAGTCCGTAGGACGCAAAAATTTTCGGATGCTGAAATCCATCCTCCCTATGGGAGTAGCCCCCGAGTCCGTAGTGGAGTCGCAGACTCGACGTAGGACTCAAAGAAATAGTTCGTATTCATCCTTCGGGTGCGCGGCCAGCGCTCCTAATAGGAGTAGCCCCCGAGTATTTAGTTGAATCGTAGATTCGAGTGAGTACTCTTAGCTTTGAAGCCGAAGAACTTGTAGTTGTTGCTAGTATAGATTTTGATGACATCAGTGCTGACGATCAATGACCTCAAGCGTCTGCTGCGCCAGAGCTGACTTGACTGGATGAACGTGGGTCCCACCTGCTGACCTTGAATTGACCGGTCATGCGCGGTGTGGAGATAATTACGGCGTCTCCTCGATTTCCGTGCGTAGTGGACGACGTGGTAACGACGGTTCGTTGTGATGCTGACACGTGTATGGCCAGATCTGCCGTTGGCGTTAGTTCTTCTGGATGGACGGCTGCCGTGCATCGTCCTCGTCGTTATAATCATTGGGGAAAGTTGCAGTTTGTTTTCACCGCATCAGTTCTTGTTTTCACTTCCTCCTTGTGCTCCAGCGATTCTTGCTGCGCGCTCTTCCACATTTCCATCTTCCCTTCTGCGCTCTCACCGCCGGCGCCGCCGTAGCGCGATGGGGAAATCGAAGAAGTCATCTTTTCACGGTCGGTACCAGCGCCGCCGGAGGAAAGAAAAGCGCCACCGCTACCCGTGTCACCGACGGTGGTTGGCGGCGATCAGAGACGCGGGAGAGTGATCTCCGCAAGCTTCGCGAGCGGGGCTTGATCCCACAGGATAGGGAGGCCGTCAGACTCCCCGGCAACGAGGTAATCCCCCGTCCCCCCGCTGGGTATCGGGTTATGTTTCTCGCCTTCGTTATGCGTGGGTTTTCCTTTCCAGTCCACAACTTCCTCCGTGGACTGCTCTTTCTCTATGGCATCCAGCTACATCATCTTTCGCCCAATTCTCTTCTTCACATTGCTTGTTTCATCACTTTCTGCGAGTGCTGGATCGGCATTGAGCCGCACTTTGGCCTCTTCCGGAAACTTTATTCCGTGAAGAGGCAGTCTGGTTCGTATGGTGTTTATCCCATTGGGAGTTGCATCATCTCCCTCAGTCCCAATCTGCTTTTCTTTTCCTTTTCCATGTCCGAATCTGTCCAGTACTGGCGGAGGCGATGGTTTTATATCCGCGACTCCGTAGTGCCTGGGCAAGATTTTGGTCTTGTTCCTTTTGACCCCTCCCAAAAGATTGAGCCGAAAAGGTCTTGGAAAAACAAGATCTTGGATGGCGAGGAGGCGGAGATAGAGGCCCTTTACCGTCGGGTGGAGGATCTCCAGTTGATTCCGGAGAAGGAAGTGAACGGCGTGGATATCATCCGCATGTTTCTCGAGCGTCGGGTGCAGCCTCTTCAGGCAAGGGCGCACCCGATGTTTCTTTATTCTGGGCGCCGTGATCCGACGAGGGTTTCGGCTGAGAAAATCGCCGAGGGGGATCTTGACAAGACCCTTCGCTCGCTGCTGAAGTTCAAGGCCGGAGAGAAAATCCCGGGGAAGTCGCTGACTCTGCCGTTTTCTTTGACGTTGGCTATTCCACAGGTGTAGATTCGTGCGCGTAGCGCTTTTTGTCGACTGCGTATTTATTTTCCTTTGTTTGCTGACAAAGTCCCTTCTTGTTTGCAGAGATTCAAGGTGTCGGGCATGGTGCCTCCACTGCCCGAATTATTTCCGGATGCGCCGGATAATGACGTGGTGGATTCCGTGTCCGAACTGCCTTCGGCACGATCGCCAGCTGAGGAGGCCAGCGAGTCGAGCGAGGACCACACGCACAAACGATCGCGGAGCTCCAGCGAGTCTTCGGATGCTTCGAATCCTCCGACTCCCAGAAACCCTCTGTGCCTTGAGCGTCATAGTGAAGGGCATGGAGGCTCTTCCTCTCCTTCTCCTGCCATTCCTGTGCGGGCTGTAGCGCCGCACCCGCCAGCAAAGCGGAAGAAGGAAGAAAAGAAGGAAGAGAAGAAAGAAGAGAAAAAGGGGGAGAAGAGAGTCCACAGGACTCCTCCTGTCTTCGACCTGAGCTCGCTGGACTCGTGAGTTTACTTTATACTGCTGTCTTTTTGCTGTTGATTTTTTGTGCTTGTGCTAATATTTCGTGTGCAGGCACTCCTCCCATGACTCCTCCAGCGATGGTGCTCGGGAGATGATGGGAGAGTCGAAGGTTGCGTCTCCTCCTCCTCAGATGGTGGCAACTTTGGGGGGCGCTGCTCCGAACCCTCCTCTGCAGGAGGTGCAGGTGGTTACGCCTCAGAATTTCGCCAGCGGGCCTTCGGCATCACCGTTGGATCATGTAAGTCGTCTATCACGGGGGGAGCCCCCGAGCGTGTGTAAAAGAGTTATCTTAGTTTGTTCTTCGAGTCTCAGTGGGAGCCCCCGAGTGTTTTCGTGTGATTCTTTTTCTTCTGCTCTCTCCTGTTGGGAGTAGCCCCGAGTCCTTTTTCTGAATGGTTGTTCTTCTTCCTGCAGCCTTTTGTGCAGGAAGCCAAGCGGCTGGTGCAGGAGCGCCTGGTGCTGGAGGCCAACCTCCAACAGCTTCAAGGTACCCGTATGCTTTGGGTGCTTCTTTCCTTTATTCCTGTCCTGCTTTCTGACATTTGATTGTTTTGAATGCAGAGGAGCATCATACTTCTGTCCGTGAGATCGACGCTCTCAAGAAGAGCCTTGGTCAATCGGAGAAGAAGGCTGAGGACGCCGCTGATGCAAAGGAGCGCCTTGAGCTGGAGCTGGCCAAGGCAGCCGAAGCGAAGGAGCGTCTGCAGCAGGAGGCTACAGACCGCGAGGAGCAGCTTGCCATGGCTGCGACTGCGCGTGAAAAAGATGTGGCGGGCAAACTCATGGCTGCTGCCAAGGCTATTTCAGGTGAGTACCTTATTTTTGCTCCTTTCTTTTCATTTTCTTGTCTTCTTCTGTGTCACTTTCTTCATTCCTTCTCTTTTTGTCTCAGATGCCGCAGGCATCGAGTTTGACCGCGACGCTCTGGAGCATGGGAGTGCTCTAGATGATGCTACTGCGGCGGTCGAAGATGATGTTGGGAGTTTGACCGCTTCTACAAGGATCTTGTCCCCAAGGGCACGGCCCTTGATGATGTTGACGCCCTGGCGGAGGCTTTGTCAGCCGAAGCGCCTGTGGCATACAAGCGCAAGCAAAAGGGCATCGGCGCGTCCGTCGGGCTGGCGATGGCCTTGGCGGCTGGGGCGGAGCTGGATCTTCCCCAGATCACCTCCCGGATGCCGACGACCGCGGATGGATCCGAGGTAGCCTTTGCTGCCTATTCTGCTCGCTGCAAGCGATATGGGCCAAAGCTCATTGATCTGCTGTCTGAGTATGCGCTGTGGTAGCAGGGGGAGGCCAAGGATAGGCAATCCGGCTCTGAGGCGACTCAGGGTGCCGCGTCTTAGGCGTTGTAGATGTAGGGTAGTTTGTAGTATGCTTTTGCTGTAAATATTTTGAGGAACGCAATCATTGTGCCACGTAGTGGCCTTTATATGCTTAATGAATTCTTCTGAGTTGTGCTCTACCACTGTCTGAATGTTTGTGTCCTTTGCTTTCTGCTGTTCTAGGTTCCTTCGGGTGCTGACCCTGTTGACACCTCGCCTGCAGCGCAGCTGCGGCCATCTTTGGATGATTCCTCGCAACTCGCTTTTCTTCGGGACCGTGTTCGTAGTCTTGAGAGGGAGTTGCTTGGGTTGCGTGGTCACGCCGATGTTTGGAAGTCCAAGGCGGATCGCGGTGCGGCCAGGGAGTAGTACTTAATGGCGTAACTGCTTCGGCTGTCTGAGCAGCTTCAATGTAAGTTCTTCTTCGTTTCGGGCTGCCGCTCAGATTTTTGGATGCGCCTGCAGGCCTTTCGTCTTATGTTCTGCGAGTGTCACAGGTGCTAACCTTTCTCCGAGGGCAGAGAAAGAGTGTGTCGTTGTTCGGGTCAATTGCTTGACTCAACAGGACATGGAGGCTGGCGGCTTCTTCTGGATGGATCGGGACCGTGCCATTGCTTTGGCGACGGTGCAGGATCGTGTGCACCATGTTTCACGGGTGCTTCGTCAAGTGCAGACGTCGCTTGCATCGGTGTTGCATGTCATGTTTCCTTTGGATGCCGTGCCAACAAGCCTTGCGGGTCTTCTGTCGAAGTTTCGGAGCATGAGCAATGTCAAGGAGTTGGTGCGGCAACAGCTCATCGTAGGAGTGAAGGCTGCACCGGCCTGATGTAGATTTGTCGGTTATAGAAGCTGGGCCACCTCTTCGGCCGGATGGTGGTGAGTGGGATATGCGTCCGCATTATGCGGCTGTAAGGCAGTATGCCAAACAGGTAGTAGATTTGTTTGAGCAGCGTGCTCAAGTTATTCTTCAGAATAGGTAGTACCTGTAAAAGAGATAGATGTAAAATTTGTATATTTTGACTGGGCGTGTTGTGCCCTTTGTTATAAAGGTTTATGTTTATTGTGAGCACGTAATGCTTTGTTTGAGTACGTGTCCTTTTCGTTTGCCTGACATTGTCAGTTACTCAGGTGTACACGTGCGATCCTCGTCGATGAAATCGTGAGGTTGGGGGAGCCCCCGAGTGAGTTTGTAGCATAAAGTAAAGTTGCAAGTAGCGAACAAGATTTTGGGGCAGAACACTTAGCTTTATTTATATTGTAATGGAGGAAGTACATTGTTCGGCAGAAGAGCCTTGGCTGAAAAGCCTTATTGAAAGTAAAAGGGGTAGGTAGCTATGGGTAGAATCGCCGCAAGTGTGCGATGTTCCATGGGTTGGAGTATGCGACTCCAGACTCCACGTGAGGCGATAGGCGCCACCTGGGATGACTTCGGTGATGACGTAGGGTCCTTCCCATGGTGACTCGAATTTCTTCGGTCGTTCTTGCTTGAGTCGCAAGACGAGGTCTCCTTCGACGAAGGACCTTGGGCGTAGCCATCGGCTGTGATAGTTGCGGAGACTCTGCTGGTACACCGCTGATCGAGCTGCTGCTACGTCTCTTGCTTCGTCGAGTGTGTCCACGGCGTCTTCGAGTGCAACCGTGGATTCGGCTTCGCTGTAAGCGACGACCCGGGGGGCCTGGTGGCGTACTTCGGCTGGTAGACGGCTTCGGCTCCATGCACCATGAAGAACGGTGTGTAGCCGGTGGAGCTGTTTGGTGTAGTGCGCAAACTCCATAGGACGGATGACAGCTCTTTCGTCCAGGCTCCGGCCTTTCGTTCGAGTGGGCTCATGAGGCGCTTCTTGATGCCCGCGCCAATTAGGCCGTTGGCCTTTTCCACTTGCCCGTTCGTTTGCGGGTGTGCCACAGAGGCGTACGTGATGTTGATCCCGAGGCCTTCGCAGAAGTCTTAGAATTACTTGGAGATAAAGTTCGATCCATTGTCGGTGATGATGCTGTGCGGTATGCCGAACCTGTAGACAATGGATTCGAAGAACTTGATGGCAGTCTTGCCCTTCTGGTTGGTGACCGGCATGGCCTCGGCCCATTTGGTGAATTTGTCGACTGCGACCAGGAGGTAAACATGCCCCCCTTTCGAGGACTTTGGCAGTTTGCCGATCATGTCGAGGCCCCATTGAGCAAAGGGCCAAACTATAGGTATGGGTCTGAGCTCTGAACCGGGTGCGTGCGGTTTGTCGGCGAACCGTTGGCACCCGTTGCATCTTCGGACGATGTCCTTTGCATTGCTCATGGCCGTTGGCCAGTAGAATCCGGCTCGTAGTGCTTTGGCGACAAGGGAGCGGCTGCCTGCGTGATGGCCGCAGATGCCCTCGTGGATGTCTTGGAGGATGGATTTTCCGTCACCGATGGTGACGCACCTTTGTAGTACACCCGTAATACTGCGCTTGTACAGCTCGCCATTGATGATGGTGAAGGCTTTTGACCGACGAGATATGCGCCGGGCATCTGTCGGGCTGTCAGGCAGTTCTCCGTTTATCAAGAACTGGAGGTATGGTCACGTCCAAGTTTCTTCGACTGCCATGACCTGCCTCAGGTTGACCATGGCGACCTCTGTGTCCAGTTTCTCGGGTCCTTCATGTCCTTCGGGCAGCGTAGCCCCCGAGTGTTCTGCTTCTTCGGGTGATCCCTTGGGGAATTTCCGCTTGATAGATGGCACGTGGATCTGTTCGAGGAACACACCCGGTGGCACCTTTGCGCAGGTGGAGCCGATGTTGGCGAGTCTGTCGGCTTCCTCGTTGCTTTCTCTTCTGACGTGCTGAAGCTCGCAGCCGTCGAATTCTCCTTCGAGTGCATTGTAGAGTGCGCGGTACACGATCATGTTTTCGGCGTGTGCGTCGCACTCGTTCATCATCTGCTGGACGACGAGGTTGGAGTCACCGTAGATGACCAGGCGCGTTGCGCCTTGATCTTTGCCATCCTCATGCCATGGATGAGGGCTTCGTATTCGGCCTCGTTGTTGGAGGCTCGGAATTTCATCCGAAGGACGTACTTCATCTGGTCGTCCTGCGGGGAAGTCAGTATGACCCCGGCTCCTGCTCCAGCTTCACTCTTGGAGCCGTCGAAGTGCATTGTCCATGACTGCGACATGTCTGGGGTGTCTGGCAGCTGCAGCTCCATCCAATGTACGAGGAAATCCGGGAGGACTTGAGATTTGATTGCGAGTCGCTTCTCGTAGATGATGTCCAGAGGTGACAGTTCAATGCCCCCACAGGGCCACACGTCCTGTGGCCTCAGGGTTATTCAGGATGCTGTTCAGGGGTGCCTCGTAAATGACCATCACCTGGTGCTCCTGGAAGTAATGGCTCAACCGTCGAGCCGTCATGAACACGCCGTAGGCGAGTTTCTGGTAGTGAGGGTACCTCTGTTTTGTTGGCGTCAGTACCTCGCCGAGGTAGTAAATTGGGCGTTGGACCCCATGGGTCTTGCCTTCTTCGGGTCGTTCGACCACTAGCACGGTGCTGACCACCTGGTGTGTGGCTGCTATGTACAGCAGCAGAGGTCCGCGCTCCTTTGGCGTGACTAGGACGGGCGTGGTGGAGAGTAGCCGTTTGAGGCTTTCGAACGCGTCGTCGGCTTCGGGCGTCCATTCGAATTTATCTGCCTTGCGTAGTAGCTGGTAGAATGGCAGGGCCTTCTTGCCCATGCGGTTGATGAATCTGCTTAACACCGCTATTCGTCCTGCGAGCTGCTAGACGCCTTTGAGGTTTTTCGGCTTCTCCATCGCCATGGTGGCTCTAATTTTCTTCGGGTTTGCCTCGATCCCTAGCTGAGAGATGAAGTACCCAAGCAGCTTACCCGATGGGACGCCGAAGGCGCACTTTTCGGGGTTGAGTTTGATCCTGTAGCGGTCGAGGTTGTCGAACGTCTCGCGGAGATAGTCGATAAGCGTCCTCACCTCCCTGGTTTTTATGACTATGTCGTCGACATAGACTTGAACGTTGCAACCGATCTGGTCCTTGAGGCATGCCTGCATGCATCGCTGGTACGTGGCACCTACGTTCTTTAGCCCGAAGGGCATTGTGTTGTAGCAGAACACTCCGAATGGTGTTATAAACGCCGTTTTCTCCTGATCTTCGACCTTGAGTCGAATTTGATTGTAGCCTGAGTAGGCGTTGAGGAAGGAGAGTTTCTCGCAACCTGCAGTCGAATCGATGATCTGATCGATCCGAGGAAGAGGGAAGTGGTCCTTTGGGCAGTGCTTGTTTAGCGACGTAAAATCCACGCACATACGCAGGATGTCCGTGTCCTTTTTTGGGACCATCACTGTATTTGCAAGCCACTCGCTTTCTTTGATTTCCATGATGAAGTCTGCAGCGACTAGCCTGTTGATTTCTTTGACGATAGCTTCGGCTCGTGGCTCGGACAGTCTCTGGATGGACTGCTTGACGGGCTTGGTGTCTGGAAAGACGTTGAGTGCATGCTCGGCGAATTCCCTGGGAACTCCTGGCATGTACGCAGGACACCAGGCGAAGATTTCCCAGCACTCACGGAGGAATTCGACGAGCGCGCCTTCCTATGCGGGGCTGAGGTCGTTGGCGATCAGCACCGTCTTGGAGGCATCCGTCGGATGGACCTGCACCTTCTTTGTGTTGACGGTGGAGTCGAAAGACATGTCGGGCGCGTTTTGTCGTGCGACTGGGGGTGCCCCATTGTCTGTCACTTCGCGGAGTTTTAGGAGCTCCTCCTGCATGCCGAATGACTGGGAGATTCTGTTGAAATCCCTGTCGCATTGGTCCGATCGGGTGAAGCTCCCGTGGATTGTGATGACGCCCTTCGGCCTTGGCATCTTGAGTAGCAGGTATGCATAGTGTGGGACAGCCAGGAATCTTGCGAATGCTACACGCCCGAGGATGGCGTGGTACTGTGATGGCCAGTCCACCACTTCGAATTCGAGTCGCTCCAGCCGGAAGTTGTCCGGCTTGCCGATGATGACGTCGAGCCATATTTTGCCCAGGGGGAATATGCCCTTCCCTGGAATGATGCCGTGGAACGTTGTGTCTGACTGTTCCAGGCTGCACTGCGGGATCCGCATTGCTGCTAGAGTGCTTGCGAACATCAGGTTGATGCCGCTGCCGCCATCCATGAAGACGCGACTCATCTCGAAGCCTCCGATCTGCGTCTCCAACACCAGGGCAGCATGGCCTGGGCGAGGGATCTGGCAAGGGTGATCCGAACGACTGAACGTGATGCAGGACTCCGATCCGCTGAGGTACTCAGGGATGGCGGGTGGAGTTGCTACAGCCAGGTTGATTTCTCGGGTGATTTTCTTCTACACCCTATTCGTGGGGCGCCCCTTCTGGATCATCAGTGCTCCTTTCGGCGGGGGATACCCGTTCTCGGCGTTGTTCTGTGCTGGTGCGACTGGTTGGTTCGGGCCTCCAACGGGTGGTGGTGGAGGAGCTCCATGCGCTATTTCACCTGGTGCGGGTGCGTTTCCGAACGCAGCGATTGAGGCTTGCTGTCTCATCTGCACCATGCTTTCGCTGAGCTTCTGGAACTCGCGGCAGTCCTTGAGCATGTGGCTCACCTTCTTTTTGCCATCCTGCTTGTCGATGTAGAAGTGGATGGTGCATGGACCCGAAAGCTTTTCGTATGCTGAGGGTCCGTTATCGCGGTCGCGGCGTTGCCACGACTGCGCTGGGCGCCCCCCATCGCGGAAGTTTCCTCCGCGATATCCTCCGCTGTTGCAGTTGGCGTCGTTGCGGCGATCGGCGTAGCCAGCCGCGACCATGTCGGTTCCGTCGCGATCGTCGTAGGCGCGCGATCTTCTCTTGCTACGGCGCTCTCGCCGTCGACCGTAGTCGTCTTCTTCTTCCGATTGTCTTCGGTGAATGGAATCTTCTCCGTCAGCCCACCTGTTGGCGATGTCCATGAGGTGGTCGAGTGTTTTGGGCTTGACGCGCCCAAGTTCCTCCTTGAAGTCTTGGCGTTTGACGCCGTCCCTGAAGGCGTCGATGGCCCTCTCTTCGGAGATGTGGGCTGCGGAGTTCTTTGTGTTGGACCAGCGTAGTATGTACGAGCGAATGGATTCGCCCGTTCGTTGAGTGCAGGCTCGCAACTCTTCGATTGAGACGGGCCTCTTGCTGGTGCCTTTGAAGTTTCGGATGAAGCTGTAAGCTAGCTCATCCCAGCTTCGGATGGACCCTGAAGATAGACTGCTGAGCCAGATCCGGGCTGCGCCTGTCAGCTGCAGCTAAAGGCATTGCATGGCAGTCTCCTTGTTTCCACCGTGCAGTTTGACGGATGATAAGTGGTCGCTGAGCCAAGCTTTTGGGTCCTGAGTGCCGTCGAACTTCGGAGTATCTGAAGGAAGCTTGAAGTTGCGCGGCATCCGTGTTCGCCGGACTGATCTGCTGAAGCATCGGGCTCCGCAGAGTTCTCCTTCGTCTTCGTCCATCTCGGATTCAGACGAGCATGCGCGCTTGGCGCGCACTTTGTCGATTTTGGGCTGTGTGAGCGCATCTCTGGCGTCGTAGTCGCGGTCACGGCGGCGCGAACTCTTCTTCCTTCGAGGAAGGTCATGTTCCTCTTCTTCGAATGAAGGGGTGGGTCTGCGATCGAACATGACCGGAGCCTTCTTCTTCGGCTCCGTGGGAGCTTCCTGGTGGAGCGCAGCTCCGACGAGTCCGAGTCCGGTGATTGCGGACTTGTGCATGGCTCTCTTCGGGTCCCCCTCCGGAGGTGGGTGGGTCGCGAGGTACGCAGTGGCTGCCATGATCGCAGCCTGCGGCGTTTTCGGGATGACATTGCCATCGGCGTCCATCTCCATGAAGGATGTGTGGAGAGTTCGCGTCAACTCACGGCGCTCCTTGGGATCCATGTTCTCCATCCGAGAGCGGTGCTTGTTGCCTGGGTTGGCTTTCGAGTTGGAGCCAATGCCCATGGCGGAGAGCGCGGCTCGTCGCGTGCTAGACTCTGAGGCTGCTTGCTTGCGTTTGTCAAGCACCTCCTGCATCTTGACCTGCTTCTTGTGCTCCTCGATCAGGAGCAGGTGGTAGGCCATCAGCATATCCCGCGAGGCGTCTGAAGGCAGTACTATGTTTCCTGCCATGGCTTCGCGGACCTGGGTCCATCCTTCTTTGCTAAGGCGGATGACATAGCCGCCGTTGTTTTCCCCTTCGGGTTGGGGGGATTGGCTTCTTCTGTTCCCGCCGTTTCGTTCTAGCGGGTTAGGCGGCGGGTTAGGCGTTTGCTGATCCACGTCGCTTTGGATGACTGCGGTGCATTGGTAGCGCTCGCAGATTGGTCCGCTGCTGCCGCAGCTTTCAGATCCGGAACCGTAGGTCCCTGCATCTGATGGCGGATCGCACAGATCGGAATTGCAGCTGCTGCTGTCATAGGAATCATCTGTTGATGATGTTGTGCGTAGCACGGGGTGTGGGGTCCATGAAGCGGGCCTGATTGATGGTAGGGGCACCCGCTCAGGGAGGCGGAGGGTGCCGGTTTGCCCCACCTGGAAGCAGAAGCTCCCGAACAGGATTTTGAGTCCGTCGCCTACGGGCTCGAAGTCCTTCATGGTGGCCGGTGAGTGGGCGGTGAAGTCAAAAGCGCCATAGAGGAGGTGACTCTCCGTCGCCGCAGAGTTGTAGATCGATCGGGTCGGGACCGTCACGATCGCACAATCAGCGTCCCCAATTCCCACAGACGGTGCCAATTGACGAGGTTTGATCTCATCAATGCCCATTGTTATGGACTTGGGTCTTGGAGAAGATGGGGATGCTGGAGATCGTGGAACGGTTAGCAAACAAGCAACACGGGGACACAAAGTTTACCCAGGTTCAGGCCCCCGGAGGGAAAACCCTACTCCTGCTTGTCTGCTCTTGATTACGGCGGAACCGAAGGTTACATGGGTGCGCAGATGCAATCTAGCGTGGAGGTGTGTATGCGAAAGTATGAGTCGAGAGATCTAGGTCGTGCCCTCCTGGCCTTTATATAGACTTAGGCAGGTCTC
The DNA here is from genome assembly GCA_916181665.1 of Avena sativa. NCBI lineage: Eukaryota > Viridiplantae > Streptophyta > Magnoliopsida > Poales > Poaceae > Avena > Avena sativa. The sequence continues at coordinate 338,259,409 of OV702284.1, read as the reverse complement.
GGGCATAGTCCTAGTCGGTTACAGGTTCTAGGGTTTTACCCCTTTGAATTTCCTATCTACTCTAGTCTTGCTCTCGAAGGATCCGAAGGTATCATGGGCCTGGGAAAGTCTTCATGGGCCGGCGTACATCTGCCGTGGGCCTTCCTTGGGCTGGACCAGGTATGCTGAGATCACGTACCCGTAGGGTATAACCATGTCAGCCGACCATCCGGATCATGTGTGCTTGCTCTCTCGGTCCTGGTACGGACTGAAGAAGGCGCCCCGTGCCTGGTACCAACGCATCGTCGTGTTCCTGCATCAGCTCGGCTTCCGCTCCACGTGTTCTGATGCGTCTCTGTTTGTCTATCGACAAGGCACCGACACTGCCTACCTGCTGCTTGAATTGGTGTCAAATTCCAACGTATGTAAGACCCGGTACATGTATGAGAGTTATCACCAAGCACTCGTTGTTTTCACGATTTATGGCCGTTTTCATGAGCTATTACCCACAGTTTTGGGGTTTTAGGGCGACTAACATGGCCTGTAAGACCCGATACATGTTTAAGAGATATCACAAATAACTCGTCATTTTCACATTTGATGGTCGTTTTCATGAGCTATTGCCCACTGTTTAGGTGTTCTAGGGCGATTTACCCGCACCTAAGACCCGATACCTATTTGAAAGTTATGACCAAAACTCATCATTTTCACGTTTTATGGCTGTTTTGATGAGTTATTGCCCATAGTTTTGGGGTTCCAGGGCGATTTATAATGACCGCTAGACGTGATACATGCTTGAGAATTATGACCAAAACCCGTCGTTTTCGTGGTTTATGGCCGTTTTTATGAGTTATTGCATACAGTTTTGGGGTTCCAGGGTGATATGCATGGCCCGTAAGACCCTATTCATGTTTGAGATGTATGACTAAAAACTAGTCATTTTCGTGTTTTATGGCCGTTTTCATGAGCGATTGCCCATAGTATTGGGGTTTTAGGGAGATTAATAACAACTATAATACTCGGTACATGTATGAGAGTTATCAGCAAGAACTCGCCGTTTTCATATTTTATAGCCGTTTTCATTAGCAATTACCCATAGTTTTGGGATTCTAGGGCGACTAACATGGCCTGTAAGACCCGATACATGTTTAAGAGAATCACAAATAACTCGTCATTTTCACGTTTTATGGCCGTTTTCATGAGCTATTGCAGACTTTTTTGGGGTTCCAGGGCGATTTACCCCGACCTAAGTCCCGATACATGTTTGAAATTTATAACAAAAAAATCATCGTTTTCACGTTTTATGGCCGTTTTTATGAGTTATTGCCCATAGTTTTGGGGTTACAAAATGATTTATAACGATTGTAAGACCTGATAGATGTTTGAGAGTAAGGACCCAAAACTCGTCGTTTTCGCGTTTTATTGCCCATAGTTCTAGGGTTCCATGGAGATTAGACCCAAGACATGTTTGAGAGTTATCACAAAAAATATTCTTTTTCACGTTTTATGGCCGTTTCATGACCTATTGTCCATTGTTTGGGGGTTCTAGGACGATTTACAATGAATGTAAGACTCGGTTCATGCATGAGAGTTATCACCAATCATTCGTCATGCATTTTCACGTTTTATGGCCGTTTTCATGAGGTATTACTCATAGTTTTGGGGTTCGAGGGCGACTAATATGGCCCATAAGACTCGATACATGTTAAAGAGATATAAAAAAATAACTCATCATTTTCATGTTTTATGGCCGTTTTCATAAGCTATTGACCACTGTTTTGGGATTCTAGGGTGACTAACATGGCCTGTAAGACCCGATACATGTTTAAGAGATATCACAAATATATAACTCATAATTTTCAGATTTTATGCCCGTTTTCATGAGCTATTGCCCACAGTTTAGGTGTTCCAGGGCAATTTACCCCGACCTAAGACCCGATAAATGTTTGAAAGTTATGACCAAAAAATCATCGTTTTCACGTTTTATGGATGTTTTCATGAGTTATTGCCCATAGGTTTGGGGTTCCAGGGTGATTTATAATGACTGTAAGACCTAATACATGTTTGAGAGTTATGACCAAAAGCTCGTCGTTTTCGTTTATTATAGCCGTTTCCATGAGTTATTGCCCATAGTTTTGGGGTTCAAGGGTGATTTGCATGGCCCGTAAGACCCAATTCATGTATGAGAGATGAGCTATTGCCCATAGTTTTGAGATTTTATGGCCGTTTTCATGAGCTATTGCTCATAGTTTTGGGATTCCATGGAGATTTGCATGATCCGTAAGACCCAGACATGTTTGAGATTTATCACCACAAACTATTCATTTTTACGATTTATCGTCGTTTTCATGACCTATTGTCCATAGTTTGGGGGTTCTAGGACGATTTACAACTAATGTAAGAGCCGATACATGTCATTTTCATGTTTTATGGCTGTTTTCATGAGCTTTTGCCCGCTGTTTTTGTTTTCAGGGCATTTACACTAACCTAAGACCCAATACATGTTTGAGAGTTTGTTTTCAGGGCATTTACACTGACCTAAATGCCAATACATGTTTGAGAGTTATGACCAAAAACTCAACGTTTTCATGTTTTATGGCCGTTCTCATGAGTTATTGCCCATAGTTTTGGCGCTCCAGTGCGATTTATAACGACCGTAAGACCAGATACATGTTTGAGAGTTAAGACCAAAAACTCATCGTTTTCGTGTTTTATTGCCATTTTCAGGAGCTATTCGCCATAGTTTTGGGGTTCCATGGAGATTTGCATGGCCCGTAAGACCCCAGACATGTTTGAGAGTTATCACCAAGAACTATTCGTTTTCGTGTTTTATTGCCGTTTTCATGTCCTATTGTCCATAGTTTGGGGGTTCTAGGGAAATTTACAACGAATATAAGACCCGATACATGTATGAGAGTTATCATCATTCATTCTTTAATTTCACGTTTTATGGCCGCTTTCATGAGCAACTACCCACAATTTTGGGGTTCCAGGGCGACTAATATGGCCTATAAGACTCGATACATCTTAAAGAGATATAAAAAATAACTCGTCATTTTCACGTTTTATGGCCGTTTTCCTGAGCTGTTGCCCACTGTTTTGGGGTCCAGGGCATTTTACACTCACCAAATACCCGGTACATGTTTGAGAGTTATGAACAAAAACTCAACGTTTTCACGTTTTATGGCCGTTTTCATGAGTTATTGCCCACAATTTGGGGTTCCGGGGAGATTTCTAACGACCGTAAGTGTTTGAGAGTTAGGACCCAAGACTCGTCGTTTTTGTGTTTTATAACCGTTTTCATGAGTTATTTCCCATAGTTTTGGGGTTCAAGGGAGATTTGCATGGCCCATAAGACTCGATTCATGTTTGATAGATATGACCAAAAACTCGTCGTTTTCTCGTTTTATGGCCGTTTTCATGAGCTATTGCCCATAGTTTTGGGGTTCCATGGAGATTTGCATGGACCATAAGACCCAAGACATGTTTGAGAGTTATCACCAAAATCTATTCGTTTTCACGTTTTACCACCGTTTTCATGACCTATTGTCCATAGTTTGGGGGTTCTAGGGCGATTTACAATGAATGTAAGACCCGGTACATGTATGAGAGTTATTTCCAAGCACTCGTCGTTTTCACGTTTTATGGACGTTTTCATGAGCTATTACCCATAGTTTTGGGGTTCTCGGGCGACTAACATGGCCTGTAAGACCCGATAAATGTTTAAAAGATGCACAAATAACTCGTCATTTTCACGTTTTTGGCCGTTTTCATGAGCTGGTGCCCACTGTTTAGGTGTTCTAGGCGATTTACCCCGACCTAAGACCCGATATATTTTTGAAACTTATGACCAAAAACTCATCGTTTTCATGTTTTATGGCCCGTTTTCATGAGTTATTGCTTATAATTTTGGGGTTCTAGGGTGATTTATAACCACCATAAGACCTGATACATGTTTGAGAGTTATAACCAGAAACTTGTCGTTTTCGTGTTTTATAGCCGTTTTCATGAGTTATTGCCCATAGTTTTGCGGTACAAGAGCGATTTTCGTGGCCCATAAGACCCAATTCATATTTGAGAGATATAACCAAAAACTCGTCGTTTTCACATTTTATGGTCGTTTTCATAAGCTATTGACCACAGTTTTGGTGTTACATTGATATTTGCATGGCCCGTAATACCCCATACATGTTTCAGAGTTATCACAAAAAACTACTCGTTTTCACATTTTATCGACGTTGTCATGACCTATTGTCCATAGTTTGGGGGTTGTAGGACGATTTACAATGAAAGTAAGACCCGGTTCATGTATGAGAGTTATCACCAAGCACTCGTCGTTTTCATGTTTTATGGCCGTTTTCATGAGCTATTACCCATAGTTTTGTGGTTTCTTGGGAGTTGTACGACGAGTAAGAATCGATACATGTTTAAGAGATATCAAAAATAACTCATTATTTTCATGTTTTATGGTCGTTTTCATGAGCTATTGCCTACTGTTTAGGTGTTCCAGGGCGATTTACCCTGACCTAAGACCCGATACATGTTTGAAAGTTATGACCAAAAACTAACCGTTTTCATGTTTTATGGCCGTTTTCATGAGTTATTGCCCATAGTTTTGGGGTTCCAAGGTGATTTATAGCGACCATAAGACCTGATACATGTTTGAGAGTTATGATAAAAAAACTCGTCGTTTTCGTGTTTTATAGCTGTTTCCATGAGTTATTGCCCATAGTATTAGGGTTTGATGAGGCCTCGAAGCGCTTCTTCGGGAAACCCCAAGAGCAAGGTATGATGCAACACAGCAAGTGACCATTGTTTTCCCCCTAGTGGTAACATCACATCTACAATCTTAGAGATTTCTGTCACTTCCCTTGATTAAATAGAGGCATGAACCCACTATCGAGCATAAATACCCCCTCTTGGAGTCACTAGCAACTACTTGGCCAAGATAGCTACTAACAACGGAGAGCATGCAAGCTTACAAACAACACATACATGATAGAATCAATAAGACAAAACCATTAATCAATCTGACATAGTAATCTCAATATCCATCGGATCCCCGCAAACACAACATGCATGATTACAAATGGATGAGATCTTGATCATGAACGGAGCTCACAAGATCTAGACATGAAAGTACAAAGGAGGAGATACAACCATCTAGCTACTACATGGACCCATAGTCCAAGGTGGAACTACTCACGCTTCATACCGGAGGCTAGCATGATGAAGAAGAAGGCCTCCGGGATGATCTCCCCTCCGGAAGGGTGCCAGGAAGAGCTTCAGATCCTCCCGATCTAGGGACGATGGTGGCAGCAACTATAGACGGTTTCGTGGAATTTTTATCGGGTGCTTAGGGTTTAGGCATCGGGGGCTTCTTATAGGTGAAGAGGCATGGATGGGAGGCGGCCAGGGGGCCTACACCCTGCCCAGGCACGGGCGCACCCTAGGCCGCGCGCGGGGGGGGGGGGGGGGTGCAGCCGCCCTGTGGCGCTCCTCCTCGGTGAAATATTGACTTTGGCTTTTGTCCCATCCAATTCCGAGAATATTTCCTTAATAGATTTTCTGGAACCAAAAACAACAGAAAACAGGCTTTTGGCGTTGTGGCAACTTGTTAATAGGTTAGTACCAGAAAACATATGAAAAGCACCTCAAAGTGTGGACAAAGCAAAGAAAAGTAGATACTAAACAAGCATGGAACATCAAAAATTATTGATACGTTTCCGACGTATCAAGCATCCCCAAGCTTAACTCTTGCTCGTCCTCGAGTAGGTGAGTGATAAAAAGAATAATTTTTGAGGTGACATGCACCATCAAAATCAAGATTAAAACATTTGCAAGCATTTAAAGCTGGGATCAAAGAACTGTAAACAAGTGCATGAAAGACGGAGTTCTAACAGTAAGACAAAGTAACTATGGATGCAACATGAAAGGCTACAAACAAAGATCATGAATAACATGCATTGAAAAACATTTGTTTGTTTGACATATAGAAAACATGGCATAGTGGCATTCAACTTGTCCCTCATGGAGTAGCAAATAGATGCATAGGACACCTTCAAGGTTCATAAGAGTGACTAGATACAAATAGCACAAGAACAAGTAATAGCAACAATATGCATCAATCAATACGTTTTGGGACACTTCACATAGAACTAAGAATGGCAACTATGCTCTCTTAACTGGTGCCTAAAGGTAGAAGGTGGAGACTCAATATAATGGTGGAAGAAAGGACCTTCATAAAGGGAAGCAGGGATTTCAAGTTTAAAAAGAGCTTCCAAAAATTATGGTACTTGTTAGCTTTCAGCTCTCATTGCCCCTATCATAAGCATCTTGAAATGATTAAGGTTTAAAGTGAACAAACTATGGAGTATATGATTGACAAAGTATAAGTTGGCAATCTCATGTCCCTTGAATATGAGGGCCGATCCTCATGCTACTCAACTTTAGTCACCTATAAGTTCTTGTCATAGTAAGTACATGTGTATCATAGAGAACCGCCAATGGGGTACCCCTTGCACATGGTACAAGAGCTTTCCCATAACCAAAATGATAAGGCAAGCAGACAATGAACATCTCAGCAATATTTTTATTTTCTATTTTCATAGGTTTTTATTGAGGATGCTTCCCAGATTGCTCATTATGGTGATGCTGCAAGTTTCCACCATGATTAGGCATGGCTTAGGCTAGCGGCCCAGGCGTTTCTCTAACACAAAATACATAACTCCATGGACTTACAAGCTCCCTTTTTATTTCACACCGACGACGTCCATAGACAAAAGAGCATGATATCAACTGTGTACTAAGTACAAGTGCAATGTTGAAAACGTTACCCATGAAAACATGGTTCTGCTAATTCCAACATATAAGTGCAAGCATATACAACATATATGACACAATGTTTCAAGTTTATTAGGGGCAAGGAATAAAGTGTTCCATCAAGTTCGTGAGAGCTTTAATCACTAAGTTTTCACATAACAAAATACTTTTTAATTGGAAGATAGCTGAAAACAAGAATATACTTGGAATGGTGTAACACACCATGCATAGGAATTTATAGTGGACAATTTGGAATAACTTGGTTTCTTGGGAGTTGTAAGCATGCGTAGAGCTTACTCATACAAGTGGAGGCTAGCAAAAGACTGGGAGCAACAAACTAAGAGAGCAATAATGGCCATAATCATGCAGAGTGACAAAACATTACTAATCAAAGCATAGAGTGGTACTACAAGTCAAGGACTAAATGATCATAGAGGCTATGGTGGCTTTTTCATAGTCATAACATGGTGTGATCATGTGCCAAGTCAACCCAAACAAAGCATCAAAGGAGAATACCACAATACTATGCTTTTGCATGCTAAAACAACACAAGATTCCTTTAAGGCACATTAAGAAATCTTAATTGTTTGGAACAAGTCATTCTACAACAATAATCACTAAGCATAAGGTCAAAATAACACCTAGCATGACATGCTAAAGTCTAAGTCAGAGTTTCAATGCAAGCTCCTCTTGCACTATCAAGCAAGAACTTTCTACTCCTTTCCAACACCAATCAACTTATTTGAAACAACACAGTGAGAACGGGGGTCCAAACTACTTTATTCAAGCAAACTAAGCAAAGCAAAAAAAAACTAAGACACGCCAAGAACAACACAATAGTGCATGAAACAATAAATAAGAAGTGTCTAGAAAGACCTGAGTGTTTTATTGATGAAGAAGGGGATGCCTTGGACATCCCCAAGCTTTGATGCTTGTACCTCTTGGATATTTCTTGGGGTGACATCGGGGGTGGCATCCCCAAGCTTGAGCTTTTGTCCATTCTTCATCTCATTACATCATTCTCTCTCTACACCTGAAATTTTTCCTTCACACAAAACTTCACATAATCTTCATTAACAACATTAGGATATTCAAAAGATAATAGACCCTTGGGTTTAGCTTTAGAAAAACAAAACTTTCACTAAAAACACAAGATACTGTAGTAACTCCTTCAAAAAAGCTCAATTTCCCAAAAAAACCCAAAAAGGAATCAGTAAGAAGCAAATGCAAATAATGGCAGAAATCTATCAAAATAGACCAGCAGGTAGAAACCGATTTTTTTGAAGACCTTCTATTGCTCAAATCAAAAGGTCTTGAAATAACGTAAGTTATCTAACATACTAGGGGATTTATTCATAAATTTGTAGCTCAATCCGACTCAAGAAAAGCAAACAAAAAGGATAAGGAGAGGTCATTACTGAAGTAATAACTTCCAAGACTCAAGAAAACTCTTGGGTTATCTCCCAACAAGTACTTTTCTTTAACGCCTTTAAGTTAGGCACAAGAAGAAAGAAATCAAGTATTTTCAAATGAAGAAGCATTAACATCAAACCTTGCTTTGAAACAAAGAGCAAAAAGAAACTTCTCTCTCCTCATAGGGAAGTGTTCAATACCTTTCTTGAATGGAAATTGATATTTAATGGTGCCTTCTTTCATATCAATGATGGCACCAACAGTTCTAAGAAAACGTCTTCCCAAGGTAATAGGACAAGAAGCATTGTATTAAACATCCAAAAGATAGAAATCAACAGGGACTTAAGCATTGTTAACCATAGTGAGAAAATCATTAGTACTCCCCATGAGTTTCTTCTTAGCATTATCATTAAGTGGGACATCCAAATAACAATCTTCTAAAGGTGGCAAATAAAGCATTTCATAAATCTTCCTAGGCATAATAGAGACACTAGAACCAAGATCACATGAAGCTTTGAGATCAAAGTCATTCACTTGCATATTAATAATGGGTTCCCAACTATCTTCTACTATCCTTGGAATAGAAGCTTTGTGTTTTAACTTCTCTTCCTTAATCTTAACAAGAGCATCTGTAATGTGTTTGGTGAAAGAAACATGCATATCACTAGCATCAGGACTTCTAGCAAGTTTTTGCAGGAACAAAATCACTTCAGAAATATTGCAACCATCAAGATCAAAATCAAACTTTGCATCACTAGTAGTAGACTCATTAGGCTTAGGCATTGTAGGAGGAGGAATAGGGACTTCTTGTGGTTTAGTGGCATCCATATGGGTGGTGGTGATGGTGCACACACTATTGTTTCTATCAATTTCAGCTTCCTTTTTCTGATACGTCCAAAACATATCTACTTTCCCGAACATTTTTGCTATTGTTTCTCCTCTAAACTTGTGTGATTTGGATACAATTAACATAGACTGACGCTATTTTCAGCAGAATTACCTTGGTGTCTAATTTTTGTGCAGAAAATCAACTATCAGGAAAAATCTCGGAAAATATGCCAAAAATCCTATTTCGCCAGAAGATCCACGGAGCCAGAAGACGAGACGGAGTGGAGGCCTAGGGGGCCCACACCCCTGCCAGGCGTGGGTGGGCCTTGCACGCGCCTAGGGGGTGCGGCCACCCCAGGCACCCCCTCGGGCTCCCTCTTCGCCTACAAGTTACCCCTTGACCTAAAAATCAAGGGGGTTTGATGTTTTTCTAGAAAGAGTTCCGCTTCGCCGCCACCATCAGAAACCAAGATTCAGATCCAGAAACTCCGTTCTGGCACCCTGTCGGGACGGGGAATTTGGAGAGGATCATCGCCATCGTCATCACCAACGCCTCTTCATCAACCATCAATGTTTCCCCTGCTGTAGGCTATGGGGATGGTAGGGATTGGATGAGTTCTATATTGTAAATGAATAAGATTGTTAGGGCATAGTGCCTAGTATCTCTATTAGTGCTATTTGACTTTGTTGCAACTTGTTGTGCTTAATGCTTGTCACTAGGGCCCGAGCCATGATCTCATATCTGAACTTATTATTGAATCATTATTATAGTATTGTTTGTGATCTTATCTGCAAGTTGTGTACACATATCACTGTCCGAGTCCAAAGGCCCCGAAGTGACAGAAATTGGGACAACCGGAGGGCATGGCTGCGGTGTGAGGATCACATGTGTTCACCGAGTGTTAATGATTTTCTCCGATGCTCTATTAAAAGGAGCACCTTAATTTCTAGTAGTTCGCTAGAGGCCCGGCTGGCACATGCTGGCTGGACAAAAGATGTTGTGCAAGTTCTCATTGCGAGCACACATGACTATATATGGAGCACATGCCTAGGATTGTTTAGTACTTGGATGCTTGTTCTTATTTATCTGCAATGCCCTAGATCTTGAAGTTACATGTTTAGACTCGTCCATGCAACGCCCTTCCATCCATCCCTATGCCTACCGCACTCGAATCCTACTATTTACTGCTACTGTTACTATTGCTCTTGTTCTATACTGTTGCTGTTGCTTTGTTCATACTACTACAAACTGTTGGTACTGATAAACTTCTGTGAGCAAGAACTATTTCCAGGTCCAGCTGAATTGACAACTCAGTTGTTAAGGCTTGCAAGTATTCTTTGGCTCCCCTTGTGTCGAATCAATAAATTGGGTAATACTACCCACGAAGACTGTTGCGATCCTCTATACTTGTGGGTCATCGAGACTATTTTCTGGCGTCGTTGCCGGGGAGCATAGCTTTATTTGTAAGTTCACTTGGATCTACTATTGTTCACTGCTACTCCGTTCATCATGTGTAAGTCTTGTGATGGAAAGTTTCCTATTTTACCATCCACTACAAGAAGAGGTACAGTCCTAAACACCTATATTGATCTTGATTCACCGTCTGATATAAGTAAGCTTTTTACACCACCACCACATACTCATGCTACACACACTGCTACTACTGCTGAATCTGAAACTGCTTTTGATGCTCATGATGTTACTTCTACTGTGCTTAATGCGAGGGTTCATTAGGTCCTTTCCTAGATGCTACTATGGCTAGTCTAGGAAATACTAAAAGTCGTAGTGAAGACACTGTTACACCTGTTAGCTCACCTGAGTCTAGAGAGAGTTATGACATTAATGATGGTTACATTGAGTTCACTGATGAATTTGTTGAAGAGTGCCAAAACACATGTGGTACTAGTGCTATTAAGAGTCTCCTTGCTAGGCGTACCATTATTCCTAAACTTTCCTATGATCCTAAGACCTCTCCCATTAATATTAAAGATAAAGATTATGATTTCTCTCTTGATTTATCCAATTTAGACATTGTTGAGAAAGAACCTTTTTGTGGGACTGAAAATGAGAGTGTTGTGGCTCATATGAATGAGCTTTATACTATGAGTGCTTTATTCTCTAATGATTTTAATATGCGCAAGTACTTTGTTGCTAAGATCTTCCCTTTTCACTAAAAGGATAATCTAGGGATTGGTTTAATAGATTACCTCATGGTTCCATTGATAGCCTTGATTGCTTGATTGCTTCTTTCTTCCATAAATATTTTCCTCCCAGTGCTAGACATGCTGCTTTGTAGACTTTTTGATTTTAAACAGGGAGAAGAAGAGAAATTGCCTGAGTCATGGACAAGGTTCTGTGCCTTGATTCATGCACATCCTGGATGTCCATTGCCTAAGAACGAGCTTCTTGATATTTATTATAATGGACTAACTGATAATTCTAGGACATACCTAGATAGCTTTGCTGATTGTGTTTTCAGGAAAAGAACTCCTACAGATGCTGGAGAATTAATGGATAAGATAAGCAAGAATTATGATGATTGGACTTCAGCTGAGCTAAATACACTTGAACCTATTACTCCTGAACCAGTTATGCATGAACCAGTTCCAACACCAACACCAAAGAAGAGAGGAGTTATTGTATTAAATGATGAAGTGATGAAGGAAGCTAAGAAGTGTCTAAAGGAGAAAGGTATTAGAGCTGAAGATGTGAAGAATCTACCTCCGTAGAAGAATTATGCAAGCCAATTTCCCACTCATCCACTATTGAGGTACACTCTCTCCACTTTAATGAAGGTGATATTCCCTATGGCAAGCCTCCTGATCAATGCTTAGAGGAACTTGACACATTTATTGTGAAACAAGGTAATTTTAATAAACAAGTTCAAAATAATTTTTTGGAAAACTCTAGAGCTATTAAAGAGTTGAAAGATATTGTGGAAAGAACTTCTAATGATATTAAAATGCTTTGTAAACACTTTCAAATGGTTCAAACCCAACTTGATCAACTTGCTAAGGTACAAAAGGATGTGCTAGTTAATGCCTCGGGAGATAAACATGCTTATGGAATTAGAACTAGGAGTGGTATAGCTACTCAAGATCCTTTATATCCTAAAAGACACCCTAAAATAATTGAGCAGGATTCTCAACAAGGTGAAAGTGGTGTTAGTCCTCGTAAGAGAAAGAAAAAGAAACATAAGATAGTTGAGGAACCACTTGAATCTGCTGTAGATCCTAATAGAATATCTGTCTCTGATGCTGAAACTGAGAGTGGTAACGGTAATAATGATGCTCCTGATAAGGAGTAAGGTGAGGAAGAACCAGTGAAGCACACTAAGAATACTAGGTACACTAAGGAAGATTTTATTGCTAAGAAACATGGTAGTGAGAGAGAACCTTGGGTGCAGAAACCTATGCCTTTTCCAGGTAAGAAACACAAGTCAAAGGAGGAAGAACACTACAACAATTTTTGTGAGTCGATGAAACCTTTATTTTTGCAAATTCCTTTGACTGATGCTATTAAGTTGCCTCCTTATTCAAAGTATATGAAGGATATTATCTCTAATAAAAGGGAGATTCCTAATGAGGAGATTTCTACTTTGCTTGCTAATTATTCCTTCAATGGTAAGGTTCCAAAGAAACTTGGTGATCCAGGTATACCAACTATTCCTTACTCTATTAAAAATAATTATGTTAGAACTGCTTTATGTGATTTGGGAGCTGGAGTTAGTGTTATGACTTTTTCTCTCTACAAGAGACTCCAGTTAGAAAAGTTAATACCAACTGATATATCTTTGCAAATGGCTGATAAGTCAACTACTATTCCTGTTGGTATATGTGAGGATGTTCCTATTCAAGTGGCTCATAATTTCTTGGTTTAACTGGTTTTGTTGTGCTTGAAATGCCTGAAGATGATAATATGTCTATTATTCTTTAGAGACCCTTTCTTAATACTGCAGGTGCTGTCATTAATTGTAATCAAGGAAAAGTAACATTCAATATTAATGACAAAGAACATACTGTTTATTTCCCCAAGAAGGTTGTTAAGAGATATTGCCTAAATTCCATTGAAAATATTGAGAGTATCAAGGTTGGAGAAATATATTGTCCCATTCCACAAGAAAATTTTGAAACTATTATGATTGGACCATTGTTATCAAGTATGAGGTAACATAATAACCTTATGGTATGCAAAATTTTGTTTCATATAAGATTTTTTTGGTAACAAGACTTGATCAACCTTGTTAACAAAAGGATTTTAATGAACAAGATAATGTTTTCACTTTGGTTATACTTGCTTTTTTTTCTCGTTCCTAGTCTTTGCCTTTTATTTTTCTAGCTTTGATTTTGCTAGTTGTTTGATTGTTAGAGTGCCTTAGAACTGCTATAGTTTGGCTTTTGGTTTGCTTTTGCTTCTTCTAAAAAACCTGTTTCTGCGAGAAAATCAATTTTCATACCCTGAAAATTGGCCAAAAATAAAGTTTCCCGAAAAATCCCAGAAAATTCAAAATATTTTTTCCTCGAAAAAGGGGCAGAGGGACACCTGGAGTGACCCAGGGGGGCAACCCAGGCACCACACCCCTAGTTGGCGCGGGCCCTGTACAAGTGGCGCCTGAGTGGGGTGTGGCCCACCTAGGCCCCTCCAAAGTGTCTCCTCCCAGCCGTCTTCTTTCTCTCTCCCAAAAACACCGGAAAACTTGCTCAAGCTCGAGTTCCTGCTGTTCTTACTCACGATTTTCGATCTCCTTGCTCAGCCCCTCTTTGCTGTTGATTTTTGGAGGGATTGCTCCGTGGTATGTCCCTCCTCCACTTGTCCAATTAGATTTGTGATTGATAGATTGTATCTTGAGTATTTTGCTGCTATAGGTGACTGGTTGTGTGATCTTGCATGCTTGTTCTATTCTTAAAGATTTCATTTTGATGCATGTGTAGCCCTCTAGCAAGTTCCTATAGTAGTTTCTCATCATTTACCAACATGGAAATCACTTGGTTTGATGTTTCTCTAAAAATTTCAGAAAAGAAGATGAGTGCTTGCCCACTGAATCGATATGACTTGATGGTTCCTGAACCAATGAAAGTTCATCGTGAGGAAGGAGTTTTTCCTTCCATATCTCCCAGGACTTCCAAACTATGATTACCAATGCAGGGTTGGAACACTTTGTTGAAGGTGAACCATTTCAATATGTTAAGCTAACCATGGATGTTGTGTAGGACTTCTGGTTTACTTGGTATGCATCTAATCCAATGGTCCATTATAAAATATACAATATAGCTGTCGACCTGCTGTTTGCTGATTTCTGTGCAGCAATTAGAGTACCTCAGTGGGGATCTTGTGAGAAGATCAAGGAGAGGCCCAAGTCACTTATAGATTTATATGCTGAGATTTTCCAAGGTTTCGACTTCTCAAAGGAAAGTGGTAAAAATCGTAACATTCAGTTCCCAGCCATTAGATATTTTTCCTACTTCATTACCAAGTGTGTTCTTGCTAGAAAAATTTCTAGGAAATTATCTTCTTTTGATATAACTTTTATCGCAGTTGCTTTGAATAGGAATAGATCTTTTAACCTGGGCGCTTTGATAGCTTACCATCTCACAACCAACCGCAAGAAGGTTGGAATTTGTGGAGGTCTCATGGCTTCTAGGTTGCTAGCTTTCCCTGGTTCAGAGCCTCACCATTAAGATTATCGGTTCCCTATAGAGAGGCTTGATCTTGAATATATGATTCAACATGGTTTTGTTTCCTTGGGGGCTAATGTGAGAAGTTTACTATTTTAACTATCTTTTTCCTAGCGAGGTTGGAGAGGGGGTAGGACTGAGAAAATAGTTTATTTGCTTGCACCTCCTTTGTTTAACTTTTATAACAGGCAAGGATGGTCGCTCAAGGAGACTGAGGTTGACATATATGTGGCGGAGCTCTGCCAGCAAGAGGAGAATGTTGGAGAGGATGTCGAAGATGATTCGGTTCAGCCATCCAACTTGGGAGAGTCTTCATACCAGCAGCCCTCATTTGATTGGGGCGCATCTTCTTCTTCATCGCAAGCGCCAGACTATGATCATTCCTATGATGAACCACCAGCTTGGGGTTACTACCCGCGCTATTGAGCCCCACTTAGGCTTGGGGGGAGGTATACCGACATCACACTCACCTATATATCATGTTCGGTCGGTTCTTTGTATATCCATTGTTTCGCTTACTGTTTGGTTTTTGTTGCTGCTTTCTCAAAAACACAAAAATACCAAAAATATTTTTGTTGTTTCTTTGCTTTGGTTTGCCTTTAAGAGAAAAATCCAAAAAGATTTTTCTTTGTTTTATTTTTTTTTGCTTTGTTGGCTTGTTTGAAAAAATCGAAAACACCAAAAATATTTGTTCTTCTTCTTTGGTTTTGTGAGTTCTTTGCAGGGTTCAGTCGTCCTCAGTGGATTTTGGTTTCATATTATTATTCAAGTCACACAAGTGAAGGGCAATAATGAAGATTAAGACAACTTGAGGTGTAGTAAGAGGCTGGTAACAAACTCTATTTGTTTTCATTTTTGTATATATACTCATCATTGTGAGCATGCTTAGTCTGTTCATTGTAAGGAGTATGTTACTGATGGATGCTTAGTAGTTCTTGCTTGTCTGTGATTAGATCCAGTTTGCTAATAGTTTGTGGCATGTCATATGAATGTTTGCTTGCAATGTGTTATTCATATTTTGGTATGATATTGTGGTATCCTCCTCTGAATGTTTCATGTGAATCGTCTTGGCACATGCTCACACATGCATATGAATAAACAATAGTCAGTAAGCCTCGATGATTTATTTTTCTTCAGAGTTCTTGTATCACTTTCATGCCATAATTAGTCATGTTTTGTTGCAAGCATGATTATGACAGTTATTGCTCTCTCGTTTGTCGATCCCTCTCTTTTTTTAGCCTTCACTTGCACTGAGTATGAGCTCTACTTGTGCTTCCAACTCCCCAAAACTAATATTGCCAACTGTGTCCACCATACCTACCTATTAGCATCATTTGCTATTTCAGTGCATATTCTTTATGCCATGTTTTCTTCCAAATAAAATGTTTTCCTATTTTGAGAAAGTTAGTTAGTAAAGATCTCACGAACTTGATGGCACACCTTATTCCTTGCACTTAATAATTTTGAACCATTGTGACCTGGGAGTTAGCAGAACCGTGCTGTCACGGAGAAGGCTTTCAACACTTTTTGGATATTTTATCCAGTTGATACCTTGCTCTTTTGTTTGCGGATGTCGACGGTGTGAAATAAAAGGAGAGCTTGTGAGTTCATGGAGTGTATATATGTGTTAGAGAAACGCCTGGGCCGCTAGCCTAAGCCATGCCTAATCATGGTGGAAACTTGCACCATCACCATAATGAGCATTTTGTGAAGCATCCTCAATAAAAAGCTATGCACATCGTAAATAAAAAGATTGCTGAGATGCTCATTGTCTGCTTGCCTTGTCATTTTGATCACGGAATAGCTCCTGTATCATGTGCAAGGGGTACCCCGTTGGCCGTTCTCTATGATATGCATGTATGTACAATGACAAGAACTTGCAGGTAACCAAAGTTGAGTAGCATGCATAGCGGCCCTCGTACTCAAGGGACATGGGATTTCCAGTTTATGGTATGTCAAGCATATAACTCATATTGGACCTCACTTTCACTTTAACCATATGAAGATGCCTATGATAGGGGCAATGAGAGCTCAAAGCTAGTGAGTACCTTACTTTTAGCATTTGGAAGCCTTTTCAAACTTTTCAAAACTTTTTCACTTCCTTGTTTAGTCACCGCTTATTCTATGAGCACCTTCTTAAGAGCATAGTTTTCATTCTTGTGTTTGTCTCAAAACTTGGTTAATTATGTCATGACTTTGATGCTTGTATCTCTAATATTTTTACCTCTAGTCTTCAATTGAACTTCGGAGGTACCTTGGCATTTACATTGTGCTTTACAAACGAAGGCAAGCGAGATACCACTCTATCATACCTTACTATGAGCATTGCAATGTTGGTTATGTTTATGTTCCATGCTACTTGTAGACGTCCCAACCCGATAAGGTAGAGATCCCTGTGTTTACAGTGCTAGTCCCTGGATCGAATGGCTAGCACCCACGGTTTAAGATGTAATATCAAGAAACAAAGGTCATATTACAACTTATAACCAGGAATAAAATAATTTCAGTACAACTAACATAGCTCATATGGCTATCTCATTACAATGCAGCAGATATACTATATAGCATGGAGTCCTTCATCTTCATATGCCACAGGCAATCATGTTGGTTGTAGACTTGAAATCCCTACTCAACAAACTACACTAACATCAAAAAAACCTGTAACATAATAAGTTACAGCCACAAGGGTCAATACATTTGAATTGTATTGGCAAGTGATATCATATTGATATGGAGAATCTAACATCTACATGAATATATGGCTAAGTGGAGTTTTGGCTGGCCTTTGCATAAAATAAGTTTTCCAATCCTTTGAAAATAGTTTTTCTCTTTTTCAAATCATTTCATCACAGAATGGAACACTGGAGTCACACCGGGTGCTTCCCTTGTTCACCCACAATTTTTAACTTAGAGAAATTGGGATGAGGAGATCCTTGATCATTTCAATGTATTTGATGCTCAAATTGTCCATTACCGGGGACACGACTAAGTACTTAGGTTTTAAACTCTCGAGAGGTGGTGCATTTTTCCCACAATACTCGACATGCATCGAGACGAGACTTTTCAGAAACAAACCCTCAGATCAGCACATACACGTTCCACCTATCATCACTACCACCAACTATCTGCATGTCTAAGTTCTTGCAACCTATGTAGTCAAGGCAGAGCCCATATGCCATGTGGCTGCACTAGAAGCTTCTCAACACAAAATATCTCAAATATCTTTGTTCCTGGGTGGCCATCCACAACTGAGATACACAAGGTAAACCATAGAAATGGGCCTTCTGTAACCACTCAACACAAATCCTTCCAAACAATTACCATTCCACCTAGGTGTTTCATTCACTTAGTTGTTTTATTCATCAAAAACATAGTCATAGAGTTTGCATAATATCATAGCATGAATATTCCACCCCTTTACATTATACTAGCATAACTTGTTCCTTAACTTAGGAAGATTCCTACCAAGATTTAATCTATAGGATCTACTATAGCATAGCAATATATAAAAAATTGTCCTATCATGCATACTACAAAAATATCACTAATGCAATATTGAAAAGATAGGACTTTTGATGACCAAACTATCACTTGCCTTTTTGTATAAAATATAGGTACAATCCTTGATCTTGCAATTGTCACACTCTTCAAAGTTCACTACAATTCAATCAAGCAAGGCACATATTCAAAACTAGCATTCAAACAATTCACGACATGCATGCAAAAGGTTGTTTTTATTGAAAAAGTGGTTTCTAACAAGGTTCTAACATTTCAAAACACCTACTGGTCATTTATAAAATGTGGAAAATCATTTGAAACCAAGTTAGTGAAAATAGGCCTTTTAAATCATTTTTGTTTTGCTAGAAAGGCTTTTATTCAAAGGAATAATTCCTTGTGTTATAAAAATATATTTTTAAACTCAAATGTTAGTGTTTATGGTCAGAGGGTTCAAAACAAATCCATTTTCAAAAGGTTTCACTCAAAAATCATTTTTAGAACAATTTTTATATCCAAAATAGTCCTAATAATGTTTCTGCAAAAACACCTAATTTTTCAGAAGCAAAAGACGAACAAGTGCCATATTTCAAGGTACACATTATCGTGAATCTATTGATATAAAATTTGCAATTTTTGGACATACAGATCAAAAGTTATGATTTTTGCAAGTTTAAACATTCAATAGAACAAATTCTGGTTTTAAATCGAAATCTTGGCCACGTGTTATGTTCTCATTGGCTAGTACCACTTCTATTGGATTGAGAAACGTGGGACGCAGGATTTAAAGGAAATTGCACGACATAGAACATACGATACCGCTTTGTTATAAAATCTAATCCTATCCACAGGATCCAGATCTAGTGGCTCACAACACCTTGACCAGGAACTGGTGGCGCTGGCTGGCGACGCGCGGCTCTCTGCCTACGGTGGTCCAGCGAATCTAGGAAGCAAGGAAGAGGGCACAGGGCCTTACCGTGCTTGCGGGGTCATCGCGGTGCTCAAGGTGGCCGTAGGAGGGGCAGGGGTGCACGGGGTCATGGCGAATCGCTCACCAGAGTTGAGCTCGTCGTCGGGTTCTTGTAGAGGTGGTCGAAGGTCAACCTACAGATTTCCCATTGCCAAACGAAGAGCATCAGTGCATGCGCACGGGGACTGCGGATGCGGCAAAACAAACCAGAGGCGAAGAGGTGGTCGGAGTTCACCGTATTTCATTGCCGGAGTCGTGGTCGTCGTCGGTCGTTCACTGCTAGAGACGGAGGCGAGCTTCTGGGGCGTGCGCGAGCAAACGGGGTATGATAGTAGGCGTGTGAGTGGTTGGTGAGCAAGATCGTGGGAGCCAGGGGAAGGGGGTGGTCTGGGCTCGCCGAAATTTTCACCGGAGCACGTCGGAGCCAATGGTGGTTCGAGCGGAAGGGGCAGCCTGGGGGCTCCTGGGATGCGGCGTTTGAGGGGAAAGAGAGAGGAGAAGAGGAGATTAACAGGGCATGGTCCCTGGACGAGATCACTGCACCAATTACGCGTATTGATTTGAATTAACCTCGAGCAGAAACGGTGGAGAGGGGGGAACAGGTCTGGCGTGGGGGTTGAATACGATGACGTGGTGGTGGGGTCGCATGGTCAGTGAGAGGGGGTGGGGTGAGCGCGGGGTGAGGAAAGATCTGCGGAGAGAATAGAGAGTGGACAGGGTGGGCTGGTTCTGGGCTTAGTTGGGCTATGTGCTGGGTAGGTTAGTTGGGTCGTTTCTTTTCCATTTTTTTCTTCTCTGGTTCTTTTTTCTTTTTCCATTTCTATTTTCTGTTTTAATTCAAATCAAATGATTTCAACCTCAATTTGAATTTAAATCTGTCCAAAACTTTTTCATTAGGTTTACACTATTTATTAGTGTGTTATTTAATACACTCCAAATAATTTTCCTGTGATTTAATATTTATTTAAATTAGGCATTTTTCTTTATTTAAATAAAATTGAATATGGTTCAAACCCATATAATTTTATTCAAATAATCCTTTATTCTCTTATTTTATTTGATTTACTTTTATTCCTTTTTCTTAGGGATTTGGCCAAGGTTTAAATTGTCTTTGCAATATTTTCTTATTTATTTATTTCTTTCTTTATCTTATAAAATTCATATCTTTTTATTTATAGTTCCAAAATTGGTGATTCCAATTTGTATTATTTTATTTAATATTTGTTTATCTTTTAAATCCTTTTAGGATTACTTTGCTCAAAATTTTGGTGTTGATTTTTGTTAGGAGCTTTATTAGTCTTGGTAATTACTTTATTTTATCTTATTAAAATCATAAGTTTTTATCCATGGATTCAAATTAAATGAAACCAATTTCCATGGTTTTAAAATATTTTTGTTTATCATTTTTGGTCATTTAGAAATGTTTGTTGCTGAATTTTTATATGGATCAAATCCATAGTCTTGGAGTGATTTTGGAGATGATTTCTTCCATTAAGATTTGGGGTTTTGGTTTAACTTTTCCAAGTGATTTAAATTCGAGATACATCCATTTATGAATGCATTTAATTTGTTTGGAATTTTTTATTGCTTTCTTATTCAAATTTTGTTCAAGTAGGGTTTTGATGTTTCCATTTAGGAGAAAAAAGTTTCTTTTCACCCTAAATTTCAACAATTGTTTATTTTGTTTGTTTATTTTTCAGATTTCAAATTTGGAAAATTTTGGGATGTGACACTACGTATTATTATTGAGTTGGTTTCTATTCATAGCTTGCAATGACTATTGAGTAGACTTGGTTGCATACTTCTTATTATGAATGGTTTAAGTATCCACTCCTGTGCTGAGAATATATATATCATATGAAGCAAATGTGTTCGTGAAAGTTCTTTTATCGCACTCAGTTTTCAACTGAATTGCTTGAGGACAAGCAATAAGCTAAGCTTGGCGGGAGTTAATACGTCCAAAACGTATCTACTTTCCCGGAAACTTTTGTTATTGTTTCTCCTCTAAACTTGTGTGATTTGGATACAACTAACACAGACTGACGCTGTTTTCAGCAGAATTACCTTGGTGTCTAGTTTTTGTGCAGAAAATCAACTATCAGGAAAAATACCGGAAAATATGCAAAAAATCCTATTTTTCCAGAAGATCCACGGAGCCAGAAGAGAAGACGGAGTGGAGGCCTGGGGGGCCCACACCCCTTCTAGGTGCGGGTAGGCCCT
Source organism: Avena sativa (assembly GCA_916181665.1). NCBI lineage: Eukaryota > Viridiplantae > Streptophyta > Magnoliopsida > Poales > Poaceae > Avena > Avena sativa. Next base: position 338,238,006 of record OV702284.1, on the reverse strand, counting down.
GCCGATGCCTAGGGGTGTGCGGCCACCCCAGGAACCCCCTCGGGCTCCCTCTTCGCCTATAAGTTACCTCTTGACCAAAAAACCGAGGGGGGTTCGATGTTTTTCCAAAAAGAGTTCCGCTCTGCCGCCACCATCAGAAACCAAGATTCGGATCCAGAAACTCCGTTCTGGCACCCTGCCGGGACATGGAATTTGGATAGGGTCATCACCATCGTCATCACCAACACCTCTCCATCAATCATCAATGTTTACCTCATCCATGAGTGAGTAATCCCCCGCTTTAGGCTATGGGGATGTTAGGGATTGGATGAGTTCTATCTTGCAATCGAATAAGATTGTTAGGGCATAGTGCCTAGTATCTCTATTAGTGCTATTTGACTGTGTTGCAACTTGTTGTGCTTAATGCTTGTCAGTAGGGCCCGAGTGCCATGATCTCAGATCTGAACTTATTATTGAATCATTATTATAGTATTGTTTGTGATCTTATTTGCAAGTTGTGTACACATATCACTGTCCGGATCCAAAGGCCCCGAAGTGACAGAAATTTGGACAACCGGAGGGGATGGCTGTGGTGTGAGGATCACATTTGTTCACAGAGTGTTAATTCTTTGCTCCGGTGCTCTATTAAAAGGAGCACCTTAATTGCCAGTAGTTCCCTAGAGGCCTCGCTGCCACGGGCTGGCTGGAGAGAAGATGTTGTGCAAGTTCTCATTGCGAGCACGCATGACTATATATGGAGCACATACCTAGGATTGTTTAGTACTTGGATGCTTGTTCTTATTTATCTGCAATGCCTAGATCTTGATGTTACATTATTAGACTTGTCCATGCAACGCTAGTCCATCCATCCCTATGCCTACCGCACTCGAATCCTACTATGTACTGCTACTGTTACTATTGCTCTTGCTCTACTATTGCTGTTGCTACTACAAACTGTTGCTACTGATAAACTTCTGTGAGCAAGAACTATTTCCAGGTGCAGCTGAATTGATAACTCAGTTATTAAGTCTTGCAAGTACTCTTTGTCTCCCCTTGTGTCGAATCAATAAATTGGGTAATACTACCCGCGAAGACTGTTGCGATCCCCTATACTTGTGGGTCATCATTTCCCACTTAGCATGAAATTGGGCTAACGGTCTAACATTTTCATCAATAGTAACTTGTATGGCATGAGTAGTAGCAAAGGTACTTTCCATGGTTTCAGGTTTAGCAGCCATTTTATTAATCAAAGAGGACAGTGCTTTAGACAAAGAAGAAATATTTTTCTCAACATTTAAAAGCTTTTCCTCCTTGGTCTTGTTGAAAGTGGTTTGTTTACTAATAAAGCCTTTGAGCATGACTTCAAGTTCAGAGGGAGAACTTCTAGCATTGTTGTAGGATTTTCCATAGGTATTGCAATTATTAGGAGGATAAGGCCTATAATTATTGTTACTACCAAAATTATTCCTATATGCATTATTGTTGAAATTGTTGATTCTGATGAAGTTCACATCAACTTGCTCTTCTTGAGCAACCAAAGAGGCTAAGGGAACATTATTTGGATCTAAAGGAGCTTTCCCATTAACAAGCATAGCCACGATGACATCTATCTTATCACTCAAAGAGGAGGTTTCTTCAACAGAATTTACCTTCTTACCATGTGGAGCTCTCTCAATGTGCCATTCAGAATAATTAACCATCATATTATCAAGGAGTTTTGTTGCAGCACCCAAGGTGATGGTCATAAAGGTACCTCCAGCAGCTGAATCCAACAGGTTTCTTAAAGAGAAGTTCAAACCTGCATAAAAAGTCCAGATAATCATCCAAGCAGTAAGACCATGAGTGTGACAATTCTTAACCAAAGATTTCATTCTTTCCCAAGCTTGAGAAACATGTTCATTATCAATTTGTTTAAATTTCATAATATCACTTCTCATAGATATAATCTTAGCATGAGGGTAGTACTTTCCAATAAAAGCATCCTTGCACTTAATCCAAGAATCAATACTATTTCTAGGCAAGGATAGCAACCATTCTTTAGCTTTTCCTCTCAAGGAGAAAGGAAACAACTTGAGCTTAATAATATCTCCAACTACATAATTATACTTTTGCATCTCACAAAGTTCAACAAAGCTATTGAGATGGGCAACAACATCATCAGAACTAGCACCAAAAAATTGCTCTCTCATCACATGATTCAAAAAAGCAGGCTTAATTTTATAAAAGGTAGCATGAGGAGTAGGTGGAGCAATAGGAGTGCTAAGGAAAACATTGTTGTTTGTGCTAGTGAAGTCACACAACTTGGTGTTCTCAGCAGAGTTCATTTTGGCAAAAGTGGAGCAAGCCAACAGCAACAACAACTAGAGCAGGAACTATTTTTTTTATAAGAGAAAGCACACCAAACTAAACTATTTTTTTTGAGTTTTTGATAAAAAGAGGCAAACAAAACCAATAAAAATAAACTAAGCAAACTAAAAACAAAGTAAAGAGAAAGGTTGAGGAGGACTCCCCTTGTGAATACATCCTTAGCCTCCCCGGCAACAGCGCAAGAAAACTTGTTGATGGTGCCTGGAAGCGCTTCGTCAGGAAACGCCAAGAGCAACGTATGATGCAGCACAACATCAAGTATTCCCTCAATAAGAAACCGAGGTTATCAAACCGGTAGGAGGAAGGAAACGTCTCAAAGGTGTTGCAAGCAACGTGGAAACCTGCACAACACAAACTCAAGACTTTGCCTCAACTAATAGGGAGGTTGTCAATCTCACCGGTTGCTGTAACAAAGGATTAACTGTATGGTGTGGAAGGTGCTGATGTTTTTAAGAAAGTAAACAGTAACAGTGGAAGATGTATCAATGTTAAAGATTGGACCGGGGTCCATAGTTCACTATAGGTGTTCTCCTTAGATAAACAAACATGGCATGCTGGGTAAACAAATTATAGCATGTTGGGTAAACAAATTACAGGACTGTGCAAGGCATAACAATGCAATACTAGACATAAAGATCCTATGAGATTCAATTGGGCAATACAACAAGATACATAGACCACCATCCAACTGAATCTATGAGTAGAAGTCCACCTTTGGGTTATCATTCGAGGCCCCTCCAGTATTAAGTTGCAAGAAACAGACAACTGCTTTAGGCAAAGTGTGTAAGGTAAACAATCCACTTGACCCATGAACAAGAGACCGTTATTTTCCCCCTAGTGGCAACAACACATCTACAAACTTAGAGATTTCGGTCACTTCCCTTGATTAAATAGAGGCATGAACCCACTATCGAGCATAAATACCCCCTCTTGGAGTCACTAGCAACTACTTGGCCAAGATAGCTACTAACAACGGAGAGCATCCAAGATCACAAACAACACATACTGTTGGGAATATGCCCTAGAGGCAATCATGTATGATGAGATTTCCCATTGTATTCATAAAGATATTAAGTAGTCCTTGTATAAACATCTGATGTGTATCATTGAATATGTGATTCGGTTGTGGAACTATGCATTCATGTTGTTTGTACTAAATATCCTTGGTCATCAAAGTTGTGCTGGACACACAACTTAAACCAATGTGAAAGTTGGCTTGATGACTCGGTTCCACTTGTCATGGGCATGGAGATGCTATTCCAACTTACACAGATTCGTCTAAAGGGTTTAGCGAGTTGGATTGACCCATATTGAGGTACAACGAACAAGTTGTCATTTGTATATCTCAATCAATGTTATCCTTAGACCTGAGGTTATTGCATAGTCCGAGTTGAGGATCACCGACTTAGGTTCTATCAAACGCTGATCCGTAACTGGGAAGTTATAAAGGCAGAGTTCGGGTCGACTAAGAATCAAGCTGCGTGATGAATAACCAAGATGGGATTTTGCCCCTCCACTCGGAGAGATATTCTCTGGGCCCTCTCGTCAGATATGATTAAGAAAGCATGGCCATGCACGACTCGGTTAAGTGTTAACCAAGGATATCGACTAAGAGTTAGTCGGGTGAATCTCTTAACTCGGATCGAGAAGAGAGTCGGACTATTTAAGGGATGACATATATTCGCCTATAGTCTGACAAGGTAAATCGTGAGGCGAAAGGGACTCGGACGTAAGTCGCATTGGAAAGGCAAGTCGTCATGAATCTTTGGTACTTGGGAGTCGGCATGTTCTGCTAGGAGCCACTACCGACTGATCGATTGAGAGTCGGACTCCAATCGTGTCCAAGTAGCCATGAGCCTGCGGGGTCACACACTTAAGAGCGGGAGCATGTTCGGATTCGATCTGAACCTGTAATCTGGTTGGGTTGGACCTAAACCGGATTAGGACTGAGTTAGTGAGTTCGACTCATGGTGACTAGTGTTATATGGGCTTTAGTGAATGGGTGTAACATCCCTAATTTCATATTCCAAAACTCATTCATATCATCCTTGCGTCCATCATCATTTAGGGTTTTCTCAAAACATTTCAGGAAACAGAAGCATAAGGTATCATGATTTTATGTGGATAGACTTATTTTAAAAGGCCAACACCACTTGTAAGTTTGATTGTTGTGAACCAGGAAGGTTGCCTTCTATGAGCATAGGATTTAAGTGTAGATTTAAAACCAAGTTTTTCAAAAGGAAATGGGTTCCAAAAACCATCTTTCAAATTTTAAACTAAATTCCTAGACTCTGATATTTTGATCCCCAAGCTTGACAAATCCTTTACAAATCTACCCCATGGATATATGACCATTTTTGAGACTACTGCTCACTACAAAAATCCCAGAAAAATTTGAATTCAAATTGAACTTGATTTCATTTGAAAATCTATCCAGAAAATCAAAATAGAAAAGGAAAAAGAAATAAACAAAGGAAAAGGGCCACGCGCCAGGTTTTAGGCCCAGCATCGAATCGAGCCCAACTAGCCCACCCGGGGGTTTCCTTTTCTTTTCTCACGCGCGAGCGCACGCAACCTGTCGCTGACAGACGGACCCCACCCTCACTTCGCGCACATCGCTGACGAGCGGGCCCTGCCCACGCTGTCCTCGTCTACCCCAAACTGCGCCCGCGACCACGTCGCAGCGACAGTCATGGCCGGTAATGGCGCGGCATAAATGGGCAATAATCCGCGAGCGTTTCCTGTCGAGGCTCCGGCTATAAGATCCCCACCTCCTAGCGACCATTTTCCCCCAGTCAATTCTGTCTTCACGCCACCAGGCTGCCCACGACTCACGCAACACCGCCGCAGACAGAGCTTACTCCGGCGAACGATTACGGTGAGCACCGTGCGCCCCTTCCTCTCTGATTCGTTCGAGCCACTTTGCAATCTCTTTGAGCACCTCCTGACCCCACCCGTTCATCCTGTACTGCCCCAGGTCGCTGTTTCCGCTCGAAGCCGCAAGCATCTGACGACCACCTCAACTCCGGCGACTAAATTCCGTAAGTCCCGTGCGCCCCTTCACTACTGACTCACACTAGATTGTTCGCCACGGTCTTGCGCATATCCTAAACCCCCTGGCTTGTGTTAGGGCGACGCGGAACCTCGGCAACTACTCTGACAACAACCACCCGACGCCGCCCGTAACTCCGACGAGCAATCCTCGCCGTGTCAGCGCGCCCCTCCGCAAACTAGTACCACGTCGAGCTTCAGCACGCCTTTGCGAATCTGGTAAGCACCTTCTTGCATCCTGGAACGATCTAGAACGCTAGCGCCGCCGTAGACCGAGCGCTCCGCCGCTTGCCGCCGCCACGCGCCGCCAGGACATGGTCGCTTGCTCGCGCGCCGTTGGATCTTGATCCAAGCGTTAGGATAGATTCATTAATCGACGAAGAGGTACGCGATCTGGAGCGTGCGATCTATTTAGATCCTACGGCTACAGAGCTCGATCCGGTGCGAACCGGTACGCGCAAATCACAACACGACGCGTGGCAATCGTTAGAACTAAAAATAGATTTAAAACCAGAATTTGATCCAAATTTCAAATGCTTATAACTTTTGATTGCCACGTTGGAGTTTTGCAAACTTTATACCGTTGGATTCAGTGAAACAAGACCTTTCTGAATGTCCAATGTGTTTAACAAATAGTAACAGTTAAAATGACTTTATTTGTAGAAACATGTTTAAGGCTATTTTAAATATAGATTTATTTTGGTAAATTGTATTAGTGCCAAATAAGTTTAGTTGGCAAACTTGTGACTTGTTAAGTTTCTGTAAAAAATGTGCATGCTTGGTAGAGTTTTCAAAATCACCACTTAGTAAATTCTTGCATGCATGCATTCATATTATTTTTGATTGTATATAATTGTGTGTAATTGTATACTATAATTTTTGTGTAGATTTTGCTAGTGATTGTGATTGTGAAGAGTGCTACTCTCCCTACTACCAAGGCAAGTGATATCTTCATGAATATTCTACCCTATGTTTTGTACTAGCATTAGTTATTTTGCTAAGTCTTGCATGCTATTTTTGCCTAATGCTAAATTGGGAAATCCTAAGTAGTGTAGAATTGCATAATTGCTAGGGAATTTTCCTAAGTTAAGTTATCATACTATGCTTAGCCTAGCTATTTAGCAAACAAGGGTTGGTGAAGATCTATACTTACTATGATGAAAATATTTCTAAGTCATGAGACTTATGTTTTCCTAATAAAACAACTAAGTTAAATGAACCTCCTGGGTGGAATGGAAGGATTGGGTTATGTTGAGTGGTTACACAAGGCCATGGACTTGGGTTGTGTATCTCACTTGTGGTATGCCACCCAGGCACAAAGGGATTTGGAGGCCAAGTGTTGAGAAAGCTTACAGTGCAACCACTTGGCAATATGGGCTCTGCCTTGATCATATAGGTTGCTAGAACTTAGTCACTTGGACAGTTGGTGGTAGTGGGAATGATAGGTTGGAGCGCGTCCATTTGACTAAGGAAAGGCTTCTGAAAGGTCCTGTCTTGGGAAACCAAGTCTGGTGGGGAAAGTGCACAACCTCTGCAGATGGAAAACCTAAGTACTTAGCCTAGTCCAAGGCAATGGACAATTTGAGCATCAAGACATGGAAGCTACAAGAATCTCATCACTCCAATTTCTAAGTAAAAATTTGTGGGTGAACAAGGGTGAAGGACCCCAATGTCTATTGGTGGTTTCTTGGGAAGTTTTTGATGAAGAAAAACTTAGTGATTTCAACTGATAGGTAAAACCTATTTTCAAGCAAAGCAAGCCAAGCTACACTTAGCCAAAATGCATATAGTAATATAGTCCACTTAAAATATACTAAGGTATCACTTGCCAATACTATTCCTAGTATTGACCCTCTGTGGCTGTAACTTGTGATGTTGCAGGTTACTCCGATGATGAATAGGAGTCATGAGTCTACACTCAACATGCTTGCCTGTGGCACATGAAGATGAAGACTTATGTTTATTTACTTATTCCATAAACTCTTGTATTAGGCCTTTGGCCCTGAGTTGTAAAAGACTATGTTTTATCTCTGGAATGAATGTAATAAACGACCTTTGTATCTGTGTACTTCATCTTAAACTGTGGATGCTAGCATTGATCCAGGGACTAGCATTGCAATCACAGGGATCCTTTCCTTTATTAAGGAGGGGTCTAACAGATGGTATCAGAGCACTGTGTTGCCTGTAGGATTGTGACCCTAGGATTGGAAAACCACTAAGGAAAAGTTTTCAACTACTTCTACACTTGTCTATTCTTCTCGTAAAACTTTTCTAATCTCTTCATTCTCAACTCCATTTGTAGATGAACTCCATCAACGAAGCCGTGAAGAAAGGACCACTCATGACCATGACTTTGGAGTGTGAAACTGAGTTTCCCAATATTCTCAAGGACCTCATGGTGGCAATGGAAGCACATGGTGCAGCTGTGTACAAGGGCTTTCCAGTGATGGATGAAGGAGTGGAGTATTGGTGGGTGCAACTTCACTTGTACAAAAACAAGGAAGACAACCACAAAGAAAGGGGATTCTGCATGTACACCAACACTATAATGCACACCACATTCTTTGAGTCAGCCAGAGATGCAGCTTGGAGGACTATCAAAGAACTAAGTGCTAGAGTCAAGTGCAGAATGCTCAACCTCCAAAAAGACTTAGAGAAATAGAAGGAACTTACCCAAGAGTTGGAAGCCACCAACCAAGAGTTAAGGGGAGATGTTATAGACTTAGTGATGGAATCAAGAGAACAAGATTGGTGGATTGCCTCTAGGAACATTGTGTTTGCTAATAGATCCAATGAGATAGGATTGTAAGGGCACTTCGTTAGTTGGACCACCACTTATCACCTTATTTTCCAAAGATGATACCTTAAATAAGTTGGACCTTGATTGATGTAATGGTTTCATGTATGCATGACTTGTGTGATTTTGAGGTTCCAAGGATGTGTATGTGATGTTGTCTTTATTTATCTTAAATTGTGTTGTTCTAACTTTTTCAATCTTATAAATAGATGCCTATTACCATCAGCACCGTTGAGGAGTTCCAGTTTACCCGTTTTCGTCCCCGTATCGTTGAGCTTACCACTTTGCTCGATCTCCCTCTTCCCACCATCACGGTGTACCCACTCACCAAGTTCGAGAGGAAGGACCTCTGGGGCTTCAAGGTGAACCAGCCCAGACGCCAGACAGAGCCCACTACAGAGGCCATCGTCTTCAAGCTAATGCACGACGACAGGGAGAGAGGCATGGAGGTAGTCATGCAGGACCTGATAGGACGTCTGTTAGGCCGTCACTCCCGACAGGTTAGGGGCACCCACTTTCACGTCTTCGGAAGACGTGATGTTGATGGAGAGTCCATCGACTTTGAGGACGACTCGAGGGACGCGGCAGAGCCGATACGTCTCTATCTACAGGACTTAGAGACTCTCCTCAGGCATGTGGACACGGACAGGACGAACGTCATGCTCAGCAATGACGAGCTCCGGGTGCAGCTTCGCGAGAAGGACAAGCTTTTCGCACAGCAGGATGAGGTGATCAAGGAAATGGAGACGAAGTTCGAGGCTCAGGATCGCAAGTTCAAGAGTCAGGAGAAACGCGTCCAGGATAGGAACAAGAAGATCCGGGACATGACCGAGGAACTAAAGTCCAAGGATTTCGAGCTAGAGCAGCAGCAGATGGTTATTGAGAGGCTTCGCTCCCAGAAGAGGGCTCTCAAGGCCAAGGTCGATTCCTTGACCACTACGATTGAGGAGAACAAGACCGCGATGGAGAACGCAGGTCTTACCTTCGTCGAGGAGGAGATTGATGTTGATGAGTATACTTGACTACTAGTTCATCTTTCATATTCGTACTTGTTATTGTTAACTTATTATTGGACCATCCGACATGTGGATGGCTTGCCACTTATGTGTTTTACTTCATGAACTTATTATGTGGTTGTTGAACTTTTATTCTTATGTTGCTTGCTATGTGTTTGTTTGTGATGTAATGTGCATAAAACATCTAAGGGTATCTCATTCTTACCTCTATTTGAACAAACCACAGATGCCTCCCCGTCGCGCAAACCCCAACCCCAACAACATCACTCCAGAAATGCAACAGATGATGAATGCTCAAACACAGCTTATGCAGATGATGACAACATTCATCCAAAACCAGAATAACAACAATAACAACCCCAATAACAACAACAACAATAACAACAACAACAACAACAACAACCCTCCAGGTTTTGATATGCTCACCATATTTCTGCGATTGAGGGCAGCAAAGTTTTCGGGGACAACTGATCCCATGGTAGCCAATGATTGGCTACGTTCTGTGAACAAGGACTTAGTGACCGTGGGTTGCACGGATGCTGAAAAAGTCAGGTTCGCAGCACATCTGTTGGAAGGACCAGCCGCCACATGGTGGGACAACTTTCAAATTACCACTCCTTTAGATGAGGTGACTTGGGCTATCTTTGAAGATGGCTTTCGCACTGCTCATATCTCATCAGGAATGATGAGTCTGAAAAAGAAGGAGTTTCACAACCTGAAGCAGCGCCACCGCAGCGTGGCTGAATACATAGAAGAGTTCAACAATCTGGCGCGTTATGCACCGGATGAGGTTGACACTGATGCCAAAAGAAAAGAAAAGTTTCTGGAAGGATTGAATGATGAGCTGAATCTGCAGTTGCCTGTGGCATATGTTCCAACTTATTAGTCTCTGTGTGACAAGGCTGCTATTTTGGAGAGTAAAATGAAGCAAGTCGAGAGTAGGAAGAGGAAACACTCCGACAAGCACAACTCTGGATCGTCTCACAAACGATCTCACCATGATGACAGTGGCAGTTCGGGTTCCCACAAGCATGGGAAATTCAGAAAGCACCACAACCACAACCATCATGACAACAAGCATCATCACAGTCATGACCATGATAAGTACAAGAACCACAAGAGTGGACATAAGAGCCACCACAGTGGAAGTGGAAGTGGAAGCCAGCCTAAAAAGGACATCAGTCAGGTTGAGTGCTTCAAATGCAAGAAGCTGGGGCATTATGCTAATGAGTGCCCTGAGAAGAAAGTGGAAGGACCTAACAAGCCCAATCCTTTCCAGAAAGGACAGGTTAACCACATCAATGTGGAGGAGGTCTATGAGGAGCCTGACGCTGTTGCTGGTAAGTTCAGACTCAATTCCATTCCAGCATTTGTACTCTTTGACACTGGTGCATCTCATTCATTCATATCAAAAACATTTGTTGCTAGAAATGGGTTTACATCTGAAAACATTGGGTGTCCAATAAAGGTTAGTTCTCCGGGGGGAGATATGATAGTAAGCCTTGGATGCCGGGATCTCATCATAGAGTTTGGAAAGCATAAGTTTCCAGTAAGCCTGATAATCCTGGATTCCCAAGGACTAGATGTAATTTTGGGAATGGATTGGATGGCTAAGTATGAAGGAGTACTAGATTGTGCTAATCGTACTGTTGCAATCACAACCCCAGAAGGAAAAAGGATAAAATTCAAGTCAAACTTTGAATCCAAAGGAAGTAAGCTAAATTCTCTTAAGGGGGTTAGCATGGACAGTGTGCCAATTGTATGTGAGTATCCAGATGTGTTTCCGGAAGAGTTGCCAGGAATGCCACCAGATAGAGATGTGGAGTTTCTGATAGATTTGGTACCAGGTTCTGGACCAATAGCAAAAAGACCATACAAAATGTCAGTTGATGAACTGAAAGAGCTCAAGAAGCAACTAGGAGAACAGTTGCAGAAAGGATTTATCCAACCAATTTCTTCATCTTGGGGAGCTCCAGTTTTATTCGTGGAAAAGAAGGATAGAACACAAAGATTATGCATTGACTACCGTTCACTCAACGAGGTAACCATCAAGAACAAATATCCTTTGCCAAGAATCAACGACTTGTTTGATCAGCTAGAAGGAGCATGTGTGTTCTCAAAGATTGATCTCCGGTCAGGTTATTTTCAACTCAAAATAAGAGAGCAAGACATACCTAAAACAGCTTTCACCACAAGGTATGGATTGTATGAGTACACTGTAATGCCTTTTGGTTTAACCAACGCTCCAGCATACTTCATGAATATGATGAACAAGGTATTCATGGAATTTCTCGACAAGTTTGTTGTCGTTTTCATCGATGACATCTTGGTCTACTACAAGAGCAAGGAAGAACATGAAAGACACTTACGCTTGATACTTGAGAAACTGAGGGAACATAAACTTTATGCCAAATTCAGCAAGTGTGAGTTCTGGTTAGAGGAAGTTGGTTTTCTTGGTCATGTTATGACAAAGGATGGTGTGGCAGTTGATCCTGCTAAGGTTTCAGCTGTGACAGAATGGGAATCTCCCAGGAATGTGAAAGAAGTTCGTAGTTTCCTCGGCTTAGCAGGATACTACAGAAGGTTCATTGAAAATTTCTCAAAGGTTGCTAAGCCAATGACTGAATTGTTAAAGAAGGACAAGAAGTTTGCATGGTCTGAAGGTTGCGAAGTCAGTTTCCAGGAATTAAAGAAGAGACTTGTGACAGCACCAGTTCTATGTCTGCCAGATTTGGAAAAGGATTTCCAAGTATATTGTGATGCGTCTCATCAAGGTTTGGGTGCCGTACTTATGCAAGACGGTAAAGTTGTGGCCTATGCCTCGAGACAACTCAAAACTCATGAAGTAAACTATCCTACTCATGACTTGGAGTTAGCCTCTGTCGTCCATGCACTCAAAACATGGAGACATTACCTTTTGGGAAAGCGATGTGAAGTGTTCACCGATCATAAGAGTTTGAAGTATATCTTCACCCAGAAGGAAATCAACATGAGACAAAGGAGATGGCTAGAACTTATCAAGGATTACGACTTGAGTTTGCAATACCACCCCGGTAAAGCAAATGTAGTAGCAGATGCTCTAAGCCGTAAGGCATTCGTAAATGGCCTTACCGATGGTGAATTGCCAGACGACTTGTGTAAGCAATTCAAAGAACTCAGATTGGATATTGTACCAGAAGGACATCTTATGACTTTGGATGTTCAACCCACTCTGTTGGATAAGATTAAAGAAGCCCAGAAGACGGATAAAGAAATCGAAAAGAATAAGGAAGGAATTAGCCGAGGAAAAACTAAAAGTTTCCATATTGACAAACAAGGTACTTTATGGCAAGGAAAACGTATTTGTGTTCCACAAGACACGGAGTTGCGGAAACTGATTTTACAAGAAGCCCACAACTCTCCGTACTCTATCCACCCAGGAAACACCAAGATGTGCATGGATATGAAAGAAAGATTTTGGTGGAACAATCTAAAAAGGGACATCGCCGAGCATATTGCTTTGTGTGATGTGTGTAGCAGAGTAAAAGCGGAGCATCAGAAACCAGCGGGTTTGCTTCAACCACTGCCTATTCCTGAATGGAAGTGGGAAAATATTGGTATGGATTTCATTACCGGATTACCAAGGACCAAGTCAGGGTATGATTCCATATGGGTAGTAGTGGATCGCCTAACTAAGGTGGCTCATTTTATACCCGTGAAGACAACTTATACAAGTGCCAAGTTAGCTAAAATCTACATGAGCAGAATTGTATGCCTTCACGGTGTGCCTAAGAGTATTGTGTCAGATAGAGGAACTCAGTTCACTTCTCACTTTTGGATACAGCTACATGAATCATTGGGAACAAGGTTGGAATTCAGCGCTGCATTTCATCCTCAAACTGATGGACAAACAGAAAGGACTAATCAGATTCTTGAAGACATGTTGAGGGCATGCGCCCTAGATTATGGAGCAAGTTGGGATGTAAGTCTGCCTTACGCAGAATTTTCTTATAACAATAGCTATCAATCTAGTATTGGGATGGCACCATTTGAGTTTCTCTACGGAAGGAAGTGTACCACCCCATTACTATGGAATGGAGTGGGAGAAAGGAGTTTGTTTGGACCTGATCTTATCAAGGACGCCGAAGAGAAAGTCAAGTTGGTTAAGGACAGGTTGAAGATAGCACAGTCCCGACAGAAAAGCTACGCAGATTCCAAGCGTAGAGAAGTCACCTACGAAGTTGGGGATAGAGCTTATCTTAGAGTATCACCACTTCGTGGAGTGAAAAGATTTGGAGTCAAAGGAAAGTTGGCACCAAGATATGTTGGGCCATTCAAGATTCTAAGTCGCAAGGGAGAAGTTGCATATGAAGTTGAATTGCCAGAGTCTCTGTCAGCTATCCATAATGTGTTTCATGTGAGTCAGCTTAAGAAATGTCACCCAGAAATGGAAGAATAATCTTTGAAGGATACCATACCCTTGGAAGAAGTCCAGCTAGAAAGTGATCTCACCTATGAGGAAAAGCCTGTCAAGATTCTTGAGACCGCAGAAAGAGTCACAAGGACTAAAACTATCAAGTTTTGCAAGGTACAATGGAATCATCATTCCGAAGAGGAAGCAACATGGGAGAGAGAAGATGATCTACGAAAAGACCACCCTCACCTATTTGCTAGCTAATCCGAATCTCGAGGGCGAGATTCATCTTAAGGGGGTTAGATTTGTAACATCCCTAATTTCATATTCCAAAACTCATTCATATCATCCTTGCGTCCATCATCATTTAGGGTTTTCTCAAAACATTTCAGGAAACAGAAGCATAAGGTATCATGATTTTATGTGGACAGACTTATTTTAAAAGGCCAACACCACTTGTAAGTTTGATTGTTGTGAACCAGGAAGGTTGCCTTCTATGAGCATAGGATTTAAGTGTAGATTTAAAACCAAGTTTTTCAAAAGGAAATGGGTTCCAAAAACCATCTTTCAAATTTTAAACTAAATTCCTAGCCTCTGATATTTTGATCCCCAAGCTTGACAAATCCTTTACAAAGCTACCCCATGGATATATGACCATTTTTGAGACTACTGCTCACTACAAAAATCCCAGAAAAATTTGAATTCAAATTGAACTTGATTTCATTTGAAAATCTATCCAGAAAATCAAAATAGAAAAGGAAAAAGAAATAAACAAAGGAAAAGGGCCACGCGCCAGGTTTTAGGCCCAACATCGAATCGAGCCCAACTAGCCCACCCGGGGGTTTCCTTTTCTTTTCTCACGCGCGAGCGCACGCAACCTGTCGCTGACAGACGGACCCCACCCTCACTTCGCGCACATCACTGACGAGCGGGCCCTGCCCACGCTGTCCTCGTCGTCCCCAAACTGCGCCCGCGACCACGTCGCAGCGGCAGTCATGGCCGGTAATGGCGCGGCATAAATGGGCAATAATTCGCGAGCATTTCCTGTCGAGGCTCCGGCTATAAGATCCCCACCTCCTAGCGACCATTTTCCCCCAGTCAATTATGTCTTCACGCCACCAGGCTGCCCACGACTCACGCAACACCGCCGCAGACATAGCTTACTCCGGCGAACGATTACGGTGAGCACCGTGCGCCCCTTCCGCTCTGATTCGTTCGAGCCACTTCGCAATCTCTTTGCGCACCTCCTGACCCCACCCGTTCATCCTATACTGCCCCAGGTCGTCGTTTCCGCTCGAAGCCGCAAGCATCTGACGACCACATCAACTCCGGCGACTAAATTCCGCAAGTCCCGTGCGCCCCTTCACTACTGACTCACACTAGATTGTTCGCCACGGTCTTGCGCATATCCTAAACCCCTGTCTTGTGTTAGGGCGACGCGGAACCTCGGCAACTACTCCGAGAACAACCACCCGACGCCGCCCGTAACTCCGACGAGCAATCCTCGCCGTGTCAGCGCGCCCCTCCGCAAACTAGTACCACGTCGAGCTTCAGCACGCCTTTGCGAATCTGGTAAGCACCTTCTTGCATCCTGGAACGATCTGGAACGCTAGCGCCGCCGTAGACCGAGCGCTCCGCCGCTTGCCACCGCCGCGTGCCGCCAGGACATGGTCGCTTGCTCGCGCGCCGTTGGATCTTGATCCAAGCGTTAGGATAGATTCATTAATCGACGAAGAGGTACGCGATCTGGAGCGTGCGATCTATTTAGATCCTACGGCTACAGAGCTCGATCCGGTGCGAACCGGTACGCGCAAATCACAACACGACGCGTGGCAAGCGTTAGAACTAAAAATAGATTTAAAACCAGAATTTGATCCAAATTTCAAATGCTTATAACTTTTGATTGCCACGTTGGAATTTTGCAAACTTTATACCGTTGGATTCAGTGAAACAAGACCTTTCTGAATGTCCAATGTGTTTAACAAATAGTAACAGTTAAAATGACTTTATTTGTAGAAACATGTTTAAGGCTATTTTAAATATAGATTTATTTTGGTAAATTGTATTAGTGCCAAATAAGTTTAGTTGGCAAACTTGTGACTTGTTAAGTTTCTGTAAAAAATGAGCATGCTTGGTAGAGTTTTCAAAATCACCACTTAGTAAATTCTTGCATGCATGCATTCATATTATTTTTGATTGTATATAATTGTGTGTAATTGTATACTATAATTTTTGTGTAGATTTTGCTAGTGATTGTGATTGTGAAGAGTGCTACTCTCCCCACTACCAAGGCAAGTGATATCTTCATGAATATTCTACCCTATGTTTTGTACTAGCATTAGTTATTTTGCTAAGTCTTGCATGCTATTTTTGCCTAATGCTAAATTGGGAAATCCTAAGTAGTGTAGAATTGCAGAATTGCTAGGGAATTTTCCTAAGTTAAGTTATCATACTATGCTTAGCCTAGCTATTTAGAAAACAAGGATTGGTGAAGATCTATATTTACTATGATGAAAATATTTCTAAGTCATGAGACTTATGTTTTCCTAATAAAACAACTACGTTAAATGAACCTCCTGGGTGGAATGGAAGGATTGGGTTATGTTGAGTGGTTACACAAGGCCATGGACTTGGGTTGTGTATCTCACTTGTGGTATGCCACCCAGGCACAAAGGGATTTGGAGGCCAAGTGTTTAGAAAGCTTACAGTGCAACCACTTGGCAATATGGGCTCTGCCTTGATCATATAGGTTGCTAGAACTTAGTCACTTGGACAGTTGGTGGTAGTGGAAATGATAGGTTGGAGCGCGTCCATTTGACTAAGGAAAGGCTTCTGAAAGGTCCTGTCTTGGGAAACCAAGTCTGGTGGGGAAAGTGCACAACCTCTGCAGATGGAAAACCTAAGTACTTAGCCTAGTCCAAGGCAATGGACAATTTGAGCATCAAGACATGGAAGCTACAAGAATCTCATCACTCCAATTTCTAAGTAAAAATTTGTGGGTGAACAAGGGTGAAGGACCCCAATGTCTATTGGTGGTTTCTTGGGAAGTTTTTGATGAAGAAAAACTTAGTGATTTCAACTGATAGGTAAAACCTATTTTCAAGCAAAGCAAGCCAAGCTACACTTAGCCAAAATGCATATAGTAATATAGTCCACTTAAAATATACTAAGGTATCACTTGCCAATACTATTCCAAAGTATTGACCCTCTGTGGCTGTAACTTGTGATGTTGCAGGTTACTCCGATGATGAATAGGAGTCATGAGTCTACACTCAACATGCTTGCCTGTGGCACATGAAGATGAAGACTTATGTTTATTTACTTATTCCATAAACTCTTGTATTAGGCCTTTGGCCCTGAGTTGTAAAAGACTATGTTTTATCTCTGGAATGAATGTAATAAACGACCTTTGTATCTGTGTACTTCATCTTAAACTGTGGATGCTAGCATTGATCCAGGGACTAGCATTGCAATCACAGGGATCCTTTCCTTTATAAAGGAGGGGTCTAACAATGGGTCGCGCGAGCAGAGCCCACGTTCACTCCCTATATATAGTGGAGCACCGTAACCCAGAAAGGTTAATCGTTGTTCGGTTAGGTCATTCCATATGTTGGAAACCCTAGCTCCACAGCAGTCCTGCCGCCGTAACGAACCTAGCAGTTCGCCGCCAGCGCTCCTCCTTGTACATGTGGATACCAGCAGAGGTGCTATGCGATCAGCACCAGGACGATCGGATCATGAGGACTGCACTGCATCAACTTACGCGCTTCATCAGTAATCCGCAACTGCAGTTCTAGTGGTAAACCTTGTGGCCTTTTACCTCATCTAGATATTGGGAACACCACGTTAGAGGAAAAAGTTTCGTTTTATCTCTACGTGGCCCAACAGTGGTATTAGAGCGATAGCTTCTGGTTTTAGGCTCGAGATCTCGCATATGTGATATGCGGTTGGCTATAGATGAGATCTATGTGCTGTTTGGTGGTCAATCTATGAGATAGATGTTGGGCCACGCAGAGATAAAACAAAACTTTTTCCTCTAACGTGGTGATCCCAAGATCTAGCTGAGGTAGAAAGCCACGAGGTTTACCACTAGACGCGCAGTTGCGGATTACTGATGAAGCGCGTCAGTTGATGCAGTGCAGTCCTCACGATCCGATCGTCCTGGTGCTGATCGCACAGCACCTCTGCTGGTATCCACACGTACAAGGAGGAGCGCCGGCGGCGAACTGCTAGGTTCGTTACGGCGGCTGGACTGCTGTGGAGCTAGGGTTTCCAACACATGGAATGACCTAACCGATTAACGATTAACCTTTCTGGGTTACAGTGCTCCACTATATATAGGGAGTGAACGTGGGCTCTGCTCACGCGACCCATTCACTAAAGCCCATATAACACTAGTCACCGTGAGTCCAACTCACTAACTCAGTCCTAATCTGGTTTAGGTCCAACCCAACCAGATTATAGATTCGGATCCAATACGAACTTGCTCCCGCTCTTAAGTGTGTGACCCCGCACGCTCATGGTTACTTGGACACGATTAGAGTCCGACTCACAATCGATCAATCGGCATCGGATCCTAGCAGAACGTGCCGATTCCCAAGTACCAAAGAGTCATGACGACTTGCCTTTCCAATGCGACTTATGTCTGAGTCCCTTTTGCCTCACGATATACCTTGTCAGACTATAGGCGAATATATGTCATCCCTTAAATAGTCCGACTCTCTTCTCGATCCGAGATAAGTGATTCACCCGACTAACTCTTAGTCGATCGCCTCGGTTAACACTTAACCGAGTCGTGCATGGCCATGCTTTCCGAATCATATCTCACGAGAGGGCCCAGAGAATATCTCTCCGAGTGGAGGGGCAAAATCCCATCTTGGTTATTCACATCACGCAGCTTGATTCTCAGTCGACCCGAACTCTGCTTTTATAACTGTCTAGTTACGGATCAGTGTTTGACAGAACCTAAGTCGGTGATCCTCAACTCGGACTATGCAACAACCTCAGGTCTAAGGATTACATTGATTGAGATATACAAATGACAACTAGTTCGTTGTACCTCAATATGGGTCAATCCGACTCGCTAAACTCTTTAGCCGAATCTGTGTAAGTTGGAATAGCATCTCCATGCCCATGACAAGTGGAACCGAGTCATCAAGCCAACTTTCACATTGGTCTAAGTTGTGTGTCCAGCACAACCTCAATGACCAAGGATATTTAGTATAAACAACATGAATGCATAGTTCCACAACCGAATCACATATTCAGTGATACACATCAGATGTTTATACAAGGACTACTTAATAACTTTATGAATACAATGGGAAATATCATCATACATGATTGCCTCTAGGGCATATTCCCAACAGTCTCCCACTTGCACTAGAGTCAATCTTTCGACATCACATGTCTAAGCATCTAATGCCCATGGCTCTCAGGTGCGCCTCATGCTTCGGCTGGGGTAACGGCTTTGTCAACGGATCCGCAATATTTGCATCCGTGTGTATCTTGCATAACTTGATATCACCCTGATCCACGAACTGGCGAATTAGGTGGTATCGCATGAGTATGTGCTTGTGTTGTCTAGGTTCCTTGGCTTGTGCAATAGCACCATTGTTGTCACAATACACGTCTAACGGATTGGACGAGCCCTGAACCACACCAAGATCCATGAGGAAATTCCTCATCCAAACAGCTTCCTTTGCTGCCTCCGAGGCGGCAATATACTCAGCCTCTGTTGTAGACGCAGACACAGTCTCTTGCTTGGAACTTTTCCAGCTCACAGCACCTCCGTTTATAATAAACACGTATCTGGATTGCGAGCGAGAATCATCAGAGTCGGTGAGATAACTCGCATCCGTGTAACCCTTTACACTGAGTTCATCTTTACCACCATAAACCAAGAATATATCCTTAGTCCTTCTCAAGTACTTTAGGATATTTTTAGCCGCTGTCCAGTGGATCTCTCCAGGATCAGCCTGGTATCTGCTCACAACACTTAGAGCATAGGAAACATCCGGCCTAGTACAAATCATGGCGTACATGATGGATCCAACTTCAGAAGCATATGGAATCGCACTCATCCGACTTCGCTCATCAGTTGTCGAAGGACACTGAGTCTTGCTAAGTTTTACACCATGGGACATCGGTAAGAACCCTTTCTTAGACGATTCCATGTTGAAATTCTTCAACACTTTGTCCAAATAAGTACTCTGACTCAATCCAATGAGCCTCCTTGATCTATCTCTATAGATCCGGATTCTGAGGATGTATGTTGCCTCACCCAAGTCTTTCATTGAGAAACTCCTTTCCAATGATTCCTTGGTTTCTTGCAACATCTGGACATCATTTCCAATCAGTAATATGTCATCCACATATAAGATTAGAAAATTTACTTTGTTCCCACTAAACTTCTTGTACAAACAAGAATCATGATCACTCTTGATGAAGCCAAACGATTTGACTACCTCATCAAAGCGAATATTCCAACTCCGAGATGCTTGCTTCAACCCATAAATGGATTTCTGAAGTTTGCATACCTTGTCAGCATTAGCCGGATCGACAAAACCCTCGGGCTGTATCATATATACGTCCTCGGTTAAATTTCCGTTAAGGAAAGCCGTTTTGACATCCATCTGCCATATCTCATAGTCGAAATAGGCTGCTATAGCTAACATGATCCGAACTGATTTAAGCATCGCTACGGGCGAGAAAGTCTCGTCGTAATCAACTCCTTGAACTTGTCGGAACCCCTTTGCGACAAGGCGTGCTTTATAGATTGAAACATTTCCATTCATATCAGTTTTCTTCTTAAAGACCCATTTGCACTCGACGGGTCTTGCACCGTCTGGCAGATCAACCAAGTTCCAAACTTGATATTCATCCATGGACTTTATCTCGGATCTCATGGCTCCAAGCCATGACTCGGAATCAGATCCCACCATCGCTTCCGAATAATTTGCCGGCTCATCACTGTCTAACAGTAATACATCACGAACACTTCGTAATCTTGCCGATCTTCGTAGTACAGGTGCTGCCGTCGGCTCAGCTGCCACGATCGGCTCATCCTCCAAGGTTTTTGCCGACTCGCTACTTGCCGATTCCTCTCAAATTTCTTCGAGTTGCACCGTGCTCCCACTTACTCTCCGACTGAGAAACTCTTTCTCAAGGAAGACACCGTTCCGAGCGACAAACACTTTGCCCTCTTCTCGGTTGTAGAAGTAGTAACACAAGGTTTCCCTTGGATACCCCACGAAAATACATTTATCCGACTTGGCCGTAAGCTTGTCCGACTGAAGTCGCTTGACAAAAGCTTCAAAACCCCAAATCTTAAGAAAAGACAAACTCGGCTTTTTGCCTGTCCACATCTCATGCGGTGTCTTCTCTACCGATTTTGATGGTACTCTGTTTAGTGTGAACGCCGCTGTTTCTAGACAATAACCCCAAAATGATAAAGGCAGATCTGTCCGACTCATCATTGATCGTACCATGTCCAACAAGGTCCGATTCCGCCTTTCCGAAACACCATTCCTTTGTGGCGTTCCTGGTGGAGTAAGTTGAGGAACTATTCCACAACTTTTCAGATGGTCCTCAAACTCATGGCTCATGTACTTGCCTCCTCGGTCCGACCGAAGAAACTTAATTTTCTTGCCGAGTTGATTCTGTGCTTCATTCTGGAATTCTTTGAACTTTTCAAAGGCTTCCGACTTATGTTTCATCAAGTAGATATATCCATACCTACTCAAATCATCAGTGAAGGTAATGAAGTACTCATAACCACCCCTGGCTGTCGTGCTCATTGGTCCACATACATCACTATGTACTAGTCCCAACAAGTCAGACGCCCTTTCGCAACTCTTTGCAAAAGGTGTCTTGGTCATTTTGCCGAGTAGGCAAGTTTCGCATGTCTCGAACGACTCCAAGTCGAACGAAGTTAGGAGTCCATCATCATGGAGTTTCTTCATGCGTTTCCAACTTATATGACCAAGCCGACAGTGCCAAAAGTAAGTCATATTCAGATCATTTGGTTTCAACCTTTTAACATTTATGTTATAAACCGACTCACCATCAAGATTCAAAATAAATAACCCGTCCTGGACGGGTGCAAAGCCGTGAAACATATCATTCAAATACAAAGAACAACCATTATTCTTGATATTCGACTCATAGCCTTGCCTCATCAAACATGAAGCAGAAATAATGTTTCGACTGAGCACTGGAACATAATAACAATTATTTAGTTCCATAATGAATCCGGAAGGTAAATGAAGTTGCATCGTGCCGACTTCCAACGCAACAACTCTTGCTTTGTTGCCGACTCGAATATCAACCTCGCCTCTTGCTACGTTCCTAGTTCTTACCAGTCCCTGCAACGAGTTGCAGATGTGAATAACTGATCCGGTATCATATACCCAAGAACTATTAGGTGCATCAGCAAGATATATGTCTATAACATTGCAAACAAGTGTACCTGAGTCGGAAGTCATACCTCCACTCTTGGCTTTGTCGGCCAAGTACTTGCTGCAGTTCCTCTTCCAGTGACCATCCGCCTTGCAGTAGAAGCAAGTGGATCCGGCTGAAGGAGATGGTTTAGTCCCTGAGTAAGCGCTTGGGACCGGGTCCTGAGCCTGCTTTCCTCCTGACTTAGCCTTCTTCTTAGTCCAAGAACTCTTCTTGAACTTAGCCTTATTCTGCACCATCAATACTTGACTGGTGCCCTTCTTGAGATCCGCCTCTGCCTGCTTGAGCATCCCATGCAATTCAGTGAGCTTCTTATCCATACCATGCATGTGGTAGTTCGAAATGAACTGCCCATATGCACTAGGAAGAGAGTTCAGAATTATATCCATAGCGAACTCTTCGCTAATGGGGTAGCCAAGCCTCTCCAGAGACTGCACGTAACCAACCATTTTGATCACATGCAGACTCAGTGGATCACCATCTTTAAGCTTGCAACTCAGCAAAGCCTGAGAGACTTGATACCTCTCAATCTTCGCCTGAGCCTGGAACATACTTTTGAGGCTTTCGATCATATCGTAGGCCTCAACATGCTCGAACTGCTTTTGCAAGTCCGGTTCCATGTGAGCAAGCATAAGACAGCTAATATCCGTGGACTCATCCTTAGCCCGACGGTAGGCATTGGTGGTTGCGACAGTCGCATTCTCATTCGGCTCATCTGGAAGTGGGTTGTCTAGGACATGGTCCTTCTTTTCTTGTTTGAGAACAATTCTCAGATTTCGATACCAGTTGGTAAAATTAGTGTCGTTCAGTTTATCTTTCTCAAGAATGGTTCTCAACGCAAAACCGGATATCTGAGAGTGACTGCTACTTGGTGCCATGATCTACAACAGAAAATATGCAAAACACTTAAGACATGTATTCATAAAAGAGCAAGCATATTAAACATTTTAATATTTTATGCTCCCACTAGAACCAACACCCCTCCGATGGTTACTTAGTGATTCAGGATCCTAAATAAGCAAGTCGGCTAGTGAGCTTTAGCATCACCGCTAGCCGCCAAGTGATCTAGGTAGACAACTCCTTGTCAATCGCATCTTATGCGACTCCTGTTGGACGGGTGGCATCACATGCCCCGGCTCCCATCCGACTTTTCCCCGAGTCCCACAACCGTTGTGATAGACCCGTCTAGCTTACCGAGTGTTTCTACAGTAAGAGTCCGACTCGAACACACCTAGTCGGAAAGAATTGGCAGCACCTCAATTTTATGAGCCCACTACCAAAAATGTCCGACTTGTGATGGTGCAAACACTGGCGGGAAAACCGACTAGACCGTCTTTGAGGGATTAAATTTTACCGACTATCTAATAGAGGTAAAACAGAGACATAACAATAACACACAATAAAGCAATTATAATGTGAAATGGTATGGCTCTCTTCATGGCGATCTCCATCTCCACAAAGCCTGTAAACCGACTCGTGCCAACTCTTGTCACTTGCCGTCTTACTCCATGTCGCCGACATGTACAACGCCTTGCATGCCTTCCGGGTTCTCAAACAGCTACACTAGCTTAGTAAAGTAAATTACATAGAGAATCCGACACGCAGGTCGTTATACAATGAAATGACAGCACCTAGGCTCCAGCCGGCTGACAAAAACCGTGATTCGCAGATCACGTATGGATTACACACATACATCACATGCACATGAACCATACCATTCATAACTTCCTGCAAAACAAGTTATGCATAGATACAATATCTACCGGCGTTGTGAAATTCGCAACGACATCTAAGGCGCTACGACAGGGCGAAGCCGGCGGTCCCGCTTCTGGATTTACGATCTTCGATCACCGCTTCTGGATTTACGTGTCACAGTCTACCCCGATGGCGGAAGCCGACCGGTAGGGGTATGTCGTATGATCACGGAAATCAGATCTACCATTCCCCGAGTACAGTTGATCCAATCAACCTCGTACAAAACCGATCTATCTCATAGATCGACCACCAAACAGCACATAGATCTCATCTACATCCTACCGCATATCACATATGCGTGATCTCGAGCCTAAAACCAGAAGCTATCGCTCTGATACCACTGTTGGGCCACGCAGAGATAAAACAAAACTTTTTCCTCTAACGTGGTGATCCCAAGATCTAGCTGAGGTAGAAAGCCACGAGGTTTACCACTAGACGCGCAGTTGCGGATTACTGATGAAGCGCGTCAGTTGATGCAGTGCAGTCCTCACGATCCGATCGTCCTGGTGCTGATCGCACAGCACCTCTGCTGGTATCCACACGTACAAGGAGGAGCGCCGGCGGCGAACTGCTAGGTTCGTTACGGCGGCTGGACTGCTGTGGAGCTAGGGTTTCCAACACATGGAATGACCTAACCGATTAACGATTAACCTTTCTGGGTTACAGTGCTCCACTATATATAGGGAGTGAACGTGGGCTCTGCTCACGCGACCCATTCACTAAAGCCCATATAACACTAGTCACCGTGAGTCCAACTCACTAACTCAGTCCTAATCTGGTTTAGGTCCAACCCAACCAGATTACAGATTCGGATCCAATCCGAACTTTCTCCCGCTCTTAAGTGTGTGACCCCGCAGGCTCATGGTTACTTGGACACGATTAGAGTCCGACTCACAATCGATCAATCGGCATCGGCTCCTAGCAGAACGTGCCGATTCCCAAGTACCAATGCGAACTCTGCTTTTATAACTGTCCAGTTACGGATCAGCGTTTGACAGAACCTAAGTCGGTGATCCTCAACTCGGACTATGCAACAACCTCAGGTCTAAGGATTACATTGATTGAGATATACAAATGACAACTAGTTCGTTGTACCTCAATATGGGTCAATCCGACTCGCTAAACTCTTTAGCCGAATCTGTGTAAGTTGGAATAGCATCTCCATGCCCATGACAAGTGGAACCGAGTCATCAAGCCAACTTTCACATTGGTCTAAGTTGTGTGTCCAGCACAACCTCAATGACCAAGGATATTTAGTATAAACAACATGAATGCATAGTTCCACAACCGAATCACATATTCAGTGATACACATCAGATGTTTATACAAGGACTACTTAATAACTTTATGAATACAATGGGAAATATCATCATACATGATTGCCTCTAGGGCATATTCCCAACAATAGATCGGTTTTGTATGAAGTTGATTGGATCAACTGTACTCGGGGAATGGTAGATCTCATTTCCGTGATCATACTGCTGAGGTCGTGGAACGACATACCCTGTAACACCCTGAGAATCGGCCCTATGCAAGTTTCAGCGCTTCCCGCCAAACCCGCATAGAAACGATTCAAAGGTGCCCACCAGGCACTTTCGTGCGGGTGGAAAACGAAGTAATAACATTACACAACAGTCCTCGATGGGACCCATAGAACAGATATATACAACAGCGACTCAAAGAGTCAATAATACAGATATACAGTACAAAGATCCAAATCACCTTGAAAACGATAGAGCGTTCGACTACGGAAAAGATGCAAATGGGGCTAAGAGCCCTGAAGAATAACCAATGGTGTCCATAACCCTGCCCAGGCCAAGCCGGAAGGGTAACCCTGCTAACGACGACGATCTCAAAACCTGCTTAAACAAAAGGGGTGCCGACAAAGGGCAAAGGAAAAAGAGAGAGCGGTCAGTACTGAGGCCAGTACACGGCGAGGCTAGAATTCGGCGGTCCTCGCCTACATAGGTATGGTGGACTGAAGCGGCAGCGCAGCATGCACTAAACAACCTATAGAGACTCGATACAACGGTCGGCTATCAGAGAGAGATAAGAAAGACCTATTCGGAACCAACCTGATACTATCACCAAGCATACCCATCCTGGTATTTTCCCCTCGAGACCAAACGAGGAAGTCAACCGAGGAACTCACACAGTTGGCAGTTTTATTTATTCAGTTATCGTTGCAGAAATTACTAGTCAGGTATAGATAGTCGTCCTGATATAATAAGCAGTGGGCAGTTTTAGTTAACCATTCCATTGTAGTTGCACTCTTACTAGTCAGATAGAGTTAGCATGAGATATCCCCAAAACCCAGCAGTTGTTGGTACTGTTATTTAGCCATTCCGTTATAGTTGCAATACTTACTAGTCAGGTACAATTGGCAGCAAGCGACAGCCCAAACAAGCAATTGTTGGCAATTTTATTTAGCCATTCCATTATAGTGAAGCTGATTACTAGTCATATCGGATACAAGTCAAATTATAGCAGTAAACTTTAGTTATAGTTGTCTATGATCGAGACCTGTGCTCCAAGTCGTCCATAACCGCGGACACGGCTTCTCGAAAAGATTAAACCCTGCAGGGGTGCACCAAAGTTTCCACACGCACCTACACCCTTGTTGTCGGATCAGGTAGGTACAAGATCACAAAACATACACCCAACGGTACGTCGACGGGGTTTCGGACACGACGTTTCCCAGACCCAAAGCAAGCACGGGGGGCCACCCCACTAAGTATACCCGCAACGAAGTCGGCCGGTCTCCGAGACGGACTCAGGGTTTGCGCCAGTGGCTGTAAACGACTGGGAACCCAAAACTCTCGGGCTTGTCGATACCGCGAAAACGCTCCGCTTCCAAAACAGTACACGTGCAGTACCTCGCACAATTTAAATTAAGCAGTAAAGCATGGCATAAGTACAGAATAGTAATAAAGCCCCAAACTACTTGTGGCCCCCAGTACAGTACTTGGAATCAGGTACTAAATCGATGGGGGTGCCCATACACCCCACCTGTGGTTAGCGCGCTCGATCTCGGAACAGGTGTCAAGAACTCGGGGTCCTACGGGACACAAGTGGACGGTTAACAACCAAATAACATCTATTGCCCACCTGTGCCTCTGCTTACCTACTTCAATTTTAGTTATTAAACAATAATTAAAGCCATGATCATCTCCAACATTAAACATGCGGCAATACTCCAACAACTGTGGTACTGGACGACACGCAACAGCACTGGAGCAAGCGAATATGACACGCAAGTCCAACTATCTACCAAACAACAGGTAATAGGATGTGTCCAAGGCAATATAAGGCTGCAAGGGATATCACGGGTACGAAAACTAGAGCATCGCAACACAGATAGCAATAGATCAACAGGAGGGAATAAATACTATAAAAGTAAGATAGGTAGAAGGGGGGAGGTGCTCGCCTGAAAACATTGCCGAAGTTTCAACCGAAGATCGGGTCGACACTCGCATCAACTCATCGGCCTAATCCGCGAAGAACCAAAACACTAGAATAAACACTCGATGCAATATTTAATACTACGGCAAAAGATCGGGCATGATGCATGTATGATGTATGACATGGCAAGCATGCGATGCAATTAGCCATATTAAGCGGAACCGGGGTCCCGATAATTATTTACTAGGTTCATGTTGTTTAGATACCCCACATTTTAAATGTTGTCTTAACAGGTCAAAACATAGTATCGGTTCGATAGACCAATTTAAATGGGACCGGTATACGACTAGATTTGTCCGCATATGGATCCCATACTTAATTAGTAGGTGAATCTGCATAACGCCCCCAAACCCACAGACAAGTATGCATGCATTAATAATTTAATATGCAATATGTCAAATATCATATATTATAAAAATATGGGTCTCAGGAAAGGGACACACTTCTGGGTTCGGAAGATCTTGGGTTCCGGGGGTTCGGGGTTCGGTCTCAGGGTCCGGATCTGGGATTCGGTCTCGGCGGGATCGTTCTCGGATAACAGAGTAGGTCTCGGCGTTCCGGTGAAGAAGGACTTGGCGTGCGATGTCGTAGGCATCGGTACGGGAAGGAGGTCTTGCCGTTCCGTGTCGGTGACCTTGGCATCCGGTTTCTCGGCGAGCTCGGTGTCCGGGAAGGAGTACTTGTCGCACCGGGGTCTCGGTGTCCTCGGATCCGATTGAAGATCTTGGCGTTCGGCGGGATTGGTCTTCGGGTCTCCAAAAGTGGATCTTGAGGTTTCCGTGATGGAGGTCCTGGCATGCCGAAAGGGATATCTTGGGTTCCAACAATCATCGGTTCCATGACAGCGACCTTGTTTTCGATTGTCTGCGATGGAGAACTTGTCGTCGAGGTTGCGGTAGTAGCATAGCATCAACATTGCCGTGCAATCCACTCATGGTCGGGGTCGTCGGCTTCTAAGCGGCATAGGGATCGTGGGGATCTTGTTGTAGTCTCTGTACAACGAGTAGCACCAGCACCAAAATTCATGAACCGCTTCTCTCGGCGGTAACTCCACACGCAGAAGGACACCGACGGGGACAGGGCCATGGCATCAACGCTAGGACAACAAGGCGAACGGGGGCTCCATGTGATAGGGAGCACGCGGGGAGATGCCCAGAGCAGAGTCGAGGCAAGAGGGCGGCGCCGGCCGGTCCGCGCAGAGAAGACGGTGGCGGAGGGCTCGCTGGCGGGATGGGCGACGCCATGGGGAGGATCCGCAGGGCTCGGAGAGGACAACGACGCCCACACAGGAGACACGAAGCTGCAAGGCAGCGGTCGAGAGAGGGCGGCAGGGAGGGCCCCCGGCGGACGACGAGGAGGTGGCCGCGGGGGTGAGGACGAGCAGGAGGGCGAGGGGGCCACCGGCGCCGGGCGAGGTGAGGGTCGCGGCGTCGCAGGGCAGCGGCCGAGGGAGTGGGGTCGACGGCGGCCTGGAGCTGGGCGGTGACGAGCCGGGCCGACGCGGTGCGAAGGGGACGCCGGCGGCGGCGTCTCCGGTGGAGGAAGAAGAGGCGGACGCGGACGAGGGCGAGCTCGGCCGGAGAGAGCGAGGCGGCGGGGCTAGACGAGGGGGAGGCAGGCGGGTGGCGGCTCGCGCTTGGGGAGGCGGCGGCGGAAGGAGGGAGATGCGGGGCGGGGCGAGAGGGCGTGCGGCAGCGCTGGGTGGTTGCAGAGGAGGGAGGTCGCGAGGAGGGAGGGTAGCGAGGATGGGGAGCGGGGAGGGAAGGCAGGTGGGCCAGGCGCGGTAGGTGGGGGGGAGCGGGCCCGTGGTGGGTGGTGGGGCCGGATAGGAAGGGAGAGGGTTGGAGGTGGATCTGATGGAGTGTGGCCCAGGGGTTGGTGGGTGCTGTGTGTGTTGCGTGTGTGGCGTGTGTGGGCAGGGGGAGAGGGAGGGAGTGGGGGTGAGGTGGCGGTGTTTGGTTGGATGGGGATTGGGTAAGGGTGACGTGTCGGCCTGGGATAGGCTGGGGTGAGGTGGCTGGAAGGGTGGGTGGATAGGATTGGGTAGAAAAAGGGTCTAGGTTTTAGGTTTATTATTTTGTAAGATATTTATTTGTTTTGTTTTGTTTTAAATCTTTTTAGCAAATAATTTTTAGTTAAATAGTTTAGCAGATAAATATGAGACTTTGTTTCGAAATAAAAGAAGGGTAATTTTAGAAAACAAAAATAGGCTTTTTGAAAATAGTTTCAGACAAACAATTGCATGATGATGACGATGCTCAAAAGCAATGTGTCATGATGACATGAGCATGCGGTCATGATGATGCAATGCACAAAAACAACGCGATTTTCTAGTAGTGGTTTTTGAGGGATGCCACAATTCGACACCACTAACAATGGATCTCGCCCTCGAGATCCGCCTCATGGTACCGGAAAGAAGGGCGGTGATCTGAATCTTCTCGCATCGTGTAGATCCTCGCGACACCACTAACGAGGGTTCCTTCTTCATCTTGAAATTGGCGACACCACCAACAATGGTCGGGGCTCACGTCCATCGAGAGAACACTCCGAAGAATCAAAGGACAAAGGTAGAGGTATCCAAAAGATAGGGCGACCTCTAACTTCCATGAGAAGAGGAAAAGTTACATTGATCCACCAGTTCGATGTACAAGAGTGAACAGTAAGAGTCGGGTAGGGTGATCAGTCCATCCCGTGCCCAAACTATCAACTCTATACATGAATAGGAAAATCAGGCAACACAACTCTCGAAATTTAGAATGAAGATCTTCATAAGCGGTATTCGGAACAAAGGGGTGATGCCAGCTCTGCATTGGATCTGATGTAGATGAGGTCATCACATCGGAAAACACCGGAAGATACAACAGAAATCGTATGAAAGACACAATGATTAGGTTCCGCGATGGTTCCATTGGCATGAACAACACATGCTCAAGGTATACTCCAACTTCACCAATGCTCGTCCTTCTCATATGTTTTTCAACGATACGGATATCCAGCAAGGTACACATATAGATAAAGAGTTCAAGAACAAAAAGATTGGATGAAGGGTACACCAAACGAGATGCAGATAGGATGTTTGTAGCGCCATCGTTATAACAGGAAAGAAGCGAAACCCTAAAGGTACGACAGAAACCCAACCGCGAGAAATCCTGGACTCAAAGAGAGAGAAGAGAGCGGATTCAAAACACGCAGAGGTGAGAGGAGAGCAGCAGAGGGGTAAGGAGTAAAATCAGACCTAATCAGAACTATCCAACCGATTTTGCAAAAATAGTTTTGACACTCTACTTCGGCCGTTAGCTAGGTTATCCTACAGGCTGGACTTGTGGGGTATCGCAACTGCTGAGCTCTGATACCACTCTGTAACACCCTCAGAATCGGCCCTATGCAAGTTTCAGCGCTTCCCGCCAAACCCGCATAGAAACGATTCAAAGGTGCCCACCAGGCACTTTCCTGCAGGTGGAAAACGAAGTAATAACATTACACAACAGCCCTCGATGGGACCCACAGAACAGATATATACAACAGCGACTCAAAGAGTCAATAATACAGATATACAGTACAAAGATCCAAATAACCTTGAAAACGATAGAGCGTCCGACTACGGACAAGATGCAAATGGGGCTAAGAGCCCTGAAGAATAACCAATGGCGTCCATAACTCTGCCCAGGCCAAGCCGGAAGGGTAACCCTGCTAACGACGACGATCTCAAAACCTGCTTAAACAAAAGGGGTGCCGACAAAGGGCAAAGGAAAAAGAGAGAGCGGTCAGTACTGAGGCCAGTACACGGCGAGGCTAGAATTCGGCGGTCCTCGCCTACATAGGTATGGTGGACTAAAGCGGCAGCGCAGCATGCACTAAACAACCTATAGAGACTCGATACAACGGTCGGCTATCAGAGAGAGATAAGAAAGACCTATTTGGAACCAACCTGATACTATCACCAAGCATACCCATCCTGGTATTTTCCCCTCGAGACCAAACGAGGAAGTCAACCGAGGAACTCACACAGTTGGCAGTTTTATTTATTCAGTTATCGTTGCAGAAATTACTAGTCAGGTATAGATAGTCGTCCTTATATAATAAGCAGTGGGCAGTTTTAGTTAACCATTCCATTGTAGTTGCACTCTTACTAGTCAGATAGAGTTAGCATGAGATATCCCCAAAACCCAGCAGTTGTTGGTACTTTTATTTAGCCATTCCGTTATAGTTGCAATACTTACTAGTCAGGTACAATTGGCAGCAAGCGACAGCCCAAACAAGCAATTGTTGGCAATTTTATTTAGCCATTCCATTATAGTGAAGCTAATTACTAGTCATATCGGATACAAGTCAAATTATAGCAGTAAACTTTAGTTATAGTTGTCTATGATCGAGACCTGTGCTCCAAGTCATCCATAACCGCGGACACGGCTTCTCGAAAAGATTAAACCCTGCAGGGGTGCACCAAAGATTCCACACGCACCTACACCCTTGTTGTCGGATCAGGTAGGTACAAGATCACAAAACATACACCCAACGGTATGTCGACGGGGTTTCGGACACGACGTTTCCCAGACCCAAAGCAAGCACGGGGGGCCACCCCACTAAGTATACCCGCAACGAAGTCGGCCGGTCTCCGAGACGGACTCAGGGTTTGCGCCAGTGGCTGTAAACGTCTGGGAACCCGAAACTCTCGGGCTTGTCGATACCGCGAAAACACTCCGCTTCCAAAACAGTACACGTGCAGTACCTCGCACAATTTAAATTAAGCAGTAAAGCATGGCATAAGTACAGAATAGTAATAAAGCCCCAAACTACTTGTGGCCCCCAGTACAGTACTTGGAATCAGGTACTAAATCGATGGGGGTGCCCATACACCCCACCTGTGGTTAGCACGCTCGATCTCGGAACAGGTGTCAAGAACTCGGGGTCCTACGGGACACAAGTGGACGGTTAACAACCAAATAACATCTATTGCCCACCTGTGCCTCTGCTTACCTACTTCAATTTTAGTTATTAAACAATAATTAAAGCCATGACCATCTCCAACATTAAACATGCGGCAATACTCCAACAACTGTGGTACTGGACGACACGCAACAGCACTGGAGCAAGCGACTACGACGCGCAAGTCCAACTATCTACCAAACAACAGGTAATAGGATGTGTCCAAGGCAATATAAGGCTGCAAGGGATATCACGGGTACGAAAACTAGAGCATCGCAACACAGATAGCAATAGATCAACAGGAGGGAATAAATACTATAAAAGTAAGATAGGTAGAAGGGGGGAGGTGCTCGCCTGAAAACATTGCCGAAGTTTCAACCGAAGATCGGGTCAACACTCGCATCAACTCATCGGCCTAATCCGCGAAGAACCAAAACACTAGAATAAACACCGGATGCAATATTTAATACTACGGCAAAAGATCGGGCATGATGCATGTATGATGTATGACATGGCAAGCATGCGATGCAATTAGCCATATTAAGCTGAACCGGGGTCCCGATAATTATTTACTAGGTTCATGTTGTTTAGATACCACACATTTTAAATGTTGTCTTAATAGGTCAAAACATAGTATCGGTTCGCTAGACCAATTTAAATGGGACCGGTATACGACTAGATTTGCCCGCATATGGATCCCATACTTAATTAGTAGGTGAATCTGCATAACGCCCCCAAACCCACAGACAAGTATGCATGCATGAATAATTTAATATGCAATATGTCAAATATCATATATTATAAAAATATGGGTCTCAGGAAAGGGACACACTTCTGGGTTCGGAAGATCTTGGGTTCCGGGGGTTCGGGGTTCGGTCTCAGGGTCCGGATCTGGGATTCGGTCTCGGCGGGATCGTTCTCGGATAACAGAGTAGGTCTCGGCGTTCCGGTGAAGAAGGACTTGGCGTGCGATGTCGTCGGCATCGGTGCGGGAAGGAGGTCTTGCCGTTCCGTGTCGGTGACCTTGGCATCCGGTTTCTCGGCGAGCTCGGTGTCCGGGAAGGAGTACTTGTCGCACGGGGGTCTCGGTGTCCTCGGATCCGATTGAAGATCTTGGCGTTCAGCGGGATCGGTCTTCGGGTCTCCAAAAGTGGATCTTGAGGTTTTCGTGATGGAGGTCCTGGCGTGCCGAAAGGGATATCTTGGGTTCCAACAATCATCGGTTCCATGACGGCGATCTTGTTTTCGATTGTCTGCGATGGAGAACTTGTCGTTTGAGGTTGCGGTAGTAGCGTAGCATCAACATTGCCGTGCAATCCACTCATGGTCGGGGTCGTCGGCTTCTAAGCGGCATAGGGATCGTGGGGATCTTGTTGTAGTCTCTGTACAACGAGTAGCACCAGCACCAAAATTCATGAACCGCTTCTCTCGGCGGTAACTCCACACGCAGAAGGACACCGGCAGGGACAGGGCCATGGCATCAATGCTAGGACAGCAAGGCGAACGGGGGCTCCCTGCGACAGGGAGCACGCGGGGAGATGCCCAGAGCAGAGTCGAGGCAAGAGGGCGGCGCCGGCGGGTCCGCGTAGAGAAGACGGTGGCGGAGGGCTCGCTGGCGGGATGGGCGACGCCATGGGGAGGATCCGCAGGGCTCGGAGAGGAAAACGACGCCCACGCAGGCGATACGAAGCTGCAGGGCAACGGTTGAGAGAGGGCGGCAGGGAGGGCCCCCGGCGGACGACGAGGAGGTGGCCGCGGGGGTGAGGACGAGCAGGAGGGCGAGAGGGCCACCGGCGCCGGGCAAGGTGAGGGCCGCGGCATCGCAGGGCAGCGGCCAAGGGAGTGGGGTCAACGGCGGCCTGGAGCTGGGCGGTGACGAGCCGGGCCGACGCGGTGCGAAGGGGACGCCGACGGCGGCGTCTCCGGTGGAGGAAGAAGAGGCGGACGCGGACGAGGGCGAGCTCGGTCGGAGAGAGCGAGGCGGCGGGGCTAGACGAGGGGGAGGCAGGCTGGTGGCGGCTCGCGCTTGGGGAGGCGGCGGCGGAAGAAGGGAGATGCGGGGCGGGGTGAGAGGGCGTGCGGCGGCGCTGGGTGGTTGCAGAGGAGGGAGGTCGCGAGGAGGGGGGTAGCGAGGATGGGGAGCGGGGAGGGAAGGCAGGTGGGCTAGGCGCGGTAGGTGGGGGGGAGCGGGCCCGTGGTGGGTGGTGGGGCCGGATAGGAAGGGAGAGGGGTGGAGGTGGATCTGGTGGAGAGTGGCCCAGGGGTTGGTGGGTGCTGTGTGTGTTGCGTGTGTGGCGTGTGTGGGCAGGGGGAGAGGGAGGGAGTGGGGGTGAGGTGGCGGTGTTTGGTTGGATGGGGATTGGGGCAGGGTGACGTGTCGGCCTGGGATAGGCTGGGGTGAGGTGGCTGGAAGGGTGGGTAGATAGGATTGGGTAGAAAAAGGGTCTAGGTTTTAGTTTTATTATTTTGTAAGATATTTATTTGTTTTGGTTTGTTTTAAATCTTTTTAGCAAATAATTTTTAGTTAAATAGTTTAGCAGATAAATATGAGACTTTGTTTCAAAATAAAAGAAGGGTAATTTTAGAAAACAAAAATAGGCTTTTTGAAAATAGTTTCAGACAAACAATTGCATGATGATGACGATGCTCAAAAGCAATGTGGCATGATGACATGAGCATGCGGTCATGATGATGCAATGCACAAAAACAACGCGATTTTCTAGTAGTGGTTTTTGCGGGATGCCACACCCCTACCGATCGGCTTCCGCCATCGGGGTAGACTATGACACGTAAATCCAGAAGCGGTGATCGAAGATCAAAGAGTTTGGTCGAATCGGAACGATGGTCGGAATCCATGTTCGGATCATAGATGAGATCTACGTTTTCGGGACCGTCGGCTTCGCCCTCTCGTAGCGCCTTAGATGTCGTTGCGAGTTTCACAACGCCGGTAGATATTGTATCTATGCATAACTTGTTTTTGCAGGAAGTTGTGAATGGTATGTTTCATGTGCATGTGATGTATGTGTGTAATCCATACGTGATGTATGTGTGTAATCCATACGTCATTTTATTGTATAACGACCTGCATGTCGGATTCTCTATGTAATTTAGTTTACTAAGCTAGTGTAGCTGTTTGGAGAACCCGGAAGGCATGCAAGGCGCTGTACATGTCGGAGACATGGAGTAAGACGGCAAGTGACAAGAGTTGGCACGAGTCGGATTACAGGCTTTGTGGAGATAGAGATCGCCATGAAGAGAGCCATACCATTTCACATTATAAATGCTTTATTTTGTGTTATTGTTATGTCTCAGTTTTACCTCTATTAGATAGTCGGTAAAATTCAATCCCTCAAAGAAGGTCTAGTCGGTTTTCCCGCCAGTATTTGCACCATCACAAGTTGGACATTTTTGGTAGTGGCCTCATAAAATGCTGCCAATTCTTTCCGACTAGGTGGGTTCGAGTCGGACTCTTACTGCGGAAACACTCGGTAAGCTAGACGGGTCTATCACAACGGTTGTGGGGCTCGGGGAAAAGTCGGATGGGAGTCGGGGCATGTGATGCCACCCGTCCAACATGAGTCGTATGAGATATGATTGACAAGGAGTTGTCTACCTAGATCACTTGGCGGCTAGCGGTGATGCTAAAGCTCACTAGACGACTTGCTTATTTAGGATCATGAATCACTAAAGCAACCATCGGAGGGGTGTTGGTTCTAGAGCATAAAATATTAAAATGTTTAATATGCTTGCTCTTTTATGAATACATGTCTTAAGTGTTTTTGCATATTTTCTGTTGTAGATCATGGCACCAAGTAGCAGTCACTCTCAGATATCCGGTTTTGCGTTGAGAACCATTCTTGAGAAAGAGAAACTGAACGACACTAATTTTACCAACTGGTATCGAAATCTGAGAATTGTTCTCAAACAAGAAAAGAAGGACCATGTCCTAGACAACCCACTTCCAGATGAGCCGAATGAGAATGCGACTGTCGTAGCCACCAATGCCTACCGTCGGGCTAAGGATGAGTCCACGGATATTAGCTGTCTTATGCTTGCTCACATGGAACCAGACTTACAAAAGCAGTTCGAGCATGTTGAGGCCTACGATATGATCGAAAGCCTCAAAAGTATGTTCCACGCTCAGGCGAAGACTGAGAGGTATCAAGTCTCTCAGGCTTTGCTAAGTTGCAAGCTTAAGGATGGTGATCCACTGAGTCCGCATGTGATCAAAATGGTTGGTTACGTGCAGTCTCTAGAGAGGCTTGGCTACCCCATAAGCGAAGAGTTCGCTACAGATATAATTCTGAACTCTCTTCCTAGTGCATATGGGCAGTTCATTTCGAACTACCACATGCATGGTATGGATAAGAAGCTCACTGAATTACATGGGATGCTCAAGCTGGCAGAGGCGGATCTCAAGAAGGGCACCAGTCAAGTGTTGATGGTGCAGAATAAGGCTAAGTTCAAGAAGAGTTCTTGGACTAAGAAGAAGGCTAAGTCAGGAGGAAAGCAGGCTCCGGACCCGGTCCCAAGCGCTTCCTCAGGGACTAAGCCATCTCCTTCAGCCGGATCCACTTGCTTCTACTGCAAGGCGGATGGCCACTGGAAGAGGAACTGCAGCAAGTACTTGGCCGACAAAGCCAAGAGTGGAGGTATGACTTACGACTCAGGTACACTTTTTTGCAATGTTATAGACATATATCTTGCTGATGCACCTAATAGTTCTTGGGTATATGATACCGGATCAGTTATTCATATCTGCAACTCATTGCAGGGACTGGTAAGAACTAGGAGCGTAGCAAGAGGCAAGGTTGATATTCGAGTCGGCAACAAAGCAAGAGTTGCTGCGTTGGAAGTTGGCACGATGCAACTTCATTTACCTTCCGGATTCATTATGGAACTGAATAATTGTTATTATGTTCCAGTGCTTAGTCGAAACATTATTTCTACTTCATGTTTGATGAGGAAAGGCTATGAGTCGAATATCAAGAATAATGGTTGTTCTTTGTATTTGAATGATATGTTTCACGACTTTGCACCCGTCCTTGAATCTTGATGGTGAGTCGGTTTATAACATAAATGTTAAAAGGTTGAAACCAAATGATCTGAATATGACTTAGTTTTGGCACTGTCGGCTTGGTCATATAAGTTGGAAACACATGAAGAAGCTCCATGATGATGGACTCCTAACTTTGTTCGACTTGGAGTCGTTCGAGACATGTGAATCTTGCCTACTCGGCAAAATGACCAAGACACCTTTTGAAAAGAGTTGCGAAAGGGCGTCCGACTTGTTGGGACTAGTACATAGTGATGTATGTGGACCAATGAGCACGACAGCCAGGGTGGTTATGAGTACTTCATTACCTTCACTGATGATTTGAGTAGGTATGGATATATCTACTTGATGAAACATAAGTCGGAAGCCTTTGAAAAGTTCAAAGAATTCCAGAATGAAGCACAGAATCAACTCGGCAAGAAAATAAAGTTTCTTCGGTCGGACCGAGGAGGCGAGTACATGAGCCATGAGTTTGAGGACCATCTAAAAAGTGGTGGAATAGTTCCTCAACTTACTCCGCCAGGAACGCCGCAAAGGAACGATGTTTTGGAAAGGCGGAATCGGACCTTGTTGGACATGGTACGGTCAATGATGAGTCAGACAGATCTGCCTTTATCATTTTGGGGTTATTGTCTAGAAACAGCGGCGTTCACACTAAACAGAGTACCATCAAAATCGGTAGAGAAGACACCGCATGAGATGTGGACAGGCAAAGAGCCGAGTTTGTCTTTTCTTAAGATTTGGGGTTGTGAAGCATTTGTCAAGCGACTTCAGGGCATGTTTGATTCAAAGGATTTGTATAGGAAATTTGTAGGATTAAATCCTATAGGAAATTTTTCTATGGTGGTTGTTTGATTTGTAGGATTGATTCCTATAGGAAACTTTCCTAAGAAATCTTTTGCACTAGATTGCATAGGAAATCTAACATCCAACCAAAGCTCTTTCTTAGAATCCTTTGATGGAATCAAACAAACTTTGTTGCATGTGGGTTTTTATAGGATTGAAGTGGACATGACATTGCAATCCTATGGTTTTCCTATTCCTTTGTTTTTCCTATCCTATGAATCTAACAAGCCCTCAGTCGGACAAGCTTATAGCCAAGTAGGATAAGTGTATTTTCGTGGGGTATCCGAGGGAAAACTTGGGTTACTACTTCTACAACCGAGAAGAGGGCAAAGTGTTTGTCGCTCGGAACGGTGTCTTCCTTGAGAAAGAGTTTCTCAGTCGGGGAGTAAGTGGGAGCACGGTACAACTCGAAGAAATTCGAGAGGAACCGTCTAGTAGCGAGTCGGAAAAAACCTTGGAGGTTGAGCCGGTCGTGGTAGCTGAGCCGGCAGCAGCACCTGTACTACAAAGATCGGCAAGATTACGAAGTGTTCGTAATGTGTTATTGTTAGACAGTGATGAGCCGGCAAATTATTCGGAAGCAATGGTGGTATCTGATTCCGAGTCATGGCTTGGATCCATGAGATCCGAGTTAAAGTCCATGGATGAAAATCATGTTTGGAACTTGGTTGATCTGCCAGACGGTGCAAGACCCGTCGAGTGCAAATGGGTCTTTAAGAAGAAAACTGATATGGATGGAAATGTTTCAATCTATAAAGCACGCCTTGTCGCGAAGGGGTTCCGACAAGTTCAAGGAGTTGATTACGACGAGACTTTCTCGCCCGTAGCGATGCTTAAATCAGTTCGGATCATGTTAGCTATAGCGGCCTATTTCAACTACGACATATGGCAGATGGATGTCAAAACGGCTTTCCTTAACGGAAATTTAACCGAGGACGTGTATATGATACAGCCCGAGGGTTTTGTCGATCCGGCTAATGCTGACAAGGTATGCAAACTTCATAAATCCATTTATGGGTTGAAGCAAGCATCTCGGAGTTGGAATATTCGCTTTGATGAGGTAGTCAAATCGTTTGGCTTCATCAAGAGTGATCATGATTATTGTTTGTACAAGTTTAGTGGGAACAAAGTTAATTTTCTAATCTTATATGTGGATGACATATTACTGATTGGAAATGATGTCCAGATGTTGCAAGAAACGAAGGAATCATTGGAAAGGAGTTTCTCAATGAAAGACTTGGGTGAGGAAACATACATCCTCGGAATCCGGATCTATAGAGATAGATCAAGGAGGCTCATTGGATTGAGTCAGAGTACTTATTTGGACAAAGTGTTGAAGATGTTCAACATGGAATCGTCTAAGTAGGGGTTCTTACCGATGTCCCATGGTGTAAAACTTAGCAAGACTCAGTGTCCTTCGACAACTGATGAGCGAAGTCGAATGAGTGCGATTCCATATGCTTCTGCAGTCGGATCCATCATGTATGCCATGATTTGTACTAGGCCGGATGTTTCCTATGCTCTAATTGTTGTGAGAAGATACCAGGCTGATCCTGGAGAGATCCACTGGACAGCTGATAAAAATATCCTAAAGTACTTGAGAAGGACTAAGTATATGTTCTTGGTTTATGGTGGTGAAGATGAACTCAGTGTAAAGGGTTACACGGATGCGAGTTATCTTACCGACTCTGATGATTCTCGTTCACAATCCGGATACGTGTTTATTATAAACGGAGGTGCTGTGAGCTGGAAGAGTTCCAAGAAAGAGACTGTGTCTGCGTCTACAACAGAGGGTGAGTATATTGCCGCCTCGGAGGCAGCAAAGGAAGTTGTTTGGATGAGGAATTTCCTCATGGATCTTGGTGTGGTTCAGGGCTCGTCCAATCCGTTAGACGTGTATTGTGACAACAATGGTGCTATTGCACAAGCCAAGGAACCTAGACAACACCAGAAGAACAAGCACATACTCATGAGGTACCACCTGATTCGCCAGTTCGTGGATCAGGGTGATATCAATTTATGCAAGGTACACACGAATGCAAATATTGCGGATCCGTTGACAAAGCCGTTACCACAGCCGAAGCATGAGGCGCACCTGAGAGCCATGGGCATTAGATGCTTAGACATGTGATGTCGGAAGATTGACTCTAGTGCAGGTGGGAGACTGTTGGGAATATGCCCTAGAGGCAATCATGTATGATGAGATTTCCCATTGTATTCATAAAGATATTAAGTAGTCCTTGTATAAACATCTGATGTGTATCATTGAATATGTGATTCGGTTGTGGAACTATGCATTCATGTTGTTTGTACTAAATATCCTTGGTCATCGAAGTTGTGCTGGACACACAACTTAGACCAATGTGAAAGTTGGCTGGATGACTCGGTTCCACTTGTCATGGGCATGGAGATGCTATTACAACTTACACAGATTCGGCTAAAGGGTTTAGCGAGTTGGATTGACCCATATTGAGGTACAACGAACAAGTTGTCATTTGTATATCTCAATCAATGTAATCCTTAGACCTGAGGTTATTGCATAGTCCGAGTTGAGGATCACCGACTTAGGTTCTGTCAAACACTGATCCGTAACTGGGCAGTTATAAAGGCAGGGTTCGGGTCAACTGAAAATCAAGCTGCGTGATGTGAATAACCAAGATGGGATTTTGCCCCTCCACTCGGAGAGATATTCTCTGGGCCCTCTCGTGAGATATGATTCGGAAAGGATGGCCATGCACGACTCGGTTAAGTGTTAACCAATCGACTAAGAGTTAGTCAGGTGCATCACTTATCTCGGATCGAGAAGAGAGTCGGACTATTTAAGGGATGACATATATTCGCCTATAGTCTGACAAGGTAAATCGTGAGGCAAAAGGGACTCAGACGTAAGTCGCATTGGAAAGGCAAGTCATCATGACTCTTTGGTACTTGGGAGTCGGCATGTTCTGCTAGGAGCCACTACCGACTGATCGATTGAGTGTCGGACTCCAATCGTGTCCAAGTAGCCATGAGACTGCGGGGTCACACACATAAGAGCGGGAGCATGTTCGGATTGGATCTAAACCTGTAATCTGGTTGGGTTGGACCTAAACCGGATTAGGACTGAGTTAGTGAGTTGGACTCACGGTGACTAGTGTTATATGGGCATTAGTGAATGGGTCGCGCGAGCAGAGCCCACGTTCACTCCCTATATATAGTGGAGCACTGTAACCCAGAAAGGTTAATCGTTGTTCGGTTAGGTCATTCCATGTGTTGGAAACCCTAGCTCCACAGTAGTCCTGCCGCCGTAACGAACCTAGCAGTTCGCCGCCGTCGCTCCTCCTTGTACGTGTGGATACCAGCAGAGGTGCTGTGCGATCAGCACCAGGACGATCGGATCGTGAGGACTGCACCGCATCAACTGACGCGCTTCATCAGTAATCTGCAACTACGTGTCTATTGGTAAACCTCGTGGCCTTTTACCTCAGCTAGATCTTGGGATCACCATGTTAGAGGAAAAAGTTTTGTTTTATCTCTACCTGGCCCAACACATACATGACAGAATCAATAAGACAAAACCATTAATCAATCTGACATAGTAATCTCAATATCCATTGGATCCCCGCAAACACAACATGAATGATTATAAATAGATGAGATCTTGATCATGAACAGAGCTCACAAGATCTAGACATGAAAGCACAAAGGAGGATATACAACTATCTAGATACTACATGGACCCGTAGTCCAAGGTGGAACTACTCACGCTTCATACCGGAGGCTGGCATGATGAAGAAGAAGTCTTCCGGGATGATCTCCCCTCCGGCAGGGTGTCGGGAAGAGCTTCAGACCCCCTGATCTAGGGACGATTGTGGCGGCGGCTATAGACGGTTTCGTGGAATTTTGATTGGGTTCTTAGGGTTTAGACATCGGGGGCTTCTTATAGGTGAAGTAGCGAGGCTGGGAGGCGGCTAGGGGTCCCACACCCTGCCTAGGTGTGGGCCCATCCTAGGCCGTGCCTGAGGGGGGGGGGTGCAGCCGCCCTGTGGCGCCCCTCTGTCTCTCCTCTGGACTCTGTGTTCTCCTCGGTGAAATATTGACTTTGGCTTTTGTCCCGTCCAATTCCGAGAATATTTGCTTACTAGCTTTTCTAGAACCAAAAGCAACAGAAAACAGGCAACTGGCGCTGTGGCAACTTATTAATAGGTTTGTACCAGAAAACATATGAAAAGCACCTCAAAGTGTGGACAAAGCAAAGCAAAATAGATACTAAACAAGCATGCAACATCAAAAATTATATATACGTTTCCGACGTATTAGGGTTCAAGGGCGATTTGCATGGCCCGTAAGACCCGATTCATGTTTGAGAGATATAACCAAAAACTCGTCGTTTTCGTGTTTTATGGCCGTTTTCATGAGTTATTGCCCATATTTTTGGGGTTCCATGGAGATTTGCATGGCCCGTAATACCCAGACATGTTCGAGAGTTATCACCAAAAACTATTTGTTTTCACGTATTATCGCCGATTTACAACGAATGTGAGACCACGTACATGTATGAGAGTTATCACCAAGCACTCGTCGTTTTCACGATTTATGGCCGTTTTCATGAGATATTACCCATAGTTTTTGGGATCTAGGGAAACTAACATGGCCTATAAAACCCGATACATGTTTAAGAAATATCACAAATAACTCGTCATTTTCACATTTTATGGTCGTTTTCATGAGCTATTTCCCACTTTTTAGGTGTTCCAGGGCAATTTACCCGCACCTAAGACCCGATACTTGTTTGAAAGTTATGACCAAAAACTCATCATTTTCACGTTTTATGGCCATTTGATGAGTTATTTTCCCATAGTTTTGGGGTTCTAGGGCGATTTATAATGACCATTATACGTGATACATGTTTGAGAATTATGACCAAAACTCGTCGTTTTCGTGGTTTATGGCTGTTTTTATGAGTTATTGCCCATGGTTTTGGGGTTCCAGGGCGATATGCATGGCCCATAAGACCCTATTCATGTTTGAGAGATATGACCAAAAACTCGTCATTTTCATGTTTTATGGCCGTTTTCACGAGCTATTGCCCATACTTTTGGGGTTTTAGGGAGATTAATAATGACTATAATACTCGGTACATGTATGAGAGTT
The DNA here is from genome assembly GCA_916181665.1 of Avena sativa. Taxonomy (NCBI): domain Eukaryota; kingdom Viridiplantae; phylum Streptophyta; class Magnoliopsida; order Poales; family Poaceae; genus Avena; species Avena sativa. The sequence continues at coordinate 338,194,765 of OV702284.1, read as the reverse complement.
ATCACCAAGCACTCCTCGTTTTTATGTTTTATGGCCGTTTTCATTAGATATTACCCATAGTTTTGGGGTTCTAGGGCAACTAACATGGCCTGTAAGACCCGATACATGTTTAAGAGATATCGTAAATAACTTGTCATTTTCACGTTTTATTGCCGTTTTCATGAGTTATTGCCCACTATTTTGATGTTCCAGGGCCATTTACCCCGACCTAAGACCCGTTACATGTTTGATAGCTATGACAAAAAAAATCATCGTTTTCACGTTTTATGGCTGTTTTTATGAGTTATTGCCCATAGTTTTGGATTTCAAGGGTTGCATGGCCCGTAAGACCCAATTCCTGTTTGAGAGATGAGCTATTGCCCATAGTTTTCGGATTTTATGGATGTTTTGATGAGCTATTGCCCATAGTTTTGGGATTCCATGGAGATTTGCATGACCAGTAAGACCCCAGACATGTTTGAGAGTTATCACCACAAACTATTCATTTTGTCGATTTTTCGTCATTTTCATGACCTATTGTCCATAGTTTGGGGGTTCTAGGACGATTTACAACGAATATAAGACCCGGTACATGTATGATAGTTTATCACCAATCATTCGTCAATTTCACATTTTATGGCCATTTTCATGAGCTATTACCCACAATTTTGGGGTTCCAGGGCGAATAATATGGCCTCTAAGACTCGATACGTGTTAAAGAGATATAAAAATAACTCATCATTTCATGTTTTATGGCCGTTTTTGTGAGCTATTTCCCGTTGTTTTTGGGTTTCAGGGCATTTACACTGACCTAAGACCCAATACATGTTTGAGAGTTATGACAAAAAACTCAACGTTTTCACATTTTATGGCCGTTTTCATGAGTTATATATTGCCCACAATTTTAGGGTTCTAGAGAGATTTGTAACGACCGTAAGTGTTTCAGAGTATGACCAAAAACTCATCATTTTCACGTTTATGGCCGTTTTCATGAGTTATTGCCCATAGTTTTGGCGCTCCAATGCGATTTATAATGACCGTAAGACCTGATACATGTTTGAGAGTTAAGACCAAAAAATCATCATTTTCATGTTTTATGGCCGTTTTCAGGAGCTATTCCCCATATTTTTGGGGTTCCATGGAGATTTGCATGGCCCGTAAGACCCTAGACATGTTTGAGAGTTATCTCCAAAAACTATTCGTTTTCATGTTTTATCACCGTTTTCATCAATCCTTCTTTAATTTCATGTTTTATGGACACTTTCATGAGCTACTACCCACAGTTTTGGGGTTCCATGGCGACTAATATGGGCTATAAGACTCGATACATCTTAAAGAGATATAAAAAGTAACTCGTCATTTTCATGTTTTATGGCTGTTTTCATGAGCTGCTGCCCACTATTTTGGGGTTCCAGGGCATTTTACACTCACCAAAGACCCGATACATGTTTGAGAGTTATGACCAAAAACTCAACGTTTTCACGTTTTATGGCCGTTTTCATGAGTTATTGCCCACAATTTTGGGGTTCCAGGGAGATTTCTAACGACAATAAGTGTTTGAGAGTTAGGACCCAAAACTCGTCATTTTCGTGTTTTATAGCCGTTTTCATGATTTATTTCCCATAGTTTTGGGTCTCAAGGGCGATTTGCATGGCCCATAAGACCCGATTCTTGTTTGAGAGATATGACCAAAAACTCGTCGTTTTCGCGTTTTATGGTCGCTTTCATGAGCTATTGCCCATAGTTTTGGGGTTCCATGGAGATTTGCATGGCCCATAATACCCAAGACATGTTTGAGAGTTATCATCAAAATCTATTCGTTTTCACGTTTTATCGCCTTTTCCATGACCTATTGTCCATAGATTGGGGGTTTTAGGGCGATTTACAACAAATGTAAGACCCGATACATGTATGAGAGTTATCACCAATCACTCGTCGTTTTCACGTTTTATGGTTGTTTTCATGAGCTATTACCCACAATTTTGGGGTTCTCGGGCGACTAACATGGTCCGTAAGACCCGATAGATGTTTTAAAGATGTCAGAAATAAGTCATTTTCACGTTTTTTGCCGTTTTCATGAGCTGGTGCCCACTGTTTAGGTATTCTAGGCGATTTACCCCGACCTAAGACCCGATATATTTTTGAAATTTATGACCAAAAACTCATCGTTTCATTGTTTTATGGCCCGTTTTCATGAGTTATTGCTTATAATTTTGGGGTTCCAGGGTGATTAATAACCACCGTAAGACCTGATACATGTTTGAGAGTTATAACCAGAAACTTGTCGTTTTCGTGTTTTTTAGCCGTTTTCATGAGTTATTGCCCATAGGTTTGCGGTTCAAGGGCGATTTGTTTAGGTGTTCCAGGGCGATTTACCCCGACCTAAGACCCGATACCTGTTTGAAAGTTATGACCAAAAACTAATCGTTTTCATGTTTTATGGTCGTTTTCATGAGTTATTTACCATAGTTTTGGGGTTCGGGGGTGATTTATAACGACCGTAAGACCTGATACATGTTTTAGAGTTATGATAAAAATATCTCGCTGTTTTCGTGTTTATAGGTGTTTCCATGAGTTATAAGCCATAATATTAGGGTTCGAGGGCAATTTGCATGGACCGTAAGACCCGATTCATGTTTGACAGATATAACCAAAAACTCATCGTTTTCGTGTTTTATGGCAATTTTTATGAGCTATTGCCCATAGTATTGGGGTTCCATGGAGATTTGGATGACCCGTAAGACCCCAGACATGTTTGAGAGTTATCACCACAAACTATTCATTTTGACGATTTTTCGTTGTTTTCATGACCTATTGTCCATAGTTTGGGGGTTCTAGGACGATTTACAACGAATGTAAGACCCGCTACATGTATGAGAGTTTATCACTAATCATTCGTCAATTTCACGTTTTATGGCCATTTTCATGAGCTATTACCCACAATTTTGGGCTTCTAGGGCGAATAATATGGCATGTAAGACTCGATACGTGTTAAAGAGATATAAAAAATAACTTGTCATTTTCAAGTTTTATCGCCATTTTTGTGAGCTATTGCCCGTTGTTTTTGTGTTTCAAGGCATTTACACTGACCTAAGACCCAATACATGTTTGAGAGTTATGACCAAAAAATCAACGTTTTCACGTTTTATGGCCGTTTTCATGAGTTATTGCCCACAATTTTGGGGTTCCAGGGAGATTTCTCACAACCGTAAGTGTTGAGAATTAGGACCCAAAACTCGTCGTTTTCGTGTTTTATAGCCGTTTTCATGAGTTATTTCCCATAGTTTTAGGGTTCGAGGGCGATTTGCATGACCCGTAAGTCCCGATTCATATTTGACAGATATAACAAAAAATCGTCGTTTTCGTGTTTTATGGCCATTTTCATGGGCTATTGCCCATAGTTTTGGGGTTCCATGGAGATTTGCATGACCCATAAGACCCCAGACATGTTTGAGAGTTATCACCCTCAAACTATTCATTTTGACGATTTTTCGTCGTTTCATGACCTATTGTCCATAGTTTGGGGTTCTAGGACGATTTAGAACGAATGTAAAACCCGGTACATGTATGAGAGTTTATCACCAATCATTCGTCAATTTCACGTTTTATAGCCATTTTCACGAGCTATTACCCACAGTTTTGGGGTTCCAGGGAGAATAATATGGCACGTAAGACTTGATACGTGTTTAAAAGATATACAAAATAACTTGTCATTTTCATGTTTTATCGCCATTTTTGTGAGCTATTGCCCGTTGTTTTTGGGTTTCAGGGCATTTACACTGACCTAAGACCCAATACATGTTTGAGAGTTATGACCAAAAACTCAACGTTTTCATGTTTTATGGCCGTTTTCATGAGTTATTGCCGACAATTTTGGGGTTCCAAAGAGATTTGTAATGACCGTAAGTGTTTCAGCGTTACGAACAAAAACTCATCATTTTCACGTTTATGTCTGTTTTCATGAGTTATTGTCCATAGTTTTATAACGACCGTAAGAACTGATACATGCTTGAGAGTTAAGACCAAAAACTCATCGTTTTCGTGTATGATGGCCGTTTTCAGGGGCTATTCCCCATATTTTTGGGGTTCCATGGAGATTTGCATGGCCCATAAGACCCCAGCCATGTTTGAGAGTTATCACCAAAAACTATTCGTTTTCATGTTTTATCGTCGTTTTCATGTCCTATTGTCCATAGTTTGGGGGGGGGGGGTTCTAGGGCCATTTACAACGAATGTAAGACCCGATACATGTATGAGAGTTATCATCAATCATTCTTTAATTTCACGTTTTATAGCCGCTTTCATGAGCTGCTACCCACAGTTTTGGGGTTCAAAGTCGACTAATATGGCCTGTAAGACTCGATACATCTTAAAGAGATATAAAAAATAACTCATCATTTTCATGTTTTATTGCCGTTTTCATGAGCTGTTGCCCACTGTTTTGGGGTTCCAGGGCATTTGACACTCACCAAAGACCCGATACATGTTTGAGAGTTATGACCAAAAACTCATTGTTTTCACGTTTTATGGCCGTTTTCATGAGTTATTGCCCACATTTTTGGGGTTCCAGGGAGATTTCTAACGACTATAAGTGTTGAGAGTTAGGACCCAAAACTCGTCGTTTTCGTGTTTTATAGCCGTTTCCATGAGTTATTTCCCATAGTTTTGGGGTTCAAGGGAGATTTGCATGGCCTGTAAGACTCGATTCATGTTTGAGAGATATGACCAAAAACTTGTCATTTTCGCGTTTTATGGCCGTTTTCATATGCTATTGCCCATAGTTTTGGGGTTCCATGGAGATATGCATGGCCCATAAGACCCAAGACATGTTTGAGAGTTATCACCAAAATCTATTCGTTTTCACCTTTTATCGCCTTTTTCATGACCTATTGTCCATAGTTTGGGGGTTCTAGGGCGATTTACAACGAATGTAAGACCCGGTACATGTATGAGAGTTATCACCAAGCACTCGTCGTTTTCACGTTTTATGGTTGTTTTCATGAGCTATTACCCACAGTTTTGGAGTTCTCGGGCGACTAACATGGCCTGTAAGACCCGATAGATGTTTAAAACATGTCACAAAGAAGTCATTTTCACGTTTTTGGCCGTTTTCATGAGCTGGTGCCCAGTATTTAGGTGTACCAGGGCAATTTACCCCAACCTAAGAGCCGATATATTTTTGAAATTTATGACCAAAAGTTCATCGTTTTCATGTTTTATGGCCCGTTTTCATGAGTTATTGCCCACAATTTTGGGGTTCCAGGGAGATTTCTAACGACTATAAGTGTTGAGAGTTAGGACCCAAAACTCGTCGTTTTCGTGTTTTATAGCCGTTTTCATGAGTTATTTCCCATAGTTTTAGGGTTAGAGGGTCATTTGCATGGCCTGTAAGACCCGATTCATGTTTGACAGATATAACAAAAAACTCGTCGTTTTCGTGTTTTATGGCAATTTTCATGAGCTATTGCCCATAGTTTTGGGGTTCCATGGTGATTTTCATGACCCATAAGACCCCAGACATGTTTGAGAGTTATCACTCCAAACTATTCATTTTGACGATTTTTGTCGTTTCATGACCTATTGTCCATAGTTTGGGGTTCAAGGACGATTTAGAACGAATGTAAAACCCGGTACATGTATGAGAGTTTATCACCAATCATTCGTCAATTTCATGTTTTATGGCCATTTTCATGTGCTATTACCCACAGTTTTGGGGTTCTAGGGCGAATAATATGGCACGTAAGACTTGATACGTGTTAAAGAGATATAAAAAATAACTTGTCATTTTCATGTTTTATCGCCATTTTTGTGAGCTATTGCCCATTGTTTTTGGGTTTCAGGGCATTTACACTGACCTAAGACCCAATACATGTTTGAGAGTTATGAACAAAACTCAACGTTTTCATGTTTTATGGCCGTTTTCATGAGTTATTGCCCACAATTTTGGGGTTCCAAAGAGATTTGTAATGTCCGTAAGTGTTTCAGAGTTAAGACCAAAAACTCATCATTTTCACGTTTATGGCCGTTTTCATGAGTTATTGTCCATAGTTTTATAACGACCGTAAGACTTGATACATTCTTGAGAGTTAAGAACAAAAACTCATTGTTTTCGTGTATTGTGGTCGTTTTCAGGTGCTATTCCCCATATTTTTGGGGTTCCATGGAGATTTGCATGGCCCGTAAGACCCCAGCCATGTTTGAGAGTTATCACCAAAAACTATTCGTTTTCATGTTTTATCGTCGTTTTCATGTCCTATTGTCCATAGTTGGGGGGGGGGGGGTTCTAGGGCCATTTACAACGAATGTAAGACCCGATACATGTATGAGAGTTATCATCAATCATTCTTTAATTTCACGTTTTATGGCCGCTTTCATGAGCTACTACCCATAGTTTTGTGGTTCAAGGGCGACTAATATGGCCAGTAAGACTCGATACATCTTAAAGAGATATAAAAAATAACTCGTCATTTTCATGTTTTATGGCCGTTTTCATGAGCTGTTGCCCACTGTTTTGGGGTTCCAGGGCATTTGACACTCACCAAAGACCCGATACATGTTTGAGAGTTATGACCAAAAACTCATCGTTTTCACGTTTTATGGCCGTTTTCATGAGTTATTGCCCACAATTTTGGGGTTCCAGGGAGATTTCTATCGACCGTAAGTGTATGAGAGTTAGGACCCAAAACTCATCGTTTTCGTGTTTTATAGCCGTTTTCATGAGTTATTTCCCATAGTTTTAGGGTTCGAGGGAGATTTGCATGGCCCGTAAGACCTGATTCATGTTTGACAGATATAACAAAAAACTCGTCGTTTTCGTGTTTTATGGCCATTTTCATGAGCTATTGCCCATAGTTTTGGGGTTCCATGGAGATTTGCATGACCCATAAGACCCCAGACATGTTTGAGAGTTATCACCCTCAAACTATTCATTTTGACGATTTTTCGTCGTTTCATGACCTATTGTCCATAGTTTGGGGTTCTAGGACGATTTAGAACGAATGTAAAACCCGGTACATGTATGAGAGTTTATCACCAATCATTCGTCAATTTCACGTTTTATAGCCATTTTCACGAGCTATTACCCACAGTTTTGGGGTTCCAGGGAGAATAATATGGCACGTAAGACTTGATACGTGTTTAAAAGATATACAAAATAACTTGTCATTTTCATGTTTTATCGCCATTTTTGTGAGCTATTGCCCGTTGTTTTTGGGTTTCAGGGCATTTACACTGACCTAAGACCCAATACATGTTTGAGAGTTATGACCAAAAACTCAACGTTTTCACGTTTTATGGACGTTTTCATGAGTTATTGCCCACAATTTTGGGGTTCCAAAGAGATTTGTAATGTCCGTAAGTGTTTCAGAGTTACGACCAAAAACTCATCATTTTCACGTTTATGGCCGTTTTCATGAGTTATTGTCCATAGTTTTATAACGACCGTAAGACCTGATACATGTTTGAGAGTTAAGACCAAAAACTCATCGTTTTCGTGTGTTATGGCCGTTTTCAGGAGCTATTCCCCTTATTTTTGGGGTTCCATGGAGATTTGCATGGCCCATAAGACCCCAGCCATGTTTGAGAGTTATCACCAAAAACTATTCGTTTTCATGTTTTATCGTCGTTTTCATGTCCTATTGTCCATAGTTGGGGGGGGGGGGGGGTTCTATGGCCATTTACAACGAATGTAAGACCCGATACATGTATGAGAGTTATCATCAATCATTCTTTTATTTCATGTTTTATGGCCGCTTTCATGAGCTACTACCCACAGTTTTGTGGTTCAAGGGCGACTAATATGGCCAGTAAGACTCGATACATCTTAAAGAGATATAAAAAATAACTCGTCATTTTCATGTTTTATGGCCGTTTTCATGAGCTGTTGCCCACTGTTTTGGGGTTCCAGGGCATTTGACACTCACCAAAGACCCGATACATGTTTGAGAGTTATGACCAAAAACTCATCGTTTTCACGTTTTATGGCCGTTTTCATGAGTTATTGCCCACAATTTTGGGGTTCCAGGGAGATTTCTATCGACCGTAAGTGTATGAGAGTTAGGACCAAAAACTCGTCGTTTTCGTGTTTTGTAGCCGTTTCCATGAGTTATTTCCCATAGTTTTGGGGTTCAAGGGAGATTTGCATGGCCCGTAAGACTCGATTCATGTTTGAGAGATATGACGAAAAACTTGTCATTTTCGCGTTTTATGGCCGTTTTCATGAGCTATTGCCCATAGTTTTGGGGATCCATGGAGATTTGCATGGCCCATAAGACCCAAGACATGTTTGAGAGTTATCACCAAAATCTATTCGTTTTCACGTTTTATCGCCTTTTTCATGACCTATTGTCCATAGTTTGGGGGTTCTAGGGCGATTTACAACTAATGTAAGACCCGGTACATGTATGAGAGTTATCACCAAGCACTCGTCGTTTTCACGTTTTATGGTTGTTTTCATGAGATATTACCCACAGTTTTGGAGTTCTCGGGCGACTAACATGGCCTGTAAGACCCGATAGATGTTTAAAAGATGTCACAAAGAAGTCATTTTCACGTTTTTGGCCGTTTTTCATGAGCTGGTGCCCACTGTTTAGGTGTTCCAGGGCGATTTACCCCGACCTAAGACCCGATATATTTTTGAAATTTATGACCAAAAACTCATCGTTTTCATGTTTTATGGCCCGTTTTCATGAGTTATTGCCCACAATTTTGGGGTTCCAGGGAGATTTCTAACGACTGTAAGTGTTGAGAGTTAGGACCCAAAAGTCATCGTTTTCGTGTTTTATAGCCGTTTTCATGAGTTATTTCCTATAGCTTTAGGGTTCGAGGGTGATTTGCATGGCCCGTAAGACCTGATTCATGTTTGACAGATATAACAAAAAACTCGTCGTTTTCGTGTTTTATGGCCATTTTCATGAGCTATTGCCCATAGTTTTGGGGTTCCATGGAGATTTGCATGGCCCATAAGACCCCAGACATGTTTGAGAGTTATCACCCTCAAACTATTCATTTTGACGATTGTTCGTCGTTTCATGACCTATTGTCCATAGTTTGGGGTTCTAGGACGATTTAGAACGAATGTAAAACCCGGTACATGTATGAGAGTTTATCACCAATCATTCGTCAATTTCACGTTTTATAGCCATTTTCACGAGCTATTACCCACAGTTTTTGGGTTCCAGGGAGAATAATATGGCACGTAAGACTCGATACGTGTTAAAAAGATATAAAAATAACTTGTCATTTTCATGTTTTATCGCCATTTTTGTGAGCTATTGCCCGTTGTTTTTGGGTTTCAGGGCATTTACACTGACCTAAGACCCATTACATGTTTGAGAGTTATGACCAAAAACTCAACCTTTTCACGTTTTATGGCCATTTTCATGAGTTATTGCCCACAATTTTTGGGTTCCAAAGAGATTTGTAATGACCGTAAGTGTTTCAGAGTTACGACCAAAAACTCATCATTTTCACGTTTATGGCCGTTTTCATGAGTTATTGTCCATAGTTTTATAACGACCGTAAGACCTGATACATGTTTGAGAGTTAAGACCAAAAACTCATCGTTTTCGTGTTTTATGGCTGTTTTCAGGAGCTATTCCCCTTATTTCTGGGGTTCCATGGAGATTTGCATGGCCCGTAAGACCCCAGCCATGTTTGAGAGTTATCACCAAAAACTATTCGTTTTCATGTTTTATCGTCGTTTTCATGTCGTATTGTCCATAGTTGGGGGGGGGGGGGTTCTAGGGCCATTTACAACGAATGTAAGACCCGATACATGTATGAGAGTTATCATCAATCATTATTTTATTTCACGTTTTATGGCCGCTTTCATGAGCTACTACCCACAGTTTTGTGGTTCAAGGGCGACTAATATGGCCAGTAAGACTCGATACATCTTAAAGAGATATAAAAAATAACTCGTCATTTTCATGTTTTATAGCCGTTTTCATGAGCTGTTGCCCACTATTTTGGGGTTCCAGGGCATTTGACACTCACCAAAGACCCGATATATGTTTGAGAGTTATGACCAAAAAACTCATCGTTTTCACGTTTTATGGCCGTTTTCATGAGTTATTGCCCACAATTTTGGGGTTCCAGAGAGATTTCTAACGACTATAAGTGTTGAGAGTTAGGACCCAAAACTCGTCGTTTTCGTGTTTTATAGCCGTTTCCATGAGTTATTTCCCATAGTTTTGGGGTTCAAGGGAGATTTGCATGGCCCGTAAGACTCGATTCATGTTTGAGAGATATGACCAAAAACTTGTCATTTTCGCGTTTTATGGCCGTTTGCATGTGCTATTGCCCATAGTTTTGGGGTTCCATGGAGATTTGCATGGCCCATAAGACCCAAGACATGTTTGAGAGTTATCACCAAAATCTATTCGTTTTCACGTTTTATCGCCGTTTTCATGACCTATTGTCCATAGTTTGGGGGTTCTAGGGCGATTTACAACGAATGTAAGACCCGGTACATGTATGAGAGTTATCACCAAGAACTCGTTGTTTTCACGTTTTATGGTTGTTTTCATGAGCTATTACCCACAGTTTTGGAGTTCTCGGGCGACTAACATGGCCTGTAAGACCCGATAGATGTTTAAAAGATGTCACAAAGAAGTCATTTTCACGTTTTTTGCCGTTTTCATGAGCTGGTGCCCACTGTTTAGGTGTTCTAGGGCGATTTACCCCGACCTAAGACCCGATATATTTTTGCAATTTATGACCAAAAAATCATCGTTTTCATGTTTTATGGCCCGTTTTCATGAGTTATTGCCCACAATTTTGGGGTTCCAGGGAGATTTCTAACGACTGTAAGTGTTGAGAGTTAGGACACAAAACTCGTCGTTTTCGTGTTTTATAGCCGTTTTCATGAGTTATTTCCCAAAGTTTTAGGGTTAGAGGGCGATTTGTATGGCCCGTAAGACCCGATTTATGTTTGACAGATATAACAAAAAACTCGTCGTTTTTGTTTTTTATGGCCATTTTCATGAGCTATTGCCCATAGTTTTGGGGTTCCTTGGAGATTTGCATGGACCATAAGACCCCAGACATGTTTTAGAGTTATCACCCTCAAACTATTCATTTTGACGATTGTTCGTCGTTTCATGACCTATTGTACATAGTTTGGGGTTCTAGGACGATTTAGAACGACTGTAAAACCCGGTACATGTATGAGAGTTTACACCAATCATTCGTCAATTTCACGTTTTATTGCCATTTTCACGAGCTATTACCCACAGTTTTGGGGTTCTAGGGCGAATAATATGGCACGTAAGACTCGATACGTGTTAAAGAGATATAAAAAATAACTTGTCATTTTCATATTTTATCGCCATTTTTGTGAGCTATTGCCCGTTGTTTTTGGGTTTCAGGGCATTTACACTGACCTAAGACCCAATACATGTTTGAGAGTTATGACAAAAAACTCAACGTTTTCACGTTTTATGTCCGTTTTCATGAGTTATTGCCCACAATTTTGGGGTTCCAAAGAGATTTGCAATGACCGTAAGTGTTTTAGAGTTATGACCAAAAACTCATCATTTTCACGTTTATGGCCGTTTTCATGAGTTATTGTCCATAGTTTTGGCACTCCAATGCGATTTACAACGACCGTAAGACCTGATACATGTGTGAGAGTTAAGACCCAAAACTCATCATTTTCGTGTTTTATGGCCGTTTTCGGGAGCTATTCCCCATATTTTTGGGGTTCCATGGAGATTTGCATGGCCTGTAAGACCCCAGACATGTTTGAGAGTTATCACCAAAAACTATTCTTTTTCATGTTTTATCGTCGTTTTCATGTGCTATTGTCCATAGTTGGGGGGGGGGGTGTAGGGTTCGCAGCATAGAAAACAAAAAATTTCGTACGATGGGAACTATGTACCAAGATCTATCTACTAGATACAAACAACGGGCGGATGTATATCCGTAGAGAACATACCCTTGTAGACCGACAAAGCTTAACGAATTCAACTCGTGGTTGATGTAGACGATCTCTTGCCGATCTCAAGATCGAGAGGAAGTTCTAGTGCCGCAAATCAGCAGCGCATCCGTGCTCGCACACACGTTCGAGGCACCGAGCAACCTCCGCCTCCTTGCTCCAGCTATGCAGCGGAAGCACAACTCTTTCTTGCCGAATAGCCACCGGGAACATGTATCTCGCTACTCCGATACCATGGGGGATAAATTCTAGAGGGGGAGAGAGATCCTTCACGAGGATGTGTGAGAGACAAGTGAGGAGGGGGGCTCCTTTTATAGGAGGAGGGGGGAACCCCAAGGGGGTGGCTGGCGCATGGGGCTGCCCCCTTGCCCTCCCCTCTTCATGTGGGTGGACACTCCACTCACAAATCTCCTTTAAATTCCCTCCACTCAAAAGTCCACTCAAATTCCCATTAAATTTCCACCAAATTTAATGCAAACTCTCATTAAATAAAACTCTTTTATTTTATTCAGAATTTTGTCAATTACTTTAATGACAAACATTCACAAATAACCCCTTGCTAGAATTCCATTTCACATGCATAACCACTTTATGCAATTTCACCCGAAAACCTGTTTCGGTAACTAGTGAAAAAAATTCCTGCGCTTGTTCATTCTTTCGGCATGAAACTTTTGCTCCAATTGGATGTCGGTGTCTCTTAAGTGTGTCACCCTACGGTTCGTGAATAATGCGGACATGATCGAGACCCCTCTCGGATCAATAATCAGAAGCGGGATCTGGAGACCCATACTGACTCCCACACATTCAACGATGACTTTCTTGTGATCGTCGGAACCTTTTACGCTAGTATCTTAATCCTTTTCTTTCACGATATATTACATGTCCGAGATTCGATCATCGGTATCTCCATACCTAGTTTGATCTCGTTACCGACATGCACTCTTTTCTCGTTCCCGTGATATAACATTCTAGTGATCAAATCACTTGCTTGCAAGCTAATCAATGTGATATCACCGAGAGGGCCCAGAGCATATCTACCGTCATCGGGATGAACAAATTCCACTCTCGATCCATGAGCCTCAACATAACACTTTATTATTTCTGAATCCATCTTTATAATCACCCTGTTATGGTGTGACGTTTGATGTTATCAAGAAACTCTTCCGGTGTTAGTGATTGACATAATCTCATGGTCTAAGGATTAGGATCACTTCGTAAGTTGTTATAGCAATATAAACTCAATGACTTTGATCGTAATGCTATACTTCGGATGAATTTTCATCACATCATTACACCAATGTTGTGACCTCGTTATTAACAACATCCAATGTCCATGATCAGGAAACCTTTGATTATCTTGTTAATCAACGAGCTAGTTTATAAGAGAGGCATAACTAGGAACATCCTTTTTGTTTATTAAACACACATGTATTAACGTTTCTGTATTAATACAATTATAGCATGTAAAATAAACATTTATCATAAATAAGGAATACGATAATAACCACTTTATTATTGCCTCTCGGGCATATTCCCTTCAGTCTCCCACTTGCACTAGAGACAATAATCTAGTTTGAAAACTTTGCGTATTGAACACTATGGCTTTCCGGTGTTCCAATTACGCAATTGCAAGTGGTTAACTTAATCTACGGATCTGACGCTTCAGGTCTGTGTGTATTTGCATATCTTTGCGTCTCCACGCATCACTCATTCTCCAATGAGATGGCATTGTATAAATTTGGTCTTGCGGTGAGACCTTTAGTTACTTGGCGTTAAACCATGTCGATACTATTGTCATACAATATATCTTTAGTGTTAGCCCGTTGTGAACCACACCTTAGTTTGATAACAAACTACTTGACACAAATTCCCTCCTTTGCTGCTACTATAGCAGTCATATACTTAGCCTTTTGTTGTAGTATCTGTCACAATGTCTTAACTTTGGAGTTCATCCAAATCCATCATGGAAACTTTCTTTCCATTTCATTGTGCCACCCATAGTTTAAATTGAGATAAACTTAATTTGTATCTGGTGACAAACCTAGTATCAATGTAACGCTTTACAATGAACTATTTGTAATTGTTTGTGACCTCTACACAAATATATTCTTAGTTCTTTCAAAAAGATCATAAGAATATCCTCACTATCGTCCAATGATCATTTTATGATTCATTCTGGTATATGCTCATAACACTTAGAGCATAGGACATATCTGGATGTGTACATATCATGGTATGATTGATCAAAACATTCTCGTGATTTCACTCATCAAGTGTCAAAGCACTTGAATCTTGTTTCACTTATCAAGTGTCGGTACACTTGAATCTTGATTCAATTCTTTTCCATGCAATAAGAACTGTTTCTTGTCGTTTCTATATTGAACTCCTTCAATATCTCATATATGTATGTTTGGCACAACCATATTGGCGTCACAGTCTATCCACTATAGACATTCACGCTAAATATTCGGGTTTTGCCTAAGTATTTCATCGAAATGAAATTCTTAACCTTTGCCAATAAAAATTACATCATTTCTAATCGACAAGATGTCCTCCACATAATGTATTAGAAATATGTCTCAGTGCTCCCACTTAATTTCTTGCAAATGCAAGCATCTTCATCGTTTCCTGATGAAAACTCTTTTCATCACGGTGAAGATTCCAACTCCGCGATGCTTACTTCAACCATTGAAGTTTGCATACCCTTTTTAGCATCCTTTGAATTAACAAAACCCTTTGGATCGTGTCATGTACACGTCATAGGTAACCATTCCATTAGAAGAACTTTTTTTTGTTTATTCATCTACCATATAACAAATTATATGTAGTGGTTGCTACTTTAATCCATCCAGACTAAATATCGCTATGAAAGATCAAATCTTGTCATAGTCAACTCCTTGAACATTGTCGTAAAATACTTTACGACATGTCGACTATTTCATAGATGTGAAACATCCATGTCTGTTTCTTTATAGATCCAAATACGACCGATAGGTTTTTACACCTTTCCGGAGGGTCTTCCAAGTTTAAAACTTGATTTCTCGTGTATGGAACTATCACGGATTTTATGGCTTCAAGCCATTTGACGGAGTCAGGGCCCATCATCGCTTCTTTGCATATAGTCGGTTCATCATTGTCAAACAATAATGATTTACTCTCAAATCTTAATCATTTGATTGCTTATGAGACCTTCTTGGTTCAATAGGAACTTTAGACCTCCGTGACCGCAACCTTTGAGGCACGTAATCCATGAGCATTTTGGCTGCCTCCGGAACATTTTCCGGCGCTGCGCAACTCAGCACATATAGCTAAGGTTCATTAACCTTATCAAAGTTCTATTGTCCTCCCACTTAACATTTATGAAAAATTCTTTCTTCAAGAAACTTCACGTTTCAAGCGACAAACCCTTTTGTCCTTGGTGTTATGGAGGAATAAACAATTGTTATTCGAAATAACCTACAAAGACATGCTCATCCGACTTCGGTTGTAAACATCTTACTTATGTTTAGCATACCAAAATTTAAGAAATGACAACTTGGGTTCTACCCCAAACCATAACTTCCATGGTGTCATTTCAACGGATCAAGATGGAGCTCTTTTCCGTGTAAAAGCGGAAGTCTCTAAAGCTTTAATCTTTTAAAACATAATGGCATCTTTATGAATAACACCTTTGATCTAACCATGTCAAACAAGGTTTCATTACAAATCTCAAACACTCCATACTCCTATGGTGTTTCGGGAAATGTAAATCTAGGTGTTTTGCTAAACTTGCAACTCAAATAAATCCCTTTATGATAAATCATAATTCATTTATTTTTCTTGTTATGCTTGTAACTCAAATAAATCCCTTATGATAAAATCATAAACCATTTATTTTCTTTTCACAATGATTTTGACTTCATCTTGA
The DNA here is from genome assembly GCA_916181665.1 of Avena sativa. Lineage (NCBI taxonomy): Eukaryota > Viridiplantae > Streptophyta > Magnoliopsida > Poales > Poaceae > Avena > Avena sativa. The sequence continues at coordinate 338,178,941 of OV702284.1, read as the reverse complement.
AAGTCTTTGAACATTTTCAAATATTTCACACTTCTTTCTCATTAAGTGAATATTCACTCAAATTTCCGGAGAAAATATATGAAGTTGAAACCCATCGCTTATGACCACACATAATGGACTACATACATCGATATGTATAAATTCCAATATTTTAGTCGTTCGTTCTTCTTTGGCCTTTGAACGAAGTTTTAATTATCCCGAGGAAAGTCTCACAAGCGTCACTTGATCAAATCAAAGACTCCAAAAATCCATGAAAATGGAGATTCTTCATGTTTACTTTCCAATATAATTTAAACGGCGATGTCACTTCATAAGCGATCTTCCAATCATTTGTCTTGTGACATTTTAGCATTAGGTTTTATAGATGTGATTTCTCCAACTAGATTTGTAAATCATCCATCTTATATGGAATATGGTAATTATTTGAACAACCTTTGTTCTCACAATACCTGATTCAAATAACAATTATTAAAACAAATCTTGAAGTCAAGCTTTGATGTCAACGAGAAATACAAACAACGGTTTGTTTGTTTTCGATGAACATCATCACATATTCTCTTGCTAGTTACTTAGGCCATTGTGGTTCATGAATTGCGTTGTTCCGTATGAAATTTAATACCAACCAATTCGGTATCCAATACCCAAGAACCACATTGTTTAACAATCAAAGAATACAACCATAACATGTATATCACCCATATACCTAAACTGGATATTTCCAATCTTTTCTTTTCTGCCAAATATATTTTATAGATTCTCTTTCAGCATTTCCTTTTCCTTTCTAAAAGAATCTATCAACATCAAAAGTGGTGCCATATACATGACACATAGTCCAAAGCGTGTATATTCAAATAATAATGCCTTTGGACTTGCACTTTGAAGTAGATCACCATCATCAAAATGATCGGTATTCTTTCAAAATCCATTCTTTAGTAATCTTTTAGTGTAGTAAACACTTTACATACATCTTCTATTCATCCTTATCATGACGACTTTCATGATCAAGCTACTGTAGCTTATAAAGGTGAATCGTGAGTATAACATTAGTTCCAAAACCCTTTTGGATGATTAGGATGTCTAGCATCTCCAACCTTTGTAAATTCTCATCCAATATGAGAACATATATTATACTCTATCATATTTCAACCAAAACATTGTTTCAGATATCGTTATATCTGCCACACATGATGGTTTCTGAAATAATTCTTTCAGCTCCTAGATAAACTTGATATTAAAACAATCAAGAATCATGGAGGCAAACATGATACTTAAGATACTAACACTGGAATTGTTACTCTTGATTTAATACTAATTATTAAATTTTATGGAGTAAACAGAGTTTGCTGAAAGTTTGCAATAGGACTTTAAACTTTAGATTGACACTCAACACAATACTATACCAGTTCGTAAAGTATATATCCAGAATTATATAGTTCTATTATCTTAATTATAACTATGGATAAGGTGGTGAACGAATGCCAATGACTACAACAAATTATGCAAATTCACTTTGATTTAATTTATGATAAATTGAGTTCTACTAATCCAAATTAAAAATGAACTCCCACTCAAAAACGACATCCCTCGTGTCTTTTTGGTGATTACATGAACCAAATCCACTACACCAAGTCCGATCATCACGTGAGTCGGTATAGCTTCAAAGGCGAGCATCCATATGGCCATCATGCTTAACCTTTCGGTCCGTGTTCCGAGGCCATGTCTGTACATGCTAGGCTCGTCAAGTAAGAACCTTAGTATTCGCGCGTGTAACTGTCTTACACCTGAGATATGCTCGTGGATTCAAGTACACCCGATCATCACGTGATGTCTTGAAGCGACGAAACATTGTTGGTGCAAACTTAAGGAAGAACACATTCTTATCTTGATATCTAAATGAGGGATCATATTATTATGCTAATAAAACGCCAAACAAGAAATATAAGATGAAATCAAACATCACATGTTTATTAGTGGAATGATATGGTTCCCGCATATGATCTCTATCATGTGCACCGTGGTATGATCACTATCATACATATATGCGTAAGTCCAAGGTCTATGGAGATTACACGTCATGTGTGTTGTAAGAGTATCATCTCATACTTCTACTTACAACATCACCATATCATAACACTAGCCCAACAACAATCTAAACTAGACGCCTCTAATTTATCCATTGCAAGTTTTACGTGGCTTAGGTCTTTCGAAGATAGAACCGTTCTTACCTACGAACATGAACCACAACAAGGATAACCAAATGGTTGACAACTCGTTTGCAAAATAGATATTGACTATAGTAGGAGAGACAGACACCCGCTAGCCGCTTATGCAAACTAGTTGCATGTCAAGCGTGGAACAGGTCTCATGTGCGAGGACATGTAAAGTTTGTCCGGGCCGCTTCGTCCCACTATGCCACCAATATCCAAAATTACAACAAAGGAGCAACAACATGATCATCATCGCCCACATACGCATATGTGTACTACCCGTGTAAAGTATCTACGCATAAACCTGGCTCTGATACCACTGTAGGGTTCGCAGCATAGAAAACAAAAAATTTCCTACGATGGGAACTATGTACCAAGATCTATCTACTAGATACAAACAACGGGCGGATGTATATCCGTAGAGAACATACCCTTGAAGACCGACAAAGCTTAATGAGTTCAACTCGTGGTTGATGTAGACGATCTCTTGCCGATCTCAAGATCGAGAGGAAGTTCTAGCGCCGCAAATCAGCAGCACATCCGTGCTCGCACACACGTTCGAGGCACCGAGCAACCTCCGCCTCCTCGCTCCAGCGATGCAGCGGAAGCACAACTCTTTCTTGCCGAATAGCCACCGGGAACATGTATGTCACATCCCAAGATTTTCCAAATCTTGTTATGTGAAAAATAAATGAATAAAATAAAACTTTGTTGATTTTCAGGGTGAGAAGAAACTTTTTGAATCCAAATGGAAACTTTCAAAACCTATTTGGATCAAATAAAATCCTAAAGGGATTTAAAAAGATAAATAAACAATAAAGTTAAAAATATTTGGAATTACTATTTTTGATTCTTTTAATAAAAAGATTTGGTTTCAAAGAAAAGGATAGAATTATAAATACAGATTATTTTATAGAGCCAAATTAAATCTTGGCCAAGCCTTTGAAATAAAATAATTCTCTTTGACAAAAATAGTAAAGGTTTATTTAAATAAAATAATGGGGATTTATTAATACCCAATTTTGTTAAAGTAAAGGCTCTTCCATTTCAATAAAACACTAAAACTTATTAATTTATTTAAATAAGTTTTCCAAGTATTTTATATTCTCACATAAAACCTACTAAAGTGTTTTTGGTTTTATTTTAGATTTCAAATGAAGATTTTAATAAATCAAAACCCATATGATTTAATAACTAAGGTCCATTTTATTTAATTATTAATGGATCCTAAAAAGAATAAAAATATTATTCTATTTTGGACTTTGTTTTGTGTTGTTAAACAGAACTAAAGTTTGTTCGAAGTTTAGTGGTGTTTGTTTTGTTTTGATGTTTGAATTGTTTGTTTGAAAATGAAAACAGGAAAATCAAATGGAAAAAGAAAAGTTTACTGTATAAAAAAATGAATCGAGCTCAGCCCAACTCATCTGGCCCAGCAAGCCCAGCTCTAGCCCAACTTCTTTCCCCACCCGCGAATCGTTTTCCTCTCAGGAACGCACCCACTCAGCGACTCACAGACGGACCCCACCGCACACTTCCCTCCTTCGCTGACGCCCAGACCCCACTGCCACCTCAGCGTCGTCTTCAACCCCCAAACCCCGCCCTGCCGTTGCAGACAAGAAACGCCGGCGATGAATACGCATTGAAGACAACCTTGATTCCTCCCAGTAACCGCGTCCATTTAACCGCCTGCGTCTTCCCTCTCTTTTCCCCTAGACACCGCACCACCGGAGCCATCAGGCTGCCCCAATTTCCTCTCAGACCATCACTGTCTTCGGCGAGGATCTCCATCGATTCCGGCCAATAGACACCGCCCCTTGACTCCCTGAGCACACGGCCGTGATCCCCAGCCTCTGGCGCTCCTCCCTGTGCCTTCTGTTCAACCGCGCTCACCCCAGAGCCTCGGCTTCGACAACATCCGAGCGCCACCACCGTTCACTGACACTCCGGCGAACTCCACAGGTAACCTCCGTTCGCCCCAGCACTCCTCAATGATGCTCCCATCTTCTCCAGAACAGCATGCTTCTAACCGTACCACCCGCTTGTGTTAGGGTGATCTGCAACGTCGTCCTCGACGACCACCAGAACCGCCTGACGCCGCCATCGTCTCCGGCGAGCAATCCCCTCCGCTCCGGTACGCCCCTCGACGAAATCTCAACACGTTGAGCATCGCCGTGACCTCCTGAACCCGGTGAGCATCTCCACTTCCTTCCCCACCTCCTGTATCGTCGCCACCGTCGTCGTCTGACAGCTCTGCCGCCAGTCGCCGCCGCCAGCGCCGCTAGCTCTTGGTCACACGCTAGGGACCGTAGGATCTAGATCGGACGAACGCGATAGAAGCTAGACGAAGGGGTAAGTAGCATCTCAGCGCCGTGCGATGTAATTTAATCCAACGGCCTGCATCGCTCAATCCACGCGAAGCGGTACTGACGAGTAGAAACGTGCCGCGTGGCACTAGTTGGTTTAAAACAGATTTTAGAATCTGATTTAGATGCAAATTTGTAAACCTCATAACTTTTGATCCACACGTCCAAAATTTGCAAACTTTATATCAATGGATTCAGAAAAGCAAGCCCTAGCCAACCATGCCATTTGTTTAGTAAAAATTTTCTGTTAAATTGTTTGTTTTTGCAGAAACTTGTGTATGCTTGTTTAGGTTATAAAAATTATTGCAAAATGTTTTTGAGGATGAAATCTTTGCAAATTGGTTTGTTGTGAACCTACTGACCCTAGGAACCCACTTATGGATTTAAAAATTCATTTGGTAAAGATTAGGATTGAATAATTGAATTAGATCATTTCTAGTCAAATAAAAATATTGATTTTGTTATGGAAATGTTTTTTGAGAAAAACCTTTGGAAAATGTGTTGATTCAAACCTACTGACCCTAAACACCAAGTTTTGTGAATTAACAACTTGTTTGGTGAACAATATAAAATTGTTGCTTTGCTAAAAACATTTTCCACTACATAAAATAATGATTTGAATTAAAAATGGTTTATAGATAAAACCCTTTTGCAAATGACTTTGCCACTTTAGAAAATGACCATTTTTAAACTTACAATGTGTAGAGCCTAGTAGAAACCACCTTTGCAAATAAAACTATCTTTTGCATGCTTGCATGCATGACTTTGTTTCTATTATTTTATGTGTGATGAATTGTTTGATTATTGGTTGGAATGCTAGTTGAATCCATGTTTGTTTGATTGAATTGTAGAGAAGTTAGAAGAGTGTGGTATTAGCAAGAACAAGAAGTGAACCAACATCCTCTACCAAAAAGGCAAGTGTCACCATCATCCAAGTCCTACTATTTTCATTATACTCAGTGGATTTTTGAAACATGCATGAAAAGGATTTATATACTATATTTTGCCATGCTAAATCCTAATAGGATACCCTTATACATTCCTTAGTGAAAACAATGTAGTTGTAATATGCTTAGCCCTACTATTTATATTTTGAGAAAGGATACATGTTGAGATTTTGTGAAGTTGAGAAAAGACTTGTGTTTTATATAATAAAACAAGTACTCAATGAACCACCTGGGTGGACAAGGATACTCAAGTTTTTGGACAAGGTGGCAACAAAATTAACCATGTTTATATGGCAATCTCTTTTGGTTGTGCACTAAAAGAAAACCACCCAGGGACTTAGAGATTGAACATGTTTCTCGTACAGTGGCTTCCGTGTGCAGCCACATGCTAAATGGGCACTGGCTTAGTCAATTACATTGTGGAAGACCCATGCATTGGCCTCTTCGGGTTACTGGAATGAGGGAACTAGGAACCCTACATTGGTGCCTGAAGACAAGCTGGCATTATGTATGGGAGGACCCTATGGAAAGACTTCGTCACATTCTCAATCTTCCAGTACTCCATCTTGGTGAGTACTTATCCAGCGGCCACTAGTAGCAACAAGATGAGATTGTGTCATGTGGGTAAAGTGTACAACTTCTAGAGAATATAAAAATTCTAAGTACTTAGCCGTGTCCCCGGTTATGGACAATACTGAGCAACTAAGGCCTGAAGCTATGGGAAATCTCGACATTTCAATTTCTAAAAGTATAACTTGAAAGTGACAATAAAAGACATGAAGCACTTGGGGTGTACCACGGAGCTCAAAAGATTTTGACAAAGACTTGAAGCACTTGGGGTGTACCAAGGAGCTCAAAAGATTTTGACAAAGACATGAAGCACTTGGGGTGTACCAAGGAGCTCAGAAAGATTTTGACAAAAGATCAAAATTATTTTGAAAAAGATAGGAAAAACATTATTGCTTTCTGCAAATGAGCCTAAAACCCTACTTAGCCAAATATGCATGTAATGATAGGACCCACTTATATTCTACATAGTAGTGAAACTTGCCAATACAATTCAAATGTATTGACCCTTGTGGTTGTAACTTCTTATGTTGCAGGTTTGATTTATATTAGTGAAGTTGATTGATTAGGATTACAAGTCTACAACCAACATGTTTGCCTGTGGCACTTTGAAGATGAAGGACCCCATGCTTATTGATATTCTGCTGCAATGTAATGTAATAGCCAAATGAGCTATGTAAGATGTAATAAAATTATGTTATTCCTGGTTATAAAGTTGTATTATGACCTTTGTTTCTTGATATTACATCTTAACTATGGATGCTAGCTATTGATCCAGGGACTAGCATTGTAAACACAGGGATCTCTACCTTATTAAAGGTTGGGACCTCTACAATGTGTCTCGCTAGTCCGAGACCATGGGGGATAAATTCTAGAGGGGGAGAGAGATCCTTCACGAGGAGGTGTGAGAGACAAGTGAGGAGGGGGGCTCCTTTTATAGGATGAGGGGGGGAACCCCAAGGGGGTGGCCGGCGCATGGGGCTGCCCCCTTGCCCTCCCCTCTTCATGTGGGTGGACACTCCACTCACAAATCTCCTTTAAATTCCCTCCACTCAAAAGTCCACTCAAATTCCCATTAAATTTCCACCAAATTTAATGCAAACTCTCATTAAATAAAACTCTTTTATTTTATTCAGAATTTTGTCAATTACTTTAATGACAAACATTCAAAAATAACCCCTTGCTAGAATTCCATTTCACATGCATAACCACTTTATGCAATTTCACCCGAAAACCTGTTTCGGTATCTAGTGAAATAAATTCCTGCGCTTGTTCATTCTTTCGGCATGAAACTTTTGCTCCAATTGGATGTCGGTGTCTCTTAAGTGTGTCACCCTACGGTTCGTGAATAATGCGGACATGATCGAGACCCCTCTCGGATCAATAATCAGAAGCGGGATCTAGAGACCCATACTGACTCCCACACATTCAACGATGACTTTCTTGTGATCGTCGGAACCTTTTACGCTAGTATCTTAATCCTTTTGTTCACGATATATTACATGTCCAAGATTCGATCATCGGTATCTCCATACCTAGTTTGATCTCGTTACCGACATGCACACTTTTCTCGTTCCCGTGATATAACATTCTAGTGATCAAATCACTTACTTGCAAGCTAATCAATGTGATATCACCGAGAGGGCCCAGAGCATATCTATCCGTCATCGGGATGAACAAATTCCACTCTCGATCCATGAGCCTCAACATAACACTTTATTAGTTCTGAATCCATCTTTATAATCACCCTGTTACGGTGTGACGTTTGATGTTATCAAGGAACTCTTCCGGTGTTAGTGATTGACATGATCTCATGGTCTAAGGATTAGGATCACTTTGTAAGTTGTTATAGCAATATAAACTCAATGACTTTGATCGTAATGCTATACTTCGGATGAATTTTCATCACATCATTACACTAATGTTGTGACCTCGTTATTAACAACATCCAATGTCCATGATCAGGAAACCTTTGATCATCTTGTTAATCAACGAGCTAGTTTATAAGAGAGGCATAACTAGGAACTTCCTTTTTGTTTATTAAACACACATGTATTAACGTTTCCGTATTAATACAATTATAGCATGTAAAATAAACATTTATCATAAATAAGGAATACGATAATAACCTCTTTATTATTGCCTCTCGGGCATATTCCCTTCAGGGGGGGTTCTAGGGAAATTTACAACGAATGTAAGACCCGATACATGTATGAGAGTTATCCTCAATCATTCTTTAGTTTCAAGTTTTATGGCCGCTTTCATGAGCTACTACCCACAGTTTTGGGGTTCAAGGGCGACTAATATGGCCTGTAAGACTCGATACATTTAAAGTGATATAAAAATAACTCGTCATTTTCATGTTTTATGGCCGTTTTCATGAGATGTTGCCAACAGTTTTGGGGTTCCAGGGCATTTGACACTCACCAAAGACCTGATACATGTTTGAGAGTTATGACAAAAAAACTCAACGTTTTCACGTTTCATGGCCGTTTTCATGAGTTATTGCCCACAATTTTGGGGTTCCAGGGAGATTTCTATCGACCGTAAGTGTTTGAGAGTTAGGACCCAAAACTCGTCGTTCGTGTTTTATAGCCGTTTTCATGAGTTATTTCCCATAGTTTTGGGGTTCAAGGGAGATATGCATGGCCCGTAAGACCCGATTCATGTTTGAGAGATATGACCAAAAACTTGTCATTTTCGCGTTTTATGGCCGTTTTCATGAGCTATTGCCCATAGTTTTGGGGTTCCATGGAGATTTGCATGGCCCATAAGACACAGGACATGTTTGAGAGTTATAACCAAAATCTATTCGTTTTCACGTTTTATTGCCTTTTTCATGACCTATTGTCCATAGTTTGGGGGTTCTAGGGCGATTTACAACGAATGTAAGACCCGGTACATGTATGAGAGTTATCACCAAGCACTCGTCGTTTTCACGTTTTATGGTTGTTTTCATGAGCTATTACCCATAGTTTTGGAGTTCTCGGGCGACTAACATGGCCTGTAAGACCCGGTAGATGTTTAAAAGATGTCACAAAGAAGTCATTTTCATGTTTTTGGCCGTTTTCATGAGCTAGTGCGCACTGTTTAGGTGTTCAAGGGCGATTTACCCCGACCTAAGACCTGATATATTTTTGAAATTTATGACCAAAAAATCATCGTTTTCATGTTTTATGGCCCGTTTTCATGAGTTATTGCCCACAATTTCGGGGTTCCAGGGAGATTTCTAACGACTGTATGTGTTGAGAGTTAGGACCCAAAACTCGTCGTTTTCGTGTTTTATAGCCGTTTTCATGGGTTATTTCCCATAGTTTTAGGGTTCGAGGGCGATCTGCATGGCCCGTAAGACCCGATTCATGTTTGACAGATATAACAAAAAACTCGTCGTTTTCGTGTTTTATGGCCATTTTCATGAGCTACTGCCCATAGTTTTGGGGTTCCATGGAGATTTGCATGACCCATAAGACCCCAGACATGTTTGAGAGTTATCACCCTCAAACTATTCATTTTGACGATTTTTCGTCGTTTCATGACCTATTGTGCATAGTTTGGGGTTCTAGGACGATTTAGAACGAATGTATAACCCGATACATGTATGAGAGTTTATCACCAATCATTCGTCAATTTCACGTTTTATGACCATTTTCATGAGCTATTACCCACAGTCTTGGGGTTCCTGGGAGAATAATATGGCACGTCAGACTCGATACGTGTTAAAAAGATATAAAAATTAACTTGTCATTTTCATGTTTTATCGCCATTTTTGTGAGCGATTGCCCATTGTTTTTGGGTTTCAGGGCATTTACGCTAACCTAAGACCCAATACATGTTTGAGAGTTATGACCAAAAACTCAACGTTTTCACGTTTTATGTCCGTTTTCATGAGTTATTGCCCACAATTTTGGGATTCCAAAGAGATTTGTAATGACCGTAAGTGTTTCAGAGTTACGACCAAAAACTCATCATTTTCACGTTTATGGCCGTTTTCATGAGTTATTGTCCATAGTTTTGGCGCTCCAATGCGATTTATAACGACCGTAAGACCTGATACATGTTTCAGAGTTAAGACCAAAAACTCATCGTTTTCGTGTTTTATGGCCGTTTGCACGAGCTATTCTCCATATTTTTGGGGTTCCATGGAGATTTGCATGGCCCGTAAGACCCCAAACATGTTTGAGAGTTATCACCAAAAACTATTCGTTTTAATGTTTTATCGTCGTTTTCATGTCCTATTGTCCATACTTGGGGGGGGGGGGGTCTAGGGCCATTTACAAGGAATGTAAGACCCGATACATGTATGAGAGTTATCATCAATCATTCTTTAATTTCACGTTTTATGGCCGCTTGCATGAGCTACTACCCACAGTTTTGGGGTTCAAGGGCGACTAATATGGCCTGTAAGACTCGATACATCTTAAAGAGATATAAAAAATAACTCGTCATTTTCATGTTTATGGCCGTTTTCATGAGCTGTTGCCCACTGTTTTGGGGTTCCAGGGCATTTGACACTCACCAAAGACCCGACACATGTTTGAGAGTTATGACCAACAACTCATCGTTTTCACGTTTTATGGCCGTTTTCATGAGTTATTGCCCACTATTTTGGGGTTCCAAGGAGATTTCTATCGACCGTAAGTATTTGAGAGTTAGGACCCAAAACTCGTCGTTTTCGTGTTTTATAGCCGTTTCCATGAGTTATTTCCCATAATTTTGGGGTTCAAGGGAGATTTGCATGGCCCGTAAGACTCGATTCATGTTTGAGAGAAATGACCAAAAACTTGTCATTTTCGCGTTTTATGGCCGATTTCATGAGCTATTGCCCATTGTTTTGGGGTTCCATGGAGATTTGCATGGCCCATAAGACCCAAGACATGTTTGACAGTTATCACCAAAATCTATTCGTTTTCACGTTTTATCGCCTTTTTCATGACCTATTGTCCATAGTTTGGGGGTTCTAGGGCGATTTACAACGAATGTAAGACCCGGTACATGTATGAGAGTTATCACCAAGCACTCGTCGTTTTCACGTTTTATGGTTGTTTTCGTGAGCTATTATCCACAGTTTTGGAGTTCTCGGGCGACTAACATGGCCTGTAAGACCCGATAGATGTTTAAAAGATGTCACAATGAAGTCATTTTCACGTTTTTGGCCGTTTTCATGAGCTGGTGCCCACTGTTTAGGTGTTCCAGTGCGATTTACCCCGACCTAAGACCCGATATATTTTTGAAATTTATGACCAAAAAATCATCGTTTTCTTGTTTTATGGCCCGTTTTCACGAGTTATTGCCCACAATTTTGGGGTTCCAGGGAGATTTCTAACGACTGTAAGTGTTGAGAGTTAGGACCCAAAATTCGTCGTTTTCGTGTTTTATAGCCGTTTTCATGAGTCATTTCCCATAGTTTTAGGGTTCGAGGGCGATTTGCATGGCCCGTAAGACCCGATTCATGTTTGACAGATATAACAAAAAACTCGTCGTTTTCGTGTTTTATGGCCATTTTCATGAGCTATTGCCCATAGTTTTGGGGTTCCATGGAGATTTGCATGACCCATAAGACCCTAGACATGTTTGAGAGTTATCACCCCAAACTATTCATTTTGACGATTTTTCGTCTTTTCATGACCTATTGTCCATAGTTTGGGGTTCTAGGACGATTTAGAACGATTGTAAAACCCGGTACATGTATGAGAGTTTATCACCAATCATTCGTCAATTTCACGTTTTATGGCCATTTTCATGAGCTATTACCCATAGTTTTGGGGTTCCAGGGTGTATAATATGGCACGTAAGACTCGATACGTGTTAAAGAGATAAAAAAAATCTTGTCATTTTCATGTTTTATCGCCATTTTTGTGAGCTATTGCCCGTTGTTTTTGGGTTTCAGGGCATTTACACTGACCGAAGACCCAATACATGTTTGAGAGATATGACAAAAAACTCAACGTTTTCACGTTTTATGTCCGTTTTCATGAGTTATTGCCCACAATTTTGGGGTTCCAAAGAGATTTGTAATGACCGTAAGTGTTTCAGAGTTACGACCAAAAACTCATCATTTTCACGTTTATGGCCGTTTTCATGAGTTATTGTCCATAGTTTTGGCGCTCCAATGCGATTTATAACGACCGTAAGACCTGATACATGTTTCAGAGTTAAGACCAAAAACTCATCGTTTTCGTGTTTTATGGCCGTTTTCACGAGCTATTCCCCATATTTTTGGGGTTCCATGGAGATTTGCATGGCCCGTAAGACCCCAGACATGTTTGAGAGTTATCACCAAAAACTATTCGTTTTAATGTTTTATCGTTGTTTTCATGTCCTATTGTCCATACTTGGGGGGGGGGGGGTCTAGGGCCATTTACAACGAATGTAAGACCCGATAGATGTATGAGAGTTATCATCAATCATTCTTTAATTTCACGTTTTATGACCGCTTTCATGAGCTACTACCCACAGTTTTGGGGTTCAAGGGCGACTAATATGGCCATTAAGACTCGATACATCTTAAAGAGATATAAAAAATAACTCGTCATTTTCACGTTTTATGGCCGTTTTCATGAGCTGTTGCCCACTGTTTTGGGGTTCCAGGGCATTTGACACTCACCAAAGACCCGACACATGTTTGAGAGTTATGACCAAAAACTCATCGTTTTCACGTTTTATGGCCGTTTTCATGAGTTATTGCCCACAATTTTGGGGTTCCAGGGAGATTTCTAACGACTGTAAGTGTTGAGAGTTAGGACCCAAAACTAGTCGTTTTCGTGTTTTATAGCCGTTTCCATGAGTTATTTCCCATAGTTTTGGGGTTCAAGGGAGATTTGCATGGCCCGTAAGACTCGATTCATGTTTGAGAGAAATGACCAAAAACTTGTCATTTTCGCGTTTTATGGCCGATTTCATTAGCTATTGCCCATTGTTTTGGGGTTCCATGGAGATTTGCATGGCCCATAAGACCCAAGACATGTTTGAGAGTTATCACCAAAATCTATTCGTTTTCACGTTTTATCGCCTTTTTCATGACCTATTGTCCATAGTATGGGGGTTCTAGGGCGATTTACAACGAATGTAAGACCCGGTACATGTATGAGAGTTATCACCAAGCACTCGTCGTTTTCACGTTTTATGGTTGTTTTCGTGAGCTATTACCCACAGTTTTGGAGTTCTCGGGCGACTAATATGGCTTGTAAGACCCGATAGATGTTTAAAAGATGTCACAATGAAGTCATTTTCACGTTTTTGGCTGTTTTCATGAGCTGGTGCCCACTGTTTAGGTGTTCTAGTGCGATTTACCCCGACCTAAGACCCGATATATTTTTGAAATTTATGACCAAAAAATCATCGTTTTCATGTTTTATGGCCCGTTTTCATGAGTTATTGCCCACAATTTTGGGGTTCCAGGGAGATTTCTAACGACTGTAAGTGTTGAGAGTTAGGACCCAAAATTCGTCGTTTTCGTGTTTTATAGCCGTTTCATGAGTTATTTCCCATAGTTTTAGGGTTCGAGGGAGATTTGCATGGCCCGTAAGACCCGATTCATGTTTGACAGATATAACAAAAAACTCGTCGTTTTCGTGTTTTATGGCCATTTTCATGAGCTATTGCCCATAGTTTTGGGGTTCCATGGAGATTTGCATGACCCATAAGACCCCAGACATGTTTGAGAGTTATCACCCCAAACTATTCATTTTGACGATTTTTCGTCTTTTCATGACCTATTGTCCATAGTTTGGGGTTCTAGGACGATTTAGAACGAATGTAAAACCCGGTACATATATGAGAGGTTATCACCAATCATTCGTCAATTTCACGTTTTATGGCCATTTTCATGAGCTATTACCCATAGTTTTGGGGTTCCAGGGTGTATAATATGGCACGTAAGACTCGATACGTGTTAAAGAGATAAAAAAATATCTTGTCATTTTCATGTTTTATCGCCATTTTTGTGAGCTATTGCCCGTTGTTTTTGGGTTTCAGGGCATTTACACTGACCTAAGACCCAATACATGTTTGAGAGTTATGACCAAAAACTCAACGTTTTCACGTTTTATGGCCGTTTTCATGAGTTATTGCCCACAATTTTGGGGTTCCAAAGAGATTTGTAATGACCGTAAGTGTATCAGAGTTACGACCAAAAACTCATCATTTTCACGTTTATGGCCATTTTCATGAGTTATTGTCCATAGTTTTGGCGCTCCAATGCGATTTATAACGACCGTAAGACATGATACATGTTTCAGAGTTAAGACCAAAAACTCATCGTTTTCGTGTTTTATAGCCGTTTTCACGAGCTATTCCCCTTATTTTTGGGGTTCCATGGAGATTTGCATGGCCCGTAAGACCCCAGACATGTTTGAGAGTTATCACCAAAAACTATTCGTTTTAATGTTTTATCGTCGTTTTCATGTCCTATTGTCCATACTTGGGGGGGCGGGGGGGTCTAGGGCCATTTACAACGAATGTAAGACCCGATACATGTATGAGAGTTATCATCAATCATTCTTTAATTTCACGTTTTATGGCCGCTTTCATGAGCTACTACCCACAGTTTTGGGGTTCAAGGGCGACTAATATGGCCTGTAAGACTCGATACATCTTAAAGAGATATAAAAAATAACTCGTCATTTTCATGTTTTATGGCCGTTTTCATGAGCTGTTGCCCACTGTTTTGGGGTTCCAGGGCATTTGACACTCACCAAAGACCCGTCACATGTTTGAGAGTTATGACCAAAAACTCATCGTTTTCACGTTTTATGGCCGTTTTCATGAGTTATTGCCCACAATTTTGGGGTTCCAGGGAGATTTCGAACGACTGTAAAAACTAGTCATTTTCGTGTTTTATAGCCGTTTCCATGAGTTATTTCCCATAGTTTTGGGGTTCAAGGGAGATTTGCATGGCCCGTAAGACTCGATTCATGTTTGAGAGAAATGACCAAAAACTTGTCATTTTCGCGTTTTATGGCCGATTTCATGAGCTATTGCCCATTGTTTTGGGGTTCCATGGAGATTTGCATGGCCCATAAAACCCAAGACATGTTTGAGAGTTATCACCAAAATATATTCGTTTTCACGTTTTATCGCCTTTTTCATGACCTATTGTCCATAGTTTGGGGGTTCTAGGGAGATTTACAGCGAATGTAAGACCCGGTACATGTATGAGAGTTATCACCAAGCACTCGTCGTTTTCACGTTTTATGGTTGTTTTCATGAGCTATTACCCACAGTTTTGGAGTTCTCGGGCGACTAATATGGCTTGTAAGACCCGATAGATGTTTAAAATATGTCACAATGAAGTCATTTTCACGTTTATGGCCGTTTTCATGAGCTGGTGCCCACTGTTTAGGTGTTCCAGGGCGATTTACCCCGACCTAAGGCCCGATATATTTTTGAAATTTATGACCAAAAAATCATCGTTTTCATGTTTTATGGCCCGTTTTCATGAGTTAATGCCCACAATTTTGGGGTTCCAGGGAGATTTCTAACGACTGTAAGTGTTGAGAGTTAGGACCCAAAACTCGTCGTTTTCGTGTTTTATAGCCGTTTTCATGAGTTATTTCCCATAGTTTTAGGGTTCGAGGGCGATTTGGATGGCCCGTAAGACCCGATTCATGTTTGACAGATATAACAAAAAACTCGTTGTTTTCGTCTTTTATGGCCATTTTCATGAGTTATTGCCCATAGTTTTGGGGTTCCATGGAGATTTGCATGACCCACAAGACCCCAGACATATTTGAGATTTATCACCCCAAACTATTCATTTTGACGATTTTTCGTCGTTTCATGACCTATTGTCCATAGTTTGGGGTTCTAGGACGATTTAGAACGAATGTAAAACCCGGTACATGTATGAGAGTTTATCACCAATCATTCATCAATTTCACGTTTTATGGCCATTTTCATGAGCTATTACCCACAGTTTTGGGGTTCCAGGGCGAATAATATGGCACGTAAGACTCGATATGTGTTAAAGAGATATAAAATATAACTTGTCATTTTCATGTAATGACCGTAAGTGTTTCAGAGTTATGACAAAAAACTCATCATTTTCACGTTTATGGCCGTTTTCATGAGTTATTGTCCATAGTTTTGGCGCTCCAATGCGATTTATAACGACCGTAAGACCTGATACATGTTTGAGAGTTAAGACCAAAAACTCATCGTTTTCGTGCTTTATGGCCGTTTTCAGGAGCTATTCCCCATATTTTTGGGGTTCCATGGAGATTTGCATGGCCCGTAATTCCCCCAGACATGTTTGAGAGTTATCACCAAAAACTATTCTTTTTCATGTTTTATCGTCGTTTTCATGTCCTATTGTCCATAGTTGGGGGGGAGGGGTTCTAGGGCCATTTACAACGAATGTAAGACCCGATACATGTATGAGAGTTATCATCAATCATTCTTCAATTTCACGTTTTATGGCCGCTTTCATGAGCTACTACCCACAGTTTTGGGCTTCAAGGGCGAATAATATGGCCTGTAAGACTCGATACATCTTAAAGAGATATAAAAATAACTCGTCATTTTCTTGTTTTATGTCCGTTTTCATGAGCTTTTGCCCACTGTTTTGGGGTTCCAGGGCATTTGTCACTCACCAAAGACCCGATACATGTTTGAGATTTATACCCAAAAACTCAACGTTTGTCACATCCCAAGATTTTCCAAATCTTGTAATGTGAAAAATAAAATAAACAAAATAAATTTTTGTTGAAAATCAGGGTGAAAAGAAACTTTTGTTTCTAAATGGAAACTTAAAATCCCATCTTGAACAAACTTTGGTAAAGTTTGAATTCAACAAAATCCAAATCAAAATAAAATGCATTCCTCAATGAATGTATCTGGAAATTAAAACACTTGGAAATAAATCCAAATCCTAAAACTCTAATGGAATAAAATAATTTCCAAGTTATCTCCAAGTCTATGGATTTGATCCATATAAAAACTTGTCAACAAACATTCACAAATGATCAAGAAAAACAAATAGAAATATTATAAGACCATAGAAATTGGTTTCATTTAAATTGGAACCATGGATAAAATCTTATGAATAACGTAAGATAAGGAAATTAAAATTTCCAAAGCAAATAAAGCACTTATCTAGAAACCCATACCAATTGGTGAGCAAATAATCCTAAAGAGATTTAAAAAGATAAAACAAAGATAAAACAAGATTTCACAAATTGGAATCACCAAGTTTGGATCTCTAAATAAAAAGATATGGATTTTATAAGATAAAGAAAGAATTATTAAATAAAGAATATTTAAAGACCAAATCAAATCTTGGCCAAATCCTTAAGCAAATGGAATGAATATAATCCAAATCCAAATAAAAGGTTAAAGGAATTCCAAAATAAAATAAAATGGCTAAAACCAAATTCCAACTTGATTAAAGCCAAAACCAATTTTAAATGATTAATAAATCTTATTAAAAGCTTTTCCCAAATAATTCAAAGATGAATTATTTGACACCCTTTTATGTAAACAAAACCTACTGAAAAGATTTGGAAGGTTTAAAAGATTTTAAATGGTGTTGAAACATTATTAAATCCTATCTATTTAAAAACTAGAGCCTATTTTGAATAAATAAAAGACCCCCAAAATGAATAAAGTTTTATTTAAAAATTGACATTAGAATAAAATATTAATCAGTATTTGAACCTACTCAAATTTTGGCAAAAGTTTGAATTCAAATGGATGCTTGATTTGATTAAATGAAATCAAACCAGAAAATCAGAAATGGAAAAAGAGAAAAACAAACAGAACACAAAAAAATACAAAAGGGAGCCAGCCCAGACAGCGAGCCCACTAAGCCCAGCTCGCAGCCCACCTGCAACCCCTCTGCCGAAACGTTTTTCTCACTCAGAAACTCACCCGCGCAGTCACTGACGCGTAGACCCCACTCCCCCTCTCTCTCTCTCACGCAGACAGACACGCCCCACATGTCAGGTTTCTCCCCTACCCGCGACGACCCCTTCTCCCTCCCCTCGTCGCCGTTTCTGGCTATGATTCCGCGGCTTAATTCGCCTTAACGCTGCAGCCATTACTCGCTGTGATCACGCACGCTTAAACACCCACGCCCCCTCTCCATTTCCCCTCTGTCGCCAGAACCTATACGCCCCCAGGCCGCTCCAATTAGCGCCTAGACCCCGCCCTGCTTCGACGAGCTCGCAACCGAATTCCGGAAGCCCCGCGCCACCCCTTGCCTCCTCGAGCACACGGACGTGACCTCCAGGCCCTGGTGCATCTCCCTGCCTCCTCAGCTCACTCGCACGTGCCCCACATCGTCGGCAGCGACCACGACTGACTACACCACCGTCTGCAACCGCTCCGGCGATGCTCCCAGGTAAAGTTCGACCGCGCCTCCCCGTCTCCTGGATGCACTCGTACTTGCCGCTTCTGTGCGCAGCTAATGCACCCTTTTTCGTGCCTTAGCGTGAACCATACACTCACCTCCGACAACGACAGAGTCGCCTGACGCCGGCGACAACTACGGCGAGGAATCACCGGTGGTTCCGAGCGCCCCTCGACAAGTGACGACCACGTTGAGCATCAGCGAAGCAAGGTGAACCTGGTAAAGCCCTCCCCCATCACCCTTGCTTCCTAAATTTCCGGCTCCGCCACCGTCTGACCGCGCCGCCGCCAGTCGCCGCTGCTTATTGGTCAAAGCAATAGGGACCGTTAGATCTGCATCTGATGGCTTGGATAGGTTGACTAACCGAAGGGGCAAGGATGAACCTGCGCCGTGCGATGTCAGTTAGATCCAACGGCCTACAGCGCGTGACCCAGATGAAACGGTATCAGCGAGTAAGAACTCTACACGTGGCTCAGACTTCGTTTTAAAAACAGAAACTTTCCTATTAGAAGTTCAAATTTGTAAAATCCATAACTTTAAATCTACACGTCCAAATTTTGCAAACTTTATATCAATGGATTCAGAAAGACAAGCCCTAGCCAACCATGCACTTTGTAAAGCTTCTGGTAAAATGTTTGTTTTTGCAGAAACTTATGTATGCTTATTTAGGATATAAAAATTGTTCTAAAATGATTTTGGGGATAAAATCTTTGGCAAATAGTGTATTTTGAACCTACTGACCATAGGAATCACTTTGTGGTTTCAAAAATATATTTGGTGAAACAAAAGAATGAATCTTTAATAAAAATATGGTTTATTTATTAAAAATGGTTTTGGAAGAAAACCTTTGAGAAATGTTTTGGAAATAAACTCTCTGACCCTAAACACAAGATTTTATGGTTTGAAAACATATTTTGTGAACCCTATAGATTAATGCCTTATTGAAAACATTTTTACACCACATAAAATGATACCTTATTTTAAAAAGGGTTTATAAAGTGAAACCTATTGCAAATGACTTTGCCACTTTATAAAATGACCAATAGGTGTTTCCAATTGTTTACAACCTACTAGAAACCACTTTTACAAATAAAACAACCCTTTTGCATGCTTGCAAGTATGGTTTTGTTTTATTATTTTATGTGATGAATTGCTTGAATGGTAGATTGAAATGTTGTTTGCTTGATTGAATTGTAGTGATTTGAAGTGAGGGAACATTGCAAAGATCAAGAAGTGAACCTATACTCTACCAAAAAGGCAAGTGATGCTTCATACTTTTGTCCCATTATTTTCACTATGCATTAGTGATATTTCTAAGTAGGACTTGCATGGAATTTTTGTTAAGTATAAACTATGCTATGGGAAATCCTAGTAGATGAAACCTTAGTAGAATTACCTAAGTTAAGATTCCTACTACTATCATGCTTAGCTTAGCTAGTAGAAAACAAGGGTGGATTATATACTCATGCTATGGAAAATTTCTAAGTCTGAGGACTTGTGTTTTGTTTAATAAAACAACTAAGTGAATGAATCACCTAGGTGGAATGGAAGGAATGGTTTGTGTTGAGTGGTTACACAAGGCCAGGGGACTGGTGAACCTTGTGTATCTCACTTGTGGAATGCCACCCAGGAACAAAGAGATTTGAGATGTCAAATGTTGAGAAGCTTCAAGTGCAACCACTTGGCATTATGGGATCTGCCTGGATCATATAGGTTGCAATAACTTAGCTAAATGGACAGTTGGTGGTAGGGGTTTGATAGGTTGGAGCGCGTCCATTTTGCTCTAAGGGAAGGCTTCTGAAAGATCTTGTCTTGGTGAAACCAAGTCTTGTGGGGAAAGTGCACCACCTCCGCAGAGTGTAAAATCTAAGTACTTAGCCATGTCCCCGGCAAAGGACAATTTGAGCATCAAGACATGGAAGCTATCAAGAATCTCATCATCCAAATTTCTAAGTTAAAAATCTTGTGGGTGAAAAAGGGATTGAAAGGATCACCAATTTCTATTGGGAGATGCCTTGGGAAAGATTTTGTCAAAACAAAAACTTAGTGTTTTCAAATGATAAGTAAAATCTATTTTGAGCAAAGAAAGCCTAAGCTCCAATTAGCCAAATGCATATAGATGATAGACTCCACTATATTACTATAGTATCACTTGCCAATACAATTCAAATGTATTGACCCTTGTGGCTGTAACTTGTTATGTTGCAGGATTGTTTGATTTAGTGAATTGTGTTGATTAGGATTACAAAGCCTATAACCAACATGTCTACCTGTGGCACTTTGAAGATGAAGGACCCCATGTTTATAGATATTCTGCTGCAATGTAATGTATTAGCCAAATGAGTTCTGTAAGATGTAATAACTTATTTTATTCCTGGTTATAAAGTTGTATTATGACCTTTGTTTCTTGATATTACATCTTAACTGTGGATGCTAGCTATTGATCCAGGGACTAGCATTGTAAACACAGGGATCTCTACCTTATTAAAGGTTGGGAACCTTACAGATGGTATCAGAGCATTGTGTTGCCTGTAGGATTTGTAAACCTAGGATTGGACAAAACCCTTAGAAAAATAGGAGTTGTTCCTGTTCCAAAAACTTATTTACCAACAATCTTGTAAACTCTTTCCTCAACCATTTTGGTTTTGATTCTACATCTCTTCTATTTCAAACTTGATGGACAAACCTACCCCATGGCCAAAGACTTCACCATGTACAAAAGATTTTATCAACTCTAATGACTTCAACATCTTCAACTCTAATGACTTTAACATCGTCAGCATTTTCAACAAGGACTTCAACCATATATATTACCAAGGACTACAAGTGAGACAAGAAATCTTGCTCAAGACTTGAAGACTAAGGAAACACAACTTAGAAGGAACCATCATCACTTTAAAGTTTTTGTGACCAAGAATTTTCCCAAGGAAACCATGAACTCATGCAAGAAGAATCAACCAAGAAAGATGAAAATAATGCAAATGAACCCTATAGATGGACCACCATATTTAGTTAAGTCAAACACACCAACTTATGTGGTGTAACAAAAATATTTTTGGTTGCTTGAAAATATGCTTGAAACTTGTGGTTTGAGTGGAATGTTTGTTTATGATTGCTTGCACAATTCTTGTGTGAATTGTGATGTGATTAGAGTTATTCCCTTAGAAATATTTTGCCTATTCTAATCCCAATCCAACCCAAACAGATAACTTCTCCAAGAGACTCCAACATCAAGGATGGTGACAACAACAACAACAACAACCAAGAGGACAACATGAGAGAACTTATAGCAACCCAAAACCAGTTGAACCAAATGACAGCTCAATTCATAGCCAACACCAGTGGGGAAGATCCAACCCTGCAAAGGTTTTTGGAAACCCAAGCCCAATTGTTGCATAAGGTGACAGATCAAATGATCAACATGGAAAGCAACTCTTCCAAAGGAGTTTGTGACAACAAAGAGGACAAAGATGTTATTCTAGAAGGAACCCAAGCTTGCAATATTTGTGGAGACAAGGACCACACTTCCAAGGAACATGGAGATCAATGCCCCAATTGTGAAGAGAAACATCCAATTGACCAATGCCCCACATCTCAAGCTACTTGTTACCTATGTGAAGTAAATAATCATGTCCCTATCCAATGCCCCATCTATTCCATAGTTGAACAAAGGAAACAAGGTGGAGTGCAACAACTAATTGCAGACTATCAAGCCAAGTCTACCAAGAAGGATGAGGACAAAGGAAAATCTCCACTTGTACCTCCATGCAATATGACCCAATTTAAAGGACCAAAGAAGAGGCATATGAATTATCGAAGGAGCAATAGAAGGTCAAAGAAACTAGTAGACATTCCTACCTATGAGATAACATATGAAGATCATGAACTGGAAGCACTCCTAGCTTTGAAGAAACCCAAGAAAAAGAGGAACAAAAGCCATGTGCAATGTAATCATTGTAAATAAATGGGACATTATGCCAGTGAATGTCCAGATAAGCAGAAGTATAAAGAGATTAGCCAAGTGTGGTGTAACAACTGCAAAGATCTAGGCCATTATGTAGCAACTTGTCCACTGAAGATACGTGATGAACTCAATCTTATCACATGTTACAATTGTGGTAACCAAGGACATTATGCAAGCAACTATCTAGAAAAGATGAAGCACAAGATAAACAATCCTATGAAGGATCTCAGCCTTGTCATATGTTTCAAGTGTGGAAACAAAGGACACTATGAAGATGTTTGTCCAGAGAGATTTCAACAGGATCCCAAGAAGGCCAATATGTAACTTAGTTGGAAATTTTTTAAGGGTGGTAGTATCCTAGATGCTTTGAGCCAACTTGTAACCCTTAGCCTCCCCAAATCTCGGGACGAGATTTATTTTAAGGGTGGTAGCCTGTCACATCCCAAGATTTTCCAAATCTTGTAATGTGAAAAATAAAATAAACAAAATAAATTTTTGTTGAAAATCAGGGTGAAAAGAAACTTTTGTTTCTAAATGGAAACTTAAAATCCCATCTTGAACAAACTTTGGTAAAGTTTGAATTCAATAAAATCCAAATCAAAAGAAAATGCATTCCTCAATGAATGTGTCTGGAAATTAAAACACTTGGAAAATAAATCCAAATCCTAAAACTCTAATGGAATAAAATAATTTCCAAGTTATATCCAAGTCTATGGATTTGATCCATATAAAAACTTGTCAACAAACATTCACAAATGATCAATAAAAACAAATAGAAATATTATGAGACCATAGAAATTGGTTTCATTTAAATTGGAACCATGGATAAAATCTTATGAATAAAGTAAGATAAGGAAATTAAAATTTCCAAAGCAAATAAAGCACTTTTCTAGAAACTCATACCAATTGGTGAGCAAATAATCCTAAAGAGATTTAAAAAGATAAAACAAAGATAAAACAAGATTTCACAAATTGGAATCACCAAGTTTGGATCTCTAAATAAAAAGATATGGATTTTATAAGATAAAGAAAGAATTATTAAATAAAGAATATTTAAAGACCAAATCAAATCTTGGCCAAATCCATAAGCAAATGGAATGAATATAATCCAAATCCAAATAGATGGTTAAAGGAATTCCAAAATAAAATAAAATGGCTAAAACCAAATTCCAACTAGATTAAAGACAAAACCAATTTTAAATGATTAATAAATCTTATTAAAAGCTTTTCCCAAATAATTCAAAGATGAATTATTTGACACCCTTTTAAGTAAAAAAAACCTACTGAAAAGATTTGGAAGGTTTAAAAGATTTTAAATGGTGTTGAAACATTATTAAATCCTATCTATTTAAAAACTAGAGCCTATTTTGAATAAATAAAAGACCCCCAAAATGAATAAAGTTTTATTCAAAAATTGACATCAGAATACAATACTAATTAGTATTTGAACCTACTCAAATTTTGGCAAAAGTTTGAATTCAAATGGATGCTTGATTTGATTAAATGAAATCAAACCAGAAAATCAGAAATGGAAAAAGAGAAAAACAAACAGAACACAAAAAAAATACAAAAGGGAGCCAGCCCAGACAGCGAGCCCACTAAGCCCAGCTCGTAGCCCACCTGCAACCCCTCTACCGAAACGTTTTTCTTACTCAGAAACTCACCGGCGCAGTCAGTGACGCGTAGACCCCACTCCCCCTCTCTCTCTCACGCAGACAGACACGCCCCACCTGTCAGGTTTCTCCCCTACCCGCGACGACCCCTTCTCCCTCCCCTCGTCGCCGTTTCTGGCTATGGTTCCGCGGCTTAATTCGCCTTAACGCTGCAGCCATTACTCGCTGTGATCACGCATGCTTAAAGACCCAAGCCCCCTCTCCATTTCCCCTCTGTCGCCAGAACCTATACACCCCCAGGCCGCTCCAATTAGCGCCTAGACCCCGCCCTGCTTCGACGAGCTCGCAACCGAATTCCGGCAGCCCCGCGCCACCCCTTGCCTCCTCGAGCACACGGACGTGACCTCCAGGCCCTGGCGCATCTCCCTGCCTCCTCAGCTCACTCACGCGTGCCCCACATCGTCGGCAGCGACCACGACTGACTACACCACCGTCTTCAACCGCTCCGGCGATGCTCCCAGGTAAAGTTCGACCGCACCTCCCCGTCTCCTGGATGCACTCATACTCGCCGCTTCTGTGCGCAGCTAACACACCCTTTTTCGTGCCTTAGCGTGAACCGTACACTCGCCTCCGACGACGAACAGAGTCGCCAGACGCCGGCGACAACTACGGCGAGGAATCACCGATGGTTCCGAGCGCCCCTCGACAAGTGATGACCATGTTGAGCATCAGCGAAGCAAGGCGAACCTGGTAAAGCCCTCCCCCATCACCCTTGCTTCCTAAATCGCCGGCGCCGCTGCTTATTGGTCAAAGAAATAGGGACCGTTAGATCTGCATCTGATGGCTTGGATAGGTTGACTAATCGAAGGGGTAAGGATGAACCTGCGCCGTGCGATGTCAGTTAGATCCAACGGCCTACAGCGCGTGATCCAGACGAAACGGTATCAGTGAGTAAGAACTCGACACGTGGCTCAGACTTCGTTTTAAAAACAGAAACTTTCCTATTAGAAGTTCAAATTTGTAAAATCCATAACTTTAAATATACACGTCCAAATTTTGCAAACTTTATATCAATGGATTCAGAAAGACAAGCCCTAGCCAACCATGCACTTTGTTTAGTAAAAATCTTCTGGTAAAATGTTTGTTTTTGCAGAAACTTATGTATGCTTATTTAGGATATAAAAATTGTTCTAAAATGATTTTGGGGATAAAATCTTTGGCAAATGGTGTATTTTGAACCTACTGACCATAGGAATCACTTTGTGGTTTCAAAAATGTATTTGGTGAAACAAAAGAATGAATCTTTGATTTAAACCATTTCTAGTCTAATAAAATATGGTTTATTTATTAAAAATGGTTTGGGAAGAAAACCTTTGAGAAATGTTTTGGAAATAAACTCTCTGACCCTAAACACAAGATTTTATGGTTTGAAAACATATTTTGTGAACCCTATAGATTAATGCCTTATTGAAAACATTTTTACACCACATAAAATGATACCTTGTTTTAAAAAGGGTTTATAAAGTGAAACCTACTGCAAATGGCTTTGCCACTTTATAAAATGCCCAATAGGTGTTTCCAAGTGTTTACAACCTACTAGAAACCACTTTTACAAATAAAACAACCCTTTTGCATGCTTGCAAGTATGGTTTTGTTTTATTATTTTATGTGATGAATTGCTTGAATGGTAGATTGAAATGTTGTTTGCTTGATTGAATTATAGTGATTTGAAGTGAGTGAACATTGCAAAGATCAAGAAGTGAACCTATACTCTACCAAAAAGGCAAGTGATGCTTCATACTTTTGTCCCATTATTTTCACTATGCATTAGTGATATTTCTAAGTAGGACTTGCATGGAATTTTTGTTAAGTATAAACTATGATATGGGAAATCCTAGTAGATGAAACCTTAGTAGAATTACCTAAGTTAAGATTCCTACTACTATCATGCTTAGCTTAGCTAGTAGAAAACAAGGGTGGATTATATACTCATGCTATGGAAAATTTCTAAGTCTGAGGACTTGTGTTTTGTTTAATAAAACAACTAAGTGAATGAATCACCTGGGTGGAATGGAAGGAATGGTTTGTGTTGAGTGGTTACACAAGGCCAGGGGACTGGTGAACCTTGTGTATCTCACTTGTGGAATGCCACCAGGAACAAAGAGATTTGAGATGTCAAATGTTGAGAAGCTTCAAGTGCAACCACTTGGCATTATGGGCTCTGCCTGGATCATATAGGTTGCAATAACTTAGCCAAATGGACAGTTGGTGGTAGTGGTTTGATAGGTTGGAGCGCGTCCATTTTGGTCTAAGGGAAGGCTTCTGAAAGATCTTGTCTTGGTGAAACCAAGTCTTGTGGGGAAAGTGCACCACCTCTGCAGAGTGTAAAATCTAAGTACTTAGCCATGTCCCTGGCAAAGGACAATTTGAGCATCAAGACATGGAAGCTATCAAGAATCTCATCATCCCAATTTCTAAGTTAAAAATCTTGTGGGTGAACAAGGGATTGAAAGGATCACCAATTTCTATTGGGAGATGCCTTGGGAAAGATTTTGTCAAAGCAAAAACTTAGTGTTTTCAAATGATAAGGAAAATCTATTTTGAGCAAAGCAAGCCTAAGCTCCAATTAGCCAAATGCATATAGATGATAGACTCCACTATATTACTATAGTATCACTTGCCAATACAATTCAAATGTATTGACCCTTGTGGCTGTAACTTGTTATGTTGCAGGATTGTTTGATTTAGTGAAGTGTGTTGATTAGGATTACAAAGCCTACAACCAACATGTCTGCCTGTGGCACTTTGAAGATGAAGGAGCCCATGTTTATAGATATTCTGCTGCAATGTAATGTATTACCAAATGAGCTATGTAAGATGTAATAACTTATTTTATTCCTAGTTATAAAGTTGTATTATGACCTTTGTTTCTTGATATTACATCTTAACTGTGGATGCTAGCTATTGATCCAGGGACTAGCATTGTAAACACATGGATCTCTACCTTATTAAAGGTTCGGAACCTTACAACGTTTTCACGTTTTATCGCCGTTTTCATGAGTTATTACCCACAATTTTAGGGTTCCAGGGATATTTCTTACGACCGTAAGTGTTTGAGAGTTAGGACCCAAAACTCGTCGTTTTCGTGTTTATAGCCGTTTTCATGAGTTATTTCCCATAGTTTTAGGGTTCGAGGGCGATTTGCATGGCCCGTAAGACCCGATTCATGGTTGACAGATATAACAAAAAACTCGTCGTTTTCGTGTTTTATGGCCTTTTTATGAGCTATTGCCCATAGTTTTGGGGTTCCATGGAGATTTGCATGGCCCATAAGACCCAAGACATGTTTGAGAGTTATCACCATAATCTATTCGTTTTTACGTTTTATCGCCTTTTTCATGACCTATTGTCCATAGTTTGGGGGTTCTAGGGCGATTTGCAACGAATGTAAGACCCGGTACATGTATGAGAGTTATCACCAAGAACTCGTTGTTTTCATGTTTTATGGTTGTTTTCATGAGCTATTACCCATAGTTTTGGAGTTCTCGGGCGACTAACATGGCCTGTAAGACCCGATAGATGTTTAAAAGATGTCACAAAGAAGTCATTTTCACGTTTTTGGCCGTTTTCATGAGTAGGTGCCCACTGTTTAGGTGTTCCAGGGCGATTTACCCCGACCTAAGACCCGATATATTTTTGAAATTTATGACCAAAAAATCATCGTTTTCATGTTTTATGGCCCGTTTTCATGAGTTATTGCCCAGAATTTTGGGGTTCCAGGGAGATTTCTAACGACCGTAAGTGAGTTAGGACCCAAAACTCGTCGTTTTCGTGTTTTATAGCCGTTTTCATGAGTTATTTCCCATAGTTTTAGGGTTCGAGGGCGATTTGCATGGCCCATAAGACCCGATTCATGGTTGACAGATATAACAAAAAACTCGTCGTTTTCGTGTTTTATGGCCTTTTTCATGAGCTATTGCCCATAGTTTTGGGGTTCCATGGAGATTTGCATGACCCATAAGAACCCAGACATGTTTGAGAGTTATCACCCCAAACTATTCATTTTGACAATTTTTCGTCGTTTCATGACCTATTGTCCATAGTTTGGGGTTCTAGGATGATTTAGAACGAATGTAAGACCCAGTACATGTATGAGAGTTTATCACCAATCATTCGTCAATTTCACGTTTTATGGCCATTTTCATGAGCTATTACCCACAGTTTTGGGGTTCCAGGGCGAATAATATGGCACGTAAGACTCGATACGTGTTAATGAGATATAAAAAATAACTCGTCATTTTCATGTTTTATGGCCATTTTTGTGAGCTATTGCGTGCTGTTTTTGGGTTTCAGGGCATTTACACTGACCTAAGACTCAATACATGTTTGAGAGTTATGACCAAAAACTCAACGTTTTCACGTTTTATGGCCGTTTTCATGAGTTATTGCCCACAATTTTGGGGTTCCAAAGAGATTTGTAACGACCGTAAGTGTTTCAGAGTTATGACCAAAATCTCATCATTTTCACGTTTATGGCCGTTTTCATGAGTTATTGCCCATAGTTTTGGCGCTCCAATGTGATTTATAATGACCGTAAGAGCTGATACATGTTTGAGAGTTAAGACCAAAAACTCATCGTTTTCTTGTTTTATGGCCATTTTCAGGAGCTATTCCCCGTATTTTTGGGGTTCCATGGAGATTTGCATGGCCCGTAAGACCCCAGACATGTTTGATAGTTATCACCAAAAACTATTCGTTTTCATGTTTTATCGCCGCTTTCATGTCCTATTGTCCATAGTTTGGGGTGGGTTCTAGGGCAATGTACAACGAATGTAAGACCCGATACATGTATGAGAGTTATCATTAATCATTCTTTAATTTCATGTTTTATGGCCGCTTTCATGAGCTACTAACCACAGTTTTGGGGTTCAAGGGCGACTAATATGGCCTGTAAGACTCGATACATCTTAAAGAGATATAAAAAATAACTCGTCATTTTCATGTTTTATGGCCGTTTTCATGAGCTGTTGCCCACTGTTTTGGGGTTCCAGGGCATTTTACACTCACCATAGAAACGATACATGTTTGAGAGTTATGACCAAAAACTCAACGTTTTCACGTTTATGGCCATTTTCATGAGTTATTTCCCACAATTTTGGGGTTCCAGGGAGATTTCTAACGACCGTAAGTATTTGAGAGTTAGGACCCAAAACTCGTCGTTTTCGTGTTTTATAGCCGTTTTCATGAGTTCTTTCCCATAGTTTTGGGGTTCAAGGGAGATTTGCATGGCCCGTAAAGACCCGATTCATGTTTCAGAGATATGACCAAAAACTTGTCGTTTTCGCGTTTTATGGCCGTTTTCATGAGCTATTGCCCATAGTTTTGGGGTTCCATGGAGATTTGGATGGCCCATAAGACCCAAGACATGTTTGAGAGTTATCACCAAAATCTATTCGTTTTCACGTTTTATCGCCTTTTTCATGACCTATTGTCCATAGTTTGGGGGTTCTAGGGCGATTTACAACGAATGTAAGACCCGGTACACGTATGAGAGTTATCACCAAGAACTCGTTGTTTTCACGTTTTATGGTTGTTTTCATGAGCTATTACCCACAGTTTTGGAGTTCTCGGGCGACTAACATGGCCTGTAAAACCCGATAGATGTTTAAAAGATGTCACAAAGAAGTCATTTTCACGTTTTTGGCCGTTTTCATGAGCTGGTGCCCACTGTTTAGGTGTTCCAGGGCGATTTACCCCGACCTAAGACCCGATATATTTTTGAAATTTATGACCAAAAAATCATCGTTTTCATGTTTTATGGCCCGTTTTCATGAGTTATTGCCCAGAATTTTGGGGTTCCAGGGAGATTTCTAACGACCGTAAGTGAGTTAGGACCCAAAACTCGTCGTTTTCGTGTTTTATAGCCGTTTTCATGAGTTATTTCCCATAGTTTTAGGGTTCGAGGGCGATTTGCATGGCCCATAAGACTCGATTCATGGTTGACAGATATAACAAAAAACTCGTCGTTTTCGTGTTTTATGGCCTTTTTCATGAGCTATTGCCCATATTTTTGGGGTTCCATGGAGATTTGCATGACCCATAAGAACCCAGACATGTTTGAGAGTTATCACCCCAAACTATTCATTTTGACGATTTTTCGTCGTTTCATGACCTATTGTCCATAGTTTGGGGTTCTAGGATGATTTAGAACGAATGTAAGACCCAGTACATGTATGAGAGTTTATCACCAATCATTCGTCAATTTCACGTTTTATGGCCATTTTCATGAGCTATTACCCACAGTTTTGGGGTTCCAGGGCGAATAATATGGCACGTAAGACTCGATACGTGTTAATGAGATATAAAAAATAACTCGTCATTTTCATGTTTTATGGCCATTTTTGTGAGCTATTGCGTGCTGTTTTTGGGTTTCAGGGCATTTACACTGACCTAAGACTCAATACATGTTTGAGAGTTATGACCAAAAACTCAACGTTTTCACGTTTTATGGCCGTTTCATGAGTTATTGCCCACAATTTTGGGGTTCCAAAGAGATCTGTAACGACCGTAAGTGTTTCAGAGTTATGACCAAAATCTCATCATTTTCACGTTTATGGCCGTTTTCATGAGTTATTGCCCATAGTTTTGGCGCTCCAATGTGATTTATAATGACCGTAAGAGCTGATACATGTTTGAGAGTTAAGACCAAAAACTCATCGTTTTCTTGTTTTATGGCCATTTTCAGGAGCACTTCCCCGTATTTTTGGGGTTCCATGGAGATTTGCATGGCCCGTAAGACCCCAGACATGTTTGATAGTTATCACCAAAAACTATTCGTTTTCATGTTTTATCGCCCCTTTCATGTCCTATTGTCCATAGTTTGGGGTGGGTTCTAGGGCAATGTACAACGAATGTAAGACCCGATACATGTATGAGAGTTATCATTAATCATTCTTTAATTTCACGTTTTATGGCCGCTTTCATGAGCTACTAACCACAGTTTTGGGGTTCAAGGGCGACTAATATGGCCTGTAAGACTCGATACATCTTAAAGAGATATAAAAAATAACTCGTCATTTTCATGTTTTATGGCCGTTTTCATGAGCTGTTGCCCACTGTCTTGGGGTTCCAGGGCATTTTACACACACCATAGAAACGATACATGTTTGAGAGTTATGACCAAAAACTCAACGTTTTCACGTTTATGGCCATTTTCATGAGTTATTTCCCACAATTTTGGGGTTCCAGGGAGATTTCTAACGACCGTAAGTATTTGAGAGTTAGGACCCAAAACTCGTCGTTTTCGTGTTTTATAGCCGTTTTCATGAGTTCTTTCCCATAGTTTTGGGGTTCAAGGGAGATTTGCATGGCCCGTAAAGACCCGATTCATGTTTCAGAGATATGACCAAAAACTTGTCGTTTTCGCGTTTTATGGCCGTTTTCATGAGCTACTGCCCATAGTTTTGGGGTTCCATGGAGATTTGCATGGCCCATAAGACCCAAGACATGTTTGAGAGTTATAACCAAAATCTATTCGTTTTCACGTTTTATCGCCTTTTTCATGACCTATTGTCCATAGTTTGGGGGTTCTAGGGCGATTTACAACAAATGTAAGACCTGGTACACGTATAAGAGTTATCACCAAGAACTCGTTGTTTTCACGTTTTATGGTTGTTTTCATGAGCTATTACCCACAGTTTTGGAGTTCTCGGGCGACTAACATGGCCTGTAAAACCCGATAGATGTTTAAAAGATGTCACAAAGAAGTCATTTTCACGTTTTTGGCCGTTTTCATGAGCTGGTGCCCACTGTTTAGGTGTTCTAGGGCGATTTACCCCGACCTAAGACCCGATATATTTTTGAAATTTATGACCAAAAAATCATCGTTTTCATGTTTTATGGCCCGTTTTCATGAGTTATTGCCCAGAATTTTGGGGTTCCAGGGAGATTTCTAACGACCGTAAGTGAGTTAGGACCCAAAACTCGTCGTTTTCGTGTTTTATAGCCGTTTTCATGAGTTATTTCCCATAGTTTTAGGGTTCGAGGGCGATTTGCATGGCCCATAAGACCCGATTCATGGTTGACAGATATAACAAAAAACTCGTCGTTTTCGTGTTTTATGGCCTTTTTCATGAGCTATTGCCCATATTTTTGGGGTTCCATGGAGATTTGCATGACCCATAAGAACCCAGACATGTTTGAGAGTTATCACCCCAAACTATTCATTTTGACGATTTCTCGTCGTTTCATGACCTATTGTCCATAGTTTGGGGTTCTAGGATGATTTAGAACGAATGTAAGACCCAGTACATGTATGAGAGTTTATCACCAATCATTCGTCAATTTCACGTTTTATGGCCATTTTCATGAGCTATTACCCACAGTTTTGGGGTTCCAGGGCGAATAATATGGCACGTAAGACTCGATACGTGTTAATGAGATATAAAAAATAACTCGTCATTTTCATGTTTTATGGCCATTTTTGTGAGCTATTGCGTGCTGTTTTTGGGTTTCAGGGCATTTACACTGACCTAAGACTCAATACATGTTTGAGAGTTATGACCAAAAACTCAACGTTTTCACGTTTTATGGCCGTTTCATGAGTTATTGCCCACAATTTTGGGGTTCCAAAGAGATCTGTCACGACCGTAAGTGTTTCGGAGTTATGACCAAAATCTCATCATTTTCACGTTTATGGTCGTTTTCATGAGTTATTGCCCATAGTTTTGGCGCTCCAATGTGATTTATAATGACCGTAAGAGCTGATACATGTTTGAGAGTTAAGACCAAAAACTCATCGTTTTCTTGTTTTATGGCCATTTTTAGGAGCTATTCCCCGTATTTTTGGGGTTCCATGGAGATTTGCATGGCCCGTAAGACCCCAGACATGTTTGATAGTTATCACCAAAAACTATTCGTTTTCATGTTTTATCGCCCCTTTCATGTCCTATTGTCCATAGTTTGGGGTGGGTTCTAGGGCAATGTACAACGAATGTAAGACCCGATACATGTATGAGAGTTATCATTAATCATTCTTTAATTTCACGTTTTATGGCCGCTTTCATGAGCTACTAACCACAGTTTTGGGGTTCAAGGGCGACTAATATGGCCTGTAAGACTCGATACATCTTAATGAGATATAAAAAATAACTCGTCATTTTCATGTTTTATGGCCGTTTTCATGAGCTGTTGCCCACTGTTTTGGGGTTCCAGGGCATTTTACACTCACCATAGAAACGATACATGTTTGAGAGTTATGACCAAAAACTCAACGTTTTCACGTTTATGGCCATTTTCATGAGTTATTTCCCACAATTTTGGGGTTCCAGGGAGATTTCTAACGACCGTAAGTATTTGAGAGTTAGGACCCAAGACTCGTCGTTTTCGTGTTTTATAGCCGTTTTCATGAGTTCTTTCCCATAGTTTTGGGGTTCAAGGGAGATTTGCATGGCCCGTAAAGACCCGATTCATGTTTCAGAGATATGACCAAAAACTTGTCGTTTTCGCGTTTTATGGCCGTTTTCATGAGCTATTGCCCATAGTTTTGGGGTTCCATGGAGATTTGCATGGCCCATAATACCCAAGACATGTTTGAGAGTTATAACCAAAATCTATTCGTTTTCACGTTTTATCGCCTTTTTCATGACCTATTGTCCATAGTTTGGGGTTCTAGGGCAATTTACAACAAATGTAAGACCCGGTACACGTATGAGAGTTATCACCAAGAACTCGTTGTTTTCACGTTTTATGGTTGTTTTCATGAGCTATTACCCACAGTTTTGGAGTTCTCGGGCGACTAACATGGCCTGTAAAACCCGATAGATGTTTAAAAGATGTCACAAAGAAGTCATTTTCACGTTTTTGGCCGTTTTCATGAGCTGGTGCCCACTGTTTAGGTGTTCCAGGGCGATTTACCCCGACCTAAGACCCGATATATTTTTGAAATTTATGACCAAAAAATCATCGTTTTCATGTTTTATGGCCCGTTTTCATGAGTTATTGCCCAGAATTTTGGGGTTCCAGGGAGATTTCTAACGACCGTAAGTGAGTTAGGACCCAAAACTCGTCGTTTTCGTGTTTTATAGCCGTTTTCATGAGTTATTTCCCATAGTTTTAGGGTTCGAGGGCGATTTGCATGGCCCATAAGACCCGATTCATGGTTGACAGATATAACAAAAAACTCATCGTTTTCATGTTTTATGGCCTTTTTCATGAGCTATTGCCCATATTTTTGGGGTTCCATGGAGATTTGCATGACCCATAAGAACCCAGACATGTTTGAGAGTTATCACCCCAAACTATTCATTTTGACGATTTCTCGTCGTTTCATGACCTATTGTCCATAGTTTGGGGTTCTAGGATGATTTAGAACGAATGTAAGACCCAGTACATGTATGAGAGTTTATCACCAATCATTCGTCAATTTCACGTTTTATGGCCATTTTCATGAGCTATTACCCACAGTTTTGGGGTTCCAGGGCGAATAATATGGCACGTAAGACTCGATACGTGTTAATGAGATATAAAAAATAACTCGTCATTTTCATGTTTTATGGCCATTTTTGTGAGCTATTGCGTGCTGTTTTTGGGTTTCAGGGCATTTACACTGACCTAAGACTCAATACATGTTTGAGAGTTATGACCAAAAACTCAACGTTTTCACGTTTTATGGCCGTTTCATGAGTTATTGCCCACAATTTTGGGGTTCCAAAGAGATCTGTAACGACCGTAAGTGTTTCGGAGTTATGACCAAAATCTCATCATTTTCACGTTTATGGCCGTTTTCATGAGTTATTGCCCATAGTTTTGGCGCTCCAATGTGATTTATAATGACCGTAAGAGCTGATACATGTTTGAGAGTTAAGACCAAAAACTCATCGTTTTCTTGTTTTATGGCCATTTTAAGGAGCTATTCCCCGTAT
This sequence comes from Avena sativa, assembly GCA_916181665.1. Lineage (NCBI taxonomy): Eukaryota > Viridiplantae > Streptophyta > Magnoliopsida > Poales > Poaceae > Avena > Avena sativa. The sequence continues at coordinate 338,144,012 of OV702284.1, read as the reverse complement.
TTTTGGGGTTCCATGGAGATTTGCATGGCCCGTAAGACCCCAGACATGTTTGATAGTTATCACCAAAAACTATTCGTTTTCATGCTTTATCGCCCCTTTCATGTCCTATTGTCCATAGTTTGGGGTGGGTTCTAGGGCAATGTACAACGAATGTAAGACCCGATACATGTATGAGAGTTATCATTAATCATTCTTTAATTTCACGTTTTATGGCCGCTTTCATGAGCTACTAACCACAGTTTTGGGGTTCAAGGGCGACTAATATGGCCTGTAAGACTCGATACATCTTAAAGAGATATAAAAAATAACTCGTCATTTTCATGTTTTATGGCCGTTTTCATGAGCTGTTGCCCACTGTTTTGGGGTTCCAGGGCATTTTACACTCACCATAGAAACGATACATGTTTGAGAGTTATGACCAAAAACTCAACGTTTTCACGTTTATGGCCATTTTCATGAGTTATTTCCCACAATTTTGGGGTTCCAGGGAGATTTCTAACGACCGTAAGTATTTGAGAGTTAGGACCCAAAACTCGTCGTTTTCGTGTTTTATAGCCGTTTTCATGAGTTCTTTCCCATAGTTTTGGGGTTCAAGGGAGATTTGCATGGCCCGTAAAGACCCGATTCATGTTTCAGAGATATGACCAAAAACTTGTCGTTTTCGCGTTTTATGGCCGTTTTCATGAGCTATTGCCCATAGTTTTGGGGTTCCATGGAGATTTGCATGGCCCATAAGACCCAAGACATGTTTGAGAGTTATAACCAAAATCTATTCGTTTTCACGTTTTATCGCCTTTTTCATGACCTATTGTCCATAGTTTGGGGGTTCTAGGGCGATTTACAACAAATGTAAGACCCGGTACACGTATGAGAGTTATCACCAAGAACTCGTTGTTTTCACGTTTTATGGTTGTTTTCATGAGCTATTACCCACAGTTTTGGAGTTCTCGGGCGACTAACATGGCCTGTAAAACCCGATAGATGTTTAAAAGATGTCACAAAGAAGTCATTTTCACGTTTTTGGCCGTTTTCATGAGCTGGTGCCCACTGTTTAGGTGTTCCAGGGCGATTTACCCCGACCTAAGACCCGATATATTTTTGAAATTTATGACCAAAAAATCATCGTTTTCATGTTTTATGGCCCGTTTTCATGAGCTATTGCCCAGAATTTTGGGGTTCCAGGGAGATTTCTAACGACCGTAAGTGAGTTAGGACCCAAAACTCGTCGTTTTCGTGTTTTATAGCCGTTTTCATGAGTTATTTCCCATAGTTTTAGGGTTCGAGGGCGATTTGCATGGCCCGTAAGACCCGATTCATGGTTGACAGATATAACAAAAAACTCGTCGTTTTCGTGTTTTATGGCCTTTTTCATGAGCTATTGCCCATATTTTTGGGGTTCCATGGAGATTTGCATGACCCATAAGAACCCAGACATGTTTGAGAGTTATCACCCCAAACTATTCATTTTGACGATTTCTCGTCGTTTCATGACCTATTGTCCATAGTTTGGGGTTCTAGGATGATTTAGAACGAATGTAAGACCCAGTACATGTATGAGAGTTTATCACCAATCATTCGTCAATTTCACGTTTTATGGCCATTTTCATGAGCTATTACCCACAGTTTTGGGGTTCCAGGGCGAATAATATGGCACGTAAGACTCGATACGTGTTAATGAGATATAAAAAATAACTCGTCATTTTCATGTTTTATGGCCATTTTTGTGAGCTATTGCGTGCTGTTTTTGGGTTTCAGGGCATTTACACTGACCTAAGACTCAATACATGTTTGAGAGTTATGACCAAAAACTCAACGTTTTCACGTTTTATGGCCGTTTCATGAGTTATTGCCCACAATTTTGGGGTTCCAAAGAGATCTGTCACGACCGTAAGTGTTTCGGAGTTATGACCAAAATCTCATCATTTTCACGTTTATGGCCGTTTTCATGAGTTATTGCCCATAGTTTTGGCGCTCCAATGTGATTTATAATGACCGTAAGAGCTGATACATGTTTGAGAGTTAAGACCAAAAACTCATCGTTTTCTTGTTTTATGGCCATTTTCAGGAGCTATTCCCCGTATTTTTGGGGTTCCATGGAGATTTGCATGGCCCGTAAGACCCCAGACATGTTTGATAGTTATCACCAAAAACTATTCGTTTTCATGTTTTATCGCCCCTTTCATGTCCTATTGTCCATAGTTTGGGGTGGGTTCTAGGGCAATGTACAACGAATGTAAGACCCGATACATGTATGAGAGTTATCATTAATCATTCTTTAATTTCACGTTTTATGGCCGCTTTCATGAGCTACTAACCACAGTTTTGGGGTTCAAGGGCGACTAATATGGCCTGTAAGACTCGATACATCTTAATGAGATATAAAAAATAACTCGTCATTTTCATGTTTTATGGCCGTTTTCATGAGCTGTTGCCCACTGTTTTGGGGTTCCAGGGCATTTTACACTCACCATAGAAACGATACATGTTTGAGAGTTATGACCAAAAACTCAACGTTTTCACGTTTATGGCCATTTTCATGAGTTATTTCCCACAATTTTGGGGTTCCAGGGAGATTTCTAACGACCGTAAGTATTTGAGAGTTAGGACCCAAAACTCGTCGTTTTCGTGTTTTATAGCCGTTTTCATGAGTTCTTTCCCATAGTTTTGGGGTTCAAGGGAGATTTGCATGGCCCGTAAAGACCCGATTCATGTTTCAGAGATATGACCAAAAACTTGTCGTTTTCGCATTTTATGGCCGTTTTCATGAGCTATTGCCCATAGTTTTGGGGTTCCATGGAGATTTGCATGGCCCATAAGACCCAAGACATGTTTGAGAGTTATAACCAAAATCTATTCGTTTTCACGTTTTATCGCCTTTTTCATGACCTATTGTCCATAGTTTGGGGTTCTAGGGCGATTTACAACAAATGTAAGACCCGGTACACGTATGAGAGTTATCACCAAGAACTCGTTGTTTTCACGTTTTATGGTTGTTTTCATGAGCTATTACCCACAGTTTTGGAGTTCTCGGGCGACTAACATGGCCTGTAAAACCCGATAGATGTTTAAAAGATGTCACAAAGAAGTCATTTTCACGTTTTTGGCCGTTTTCATGAGCTGGTGCCCACTGTTTAGGTGTTCCAGGGCGATTTACCCCGACCTAAGACCCGATATATTTTTGAAATTTATGACCAAAAAATCATCGTTTTCATGTTTTATGGCCCGTTTTCATGAGTTATTGCCCAGAATTTTGGGGTTCCAGGGAGATTTCTAACGACCGTAAGTGAGTTAGGACCCAAAACTCGTCGTTTTCGTGTTTTATAGCCGTTTTCATGAGTTATTTCCCATAGTTTTAGGGTTCGAGGGCGATTTGCATGGCCCGTAAGACCCGATTCATGGTTGACAGATATAACAAAAAACTCGTCGTTTTCGTGTTTTATGGCCTTTTTCATGAGCTATTGCCCATAGTTTTGGGGTTCCATGCAGATTTGCATGGCCCATAAGACCCAAGACATGTTTGAGAGTTATCACCATAATCTATTCGTTTTTATGTTTTATCGCCTTTTTCATGACCTATTGTCCATAGTTTGGGGGTTCTAGGGCGATTTGCAACGAATGTAAGACCCGATACATGTATGAGACTTATCACCAAGAACTCGTTGTTTTCATGTTTTATGGTTGTTTTCATGAGCTATTACCCATAGTTTTGGAGTTCTCGGGCGACTAACATGGCCTGTAAGACCCGATAGATGTTTAAAAGATGTCACAAAGAAGTCATTTTCACGTTTTTGGCCGTTTTCATGAGTAGGTGCCCACTGTTTAGGTGTTCCAGGGCGATTTACCCCGACCTAAGACCCGATATATTTTTGAAATTTATGACCAAAAAATCATCGTTTTCATGTTTTATGGCCCGTTTTCATGAGTTATTGCCCAGAATTTTGGGGTTCCAGGGAGATTTCTAACGACCGTAAGTGAGTTAGGACCCAAAACTCGTCGTTTTCGTGTTTTATAGCCGTTTCATGAGTTATTTCCCATAGTTTTAGGGTTCGAGGGCGATTTGCATGGCCCGTAAGACCCTATTCATGGTTGATAGATATAAGAAAAAACTCGTCGTTTTCGTGTTTTATGGCCTTTTTCATGAGCTATTGCCCATAGTTTTGGGGTTCCATGGAGATTTGCATGACCCATAAGAACCCAGACATGTTTGAGAGTTATCACCCCAAACTATTCATTTTGACGATTTTTCGTCGTTTCATGACCTATTGTCCATAGTTTGGGGTTCTAGGATGATTTAGAACGAATGTAAGACCCAGTACATGTATGAGAGTTATCACCAACCATTCGTCAATTTCACGTTTTATGGCCATTTTCATGAGCTATTACCCACAGTTTTGGGGTTCCAGGGCGAATAATATGGCACGTAAGACTCGATACGTGTTAATGAGATATAAAAAATAACTCGTCATTTTCATGTTTTATGGCCATTTTTGTGAGCTATTGCGTGCTGTTTTTGGGTTTCAGGGCATTTACACTGACCTAAGACTCAATACATATTTGAGAGTTATGACCAAAAACTCAACGTTTTCACGTTTTATGGCCGTTTCATGAGTTATTGCCCACAATTTTGGGGTTCCAAAGAGATCTGTAACGACCGTAAGTGTTTCAGAGTTATGACCAAAATCTCATCATTTTCACGTTTATGGCCGTTTTCATGAGTTATTGCCCATAGTTTTGGCGCTCCAATGTGATTTATAATGACCGTAAGAGCTGATACATGTTTGAGAGTTAAGACCAAAAACTCATCGTTTTCTTGTTTTATGGCCATTTTCAGGAGCTATTCCCCGTATTTTTGGGGTTCCATGGAGATTTGCATGGCCCGTAAGACCCCAGACATGTTTGATAGTTATCACCAAAAACTATTCGTTTTCATGTTTTATCGCCCCTTTCATGTCCTATTGTCCATAGTTTGGGGTGGGTTCTAGGGCAATGTACAACGAATGTAAGACCCGATACATGTATGAGAGTTATCATTAATCATTCTTTAATTTCACGTTTTATGGCCGCTTTCATGAGCTACTAACCACAGTTTTGGGGTTCAAGGGCGACTAATATGGCCTGTAAGACTCGATACATCTTAAAGAGATATAAAAAATAACTCGTCATTTTCATGTTTTATGGCCGTTTTCATGAGCTGTTGCCCACTGTTTTGGGGTTCCAGGGCATTTTACACTCACCATAGAAACGATACATGTTTGAGAGTTATGACCAAAAACTCAACGTTTTCACGTTTATGGCCATTTTCATGAGTTATTTCCCACAATTTTGGGGTTCCAGGGAGATTTCTAACGACCGTAAGTATTTGAGAGTTAGGACCCAAAACTCGTCGTTTTCATGTTTTATAGCCGTTTTCATGAGTTCTTTCCCATAGTTTTGGGGTTCAAGGGAGATTTGCATGGCCCGTAAAGACCCGATTCATGTTTTAGAGATATGACCAAAAACTTGTCGTTTTCGCGTTTTATGGCCGTTTTCATGAGCTATTGCCCATAGTTTTGGGGTTCCATGGAGATTTGCATGGCCCATAAGACCCAAGACATGTTTGAGAGTTATAACCAAAATCTATTCGTTTTCACGTTTTATCGCCTTTTTCATGACCTATTGTCCATAGTTTGGGGGTTCTAGGGCGATTTACAACAAATGTAAGACCCGGTACACGTATGAGAGTTATCACCAAGAACTCGTTGTTTTCACGTTTTATGGTTGTTTTCATGAGCTATTACCCACAGTTTTGGAGTTCTCGGGCGACTAACATGGCCTGTAAAACCCGATAGATGTTTAAAAGATGTCACAAAGAAGTCATTTTCACGTTTTTGGCCGTTTTCATGAGCTGGTGACCACTGTTTAGGTGTTCCAGGGCGATTTACCCCGACCTAAGACCCGATATATTTTTGAAATTTATGACCAAAAAATCATCGTTTTCATGTTTTATGGCCCGTTTTCATGAGTTATTGCCCAGAATTTTGGGGTTCCAGGGAGATTTCTAACGACCGTAAGTGAGTTAGGACCCAAAACTCGTCGTTTTCGTGTTTTATAGCCGTTTTCATGAGTTATTTCCCATAGTTTTAGGGTTCGAGGGCGATTTGCATGGCCCATAAGACCGATTCATGGTTGACAGATATAACAAAAAACTCGTTGTTTTCGTGTTTTATGGCCTTTTTCATGAGCTATTGCCCATATTTTTGGGGTTCCATGGAGATTTGCATGACCCATAAGAACCCAGACATGTTTGAGAGTTATCACCCCAAACTATTCATTTTGACGATTTTTCGTCGTTTCATGACCTATTGTCCATAGTTTGGGGTTCTAGGATGATTTAGAACGAATGTAAGACCCAGTACATGTATGAGAGTTTATCACCAATCATTCGTCAATTTCACGTTTTATGGCCATTTTCATGAGCTATTACCCACAGTTTTGGGGTTCCAGGGCGAATAATATGGCACGTAAGACTCGATACGTGTTAATGAGATATAAAAAATAACTCGTCATTTTCATGTTTTATGGCCATTTTTGTGAGCTATTGCGTGCTGTTTTTGGGTTTCAGGGCATTTACACTGACCTAAGACTCAATACATGTTTGAGAGTTATGACCAAAAACTCAACGTTTTCACGTTTTATGGCCGTTTCATGAGTTATTGCCCACAATTTTGGGGTTCCAAAGAGATCTGTAACGACCGTAAGTGTTTCCGAGTTATGACCAAAATCTCATCATTTTCACGTTTATGGCCGTTTTCATGAGTTATTGCCCATAGTTTTGGCGCTCCAATGTGATTTATAATGACCGTAAGAGCTGATACATGTTTGAGAGTTAAGACCAAAAACTCATCGTTTTCTTGTTTTATGGCCATTTTCAGGAGCTATTCCCCGTATTTTTGGGGTTCCATGGAGATTTGCATGGCCCGTAAGACCCCAGACATGTTTGATAGTTATCACCAAAAACTATTCGTTTTCATGTTTTATCGCCCCTTTCATGTCCTATTGTCCATAGTTTGGGGTGGGTTCTAGGGCAATGTACAACGAATGTAAGACCCGATACATGTATGAGAGTTATCATTAATCATTCTTTAATTTCACGTTTTATGGCCGCTTTCATGAGCTACTAACCACAGTTTTGGGGTTCAAGGGCGACTAATATGGCCTGTAAGACTCAATACATCTTAAAGAGATATAAAAAATAACTCGTCATTTTCATGTTTTATGGCCGTTTTCATGAGCTGTTGCCCACTGTTTTGGGGTTCCAGGGCATTTTACACTCACCATAGAAACGATACATGTTTGAGAGTTATGACCAAAAACTCAACGTTTTCACGTTTATGGCCATTTTCATGAGTTATTTCCCACAATTTTGGGGTTCCAGGGAGATTTCTAACGACCGTAAGTATTTGAGAGTTAGGACCCAAAACTCGTCGTTTTCGTGTTTTATAGCCGTTTTCATGAGTTCTTTCCCATAGTTTTGGGGTTCAAGGGAGATTTGCATGGCCCGTAAAGACCCGATTCATGTTTCAGAGATATGACCAAAAACTTGTCGTTTTCGCGTTTTATGGCCGTTTTCATGAGCTATTGCCCATAGTTTTGGGGTTCCATGGAGATT